>JAJHZJ010000447.1:9257386-9857386 GCA_023548195.1 Bettongia penicillata ogilbyi | reverse complement strand
ATATGGAATGTGTGAAGACATGGAGAAGTTTTGTAATGTGAAACAGGGCAATTGATAGAGGTTAAATTAGATCACCCCCCATCATAGACCATTAGGGAGAAAGTGTAGCATCCTAGAGATACATTTCAGAAACTTCATTTTGGAATAAATCCTCATGATCATTTTGAATAAATTGATCTCATCAGCTTCTTTCATTTGTCGATTTCTCCTGGAAGTGAAAGACAGGAGGGAAGAAAAAAGAAACTCTAATAATATATAATGATTTGGGGTTCCAGGTAGTTGGATTCTAGTTAATTGGGATTTTAGTGTAGTAGTGTAGAAAAATTGGTTTAAATCTTCTGCATTGTTTCCATGGTGAATATATAATGAGTCTTAATCCTGGGCAATGGATTAAGTATGGATGACAATGTTGTATAAGCCTTTCAGTTACAGCTTTAAAGTTAACTCTGCTGAAATTTTCATCCTAGCTTTCATCCCTTTTCCCCTCACTCATGGGACTTTCTTCATTGCTGCATCAACTGATCATATGCTATATTATATGAATGTAAAGCTAATGACATCATTCACATCCCAAATCTTAAATGCTAAATTCTTCTACACATTCATATGCATTTGCATTTATTCATATGCATTTATTTTAAAAAGTCTCTATGAAATTGACTTCCAGGTTTATAGACAGACTCACAAACATGCACATGTGTGTGTATATATGCATATATATTGGTGCATATATGTTTATATATGTATATATACCCCTATATGTATATATGTATTTGATGTCACTGCTACTATTTCTTGTGTTTAAGAGCCTTTGCCTTTGTTCTGCTTCTCCTATGGATATCAGAAATGAATTTTGAGATATGAATTGACCAAAACCTTAAGGCTTTTATTGACATATGGGTAAGTTGGATGTTATGTATTAATGGGGAAGCACTGGATTTGAAATCAAAGTTTAGTTTCAGATTCTGCTGCCAACACTTAGTTAGCTGTATGACCTTAGGCAAATCACATCACCTTTCTATGTCTCAGGTTCTGCAACTGTCAATCAAAAAGACTTAGAGTGGATGAAGGGCTCTTAACTGGGAGTTCATGGACTTGTTTAAAAGTATTTTGATAATTGCATTTCAGTACATGGGCTTTCTTTGTAGTCCTTTGCATTTTTTTTATCCATTTTAAAATGTTGTTCTGAGAAATGGTACGTAGGTTTCACCAGACTGCCTAAGCAGTCTATGACATTCAAAAGTTTAAGAACCCACAGATGCATGAACTCTGAATCCTTTGCTGCCTATGGTTGATTTTAAGATTTATTATATCAAAAAAGCAAACAAACAAGAAAAAGCCCTGCTTTCAACCTTACTTTTCATAGATATCAAAATTTTTATTACTTTTGGATATAATTTTGAATTCTGTGACTTTCTGACGTGTTTTGGGATGAAGTGTTTATGCCAGGAGCTAAGTAAAATAAGCATGTCTAAAGATGAGCTTAATGGCAATGCAGTGGGAATCATAGTGATTAATGCTGTCAATAGGGTGGTGATTATATTAGGAAGACTGACTCCATTTTTTCAAAACTAAGGACCTAGAGGAGAAGCAAACAAATTCTAATTTGTGACAGAATTTGACTTCAGAAGGGAAGACATTAGCAACAGCAAAAAATAGCTAAATAATTGTTCTTGGCATGGACAGAATAGTCCAGCAATATAGGAGTTAAATTTTCTAAGTCTTTAATGAAAGATGAATTTAGGACTTTTTTTCCTTTTCGGTATTTTTAGACTTTGTTACTCCCTTTACATCATCTAAGTTTTTTTTTTTTTTTGTTCCAGTCACATTATTAGGATGATTGTGTCTCATGATCACTAAGATATAGTATTATTAGTACATGACTGCCACTTGACAGCATAAGGTTGGAGACTGTTGAATTTGTTCAGCTGCAATAAGCTTCCTAAAACATGCCTTGTGACATAAGTGGAGGGTTTCAAATTTTGTTTTTAAATATTAAACTTTTTAAAGCTCACATTCCCCCAAATCTCTATGTGCCAAAGAACCAGAGAGTTACTCGCCCTGTTATTTTCTGTAGCTCTCCATAGGGTAGACATTGGAATTTGAGGTTTATTCTTATGATTCTGTCATCCCTTTTTGTTTCACATCTCTGTGTACTACAGCCATTTCTTATCTATTCATTTTGCAGTAATAGAAGCAGCTTTAACAGTTGCAAGATTGCATATTTATATCAGAGTTCAGACTGTGAATTCATTCTTTTCCAGGGAAGCAGAAAGATCATGTAAAAATGGTGACCACATGTTGACAGAATGCATGATTTAACAAAACCAAAGGCAATCATTTCAAAGAAAAATGTTTTATTTTCTGCCAGCAGAGTATAATGGAGAGAAATTGGCTGGTATTATTTTAAAAAATTGCCCAAATCACTGTAGTTAGTGTAAAATTGTCTCGGGAACTATTTCCTGTAAGTTAACCAGACATATGATTGTATCCTTTCTATTTTGAATACTGAAGTTCACATTTCAACTGTCTTGTATGGAGCCTATCAGGTATAATAGCCCTTTGTGAGGGTACCTTTTTTTTTTCTTTATGTCTCCCCCATCTAAGCATCAATCCTAGATAAACCAGCCTCTGTATGGCTTCGGGTTTGGACCTTTTAAAAAATGTTTTACTTATTTGTTATTGCTGACAAATCAAGACCATAAGGAATCTCAAAATTGGCTATTTAAATATATAACTGGAAAAATTCAAGTTAAGTAAACATAAATGTGTAGTCTATTTTTAAAAAAAATCAACCTATATTTTTGTTGCAATGGGATTTCTGTTTCTATGTGCTTTCAATTTAAAATCTGGCTCACAGGGTTTATCTTTATTAAAATTATAAAGTAATTTAAGAAATTATGTACTGTGACATAGAGGGCCTTTTGCTCCTACTCTTCATAGACACAGTAAATGTTATTAATGGAAAATCAGATTTGTGTCTCAATGAAAAGATCAATGTAATCTGATATCCCCAAAGACTGACATATAAATAGTACACACATGGCATGAATGCCCCAAAGGCTGGACTTATTTGTTAGAAGGTAGGCTTGTTTTGTTTGCCTCTAGGGGGAAGAAATAGAGGGGTAAAATGTGGAAATTGAAAAGAGGTAGATTTCCTGATGTAAGGGGAAAATTTCCTAACAAATAGAACTGTCCAAAAAAAGGGGGAATTAGTTGCCCTTAGAGGGAATGAGGGAATCAGTGATGTTCCTCGAGCAAAGGCTGGTTGGAAGTTGTAGTGGAGATCCTTGCTTTGCAGGTTTGTTTGCTGGACTTCTGAACTTCCTTCTAATTCTGAAATTCTGTGAATCTGTAAATATCACTTGTATATCCAGTAATGCTGTAAGGGAACATGCCATGTGGTGAGCATAACAGCAATGTCCTTTTCTTAAGCAGTTATTGTTAGATCGTCTCTTAGACTCTGAGCGGGTTGTAAAGAACAACTCCATCATAATCCTGTTATTGAAAAATAGCATTTTGGGCTTTTGTGACTTTGTGACTTTACTCAGAATTGTAAAGATAGATGATAGTTGTATCCTTTCATTGCTAACCATACACATCTTGAAAATGTCTGAATGATAAGGTTTTAAAATTGTATCATAATGTGTTGATTGAATTATCTAGATATTTTATATATGATAGGCTCAACCAAGGATGCTTACATGGGTATTTTGAAATCATTTGAAAATGCAAATTTTAGCATTAAATGTTAGGAGTCATTTCCATTACATAAAAAAATTTACATGTAAAATTTAACCAAATTTCTTCATGTTATTATTATTAAATAGAAGACAGACGTGGATTTCAAGACTGACCCATGGACAAATAATGCATTGACTATATCTTAAAACATATGTCTTCACCTATAGTCCACCTATAGTTCTTTACAAAAAAGTGAGAGCAATTCAGTTCATTGAAATCATCATTGTTCACTTCATTGATAAAATTATAAAGCCTTTTAATCACAGGTAATCAACAAGCAATTATTAAGTGCTTATTATATACCAAACACTGTATTAAGCAGTGGGCATATAAAGAAAACCTCAAAACAGGGACCCTCACATTTTAGAGGAGTAGAAGGCACATAAATAATTAGTTGAACATAAGATACATACCATGTGATATGTATTGATATTTTTATTTTATACTAATATTTTTCTCCCTGATCGTCAGATTTTGATGAGGAATATTATTAGAGTTGACGAAGTTGCGAAAAAACATTTAGTCATCTAATTAACATAGTTTTCCGTAATGCATTTCTATTTTAGGATACCATCAATGTATTTATGTTCCATGGAGTATTACATTTATTTCCAAGCTGGATATGAGTTAAACATTTAAAGCTTTTTAAATGATAAATTACCATTATTTAGGGAACATGACTAACAAATGGAAAATAAACTTAGTGGAGAAGGCTCTAACACTTGTTTTCCTTTTTTATTTTTCCGGTCATTTGTGTACATTTTTCTCTGGCTTACATTCCTCTGAATCATTTCATGCAAGTTTTAATGGAGAATTGTCCATCGCTAACTTCAGCACACTCATTGCCATGCCTCTAAATGAACCTTTGCATTGACTCTAAGTTCCTTCCTGCTCCTCTATATAAACTCTACAAGGATATATGGGTCTATTTATAAAAATCAATATTACTAAGGTACTTTGAGATCCAAAATACCATATCAATCCTATACCCAAAAAGCACATAAATTGATGTTTATAGAAAGCATTACACTATTAAAGTCAAATAGAACTTCTTTCTTTACCACCATATCTCCCAGAATACATTCTCAAGAATTCACCAAAGGATGGTTCTACCATTAATTGACATTTGAGGAATTTGGGTTTATCTGAACTATAAAGAATTAGTTTGTTCTTCCTTCTTGCTGAATCCTTCCCACCTTCTCCCTCAACCAACCAAATATTGGTAACTCGGTAACCATGAATCATTACAGAGGGGAAAAATATACCAAAAAGACTTCTAAACGAAAGCTGTAATTTTGTATTGGATTTCTAGTGACATGAGCAAATCACTTGCTCTTTGCCCTTATGGATTTTATAATGTCATCAGAGCCTGTCAATAAAATTATAGCCTTAGAGTTAGGCATACATGCATTTCACATGTAGGGGTGAACAAATTGGTAGTGTCTGCCTTGGGATGCACTTTCAAAGGCGCTAGGTCTGTGTTATTTTTTCCATCTTTTTCAATTGATAGCTAGTGTAGAAACAATCCTGAAAGCTGCAGATGAAGAGCCCTGCCTGATTCTTACATGGGAATGTTTCTCTTGCGTCCCCTGCTGTGAGTGAAATTGACTAGAATTGTGCCGTTCTGATCAATTTCATAAAGCAGTAGAAGTGGGCATAGGCATCATGGCTGTTTCTTCAACCTCACCTGTCACCCTGCATCCCAGAGGAAATGAATATTGCCAAAGGAGAAGAGGAAGGTACAGCTGAAAAGAAATGAGAAGGCACCAGTCTGGGAGTACAATTGTGACAGATGCACAGAAATACACCAAAAGGGAGATGAGAGGGAGATCACCCTACCAAGGACCAGAAGATGAGACAGCTTTGTAGGAAAGTATGAAAACTATTTCAAAACCTTTTTCCTGAACCCCATAAGTCCTATTTAGGTAGCTATCTATATTCCGACATTCTGAACCTTCCAGAGATGGCACATCCCACTTTGGGTGATTTGTAGGCAATCAGACTTGGGTCTCTGTAGTCTCCAATTTGGTCTCTTTGCAGAGGTTCCTCAGTCCATGTTTTAAAAAACCCCACAATTTCCTGGTTACACATAAAAATCTGTTAATATATACACAGTCTGATAAGATCTCTAAACCTAGTGCATATTTATTTGCTGAGTGATTGACAGACTTACTGACAAATCTGAATGAATTTCTCATATCCTTTCTTAAAGACAACCTGTAAACTTGTAATTAGTCAGGGACTGATTTTCCTGTAAATTATCCTTACTTTTAGATTTTCTCAGTCTTCCTTTGCCACTCCCTCTTCCCCATTGCCTTATCATTGGCTGGGTCCATCAGAGAATAGGAAAGGAGAAAAGAAAAAAAGTCAAAGCTCAAACAAAGCCAGCATCCTGGGTACAAAGTTTGTTTAGGAAGAGCTTGTGTTCATTCAACTAAATCAATGTATTGAGATTATTTGAGCATTTAAATGGTGTTTTAAAATTTTTCTGTTATTCCTTTTTAAAGGGCAATTTAATTGAATATATTTTAATATTGTTGCTGAGTTGCTTAATGCGTTTAACCATAAACATGACTAAGTTTGATGTTTTAGTCTATTTGGTGAGGCACCTGATATATTGAAGAAATTCAGTAAATAGTGATGCTAATCGTAGTTATTAATCATCATGGTTGCTGTAATGGTGGTGAATTCTTGGATTTATTTTAAGTTTTTAGAAGATTTTAAATAATTAATTCCTTCAGTGATACTTTTCTTTCACTGTTTTAGAAAACACATTTTTATTTGTAATTTTCGTAAATAGGGTGCTACTAAGATGAACTGATTGTGACTTCGTTTGTGTTTGGATGTTTGCAGCTCTGTGATAAGATATAGTTGTGACTGCTAGAAATACAGTTAGATGGATGCTTCCCACAATGTCCTCTGTGGGCTATGGAATTAACATATTGGTTTCATTGAAATTTCTCCTCTGATGGCCGATCTGATGCCAGGTGAAATTATAATGGAAGAGAATACGTTTCCTGTTCTCAATTTCCTGTTACTCTTTCTTTTCCTACCTTCTCAGAGTGCCTCACCTTTCCCTCCCCCCAAGACATCTACTGCCCTCATGTCTAACCCTGCCATCAATCTGTACCTGTTCACAGGAAAAGAAGCAATAAATTTATTTTATAGGGTGCAAAGTGGTTGATAACACTTAATGTATGACTCTGAGCGTATTCTAAAAGAAAAAAAAGCTTTAAAGCAGTACACCTTTAATCTGATAATCTAGGCATTAGTAAGACCCTATGAAAGGTGTTTTTCTTGGTTTGGAGGATGTGTTTCAAGAGGGTTGGAGGGCTTTGAAATCATACCAACTAAGGGACAAAGTGCCATAATGTTGCCTTTATTGATAGCATTCCACGTATTTCTTCTAAATGCTAACCCCTGCCAAAGAGAATCGAAGTTCATGGTTAGGATATTGGAGCTTGAAGGGACCCTGGAAATTTATTTGGTTTAATTCATCTTCTTGTTGGACATAGCCCTTTCCCCCCATGTTCATCCCCTCTTGTTTAGTCCAACAAGTATTATGTGTGAGTCTTTTTAAAGAGAAATAATAATTCGAAGAGTAGTTGTGGAAAGGTTGTTGCAGACTGAAAAGAAATATACAGCTGAAATCTAAAGGTGCCCATCTCGCCCACCTCCAGTATTTTTCTGTTTGTGTATGTCTTTAAAAGTGGTCTTGGAGACAAGGTAGCTGTAAACCACCCAGGAAAGATTTTACATTTAGGATGAAGGTAAAATTTCTCCGTTGTTCGTGTGTCTTGCATTCTAAACTGTGCCCTTACCAAAAGGGTATTGGGGCAACTCTGCCATTTTCACAAGAGGTGATATGAATGGGTTGTTGAAGTGTCTCAGTATCATAAATCAAAGAGCCAGCATAGGAGATCTTAAGGGGCAATCCATAGAGTGGAAAACCTATTCAAGTCTTTAAGTGAATACAGGAAAGGAGGAGGAGGAGGAGGAGGAGGAGGAGAGAGAGAGAGAGAGAGAGAGAGAGAGAGAGAGAGAGAGAGAGAGAGAGAGAGAGAGAGAGGGAGGGGGAGAGAGAGGAAGGGAGAGAGAGAGGGAGTGTAAAGTAAAGGAGTCTGTAGAGAGATTAATGTAAGAGAAGCTGTATTTATTTAGGTATAGCAAATCATGGTTGATGAATCGTTATAATGACATCCTGTAGGGAGTACTCAGTGGCTCCCTATCAACTCTGAAATTAAAAGCAAACTTCTCTGGAATTTAAAGCCCTTCCCAATGTTGCTCTAACCTTTATTTATGGACTCATTTCATTGTTACTATCCTTTATGCATTCTTCTTTGCAGAAAAAGTGACCTATTTGACTTTCCCATACATAGCATTCAATTTCCTGCCTCCATACTATACTTGTGCCAGAAATTATCCTCTTCCTCTTGTAATCTCTGTATTTCCTTTGAGACTTGGATCACAAGGCTTTTCTCATCCCTTCATTTGTTGGTGCTTTCTCCTGACCCTATTTCTTTATGTTCACTTTCTAGATGAAATCTTTCCCAATCCCACCAGCTATTAAAGTTCTCACCCCAGAACCTTGCCTCCCCCCAAAACTAACACCTTGTATCTATTCCATATGCATATATGGTATGGATATGTGCATATAAATATGCACATATGTGCATACACTTTTTCTCTTTAAAAAATGTATAAAACTCAAGGTAAAAACTATGCTACTTCTTTGTATCTCAGGAACCTAACACAGTAAAAAATACTTCATAAATTCTTTCTTAATATTATGATTTTTAAAAAGTTTTAAAATATATCTTTGCATATGTTGTTCCCTCATTAGAGAGTTAGCTCTTTAGGGGTAAGGGCTTTTTAAAAATTTCTGCTTTATCTCCACCACCAAATATAGTGCCTCACACATAGTAGGTGCTTAATAACACTTGTTGAACTAAATTGAAATAAATTCAATTGAGCATAATTACGTGAAAAAAAACACTCTGTGGTCAAAATTCAAACTGAACTTCTAATTCAGGTGGTAGCTAAGATGTTCATCAGATAATCTTTTTTTTCATTTTCCAACTGGATATTTCTTGCATTTTGTAGATGTGATCATATTATTATTTTTTTATTTTTTGGGGGGTGGTAGTGGTAGTGGTGGTGATAAGGAGCCAATATGTCATTATCATCTCCAACTTTTATTGCTATCTTTCAATTTATTAGCCAATTATCTTATCAGGTTGCAGGTATGTTTTTCTCTGCACTTGTGATCTCATCTAATCTGTCATATTAGTAATCCATTATCAGCCACAGTTTAGGCTCATATTAATGTTACATTTAAGATATTAATTTTCTCGAATTCAGGAAATTCAGTTACCACAGCAACTTATTTTTCCCTTTGGCATCTGTTTATTATTACAAGATATGGTCTGTCCATTTTCCATGGTGGTCTCTGCGTATGTACTAACCAGTGTTATTATAAAGCAATGAGGCTGTTAAAAAAATAAACACACCAGACTTAAACATTTTAAAAAAATGGTTTTTCAGAATAAGTATGTACATTGGAAGACTATGTATCCATTTCTTTCAATACTACTGCCATTCATCAAAGGAGGAACTTAAGAATTTTGTTTTTGGAACAGCTTTCAGGACTAGTGAATGAGCCACTCAGGAAATTGCCTTATTAATTTTCATCACACCTTCCTTTTGACCAAAAGTGTATTATATGATTTGATTACCTTTCTCATTCAAAATGATTTACTTTGAATGAATTCTGGATGTCAAAAATAAAAACATAACAAAGCACAGACACACATGCACACGCACACACACAAACAGAAAGCAAAACTAGGAACTAGATGTGATTTTATTAGGAGAGAACTTCCAGATTAGCGAGTTTCCAGTGCCAATACAAATCAGTCATTTCTCTGCAATCTATAATCTAGAGTTACCTATGTCACAGAAACATTAATTTACTTGCCCAGAGTCAAACATCCAGTATAAGGCAGAGGTAGAATTGGGTTCTGGGTCTCAATGACCCCACAACCATTTCTCCATCTTCTATGCTACTAAAATCCAAACCAAACAGAAAATTCACCTCGAGGGCATAATGCTTTGTCATTTCTTAAAATTTAGTGTATTTTTCTTGCTTTTTCCTCTGAAGGCAATTTCTAAAGTTCTGAAATGTTTTGACCAATGGCAACAAATTTGGAATAACTACATAGATTCTCAGGGTAACTATTTTGAGGATGAAAACAACCTACTTGACTTTGTAAGTTCTGGGATATTTGTGTTTTATTGAAAAGTTTCCTTACTTTATATTCATACTTTTTCTGGTGAGTTGTGCTTATTTTCTATAATTTCACTGTGGTTCTCAGGTTATAGTGGCAAGGTCATGAGCAAATGACTCCATTGTTTTATTACTTGGTGGATATGTTCAAGACAAAGTAACAGAAGCAGCCCTGTACCTCCTGCATGATACTGACATATTAGCAAGGTTATAAGTCTTCTCAAATGAAATCTTTTGTGGATCCACTGCAATAATAATTGCTAGAATAGAAAAAAGAGGACACCCATTCTCCTCCCCCCAATTTCATATTGTTAGCCATTCAAGCCCAAATTGTTGGAAGTGGAAAGTGTTGGAGTGAGCTTAAAATTTCGCTAGAGCAAGGTTATCTTGACCATAAAAGGTCAGAGAATTGGAAGGCCTGGAAAACGTATGAAGAAATCAGCTAGCATATCCTCCTACTTCCCCACAAGCATTTATGGAGTTACAAAGCACCTTGCTTGATATGTAAAGGAATAAAAAGGAAATTTTGGCCTTCTGGAACTCACAGTCTAGGAGGAGGAGACATAAATTTAGATGCAACTGCAACATATGAGTGGTCTCAATACTCATTGTGGCAGTTAAATATGTTTCACAAACAATTTTTGGAACCCGTAATACTTTGTCACTTGATGAGATCATGTCATTAGATGTTACCCTTTGATGGATTCACTAAGTTTAAATCAGTAAGGCATTTTATTTGAGACCTTATTACCTTTATTCCTCAAAACTGTCTCTTTTGAACATGTATAGATAATAAAATGAAAATGGGTGGAATGGCATAGTTTTAGCAGTTGCCCTATTGGTGAGGAAGGGAGAAAGTGGATAGGACTAATAGATTCTTATAATTGGAAAAAGTTAGCAAGATCATTCCCCTTTCCTTATACCATATTCTATAGATGAAGAAACTGAAAGTGGTAAAGAAGAAATGACCTGCAAGGGTCACTAGCAGAACTGGGATTTGAAGCTAGGGGTTTGGGTTCAAGGCCCTATTCCTTGTACTATGCCATGACATGAGATAAATGCTCTGCTCCAAATCAACTAAGACTTAACAGTTTTATACTTTAGTGATAACACTAGAAGGGTGCATTTTTCTTAATTATGAAAAAAACCCAAAATGTATGTAAACACCAGTGATGTCCCTGAATTGTCCATTTGATTTTAAGAAAAATGGTGAATGCTGCATTCCCAAACCACTATTTTCACATGCCTGTAACTTTCATTTTTCATACTTAAAGCTCTCCAAACTTGTCAAAGCATGCTTTCCACTTTCCAAGTGCATCATGTCAGGCTTGACAGCTTTCAAAAGCTTTTTTTTAAACTTAGTTGTGCCTTTTAGAAAGTGCTCAAAATCACACTGAAAGGAAAATAAAGATAACATTTCTCCTAGAAAAATTCAAGGTGGCCTAATGAACTTGTAGCAGAAAGCAGTTTGCATTTAGACATAGAACAATAATAACCCAAAAGAAAATTTAGGAGATGATTATGAGTCAGAAAATAGGGATTTTTATAAAAATGTCACCTGGGGATTGATAATACCCATATTGCAATGCATTATATTATGGAATACATGTGCACATAAAATGTGCATCATTATAAATTGAGTAAAACTCTATTAACAAATTATCTTTGAAATGTGGAGAGAAGTATCAATAGACTCCATCATTTTGAGTTCTGTGCTCACTAATTTTAAAGTAAACAAAAGATTTATTTGTCACTTTTTGTGAATATTTGTACCTTGATTTGGTTGAATGATGAAAAATGAATAAATGACACTTGATTTCATGTTTAATATCAAGAAACATGCATTAAGTACCTACTATGATCCAAGTGAGAGTCAGGATGCCATAGTGGATAAAGGGTTATAGTCTTGGTATCAAAAAGAGAGGAGTTCAGGTCCTACCTCTGAAAGTACAGATGGCTCAGGAGAGGAAAGTGAGGTTGGCGACCTTGCCCAGCCTGCCTTCATTCAAATCAAAGTCACCTGCAAGTCATGTCACCATCTTGAAGCCATGGTCCTCTTAGAAAATGAAAGGACAAACACAACAACACCTAATCAATTGAGTTGTGTATCTGACTCTTTGGAGGGAATTTCCACATAGGAGATGACATTCTAAACATTGACTTCCTCCGGCCCTCCAAAATAGGAAAAGTTACTGTGCTAGTCACTAAGAGAAATATGAGTGTGAGTAATAGAGGACTAAATTCTAGCAAGGAGGATAAAAAATATATATTGTTCTTCTACATAATAAAAGGGCAGCTAGGTGATGTGATGGATAGAGCTCTAGGCCTGGAGTCAAAAAGACTTGAGTTCCAATAAGGCTTCAGATACTTACTAGCTGTGTGAACCTGGACAAGTCTTTTAATGCTATTTGCCTCCATTTCTTTATATATAAAATGAACAGGTAAAGGAAATTTCAAGCTACTCTAGTATCTTCACCAATAAAAGCCCAAAAGTTGGACAAGACTGAAAGAAAAAAATGTGCAATAAATTAAGATAAACACAGGAGAGGTATAAAAAAATGTTCTAAGACATTTGAATGGGAAGAACACTCATAGCCTGGTAGAACAAAGACATTTTAGTGGAGAAAATACGTTGGATTTGAAATTTAAAGGATGACTAAGATTTCAATAATAAAGATATGAACTGTAAGAGGGGAAAAGTTTTTGAGACATCTGAAAAAATCAACAACTTTCTCTACAAAGCCTCCACTTTAGGTATCTTCATCTCTTTCCCTTTCTCTCAACCCCTGCCTTTTCAAGGTTCCTTCCAACATTAGAATATATGCTCCATGAAGGCAGATAATATATGTTTTTCTGCTTCCATTTGTATTTCTGACTCAGCGTAGACCTGACACATAATAAGTGTTTGAGAAATGAATTTTTAATTGTTGGTTTGTCAACATAGAGAACAATATGAAGAAAGGCATGGGAAAATGGTAGAGTGATATACACAAATATGTGTTTATGTATCTATAGACCTATCTATCTGTCTGTCTGTCTATCTATCTGTCCATCTGTCTATCTATCTGTCCATCTGTGTGTCTATCTATCTATCTACCTATCTATCTATCTATCTATATATCTATCTATCTATATATCTATCTATCATCTGTCTATCTATCTACCTATCATCTATCTCTTCACCAGTAATGGGTAGCAGGTTGTATCGCTGGTCTTCTAAAATGACGACTGCTCATTGTGTGGATGACAGTTCCTACATCTTTCAAAGTTGTTTTTAAATGCTGCTGTTCTCATTTCCATTCATTTTTTTCTTCAAAGGTCATCAAAATTATCCATTTTAATAACATTGATGTTACAGTGTAAATCGTCCTTCGGTTCTGTTTGATTCACTCTGAACGCAGTTCATATAAATCTTTCCAGGTCTTTTTGAACTCCTTTGCTTCCTCTTCCTATTACTGGGGGTTGTTCTCCCTCTCACTCACGTTCAGAATCAGTGATTATCCTTCGGTTTCTACATCTCCTTCACATTCAAGGTTCCTGCAATTTGTCATCAGTCTAGCTTTATCGTATACTACCACTTTCATATGCATTATGCTCTAGGAAACCTGGACTTATCACACAAAAATCACCCCACTCTCCTTTGTCTTTTGTCATGTTATTCCCTGTGTCAATATCCTAACAAGTTAGCAAACATTTATTAAGTTATACCTCACCTTCCCCCCCTAGGAGCTTATATTTTAATTTTGGAGAATAACAAATGAAAATAAACTGAAAGGTGGCATGGATAAGCAGAGAGAAGAGGAAAGAGATGATGAAACAGAGCATGGGGACTTTGTGAAAAAAATGTCAGTTATTAAGATGTTTCTGATAACTTAGCTATTCTGCTCTTTATATATCTGATTGTTGGAGTCTTATTTAAATTACAGATAAAATTTTTTTTCTCCATTGGTTTACCCAGTTACAAATGTCCCTCTCCCATGTATCTATGTATGTATGTATGTAATATACAGCTATCAAAGAAATGTTTTGCTTGAATATTCATATTTGTTATTTTTTCTGGTGGAATTAAAAGAGAGACTATTTTTTTTTTTTGTCATTCAGTCATTTATGTTATATCTGACTTTGGGATTTTCTTTGCAAAGATATTGTAGTCTTCTACCATTTCCTTCTCCAGCTCACTTTACAGATGAGGAAACTGAGGCAAACCGGGTTACTCTAGTAAAAAAGCTAGTACATGTCTGAGGCTGGATTTGAATTCTGGTTTTCCTGATTCCACGCTCAACATTCTATCCACTGCACCACCTAGCTACCCAGAGAGAAGATTTCTACTGTTTTCTTTTTTTAATTTTTGAAATACATAAAATAGGCAGAGTATTACATATTGCTATATGCATTTTCAAATGAGGTCATCATATTATGGATTTCCTTAATTGTTTTTCTTTATTACAAGAGAATCTCTCATGCAATTGGAGTGATCTATAAATGTAATATAATGACAAACATTAATAAAACTTAAAAAAATAAAAATCAATCTCTTCCCACTCCTTCAGAAATTCCCCCAAACAAATCAGGAAGACCAAAAAACTGTAGTTTCTGAGCTGGGAATGAGGATCTTATAGTTATCTCCTAGCCCAGCTTTTTAATTTTTACAGACTGAAAGTCAAGGCCTACGTGATCAAGAGACATGCTCAAGTCAATGAGAAGATAAACGGCAGAGCCCTGTTCCTAGTTATACCTCCTGATTCCAAATCTTTTCCCAGTGTTCCATGTTGCATCTTA
Source organism: Bettongia penicillata ogilbyi (assembly GCA_023548195.1). Classification (NCBI taxonomy): domain Eukaryota; kingdom Metazoa; phylum Chordata; class Mammalia; order Diprotodontia; family Potoroidae; genus Bettongia; species Bettongia penicillata. The sequence goes on along the minus strand of JAJHZJ010000447.1, from coordinate 9,842,577 downwards.
CAAGGAATAGGGTCGGTTTTTTTTTCTGTTTTTTGTTTTAATGTAGTGGAGGCAGAATGATTTAGTAGAATAAAATTTAACCTGGGAGTCACAGGATCTGAGTTCTGTCACTTATGAGCTATGTGAAATTGGGCAAATTATTTAACATCTCTGGGACTCAGTTTCATAATTTTTTCTCAGTTTATTTATTTTTTTATTTTTTTCTTAACATAAATTTATTTATTTAACTTTTTACATTCATTTTCACAAAATTTTGGGTTCCAAATTTTCTCCCCTTTTATCCCCTCTCCCCACCCCAATACACCAAGCATTCTAATTTTCCCTATCACCAATCTGCCCTCTCTTCTATCATCCCTCCCTTCTCTTGTCCCCACTCTTTTGTCCTGTAGGGCCAGATGACTTTCTATTCCCCATTAACTGTATTTCTGATTTCCTAGTAGCAAGAACAATACTAAACAGTTGTTCCTAAAACTTTGAGTTCCAAATTCTCCCCATCCCTCCCTCCCCACCCATTCCCTTTGGGAAGGCAGGCAATTCAATATAGGCCATATCTGTGTAGTTTTGCAAATGACTTCGATAATAGTCATGATGTGTAAGACTAACTGTATTTCCCTCCCTCTTATCCTGCCCCCCATTGTTTCTATTCTATCTTTTGATCCTGTCCCTCCCAGAGTGTTGACTTCAAATTGCTCCCTCCTCCCATTGCCCTCCCTTTCATCATCCCCTACCTCCCTGCTTATCTCCTTCTCCCCCACTTTCCTGTATTGTAAGATAGGTTTTCATACCAAAATAAGTGTGCATTTTATTCCTTCCTTTAGTCGAATGTGATGAGGGTAAACTTCTTGTTTTTTTCTCAGCTCTCCTCTTTTTCCCTCCACTAAAAAGTCTCCTGCTTGCCTCTTGAATGTGATATAAACCATTTCACCCTCTGTCCTCCCACTACACTTCTCTCTCACTGTTTACCTTAATTTTTTTAAGATATAGTGCCATCTTATTCAATTCACTCTGTGCTCACTGTCTCTGTATGTGCATGCATGTGTGTGTGTGTGTGTGTGTGTGTGTGTATGTGTGTGTGTGGTCCCACCAACTACCCAGATATTGAAAAGTTTTAAGAGTTACAAATATTGTCTTTCCATGTAGGAATGTAAACAGTTCACTTTTGGTAAGTCCCTTCTGACTTCTCTTTGCTGTTTACTTTTTCATGCTTCTTCTCATTCTTGTGTTTGAAAGTCAAATTTTCTTTTCAGCTCTGGTCTTTTCATCAAGAATGCTTGAAAGTCCTCTGTTTCATTGAAAGATCATATTTTCCCCTGAAGTATTATACTCAGTTTTGCTGGGTAGGTGAGTCTTGGTTTGAGTCCTAGTTCCTTTGACTTCTGGAATATCCTATTCCATGCCTTTTGATCCCTTAATGCAGAAGCTGCTAGATCTTGAGTTATCCTGATTTTATTTCCACAATACTGGAATTGTTTCTTTATAGCTGCTTGCAAGATTTTCTCCTTGACCTGGGAATTCTGGAGTTTGGCCACAATGTTCCTAGGAGTTTCTCTTTTTGGATCTCTTTCAGGCAGTGATCGATGGATTCCTTCAATACTTATTTTGCCCTCTGGTTGTTAGAATATCAGGGCAGTTTTCCTTGATAATTTCATGGAAGATGATGTCAAGGCTCTTTTTTTTGATCATGACTTTCAGGTAGTCCCATAATTTTTAAATTGTCTCTTCTGGATCTATTTTCCAGGTCAGTTGTTTTTTCCCATGATATTTTACGTTATCTTCCATTTTTTCATTCTTTTGGTCTTGTTTTGTGATTTCTTGGTTTCTCAGAAAGTCATTAGATTCCATCTGTTCCATTCTAATTTTGAGAGAACTATTCTCTTCAGTGAGCTTTTGAACCTCTTTTTTCCATTTGGCTAATTCTTCTTTTGAAAGCATTCTTCTCCTCATTGGCTTTTTGAACCTCTTTTGCCATTTGAGTGAGCCTATTTTTCAAGGTGTTATTTTCTTCAGCATTTTTTTGGGTCTCCTTTACCAAGGTATTGACCTGTTTTTCATGCTTTTCTTGCATCTCTCTCATTTCTCTTCCCAGTTTTTCCTCGACCTGTCTAACTTGATTTTCAAAATCATTTTTGAACTCTTCCATGGCCTGAGCCCACTGGACATCCACCTGGGATGTCTGGGATACAGAGGCTCCAACCTCCACATCTTTCCCTGATGGTAAGAATTGTTCCTCGTCATCAGAATTGAAAGGCGGGAACATCTGTACCCCATCAAAGAAGCTCTCTATAGTCTTATTTTTCTTCCCTTTTCTGGGCATTTTCCCAGTCAGTCATTTGATTTCTGAGATTCCTGTCCACCTCCTCCTTGCTTGGGGTCTGAGATTCAAATGGGCAGGTGTGGCTGCTATTCAATGTGAGCTTAAGTTCTGGTGCTTGGGTGGGGGCAGGGCCACCTCCCAGGCTCAGTTCCCTCAGGGGGTTTATGCAGAGACCTTCAGTAATGCCCCTGAACTTCTGCCTGCTGCTCTGGTAGTCCTGGGCCACTGCCGCTGCCTCTGCCGCTGCCTCTGCCGCTGCCTCTGCCACTGCCTCCCAAGGGGGCCTGAGCCACGGAGACACCCCGCTCCCCTCTTGGCCAGCCCAGACGTCTCTCTCACTGACCTGTAGCATCTGTGGGCAGAGGTACCTTCGCAGCCAGCGGAGGTTCGGTTCCTGAAGCCTGCTCGGGTCTGCTCCTCTGGGGCCGCATAGCCAGGGCAATTCATGGGTGGACTCTGCTGTCCGGAGCCTGACAGACCCCTGGGGATGGCTTTCCAGGGCTCTCTGGAACATAAATCTCTTCCACTGTGTTTCTGCACACCTTGCACTGCTCCAGAATTTGTGGGAGGTTCTTTTTGCAGGAAATATATGGACTGTGGGTTTGGAGCTAGCATACGTGAGTCTTTCTACTACTTCACCATCTTGGCTCCTCCCTCAGACTACAGAATTCTTAAAAATGAGTTTCATCATTCTTAAAATGAATAGATAGACCAGGCAACCTCTGATCTCACTTGAAGCTTTCTGTCTATGCTCCTGTGATACTCTCACATGACTCAAAGAGTTTGTTTTATAGTGGTTTTATTTTGGACCTGTTGCATTGGAGAATATGTGGGGCAAGGTGGGAAGTTGAAAATGTGGGTCTGGAGCTCAGAAAATAAATTAGGACTGTAGTCATCATTATAAATTAGATAGAGGTCATCCAGAAAAAATATTGACAGATGAAATGATAGTATGGGTGAAGTCACTAAGTGAGCGTAAAAAACAAAGATGATAGGAGATAGTCTTGGAGAATGCATAGCAAAAGTAAGACGAGAAACCAGTAATAGGTAATTGCGTTAGGAGGAAGTCAGATTTGGAGACTATGTTCAGAAGATGGTGGTGGACAACAATGTCACATGCTACAGAGACATCAAGAAGAATGGCAGAGAAAAGGTTGTTGAAATGAGAAGATGATGATGACCTTAGAAAAGTGGTACAGGTAGAAGTTATAGGAGATATCCTTAGAAGCAACTGAATGATGAGAAAGTTGGAACAATGAACAGACAGTCCTTTCAAGAAGTTGGTCTGGTTAAGGGAAAAAAAGAGGTAAGAAAACAATTTGAGATTATAACAAAGGTAAACAAAGGAAGAACTTTAAAAAATAGAATATTATAGTCCTGAGTAGGGAAGGAAAAGGTAGAAATTGCACACAGAAAGAGACATTGTTCATAGAACAAGGTCTTAGAGAAGATGGGACAGAATGGAAACCAAGGTAGACACAGGTAATGGACTCAATCATGGTAAGGGGGAGACTGGAGGCAAGGAATGAAGATGTAGATATAGAGAATTTTTGAGAAGTGTAAAAAGGGAGTTGAGGAAGCTTAGCTCTTATGGCCCTGATCTTAGTGTAGTAAGAGGCAAAACTATGGGCTGAAAGAGGGCCAAGTTGGGGGTGGGAGGTGAAAGTGTGTGTGTGTGTGTGTGTGTATTTCTTTAAGTTCCTGAAACTAAAGATGACAACAAACAGTTGTAATGGGGCACTTTCTCCTGACCCACATGGAGAAAACTCAATTTGCTTGGAGAAAACATACCTCAGAATGGAAGGAAGTCACCCCATTACATTTTTTAAAATGGGAGAAATTTGCAGACTAACTTTTAGGTAATGAATAGGAAGTCCTTCTAAAGAAGTTCTAAATAACTAAAGTTATTTCTAAAGTTCTAAATAACTAAAAGTCATTTGTCTTCACCTTACTTTTCCATTTCAAGTAGAGATGTTATATGACTCTCAAATATTTAGCAATAGATTTTCCTCTTAGTGTGTACTTATGACATATGCTATTTTCAATGACAGTCACAACCATATGCTTACCAGAGTGGGAAACTGCCCCATGTTGGGCAAAAATTGGTGATCCTGAATTTCTTTCTAAACCTCAGCCCTGAAGAGAGCAATGCAGAGAATTGCCGCTCATTTACTAGATTAGCTCCTCCAATTTCCTTTTAATTGGAGCCCATAACCCAGCTTCTCGAAACTTCTGGAATATGAACAATGCAAATTAAGATCTGGATGCTTTCCAGGAAGGGCCGGGCTCAAAGAACAATTTCTCCCTAACTCACACAGTTGTGGCTACTCACAAATAGCATGCTGTGTCCTAATGAGTCTGCATTTGGCTCTGCAGTTTTGCATTTGCGAACGCTGTTACTGAAAGGGTAAGAGAAGTGTTTATGCAGCCTCGGGTTTGAACCTATAGGTGCAAAGCCCAAGAAATCTCTTAGAGACACAACATTCACTTTCCCAGAGTCTGAATTCTAAGTCAGTGGCACAAAAACCTTTAAGCACAATATCTCACATTTGTTCGGAACATTTATTGCTAACCAAGATTTCTTTTTCTTTTTTTTTTTAGTGTATAAGACTTCAATTTATGTTTAAGAACAAGTAAAGTATAGCAGTTTGACAGCCGTTCACACTAAATTCTGTGCATTAAACCAACAGCACTCTTTTCCACAAACATCCATTGTTAGGACAATGCTCTCAGACAGAATTTATGAGAAATGGAATTATGTTACCAAGGAGATAGCATTTACTATAATGAAGAGTAGATCCTAGAAAATGGCCCCTTTTACAGCAGCTCCGAGCCGAGCCACAAAAGCAATTGATTGGTCTTGGCATTTAGTCTTATATCAGCTGTGTCATCCATAACTTCAGGAGTGAGAACACTAATCTAAAGTGACATTTCTGTTCTGGCGGGCTTTTCTACCCTGATGAAAGCAATTACTTCGTTCCTAAATGATAATTTGCAGGAGTTTCAACCACTTTAATTGATAATTTTTTGTTCTGAGAAGTTCAATTGTGAAGTGATTAGCTGATTTGGTAAATAGAAATTTAAGGTGTGAAATATACAAGTTGCTCCAAGGTAAAGTGCTGTTTATTGGGTACAGCAAAATTGCTTGATAAAGCTGCAGTTTCTCCATTATCATGAATTTGCCAGTTGCATACTTTAAAGTTGTGCAGGAAAAAGTAAGAACAAAACACTCTGATTCAGGGTGAGAATTCTGGCAGAAGGCAAAAGGGACGATTAATAGTTCGGGTCTTACAAAGGACCAGGTAATCGTTATTTGAATCAAGGTGAACATTAGTTGAAAAGGATTGTGAAGCAGTGAAATTAGTCATACTGAAAAAAATGTGGCAGCTTCCTATTATTACTATTCTAATGACTCATTCTAGATGTAAATCCTGTTACTTAAGGTGTTCAAATAAAAATAGTCGTTGGTTAAAGACAATTAATTTAATGATGGAGTTCAAACGTACACAAAGCATTTTCTGACAAGGAGACAAAGCACTTAGTTGAATGGTTTTAATTACTTTCTGATCTGTTCTACAAAAAGTCAAATGTGAGGCAGGATCATCCTATTAGATTGCGTATGTTAGTGTGTACATTACTTGAAATTAGCAAGGAATACCCCACGATTACGGTAATGACTAAATCGTTCACCAACCGCAAAGATCAGTTTTGCTACATGTTAAGATTTTTTTGGAGGTGTGGCAACAGATTTCATGTTATTTTCTTACATGGGGAAAAATAATGGTCATTTCACATGTTAAATGAGAAAAATAAAGCAAGAATGAAGGTCAGACTGATTTAGCACATCCAATAGTCTTTGTCAGCCAAGCTTAATATATCCTGAGTTTGTGGAACAAATGAAATTTTGCTGCTATGTTACACTTTGCTTCCAAACAACCATTACAACTGGTTTTATATATTGTGTGAGCATCAGACCATCAAACAGTGCATCTTTACTGACGTCTTGCCGCAGTGATGATCTACAGCAGCAATCTGCCATTTATATAAGGGCAAAATGTGCATCTATATTTAGTTGTGAAATTGGCCTATTATACTCTTGATGTTTACAGAGGCTAACATAAATTAATGATGACAGCTATGAGCAGTGCATTAGTTAAGCAGGAGAGTTCTTACCTTGAACTTGAAGGTTTGTTCTCATTTTAACTTCTAGCATCGACTGTGCAGCTTTTCTCACACATGATAGAAAAGGTTCTGAAATCATTGCTTTTATTTTCTTTCATGGAGAGAATTAAAGAGCTTCAGTTTGTAGGCTATACTGTGTCTGACCCTTGCAGAGATAGTTTTACATGCTTTTCTTGCTAACTTTGTGATATTTATAATTGGGCAAATAAAGACCCCTCAATGTATTTTCCCCCACGCAGAAGAGCTGTTTTGATTGACTTTGAACTTTGGATGGTGTCAGTGTGTGGTGGTCTATTGTGTTGAAGGTAATGAGGGAAGGGTAAGTGTTGCTTGTGGAATCTTTACTGTACTTTCCCTAGATGGCTCCTCATGCAGCTCATGGCAGGGCAAATGTAGGTACTGTAGTAACTATAGATCTTGCTGTTAACTATAACCAGAGATCTGACAAGTATGCAGGTGTTCAAAGGTTCATGAGTTAAAATGCTGAAGGCTTTGATGAATTTTTGATGGCTGCATTTTTAATACAGGTCGACCTTCTTCCTTTGAGGCTGGATGCCAGATTAATTGATAAATAGTGGAAGTCCGTAGTGCTGGCTTCTCCTAAGCAAAACAAGTATGAAAATCCATAAAATCTTACCTGTCTGGATCCTTAGAAGTACTTTTTTAAAAAAGTAAAATTTAAAGAGATTATTGGCCCTGCTTTTCCTTCTCCCCATTTCAGGAAGAAAACATGACCTACTTTCCTCTGTTACGAAAAGTAGTTTTCACTACTGTTATGATCTCCTAGCAGAGAGACTGTGCGATGTAATGAATAGAAAGCTAAATTTGGAGTTAAGAAAACTAGACTCATAAACACATCCATCCTCTGATACATATTGCATGCATGACCTCTTGGTTAAGTTATTTAACTTCTCACTACCCTGGACAACCTTTTAAGGTCACATATTGCAAAGACCTTGCCAATCACTATTGGTGCAGGGAATTTCCATGCTGATGAAATCAAAGGTCTTAACTCATCCTGTGATCACATAGTACTTTTAGAGTTTATGACTCTTAACAGAATCAGCTTTGGGTCAAGAGTTCTCCTGGGTATGGAGAAATAAAAAGTAAGGATACTTTTGTACTTTTATAAAAGCTACGATTTCTTCTTGTAAATGATCCCTTCACTAGCACTGATCAAAACTCCATCCATGTTTCATTAATGGCTCTGACTGAAAAATTCAACTTGTATTGGCCAGCAAAATGATGATGCCCTTTTGCACCGTCCTTAGAAGACAATTACACATACATCCCAAAGCTAGACCCGTGCCTTAACTGATTGGTTATAGCATTCTAATTTTACACCATTCTGCAACATCCTTTAGGATCACCTCCATGCCATAATAGTGGCTAAGAGTAAGATTCTAAACAAGTAGCATATGAAGAGAAATTGAAAAGAGGTTCTGGAACTGAGTCGAGCAGAAGGTCAAGTGATCGTTACTCCACTGCTGCTCTTACTTTTTCTTCTTAAGAAGATCTAGATGTATTATCTTCATAATCCTCGCAACCTTTTCTTGGAGGCAAAGAATAAAAAAATGATCAATTTCCGGACTTTCTGTAGACTTCTTCTGTCTACAGCAAGGGAATATTTACCACAATTTAAAACATAAAATCTTGTACCAAAAATTTCAAGATAAAAGCTATAATTTCCAAACTATGTTTTAAAAATTATTCTTTTTCACTCGGTGATTAGTTCATATTCTATCTACCACATTAATTATCCCAGGGGGGTTGATTTCATTTTCTGGATGCTGTGATGGTCTTTCTTTCTTAACTATGTTCATTAATATTTTTATTATTCTACAAAGTACTTTAAATTCATTGGATCATAGATTTAAAGCTAGAAAAGGCCTTGGGGGTCATTGAATTTAGACCCCTCATTTTTGTATATGAGGAAACAGAAACTGGAAAATTGTCACTTTTTAAGCATCAAAGAACTAGTGTGTGAGGTGCAAGCTTAACCTGGCACCTTACCCAATAGACCATGCCCACTCAGTATACACACACTTGCCTTGTGACTATGCATAGTGGTAAAGTGGTCATAGCCATAAACCTATATGTCTTATAGAACTTCCACAAAGATCAGTGATCTGTTTATGTGCTGGATTTGCATTCCCCTCCCAATCCCACCATTCCTACCCTTAATAGTCCCCACATATTTGATGACTGTCTAATTATCTGATGAAAAGTTTGGAAGGACATTGAAAGATCATCTAACATTATTGCAAACAGTTCTTTATCTAATCTCTGTCTGAGTGATGAGAATAGTTTTCCATTTTATATCTCACCAGAGAAAATTTCACAGCCTTCTATAGTGATACGACCTAGTATAGCAAATACAAAATTTCCATTTTATATCAAACAAAAATCTGTCATTCTTCAATTGAAGAAATAAATTGTTTTTTTTTTTAGTAGAAATAGAAAGTGGTTAATTACTATATTCAGACTATTAACTCTTTTATTTTACCTTTTTCACTTCAATGCTACCTATAGGATCATCAGTTTTAAAGTATACAATTACTTTTACTGTACCTTGCAGAGTCTTAAAGGTAAAGCTACTTGCAGATTGAGTTAATTAAAATATGGGTGACAAGTTCAAATTACTCTATTAGTTTGGAATAAGTTGGAAATATTATGCTCTTCCCAACCCTCTCTTATAACACCCTTCCAATCAGCTGGCTTTTTCCCTGTGTGGACCCTTGATATACCCTTCTTTTTTGGCTGCTTTATCTCCTGTCTCTAACCCCAGCTAAACTTTATCTTTGTGGTCCCTTATTTTCTGGAGCACAGGGATCCTTTTTGCTGGAGTCCCCAGATTCATTCTCTGCCTTTACATGGAAACTCCTCCTGCTAGCCACCTTGATTCTCTGATATTCCTTTGATTCTGTCAAGAGAACTATCCCCACCTTTATTCTCATCCCATAACACTTCTCTCATTTCCCCTGAATTGCCCTTCAAATCTCAATCAGAAATGTCATGCTTTGTAGGAGCCTTCCTTAAATATCCAGTAATTTTAGGGGGAAAAAAAGATTTTGGATAATTTGGAGGCATTTTGCTTTGTTTTTTTTTCCTGAATAATTCCAATCCAATCATATCCAAGTTTTTGAGGTAGGTATTTTTTCCTTCTGTTATATAGGAATGCCTTACATTTTCAAATTTGGTTGTCCAAAGGATTGGGCTCCCCAGTTACTTTATTATTCAAGGGCTCCGAGTTTTTCTAAATCACTCCATATTGGTTTCCAAGATCTTAATGCCCCAAAAGGAATGTGATATACTCTTCTCTTTCCAGGATCTACAATCTGCAGGCTTTCTGCTTTCGGTGAAGATTTCTTCTCAGTCAGAATTAGCATAGCTATTAACATTTCTGTGTCTTAATTATGGTTAAATTTTCCTCTATACCAAGAAAGACTATAATGACCTCAATTCTATCAGGAACTTTGAGGGGGAGAGCATTTTTTGTTATAAAGATAGAAGGGATATCAGGGAAACAAAGCAGAGTGAAACATTTTTGGGAAAAGGAAGAAATTAATTTGGCTGAACATAAGAGGGTCATGTGAGAGTGCTTTGAATGCTTGGCATGAAGGTTTAGTTCTGGTCTTATAGATAATAGGGGAAATCACCCAAGTTGTTTGTTTGTTTTAGTAGGATGGGGTGATAAAAATGAAAAGAGTATTTAAAGAAGATTAACTTGACAGTGAGAGACAGAGTAGAGGACAGAGAATTGAAACTGGAACCAGGAGAACATGGATTCAAGTCCTGCCTTTGGCACTGGATGTGACCTAGACTGGACGGTGTTCTCAGCAACTCTTTAAGACAATAATTTAAAGGTGTGCTTTAATAGAGTCAGTCCATTCATCAAGAACTACCCACCTCAATAAGACAAAGGTCTAGAAAAAAAATAGCCCCCATGTGTACAACAGATTGCAATAGTTACTGAGACATGAGATTTTGAGGTCTAGGGAAGTTACTGAAGAAACAGAGAAAAGATGTAGATTTTAGGAGGATCAAAGAGTTGAAGGAGGGAGAAATCAAAAGATAAATTCAATGTCACAAGCCAAAAAACTAGGATTATTAAGGTACTATGTATGTAAAAATGATTTTCGAAAGGCAGGATATGTAGTTTTTTGAGTGAAGAAAATAATGGCAGTGTCAACATGTTAAGCTTCAAGTATTCTTGGAACACATGATTGAAGAAAGAGTTTAGTTATACCCTGGAGAGATGGGACAAAGAAAGGGATAGATCTGTAAAGGAAGCCTTGGAAATCATCTTCTTAGAGGTGAGAGTAGAATTTTTGCGGAATGAGTTTTCACAAAAATGTTGATGGAGAAAAGGGTTTTATGGTAAGACGAACTGAAGGAAGAAGAAACACATAGAGATAAGATTATCAGTTACATATCAGTTACATAAGATTATCAAGTTACATTAGCAACTCATGAACCAAAAGAGGAGAGTCTTAGAAGGAAGAGAGTTTCATCAAGAAGACAGTGAACAACACTGTCACATTCAACAGAAGGATGAAAAGAAACTATTTCAGAAAGCAAGGAGATAGTTATTATCAGTTGACTGTATCCTTTTCCTTCATTCTCTCTTGGTTTTCTGTCTGTCCATTCATTTTCCATCTCCTCCAGTAGCCAGTAAAGCTCTGTCTTCATCCCATGTATTGATATATTGATGTCCCCCAAGACAATCCTTTTCCATTTTCTCCCCCCTGTCATGATCTCATCCACTCCTGTGGGTTCAATTTCTACTTTTACAGAGATGATCATCAAAACTATATCTCAAGTCCTAATCTCTTCTTCAAAATATAGTCCCACATCTTAACCCCCCCTCAATATCTACCCTTGATGTTTTACCTTATCTCAAACTCAATATATCATAAACTTCCACATTTCTAACAGTCATTCAATATTTATTAAGCACCTGCCATGTTCCAATGTGCAATGTGCAAGGCAATGTGCAAAGTCCTGGGGATATAAATGCAATGACTTAAATGATCCCTATTCAATAGGAACTTATTTTCTATGATACCAGTTATTTATTCTAGCATCACAATATCTCTTGAATTCATCTTCTTTCTACCCACACCATCAAAATTCTAGTCCAGGATTTCAAAACTTTTCACATAAGTTATTAAAATAGTCATTCAACTAGTCTGTTGTGTCCACCAAAGATTCAATTCTTAATAGAATTGACAGAAAGGCTTCATAAGTCATACATCTGACTATGGCCCTTTCTCAAAATGCCTTGTTGGTTGTGGCTTGTCTTGTCTTTCACTTTTGAAGAGATCCATGACATCAGAGAAATGATGACATAACTTGTACTTGGCTTTGTTTTGAGTGAGAGAGGGCTGTCCAAGCTCACCAGACTCACTTTCTCCTCCTGAGCTATCTGGATGCAGTGACCAGATATTCATCAGGATGACTGGAGACGACCCAGAATGCAATGGGAGATCTTGGCCTTTTAGGCAAAGGCCTTGTCATGTTCTCACTTAAAGCGAGGTAATGTCCATTCAGTGAATAGGCCCCTTTAAAAAGTAGTCAGGGGGATGGCTCCTTTAATAGAAAAGAAAAGTAAATAAGTAGATAAATCATGCTGGAAGGGGAAGGAGTCTCAGGATTGTTGTTTTGAAGAGAAACTGTTACTATTGACTTTAACTGTAAGCTAGGAGGATCCAAAACAGCCACTGAGTGGAGGTTGGGCAGGGACCCTGCCTTGCTCAATCCATGAGCTTCAGAGTGCAGGGGATCTCAGGGTTCAAGAGAGATGAGAGAAAGAAAGAAAGAAAGAAAGAAAGAAAGAAAGAAAGAAAGAAAGAAAGAAAGAAAGAAAGAAAGAAAGAAGAAGAAAGAAAGAAAGAAAGAAAGAAAGAAAGAAAGAAAGAAAGAAAGAAAGAAAGAAAGAAAGAAAAGGAAGGAAGGAAGGAAGGAAGGAAGGAAGGAAGGGTAGGAGGGAGGGGGAGAGAGAGAGACAGAGAGAGAGAAGGAAAGAAGGAAGGAAGGAAGGAAGGAAGGAAGGAAGGAAGGAAGGAAGGAAGGAAGGAAGGAAGGAAGGAAGGAAGGAAGGAAAGGAAAGCAATGTAGTCAATGTGCCTCAAGTTAACTGGGCAGCTTCTGACCACCAAAATTTACCTCCTTTTGGAGAGGAAAAGGAAAGGGATAAGGCTCTGAGTTACTCTACTAGCTGGGTCCCCATTTAGGCAGTTAGGTCTACTCACAGGTTGTATTTGTCCTTCATTTTCAAAGAGGACCATGACATCAGAGAATTCCTGGAGATTAAGTTATAAACTCTCAAACCTGAAATATAAGGCTCATCACAGTCTATTTCCTGATCTCCTATTGTCTCTTGTCTACTTTCTCCTCTGTACATTAATGCATGTCAAGCCCATGTCTGGAATGCACTTCCTCCTCATATCTAACTATAAAAATCCTTTTTCACTTAAAAGTAGCAAGTAACATGAGTGAAAAGAGTGCTGTATTTAGAGCAAATGGACCTGGGTTCAAATTCTTCCTTTGCCATTTACTATTGTATGATCTTGGCAGTCATTTACCTTGTCTGTGATTCCATTTCCTCATCTTTCGAATGAATGCATTGAACTAGATTGCCTCTAAGATCCTTTTCTGTATCAAATTTGTGACTTGTAAAGGTTTTGCTCTGCTTCTATCTATTCTGTAAAGACTTTCATAATTCCCTCAGTCAAAAATGTTCTCTTCTACTCCAAATTTCCTAATACTTCATTGTCAGGAGTTTTCCTTAGTTGGTTTACACCCTTCTTTTGATCAGTTTAGCCATATTTATATAGATATTATATTGTTATATCATATCATATCATGTCATGTCATATCATATCATATCCCCCCTAGTCAACTGTAACCTTCTCAAGGTCAGAAATTATCTCTTAATTGTGTTGATTTTTCATCTTTTTCTAGGCACAGCCCAGGATGGTCAACATGGCAATATGTTAGTAATTGTTTCTTGAGTTAAATTCAGTTATTGCCATGGTAAGGAATGCCTTCAGGATATTTCTATTTTTATTGTGGAAAGGTAATTACTGTCTAAATGTTTTTGTCATCTTTTTATTTGATATCATTCCTGGGATGTTCTGCATCCCCTCTTCTGCCTCTGAGAGTTCCAAGGTTCTTTCAAACCCTTGCCTAAACCTTCTCATCCTGGGTCATTACCACTGGTAATGACTTTTTATTTTGCCGGTAGACTTTAATGACTCTGGAAGGGAGAGTGAGACTTAGCACAACTTTGCCTCACTTAAACTCAATCCATGCATAAGTCAAGGCATCACCCTGGGATGTCAATGGTCCTCTTCTAAAATAAAGGAATAGCAAGGTGCCACTTCCTGCATGAGAACTTTTCTGATGTTCCTAGCTGTTGTTGCTTCCCAAAATTATTTTATATTTATTTTGTATGTCCTTGAAATTTATTTTTAAATTTCTATTCACGATATATCTTCAGCAGGATATAAGTTCCTTGATAACAAGTATTGTTTTATATTTGTCTTTGTTTAGTCATTGAGTGCCTCATATGGTGCTTGCAATTGTAAGATTAGAATTAAGTAATTGTAAAATTAAATAATGAAATCCTCGCCAAATTCTTCTAGATTCTTTTAGTAATAGAACCTAGAAGAGGACTAAATATAGTGCATTTCAATAGGATGTAGGTTTCTTGAAGGTGGGAAATCTTTAATGTTTGTCTTACCGTGGGACCTGGAGCATAGTATAGCAGGTACTTAATAAATCTGTGTTGTTTTTGTTTTTGAGAATCAGTCTTGAGCACGGTGGTAATTTCTGAAATTTAGCCACCACCATCAAGTCTTCTCCTCAAAATCCAGGGCATGTTATATTCATATTGACAAAATGCAAACCTGCCAACACTTTAATGATCCTGCATAGCATGCCATGTGTCCTGGATTCATCCAGAAAAGGCTGTTTCAATTTTTCATTTTTATTGAGTGTTGCTGTGAACCAAATGCTGAATGATGGTGCTTGGTTTTTTAAAAAATATATTTATTATATTTTAAATTTATGAAATAAAATGAACATTTCCATAGCCTAGTAGAATAAAAAAGATGATTGCATATCTAGTATGTGCAACATGCTACTTCTTTTAAATATATATCAAAGTTATCATAACGTTTTTCCTTTTTTTCTGCCCCCAACCTAGAGATGGCTATCATTAGATGTAAATATATATGTATTTATGTATTTGTAAATATATACGTTTATGTGTGTGAATGTGTTATATATACACACACACATGCACACACACACACACACACACACACACATATATATATATATATGTAATATAATTCTATACATACTTCAATTTATCAGTTCTTTCTTTGGATGCAGATAGCACCCTCCTTCTTCCTTGTCCAAATTTCATTCCTCTTAGATACTTCAGGGCAATTTTGTGCACATAGGTGGCACACAATGAATACTGTGAATAATACAGAGTGAGGTGTAAGGTGTGTCCATGGCCATTATGGAAAACACCAGAATTTTATCAGTTCTTTTTTTTCAAGTTGATTTATGACTCCTTCTGATAGTTTTCATGGGGAGATGTTGTAGATATTCTGTGATGAATTAAATACTGTTTTCTACTTGCCTAAAATTGAGAAATAGTTTTCAGCTCCATTTAGGACATAAGTGGATTGAAGTTAGTAGAGGGGAAGATGGAGTCTAGAGAAGAACTCATTGTGGCTGCAAAGTGCTGTAATATTTCTAGTAACAGAAAATAGGCTCTGTTACAGCTCATCTAAATTTTAAAATTTATTTTAAGTGCTCTACAGCTGATAACACATTTCCTTGATGACAAAGTCTACGAACGCAGAGACGGTTTTAGTTATTAATGCATTTCTCAATCCTAATAAGGGAGTGCTTGAAAAATCAAGTTCTGCTTCCTAAAAGTGGTCAATATATTACTCATCAAGTTATAACAGTGTTCAACTTCTGCTGTTAGATCGCCTTCTCAACAACATGCATGTCTCTTTGTTTAACTTTTATTGCTATTGCCCTCAAAGCTAATCACTATTTATTATAAATACCTTGCTATCATTTTGAGAGTCAGCTGTATCCTATAGTCCTTGTATAATTATGTGAAATGGGAGGCATGGAAACCCCATCTTAATTAGATGGTGGCCAAGAAGATCACTCACTCCAATAGGGAAAAAAATAGGAATCTGAAAAGTAAATATTCTAGATATTTTGTATAGAAAATATAAGAAGGGGAAATGTGAACTCAGAGGGAAGCCACTGGCTAAGCATCAGGAGTTGCTGGTGAGAATTTCTCCTTTATCATTTTCATTAAGTAGCTATGGTTATGTCTGTTAACCTCCCTAGAGCTCAGAGTTCTTATGGTTTTCCCCTTTTGTTCTTTTGCCATGTAGTCATAATAAATTTGGCACAGACTTTATGGCTAAGGCAGGATTTTTTTCAACTTATTAATAAATACAGGGACAAAAATATTTTTACTAGGAGAATTGTGTTATGTTTGATAGGTATGTGTGTACACATACATAAACAGATCCATATATATACATGTATATACATGTATTTTGTTTATACATGTATATATCCATATGTATACATCAATACATATACATATGCATATATGTTGCATCCACACACACTCAAGTACCTTGGATGAAGTTATAATACATGGAGGCTAATTTTGCAATTACTTTTTAAAGACATTTTAACAACTGTTACTTCCTGTAAAAAGAAGCATTTTATTTCTCAAATTGATAGTGGACATTTAAAAAATGACATTTTGCATAGATAAGATGGGAAGACTCCAGGCAGCCTTCATGAAACCTACAAAACTCAGTGTACCACCACACTGACTGACTTATTTTTAAAAATGAAAATTGCATCCTCTAACCATCCCATTGACATTCTAGTTTTATTTTTAATGTAGATATTACCACATTGATATTATAAACACTGCTACAATTCATTTTTATTTTTATTCCTTCCATCCTCTTTCTCACTGTAGTTGGATAAAAATGACAAAAGAACTCCAGTGATTTTTTTTTAATATTGGCTCAAATGACAAATTTTGTAATGAATAAAAATAGGAGCTGACTGATTCTTCTGTTCTGAGTATTTCATCTGAACCCTGGTAACTGAACCTACCCATATTTTAAGAACAAGATTTTTAAAGCTGTTAATGAATTTATTTACTTAATTCTAACATGCAAAAATGAAAATCAGTACTAATATGTAAAAAAAAATCGGTTAATTGAATTTCTGGACAATAAGTTATTTAACAAGCCTTACATTTTTGTTTTCTTGGGAACTAACATATGCTTCTTCAGCTGGCACAATTTCAAAGGAAAAGTTAATTGTCAAATTAAAATATTGCCCTGAAAAATAAAATATTTAATATGACTAGTTCAGATGAGGAATGTTAGTTAGATAATTTAGAATTTTAAAAATAATTGTGTAAAAACAAAATTGAATTCTGTATTTAGAAACTTCCATTAGTTTAGTATCAATCTGCCTGTAACAGCTATGGAATTACTTAATTCTATAAATGTTCAGCCAAACTCGTTTTTGGCATCTACAGTGAGATATACTTTAAAATTGACAGAGTTGTGAAAACATTTTGTTTCCACTGTGAACATTTTTATAGAGTACTGCCATGTAAAAAGTTGAGTAAGTTCCAACTCCCTGAATACTGCCAGGCCAATCTTTTCCTTCCCCTATTCTATTTTTCCTTTCCCTTTTTCTTCTTCAATGAAAGCATCTAATGAAGACAGCTCAATGAACAATTCATTAAGTTGAGAACAGAAGTGTCAAAGCAGCCACAATCTCCTAATTAGCTGAGAGTTGATTAACATCAGCCAAATCGTATGCAAACTGTGGGTATATGTGTATGTATATGTAACAATAAACGGAATATGTAAAAAAAAAAAAAAAAAAAAAAAAACCTTGTAAACAGCAACAGTGCCACTTATTTCACTCAGCCATTAAAGCACCATAAAATTGTCATGGTCATTGTATAGAGGAATTTTTGTGAAACTCATCTTACCATGTGCTGAGCATCTGAGAAAAACATTGATGGACATTACTGAAGAAGCATTGAAATCAGAAACCAAGTTGTTTCTCAATGAAAGATAGTTAGTTCTATGGTTACTAATCACTAGTCTCCATTTTTATCTGGTTGCAGTTTACAAGCCTTGAGAAAGGAAAAGTCCCGAGATGCTGCTCGCTCCCGTCGGGGAAAGGAGAATTTTGAGTTCTATGAATTGGCTAAGTTGCTGCCTCTTCCTGCAGCCATCACCAGCCAGCTTGACAAGGCATCTATCATCCGACTTACAATTAGCTATCTGAAAATGAGGGACTTTGCAAATCAGGGAGATCCTCCATGGAACTTGAGAATGGAAGGACCTCCACCCAACACTTCAGTAAAAGGTATGATTTAGGGCATTATTTTTTTCTGTCTGGAATATGGTAGTCTATAATAATCTCTCTATTGAAATGTTTACCATCATCCTTTCTTCTTTTCCTGCATATCAAATCCTTTAAAGGGATACAAATGTGGAAATCTGAGGTCTGCATGAGAAAGACACCATGTGAAGGTGAAATAAACCTCTTCTTCTATTTCTATTTTATTTAAAAAAAAAAAAACTGTCAGCCTAAGTAATCTATCACTTTTTATAAGGTTTCAGAGAAATGCGTATGAAATGAATTGCATTTAAGTCTTTCTTGTGTTTAATATATGCCATGCTAGTCTATGTAAAATCATTCTGATGGGTGGGGTATGGAAATGTTTATTAATGGGGAGGAGTTAATATGAGAATTGCTGCTGAGAAGCTCTAAGTGCAAGTAAATGAAAACAGTAGATTTTTACAGGTGTTTTGGATTTATAAATTTATTGAATAACAGAAATGCCTGCATTTCAGTTTAAAGGCCTTATTTATATGTGTTAAAACTATGTTAACCTAAAGGTTGACATATATAACCATCCAGAAATGTCCTCCCAATCCTTGATGCATTTCTCATTATTTTTTAAATTTGACTTTTGAACACTCCTTCAGTCTTCCACATAATGATAGTATTTTTTCTTTAATGTTACTATTAAGTTCTAATAGTTTGTGATATATTTTGAGCATCAAGTGATACCAGAGCAATGTGATTTTAAGCCTTTGGATGTGTATGCATGGGTGTATCCATATGGATGTGCTTATTTATAAATGCACATAGTGTAAACAAATGTTTTGGCCATTGATCTTGCATTCCTAAGGGAGTGTGATCTAGCCTAGAGGGGTATCTCTTGCTCTCTTCCTTAGACGGATACATGAAAGCCAGGTGAACTGGGACGAAGGACAGGCATGTGGATGGTTATTGCAGGTAACCCCCTCTGAGGGATGAGGGGGAATCTCTGGTTATATGTTTGATTGCTTCTTGACAGCTAACTATTGAGCAACATTGGTGTTGGCAGCTGAAGCCGCTTTCACTTGCCCTCCTGGCTAGAGGAAAAAGTACTAGTGGGGAACTGTCATTTTTTATATAGGATTGAGATTGAAAGCAGTGGTCATTTACCAGGCTTTTTGAGCCTGTTAAAGCATGATAACATGTGTGTATATATGTTTCTCTATTCACATATTTACATTGACATATTTATGTAGTATGTTTGCCTATGTTTAATAGAAAAGGAGAGTCAGAATTTAATATGTAACGGATTATTTTCTTTTAAGTGTGAGGACATTCAAAGCTCAAGCAGAATAGATGTTACATTTATGTTTCTCAAGATAGAGGTCTGAGTGATATCTACATTTATCTATCTATCTATCTATCTATCTATCTATCTATCTGTCCATCTATCCACACAGTTATTATAAGAACCTCTAAATGATTTTAAGTCTTGGCATTTTTATACTGGATTCACTTTCCCATTTCCTTTAATATCGTATTTTGTATACCATCTTTCTTAGGAAACTAGGGGTCAACTAAGTTCAATGAATGTAGTGGGCACTTAAAATGAACACTATATTTGTGGAGATGTGGTTCACTTCCTCATCCTCATCTTTAATTTACTAAGCACCTCTGCTAGGGTTACAAAACAATAAAACTTTCATTCTACTATGAATCAGAGAATATAGAGAAATAAGTATAGCACAAGGAAATCTGAAAAGGAATCGAGGCCTAAAAGGAGTTCACAGAGGAGGTGGAGCTTGATTAAGCCTTAAAAATTCTGAGAGGCAAAGAGGTGGAGAGATTAATTGTAGAGCTAGGGAGTGGTTTGTGCAAATGCACAGGAGGAGAAAATCAAGTACGAAATAAAGTGATCTGAAAGTCATATTTAGGTGGAATGTAGAATTCATGAAAGAGAATAGTATGAAATAAGGAAAGTCAAAGACACTTTGTCTGGGATCTTAAAATCCAGACCAAAAAATTGTATTTTTTTCCAAAGATGTGTTGCTTTTCAGGGATTTGGTTTCTTTGTGACATAAATGGACCTTTTTGTTCACCTAATTTCTAGATAAAATAATGTGAGACTCTGGGATTGAAATTGTTATTAATCAAGTATTATACAGCTAGGTGGCTTAGGGGATGGAACACTGGACGTGAGATCAGGAAGACATTTTCCTGAGTTCAAATCTGGCCTTTGACACTTAATAGCAAGTCACTTAACCCTGTTTGCCTCAGTTTCCTCATCTGTAAAAAGAACTTGAGAAAGAAATGGCAAACCACTCCAGTATCTTTGCCAAGGAAACCCCAGATGAGGTCCCTAGGAGTTGGGCATTACTCAATAACAGCAACAAATTAAGGTTTACAAAGCACTTTACCTGTTAAGGTGCAATTAGGTGGCATAGTGGATAGAGTTCTGGGCCTGGAGTCAGGAAGACCTGAATTCAAATCCTGCCTAAGACACTTACTAGCTGCGTGACCTTGGGGAAGTCACTTAACCCTGTTTGCCTCAGTTTGTGTTTGTCCTTAGTTGCTGAAGAAGACCATGCCATCAGAGAAATGATGACATGACTTGCACTTGACTTTGTTTTGAGCCTCACTTCTTCTCCAGAGCCATCTGAATCCAGTAACCTTATATTCCTCAAGATGACTTGGTGCTTCAGTTACCTCAATGTAAAATGATCTAGAAAAGAAAATGGTAAAACTTTCCACTATCCTTGTCTAGAAAACCCCAAATGGGGTCACAAAGAGTTGGACATGACCAAAACAACTGAACAATGACATACCACTATAGCTAAAGAACAATTTAATGCTAGGGCTCATTCATAGGGCCAATAATGGAGGGGTGATTTAAATCCTCTACACATATACCTGTGACTCTCATTTCGTGGTTGTCATAATTGATCAGGTAATAGAATCAAAAGAATTTTATTTTCCATTATTTTAACTTAATTTTCCAGTCCTCTTCCATTCATCTGCACATTGCAATGAAGGCTTCAGCTATTTTGCTCTGTGCCCCCCTGTATCATGAATATATTTTATTTAACCAGACCCTGTGCAATGAGTAAGCAGTCAGTGACCTGATCTCTTTGGTTGGCCCAGAAGAACAATAACTACATATCTACGCTAACATTATTGACCTATGCTTATATCTCCTAATTTCATTTGTCACTATTAACTATGGATTGAGTGAAATAGAAGGCAATCCTTTAAATTCATGTCGAACACTTAAAGCTGCTGTCTTCCTCCCCCCACCCCCCCCGAATCTAATGTGCTAGAGGAGAATTCAGGAGAGTCAGAGAGGAAAGCAAAGAAAGAAAGTAGAGATGGAATTGTGAAATGCTAAGGGAATTTTTTTTAAAATGGAAAATAAAAGAAAAGGAATTGAGATAGATGACTTAAAAAGAAGAATGAAGTAGAAGATAGAAAATATAGAGTAGAAGAAGAAAGACATTTAAAGAAGAGGGTGATAATTGCAAAAAAAAAATGGAGCTATTAGAAAAGAATCTTTGAGATTCTAAACACAGTGTGGGCAAGAAATGTGTTATTTTCCATTCCCTGAGGTATTCCTTCAGTCAATTCAACTTATACATCATTTAATTATGAGGAGTATGACAGAAACAGAATGAAAACACTATAGTCTAATTGGATTTGATTATAAAATACATTTGATAAACTTTGCAACAAAACTTTATTTTATAAATACTAGAGCCACTGTACTGGACACTGGGGTACAAAGATAAAATGAAATGGGCTTTGCCCTCAAGGCATTCATGTTCTACTAAATAGAGGAAAATGATGGAAGTAGAAAAGTTGGAATGGGGGCTTGGGGACAGAAGCATGAAAAGAGATAGTGATTAATATTTGAAATGTTAATTTCATAACGCACACACATACACATACATATATACACATGCTCATATACTTGTATTATTTGTATATAGTTATACACACATATTTAATAGAGAAATGGAGCACAGAATATCAAGTTTAAACCTCTAATTGATTTAAACCTTTAATGATTCTACATCACTTTTCTTGGCTTTCAAAAGTTGGTGGTTATAATATGAACACTTCCTATTAGCTAGTTCTACCATATAACATATACATATATATAATATATATATACATTTTATGACTTTACTAGTTCTTTTAAAATGTAAACATAACTAATCCTAATGAAACATTTTTGAAATAACATCAAAAGAAATTAACTTTCACCATTAACATTTCTACCATTGAAAAAATTCCTCAGGATAAATGAACATAAATGTATATATGTATGCATAATATGCATATGTCTATGTATACATATACATAGCATCTTGTGAAATATGGTTCATAATTCTACAATAAAATGATAAACATTATACTTTGTTCCTATCCAAGAAATCCCTTTATAATATATTAGTTATGATAGGCAAATAATTATTTCTTTTAAAATACAGTGTTCATGTTAATAATTAAATCTCAATGCTTAAATTTATATTGGTCCCAAGCTGTTAATAGGAATTCATCAATTTAATTTAGTATTTCAGAAAGGTCCTTTGCCCTGCTCTATAGTCATCACAGCTTTTCTTGAAAGTCTATGAAGGTTGATGAGTTTATTTTGTGATGTATATTGTATATAGATTATTCCAAGTTGTGCTTGCAAAAGGAACACTTAGGTGACAGTGTGTAATGCTTCTTGAGTCAATTACTTCATGGAAATAATATGTTAAGCAATTGGAAGGTAACAGATAGTTTTCTCCATTATTTTAGAAATATCTGTATTGTTATAATACAGATCCAATCTACAATGAACATTATGCATTATTCAAGAAATGACCAGGCGTTCTCAGCAGTGTTTCAGTTAAATAACTGATGATTGTAACCTTTAAAGAAATATCATTGTGGTGACTGTTGGTAAATCACTTCTCCATTCATAGTAATCTTTATTTAGAGGCTATCTAGAAGCCATTGTATCTTTTATTAATCTTAGGAGCAATAGCTGCTGATTTGACATTTGCTAAAACTAGATAAATTTTCTGTCTTTCTAATATAGCAGACCAGTCCATTTTGAAAACATGTCATGAGATACTCTTACTCCAAGAATATGAACAATTATAGGCCTATGCTTAATTAAATTTTACAGTTTAAATTTAATATTTAAATTTAAATATTACAGTTTTAAAATCATGAGTGTTATATATATGTTAGGTAACAATGCTAAAATATGCACAATATATGGCTGACATTAATAATCTTTAGGGGAAAAAATCAATGGATTTGCAAGACACCTGGTGTTTAGAAATAAACTGAACCATATTTGAGACAGGACTTAACTGACTGCATTTAATTCTCACTACATTGCTGATCTCTTCCAATAGACTCTGCTTCTAACAAGCTCTGTACCATCATAGATACTATTTTTAAATGAAGTGGGTGGACATGACAGGAAGTTGAGACAGTCAGATCGCTATTTAAGTAATTCACGGTCACTCCTTACATGGTGCCTGCTACCTTACCTAGAAAAAGATGTTTGACAAGTTCATTTAAGACTGTTGATGAGGGCAACCCAAAACAGAACTGACTCCAAAGTCATTTCATGGGTTAAACCTGTAATGAGTGTCTTCCAGACCTGAAATGGTATTTTCTGAAACCCATCTCCATTTTGGCAGTAAGGCAGTGATCCCAGAGGATTGTCTGACTGATGAGCAAACGTTCTCCAATATGATTTTGTAAAAATGTCTCCTATCACAAGTAGACCAGATATCAGACAGTGCCCTTCCTGGTGCTTTACCCTGTGTCAACTTGTGCTTACTTTCAGCAAGAGAAAGTCTTAGGTATTGCCCATTGAGGGCCTATTGTTTATCTAAAACCATATGAGATGGAAGTGTTCTAGAACTAAATTGTATTCATGTATATCTATTCCTGTTGCCTTTTCTTTTTTCCTTCCTTCCTTTCTTTTACCCTTTCTTCCTCCCTCCCTTCCCCCTCTTTCTTTCTTTTTTTCTCTTTTTTCTTTCTTTCTATGTCTCTTCTTTCTTTCTTCTCTCTCCTTTCTTTTTCTTTCTTTTTTCTTTCTTTCCTTCTTTATTTCCTTCCATCCTTCCTTCCTTCCCTGATTATGCCCTTGTATTCCAAATAACATACGTGTTTGTTCTCATTTAACAAGAATGCTCAGCATCCTGCCATATGTATCTTTCTGATCTTTGACTACCAGTTTGATCATCTGCAGTACTTTGGTCCTTGTTAGTCCCACACACATCCATTCAAAACCCACAGCAGCACAAAGTATAAACTGATAACCACCTAAACAAAGGCCTTCAAGGAAATGTTCTTTTCTATTTATTTTGGTGGCAAATGCTCAATTTTAATAGGATATGAAAAGTATAATAGGATATAATTATATTTTCTCAGGTCTGATTCCAAGAATGCTTTTTAATTATGTGTTATTATCCTTTTCTGTCTTTTGGACGATGTTAGGATTTGGGACAGGAGTTCATTGAAAAGAATTAACTCTTTTATTCTCCATACATAGCCTCATGATAGACCATGTATCATGAGTTTGCTCATAATACCATATCAACATCCTTCATACTTGACATGAAGGGTTTTTCCTCGAGCATATAATAAGAAAGGTGATTGTAGAAGAAATCACTATTCTCTGTTATCTTAACACACTATAACTTCAGGCTTTATCAGTGGGAGCTTCATGATGTTTTCAAAGATAGCATCATGTCCATTGAATTAGAGTCATAAAAAAATCTGGAAAATGAAGACACAGTGGCTAAGCCCTTGTAAAAGCTTGGTTATAATGGGAAGAACATGGGACTTAGAGCCAGAAGATCTGTTTTTGCCATTTTCTAGCTCTTTAACCTTAGGGAAATGACTTAATCTCTTTGGGAGTCAGTTTCCTCATCCCTAAAAGAAGACTAATAATCCTACAATATCCTACTCCAGAGATTATGAATGAATTAGGTAGTATTGTGCAAAAGGGAATAATGACTATACTGACAATGCTAAATGTATCTGACAAAGGCTCACTGTTGCTTTCAGAAGCTCTGGTATCACTGAATTGTATTTTAAAGCTTTTATTACAAAACAAACTCTAAAAAGGTTTGACTACATGAACTACTTTATCTAAAAAACATCACTTTTGTACGAAGTCTAGTCACATGTGTAAATAAATATTTCAGAGCCCTGAATTTATTCCAGTAACACATGGAAGAGATAGGTATTTTCCTCAGTAGAGGTATAAATACCTGTGATAGAAGCACTGTTTCAGGGAAAGTAACTATCAACATTTCCTCTGGACTGGAGAAAGTCCTGATGTTACCATTCTCTAAAACTGGGGTTCAGTAACAGCTTTCTGAGAATGTTGCCAGTAGATCCAAGCAATTCCTTGTGAATAGCGCTTGCTGACACAAGTAATAGACACATAACAAGAAAATAAAAGAGGAGAACAGAAGAATGTATGAAAGAAAGAAGGAAAGGCAAAATTGTAAAGTGAAAGGAGAAATACATGGAGGGCATGTGTGTGCAATAAGGAGTATGAGGCTGGTTACTACAAGTCTCCACATTTTACAGATACATGAAACTGAGGCAGGAGAAGGAAGTGACTTGTCCATAGTTACATAGAAAGTTTAGATTTTAACTCAGATCTTTCTAACTACAGGTCCATTCCTTTATCCTATATTTGACCAGGTATTTTTTCTACCATTTTGAGCCCCTACATGGTGAAAATCGCAACCTAATTTCAGTTTAAGCAACGCCTGTGTCCTGGGCAGCTAGGGAGTGCAGGGGATAAAGTGTCAGGACTGGCATCAGGAAGACTCTTTTTTCCTGAGTTCAGTTCTGGCCTCAAACACTTAGTAGCTTTGTGACTCTGAGCAAGTCCCTTAACTATGTTTGCCTCTGTTTCTTCATCTGTAAAATGAGTTGGAGAAGGAAATAGCAAATTACCCAGGACCTTTGCCTAGAAAAGCCCAAATGGGGTCATGAAGAGTCGGAAATGACTGAAATGAGTGAACCACGATTTATTACTATTGTTATTGCTTTACAGCCTTTTTTTCTACCTATAATATGTTGATACATTTTCAGAATCTGGACTAGGGTGTTTGAGAAGGAGAGAATCCTGAATTTTAGAATTGAAAGCAGTCTTAGAGATCATTACCAGAGCTCAAAGTAGGCTTCATTATCATCAGGTTCCCATATTTTTACACAAAAAAATAACTATGAATTATTATTGTCCTACTGCATAGTGGCATTGCTGATATTAGACCCCTAGTCGTTGGATCAGATAATTACAGATTTAGACCAGGAAGAGAACCTGGAGGTTAAAGTCCTACCCTCTCTAGAGATGAAGAAACTGGATCCTAGAGAAGTTAAGTAAGCTTTACAGTGTTAGAAAGGCTATAAGTGACAGAGTTATGTCCTTTGATTCTAAAGACATAAAGCAGTGCTGTTCCCACCATAGCAAAGAGGCTGTCACCTTCTACCTAGCGATATGCCGATTTGTCTATACCCCTTCCCTTTATGTTCAATAATTTTGTAGCAATTTGCTTCTCCATCAATTTATGGTGAGCAAACTCAGAGAGCAATTCAGGGCATTGGGAAACCATCAAGATATTTGACTCTGAACTCAGATAAGTAAGATAAACCAGCCTCCATTTAAATTCAAGAATCAAATGAGATAATGTATGTAAGACACTTTTACAAAAACTTAACAAGTTATCTGAATGCCTTCTGGTGGTCTTCTTCTTGCTTATCTATACTGCCGTAATTATCATTATACTCCAGTGGTTTCGCATTTCCTCCTCCAGCTCATTTTACAGATGTGGAAACCTCCAGGAACAGGGTTAGGTGACTTGCCCAGGGTCACACAGTAAGTAAGGATCTAAGGCCAGATGTAAACTCATGAAAAGGAATCTTCCTGATTCCAGACCTGTGCTTTCTCCACCGTGCCACCTGAGACCTGGAAAAGACTTTAGCTTAAAAAGGCCAAGGTCTCCCACTGCATCTTGGACCATCACCAGGCATCCTGATCTATATCTTGCCACTGGATCCATATGACTCTGAAGGAGAAAGTGAGGCTGGTGACTTTGCACCATCCTTCCTCCAGAGGGAGAAATTAAATCTATATCACTTGCAAGTTATGGCATCACCTTCTGATGTCACGGTCCTCTTCCAGAATAAAGGACAAACAAGGACAAAAATTCTCATTATAAGTAGAGAGAATTTCTACTACCTTCTCGATCCCTAAGGAAGTATATACCTATAGATGAATGAGTTGGTGCTTCTTTGTTATCCTTTGCCCAAGTTCAGGAACCCTCCCTGAACAGACCTCCTTCAAAGTTTGTGAATACTTTAGTGAAAAAGAGATAAAGGGTGATGATGGTCCTACAAATAAACTGTGGTCATATACATGTACTCTAGAGATGCTTTCTCTTCCTTCTTTGGTTTCTGTTACCTCTGAAACACAAAATTCCAGAGTTAGAAGAGACATCAGAGTCCATTTAGCTCCTTCTGCCTATCTAAACTTCTTTTATCACTTTAATGTCTCCCTTTTTCAAAAGATGATGGTAGTGAGCTGTCTCAGATGGAAAAAGTGACTTTTGTTCCTCACCAAAGTGAACCCCTCTATATGCCCCCTTGATGCCATTTTAGCCAGAAGAGTACCCCCTACTACAATCGTCACTCTTGTCTTCAGTTTCTCCCTATCGATAGCCCCTTCTATGCTTCCCCAAAATGCCTATGTCTCCTTTATCCTAAGGAACAAACAAACAAAATCACTTACGTGGTCCAACCATCCCTACTAACCATTTTTCTATATCTATTTTTTTTTTTACCTCAAACTCATTGGGAAAAAAATGTTTACAGTAGGTGTCTTCACTCCCTTTCATCTCACTTCTAAATCCTTTGCAATCTGACTTTGGACCCTATCATTCAGCTGAAAGTGCCCTTTCCAAAGTTATCATCTCTGGATTTTTTCAAAAATTAACTCCAAGCTCCCTTCACAGTAGAGTTTTCTTGTCCCTCCCCGCCCGATCTCTGCTAATTCCCATCTGAGATTAATTTTCATTGATTCTGTATATTTCTTATATTACCAAGTACATTGTGAGTTTCTTAAGGGAAGGGGCAGTTTTATTTTGTCTTTTTTGATTCTATGCTGTGGTTCAATCATGTCCAACTCTCCTTGACCCAATTTGGGGTTTTCTTGGCGAATATAATGTAGTGATTTGCCATTTCCTTTTCCAGCTCATTTTATAGATAAGTAGACCGAAGCAAATAGGATCAAGTGACTTACACAGGGTAACACAGCTAGTAAGTGTCTGAGGCCAATTCTGAACTCATGATGAGTATTCTTGACTCTAGGCTTGGTACTCTATGTGCTGTACCACCTAGCTGCCCCCTTTCATATGACTTCATAAAAACAACTTCGTTGAGTTGAAAGAAAAACATTTTACAAACTTTAAAATGTCCTATCAACATGAAATTATTATTAAGCATTGTGTAAAATGTAGTATTGGAGAGGAAAAACCTGCTTTAGAAGTTGAGGGTTTTAATATAAAGAATTCATAATTATTCGAATGAATTCTCTTCAATTCAGCAGTAACATTATATAGCTTGCTACATCTAGACATTGTGCCACACACTGAGGATACAATAATGGAAGTGAAAATCAGTCTTTTCCCTTCGGAAATTTGCTAAAAGGTACAAACAAATAAATAAATTGATAAATAAGTGTCTGACAATAAATATAAGGAGAAAGCACGAAGAACTGAGAGGATGAGGAGAAACTTCCTTATGAGGGACGGCAAATGAGTTAATGAGTAAGCATTGATGAAATGGATACTATGTGCCAGGTTTTATGCTAAATTCTGGAAAAGCTAATAGAAACACAGAGTTCCTGCCTTCAAGGAGCTTATATTTCAGTGGAGGATGACCAAATATAAAAATGCAAGGTGAATGAAGGAAGTAGGCAAGGAAGCACAGGGACACAGCACAGGGATACAGCAGAGAAATTTATATGGAGGTGAGTCAGGATTACAGCCTAGAAAGGGATGAAGGCATCTCTGACCAGCCTCTCCCTCTTAAGATGGAAGTTATGGGAGGAAATAAATAACCAGTCAGAAGGAGAGGCCTCAGAGACAGAGAGTATTTCCAATGTGAGTACTTCAATGGTGGAGGGAGCTGTAGTGAAAAAAGTTTTTCTCACATGGTAAAGTCCTGTGGAAATGAGTTAGCAGTGAGGTCTGGGGAGGGATGAAGAAATCTCTGGCTTCAATCATCTCCTTAAATTTGATGTCATGGAAGGGACTAGCCCAGTATCAGCATTAAAGGAAGCTAGAGACTAGAAGTCTAGGTGAAAAGTGACCACTGGGAGACCTCCTCTATGCAAAGGTACCAAGATGGGAAAAGGAATGTTAAGTTCAGCCAGCCTTGTTGCAGAGTACAGCGCACAGAAGGGAGAAATATGAAGCAGTCCCCCCAAAAGTAGACAGGAGCCATATTATGAAGGGCAGCAGGTAGGTGTTTAGGTGCATAGAGCACTGGGCCTGGAGTCAAGAAGATCCAAGTTCAAATCCAGCCTCAGATACTCACTAGCAGCATGACCCCAGGCAAGTCACTTATCTCTGTTTGCCTCAGTTTCCTCATTTATAAAATGATATATTTTCCTGAGAAGGATATGGTAAACCACTCCAATATCTTTGCTAAGACAGGTCAGCATGTCCTACAACTTATAGCTTTAGAGATTTGCCTAGAGAACAGAGAAGCTTAGGAATTTGCCCAGGATCACACAGCCAGTCTTGGTAAGACTAATCCTGAAGTCTTCCCAGTCCCAAGGGCAGCCCTCTATTCACTTCATAATACTGATAAATTGATATCTTGATCAAATTAAGAAAATTTAATTGAAAGAATTTTAAAAGGAAAATATGTAATTTTAACATTCTTACATTTCTATGGTTTCCTACAGAAGTCCATCAATAAATATTGAATATACTTATCAAATAGCATTATACTAGATACTCTGGTTCAAGTACAGTGAGTTAGTATTCAATACTTCTTAGGACACTGTGGGAATCAAGAGACTTCTAATACTCTCCTTTAAGTAAGGCATGTGTTGTTTTTTTCATGTATGATTTTGCATTCTGGCGATTGAGAGAATATATGTTTGGTATCAGAATTAATGAGAAAAGAGACTCTACACATATTTTGGATTTCATATAAATGCTTTAAATATTTCCTTTCTTTTTGATTTGATAGTTAATATTTTTTGTAAGACAAATTTTAGCAAAAAATCAAAATTGCTATCAATTCTGGTTGAGGAGAAAGTTAAGAGAAGGGAGGGAATAAAACATTTTATATGTATATTATATTATATATATATATGTATATGTATATATGGGGGAATGTGTGCAGGTTTACCTTGCTTTGTGCCTCCCTCACTCAGCAGAAGCTTTCTAGTTACACATTTGATAAAGTATAGCATCAATCTGATTTGCATATTTGATGCATGGCTTTGCACATCCTGCATTACCTGTAGCAGTTGCACAAATTCCTTTGCTAGAAACCTTTAGTAGTTTAATCTGTGGTGTACTCTCATTCTCATCAAGTAAGCAGCCTGTTAGAGTCTTCACACTGTGACTTAGACCATCATGGAAGTCAACAAAGATTCATGGGCATTGGTCTCCTTCACTTTAAGGGGTAATAATGTTTTTATTTTCCAGTATAGATCAAGGACTACTAACATTTTCTTACTTTACAGGGGAAAAAAAAAATCCACCTACCCCTGTACTTGCATCTTCAAGTTAGGGAGTTTAGCTAAGTACTCTAGAACACACCTCTCTGTGGACCTTTGTCTATTTAAACCTGTATGTCCAGTGGAGTCCATGAGCACTTTGACTAAAATGAGAATTCTCCATCTGATGTGTTTTAATCTGAACTTTTTAAAATGATTATTCAAAGCCCTGTTAACGTTTATGTTTTCATTTAGAATTCAGTTCAGTTTCAGACTTATCCTGCATTTACAATGACAAAGTGGAGAATACAAAGGAAAAAATAAAATTAAAAATTAAAAAAATTAAAAATAATATAAATAGAATAAATAGATATTTAAAATAAATAAAATAAATTAAAAATAATTTTTGATTTAATTTTTTTTTAAAAAGCTGGAGTTTTGCCCTTATGGAGCTGATACTCTTAAGACAAATATGCAAGCAATTACAAACTATAGTATAATGTGAAAGTTCAATGAGAGATGTGATAAAACAACTATGTCAGTTCAGAAGTAGAAAAGATCTCTTCTAACTGGGGGGATCAGGAAAGACTTCATAAGTGAAGTAGTTTTTAGCTGGACTTTGAAAGATAAATAGTAATTGTGGAAAGTCAGAGAATTATCCAACTTTAAATGGATTTAAATGAATTTTTTAAAAGATATCTAATCTAAGCCACTCCCATTTTATGTAGGGATATTGAGATCCAGAGAGGTTGAGGGAATTGCCAAAAGTCACAAAGCTAGTAAGTTAATGGCAGAATTGGACTTAGAACCCAGGAATCTTGATTTCTTATCCATTTTGTTTTCTATAGCCAAATTAGTGTGGCATGGAGTTCAGAACTAAGGGTTAGGAACTGGTTTCACATCCTGCCTCTTACCATTACTAGGTATGTGGCCCTAGAAAAGAAACTTAAACTTACTATGCCTTAGGAAAATCCCTAGTTTTCATGTACTAGGTCAATGGCAGGTTCCTGTTGGTGAAGGGAGGTACCCATGCCAAAGTTTGAGGCAGAGCATCGTATTTAATGTAGCTTCCAATAAGAGACTAGGAAAAGGTCTCATGAAGGTTGTTTCTATCATTATTACAAGATTGACTATTTTGTCTGAAATGAGAGGTCAACTAATTCCAGGCAAATAACATAGCCAGATGTTTTTCACTGAATTAACCATTTGTTTGGCCATAACACAGCTATCACCTCAAAGCATATTGAAGAATGCTAAGGACATTTGGGGCAAGGGGTTTATAAATATCAAAAACTCTGACTAAACATAATTTAGATCTTGAAATCAATATAGTGTTTCTTTATTTTTCTCAAATGCATGTATAATTTCAGTGTAGTAGAAAGTATATCTCTGAATGTTTTTTAAAATACTTTATATATTTTTCAGTTGAATGTTTTCTTATGTAATTATTTCCAAAATAAGGTATTTCCTCAAGTATTTATTGTAATTATTTGTGTACATCTGCTTTGGATACATAGAAGTCAAAAATGCATTAAACTCCATAAACTCAGTAACATTTTAAGGGAACTACGGTTATCGTGTTGATTTCTCATCTATCAAGTTAGTGCCATGATGGCTACTTCTTTACATATATATACATGCACACATTTTATATATGTGTGTGTGTGTGTGTATGGCAAAAATGTTATGAATGAGGCAAGCTAATTATATACATTGTGATTACTCCAACTCAATCTCAAATAACATAAAATATGAACACTATATACTAATGCATTCATTAGTTCATTCAGTAAAGACCTATAAACACTACATACCAGGAATACAACGAAAGCCAAAATATAGCCAAACTCTAATGGGAGAGGCAACATGCAAACAACCATGTACAGACAAGTTTTGTATAGAATAAGTTAAAGATGATTAACAGAAGGAAGGCAGTAGAGTTAAAGAGGCTCCAGAAAAACTTCCTACAAAAGGTGGGGTTTTAGTTGAGACTTGAGGGAAACCCGGAAAGAGCTTGGAGGTAGAGATAAGGAAGTAGAGATAAGTAAGGAGAGAGTGTCAAACATTCAGACAACTAAGTTGAAAGTTATTTCCCAGATCTTCTTGGAGTTTGGAGTAAGCAAAAAAAAAAAAAATGATTTTTATCGTGTGTGTGTGTGTGTGTGTGTTTGTGTGAGTGTGTATGTGTGTGTGTGTGTGCTTGTGTAAAACTTAACAGTTTGCCTTGCACATAGTAGGTTCTCAAAAATGCTTATTGAATTGCATTAAACTGAATATACAATACTTTTTTAAAGTTAGGTCTGAATATATAAAAGGTGATATCAGACAAACAGTTGCTGTCCTGAGAGATCCTCAACAGATTATCCAAATTTTCACATATACCTGGGGAGGAGAGATCAGAAGAATTAACTGAGAACCCATGCTTGCTTTAAAGCCCCAAAGTAAAAGAGGAAACAGGGTGGGGGAGGAGAGAGTCTTGTGTAGTTTTCTTTCATTTCAATTAGCACAAAAAGAAGGAATGAAATTTTATTTCACGTATGAAGGCAGTCATTTCTTGGGTTGCTCACTCAATGTTTTAGCAGAACAGCTGTTCTGTACAATGTGGCTTCCTGCAAGCAACATTTCTACTGCTCAGAGAATGGCAGTCTGCCAATGAGGGAGCCCAGACCAACCCCTAAACAACAAGGAAAAAAACCCCAATCTTTTGTCAACGACTCTAATAATTTGTACAATTCAGGAAAGGGGGGAGTTGCATGGTCTTTGCAGATGTGCATTTATGATGCTATTTTTAAGCAGAACAGCATGAAAGAATAAATTCATCCGAATCATACATTGATCATTCATTTTAAGCATTTGGCTTCTGCTCCTGCTAAAATTTCATTCCTTGTAAAGAAAACACAGCCAGCCTTAAACGAGGTAAGGTAGGGTGTGACAAGATGAAATTCACCATTTTCAGCCCTGCCATGCCCCCTGAAAAATAACTTTAGGGGTACTCTCCTCCCCAGCCCCAAGTAGATAAGTGCCAGTTTGCTGATCTCCTGATAAAGGAAACTTCAGCATTCTGAGGAAATAAACTCTTAATGAATCTGGGTTTTAGTTCTTTGGTAGCTGTCCATTCTCGGAAAATGAGTTTAGTGCTGAAAGAAATACCAGAAGCATGCTAATTCTCTATCATTTCACAAACATGGGAGACAAACAGTTTTGCTGAAATGGAGTCAATTCAGAGAGTCATGGTTCTAGTATGGGATCTGTGCTTGGGATTATAACCAAAAGCTACCACAATAATTGAGAATCTCCTGTAATAGAAATAAGAAGATAAAACTGAACTCTACATAGGTAACAGACCCTTGTAGAAAAGGCTGTCAACTGGCAACTGTTGTCTTCAGCCTCCACAAATGTCTAGTAGAATACAGCTTCCCTATTTCCTCATTCTGGTTCTGACACTGACCTTGGACAAGTTACTTACCTTCTCCAGGCCTCAGTTTCCTAATCTGCACAATGAGAGGATTGGGCCATATGTCTTTTAAGGTCTTTCTTAGATCTTAATCTATGATCCTTTGATGTCACTTAATTTGCCTTCACTTTAATTTCCTTGTCTATACTACAAGAGGTTTGGACTAGATGGTCTCACAGTTGTCCTCCATTTCTAAATCTATGATCTAGTAATTGTATAGTCATCATTTCACAAAATTTTTAACTTTCTGACTGACCCTATAAACTATTAAACACATTTCCTTATTCCCATCTGTTACCTTACATTCTTTCCAAGGATATCTTTACAAAAGCAATTTTTTGTTCAGGCTTAACTGAACACCAAAGATATGCTTGCTATATAAACTTGTCAGAGAAGAAGAGACATCCAGTAGATTCAGCATCTATGGCCAAGGCAGAACATTGAGTTGAAATGGTTGAGGTTAAGATAAGAATTACAGTGAAGGTTAGAGGTAATTTAAAAATATCAATACATAACAAAGAAGATCACTACAGATTGATGCCCATTGACAAGGGTTGCTATGATAATATTGATGAGGAGGAGGAGGAGAAAGAGTACCTCAGTGTTTGCAAAGCACTTTACAATTATTAACTTATTTTATACTCTCCACAACCATGGGAAGTAAGTTCCCTGTTACTTTATTTCTTGGATAAAGGAACTGAGACAGAAGGTGACTTGCCCAGGAGTCTTATGGCTAGTATTTGAGTCCATAATAACTTCTTCTTTGGCTTTTAAATTGAATACTTCCACATCTCAACAGGTGTTTAAAATCTATCCAGCTGAATGAAGTTATAGGTATCATTAAGCTAGAAGCATTTTTGACAAATTCAAAAGAGTATTTAGTCATGTTTATGTTGACGCCTCAAAAGCTCTAAAGTCTGTTCTGATACTTTGGACTTGTAAAGTGCTAAAACGGATTAAATCTCTCTGTATTGCTACAGACATGCCATTTAAACATTTTAATTATCCCAAACTATTTTAAAATATTTCCTCATACTATAAAAGGTGAATGGTTATGAGTATTCAGAGTAGGCTGACAGAGTTGGAAAAAGTTTATAGAGGAAAAGCAATTTTCAATGAAAATTAGAAATATTCACATTTCTTTCTCATGTCAAAGGAATAAACTCTTTCTATACATTGAGAGAAATATTTTATTTTATGCAATAGATGTGAATTGGAAAATTGCTTTTTTTGTGAAATGCATTATAAGTATATAAGGAAATATGGTAAATTAAAGGAATCCTTTAGCAATTTAAAAAAAAATCTAATTCCTTTTCTAAGTAATGGAACCCAATTGGTTTTTTTTTTGACTCTAAGTCCAGTACTCCATATGCTACTATATGAAAACAGAGCCCTACCTTTAAAATTGCATCAGCTCCAGCATGCATTTCTTCTATATGTATTACATCGAGTCCGTGGTTCATGCTGCTTTATCTTCTTCTTTGACATTTCCATTTGTCCTCTAAACTGGTTTTGCCCTTGGCTGTCCTATTTCTCTGTCTGACAAGGAGATCAAGTGTTTGCTAAATAAAATGATTTCTGGTCTCTTCTGGGCTCCTCATTGTGATGATCATTTTAACGTCTCTAAGAAGTGGCCATAATCAGAGGCAATGTCTTAATGTCTTTCCTTTTATCAGTCTTTGCTTTTGTCCATTTCCCATTTTTTTTCAGTCAGTATCTTTTTAAGGAAGTAGGGTTGAATCTATTATAATCGCATGCTTTGTCTTCTTATCCTTGTCCTTCCTTCTTGTTTAATGTTAATTTTGACCTTTGCTCTAAGGAATCAATGATTTGACTGTATATAGACTGCTAGTTGATTAGAAAGGGCCCCCCCATGCCAGTAACTAGTCATTTCTCTTTGAAGTGTCTATATGGAGGATAGTTCATTGAAGAGAACTTGCTACTTCCTGAGGCATCCCATCCCCTTATTGGTATGATGAAATGAGGGGGAAAACAAGCATTTGTATGGTACCTGCTATGTGTCCACCACTGTGCAGTCTTACAGATAAGATGGCATTTGAGTCTCATAATAACACTAGGGGTTAGATGGTACTACTATTCTCATTTGACAGTCCAGGAAGCTGAAACAAATGGGGGTTAAATGACTTGCTCAGGGTCGCATTGCTAGTAAAGTGCTTAAGGTCAGGTTTTCCTGACTCCAAATACAATACTCTCTCTGCACTGTCCCATGAGTTTCATCGATATCAGGATTGGGAAATCAGGGGCCTTGAGTCTATGTTTGGCCTTCTAGGTCCTCAAATGTGGCCCTTTGACTGAACCCACACTTCACAGCAAAACCCTTAATAAAAGGATTTGTTCTGTAAAATTTGAACTCAGTCAAAAAGCCTCACCCAAGGACCTAGAAAGGCCACGTGTGGCCTTGAGGCTGCAGGTTCCTCACCCTTGAGCTAGACCAACTAAGAGGAACTAGACTTGAAGAGGACCTTGGGTTCAAATACCCAGCTCCATTATTATTTACCTCTGTGACCTTGAGCACATTATTTCACCTCTGAAGATTTCAGTTTTCCCACCTATAAAATGAAACATTTAGACTTGATGATCCCAAAATTCTATGTTCCTATTACTTCATTTATATTGATGAAATTTTATGTATAAATGATGTTTCTGTTACCCAGAAGATCTGCCTATGCAAAGTATGCATCAGCATGAAAAATGAAGTCAGATCTAGCTGACTCTTGTCACATCTTCAATGGATAGATACATAGATGTGACCAGAAGGGTCAGTGGTTTTCATTTGACCCCAAATCCATTTGGTAGTATGAGAGGCATACATTTAGAAATAAATGTAAGATGAAAGAGGATCTCTTTGAGTCTTTGCCTCAGTTTAATTCTGCTACTTGGTCATGCATATTTGAGTATCAAAATTTTTAATCATTTATTTCAATCATTTAATCATTCATATCACCTTCAGAGAGTAAAATGAGATGATGTTATATACTATAATTGCCTTCCTCACACAACTGCTAAATTTAATAATAATAACCTTTATGTGGAGTCTTAAAGTTTACTAAGTGCTTTACAAATATTATCTCATTTTGTCCTCAGAACAACCCTCAGAGATAGGTGGTCGTTTTCTTTGTATTGATTGATTGGTTATTGGACTATTTTTATTTTTTACTTTTAACATTTATTTTATTTTTAATTTATGCAATAAGACAAACATTGCCATTACAGGATAATAAAAAAGGTGATGGAATCTATTTTATAGATGAGAAAACTGAGGCTGGAAGAACTTCAGTTATTTTCCTAGGGTTACACAACTAGTAAGTATCTGTGGCAGGATTTGACGTCAGGTCTTTTTGGCTGTATTTATCTTATGACTCTTTTGGTTCCAGACAAGACATACATACATATCAGTGAGTCACTAAGCATTTATTAAGCACCTGTTGCTAGTGGTACAAAGGCAGAAGGCAGTCTCTGTTCTGGATATGCTCTAATGGGAGAGACGACATGCAAACAGATATGTACAGACAATCTCTATACAAGATAAATAGGAGATAATTAATGGAGTAAAGGCTCTAGAATTAAGGTGGAATGAGAAAGGCTTCTTGTAGATTGTGAAATTTTAGCTGGGATCTGAAGGAAGCTTGGAAGCAGAGATTAGGAGGCAAACTATTCCATATGGTAGTTCATTTTTTTTTAGTATTTGATGACAACTTGCATCCAACACATTATTAATTTCTTGAGACAGATGGTCATGAGCTCTCTACTAATCTATTACGGTATTTGATCTAATATCTATAGTGAAGATCTACTTTATTTTATATTGTAAGTGGTTTGAGTTAGTTTATAACTAACTTTGAATGTCTAGTGATAAAGTAAACCATCTACTCAATCTACTATATGAGCTGGTAACAACAAAAAAAAAAATCCGGTCCATGTTCACAAACTACAACACAACCTTAGCTATGCATAACTTTGCTCATGAGTGAGACTGAAAAAGATTTGTTTGTCTAAGAATCATCCATCACCACTGTAGTACAGCCATTGAAGTCAGAAGACTTGGCCCCTGGTTCTCCCATTTACTTCTAGTGTGATCTTTAAAAGGCAACATCATTATCTGGCCTCAGTTTTTTCATCTGTAAAATAAGGGGGTTGAATAGAGGACCTTGGAGGTGCCTTCCATTTCTAAATCTATGATCCTGTGTTTTACGCTACAATTGCTGTAAATATTACTGTGCCAAGAAAGACTCATGATTCCTTACTACTGTGAATTTTTTTAAAAGTTATTTCTTAGTCATAATTTGAAAAAAAAATCAGAAGTTTGTTCCTTTGAAATCTTCAAGGATTGCCTGACACAGAAAGCGTAGAGACTTGACCCTTGGAGTTCAAGGCCCTATGTAATTGAGTTCCAATATACCTTCAAATTTTATTTCTTTTCTTCTATTTACATATTGAAAGTTCAAGCCAAAACAACCATCCTTTTGCACTCATCCTGTCTTTTCTGATCTCTCTGTCTTTTCTAATTGCGTCTGAATTTTAGGACAGACTCCCTACTACCACCACCATCCATATCTGTTGAACATTTTCCCCATGCCCTCTTCCTTCAAGACCCATTGCAAATACTGCTTCTTTTGTAAAGTTTTGCTGATTCATTTTCCTTTCCTCCTGAGGAAAATCATCTTTACCTCTCCAATAACTCCAATACCTTTATCTCTCTCATAATTAGTTGTGCATTTTTTCCTCCTATTTAACTGTAAGTTCTGTGAAAGAAGAGACTGTGTTGTATCTCTCAATCTTCTTAGGAATTAATGTGGAACCTTGTGCATAGCAGAGGCTCAATAAATATTTGTTGTTTATCATCAAATTCACACTTCCACACTTTCCAATATCATTGGTACAAACTCATAAAGTGGCCCACTCAGTGTCACATAGTCAATTAGTGATGGATAGAACTCATAATCCCCACATTGCCAGTTTAACACCTTAGAGGTCTAGTTGAACCTATACTTAAATACCTGTCTTTTATTATAGTATGTCTGACAAGTGGTCATGTGGACTTTGCTTAAAATTCTCCATTGAGGGGAAAGCTACTATCACCAACGGCAGCTTATTCCACTTTCTCATAATTGTTAGGACTGGTTTTTTTCTTTCATCCAGCCTCAATGAGCTACTTTTAAACGTCTTCCCATTTCTTCTTAGTCTTTTCTTTGGACCAAGCAGAACAAATAAATCTTTCTTCCTCTTTGTGATTAGGCCAACATGAACTTAAAGACAGTTTGTCACCGGCATCATCATCCTCTGACAACTAAAACTTTTCTTGTCCAAACAAAGCATTCCTAGCATTTTCAACAACTTTTTAACTGCCATGATCTTTAGAACCATTTAGCATACTGATCTCGCTCTTCTGGCCATCTTCTGGTTCATCAAATCCTTCCTAAAATGTATTACTATATATAACCAGACACAATATTACTAGGTGTGGTCTGCTAAGGGAAGACTATAGTAAGGTCTCTTTTATAATGCAAGTTAAATCATTAAATTTCTTCATTAAGGTAAAATTGTTTTCCATTTTTCCTTTTGTCTGTGCCAACAAAAATGAACATAAAATGAAATTGTTTGAAATGTCTAAGATTTCAATTATTCTTAGCAATGTTCCTTCTCTGTTTCTAATCTATATTTACCTTCTTTTTATGGTTAACCCTTGTTCTTTATCATGACTATACCTTTAAGCTGCCATACTTCATGGAGGTGGTCAAAGAACTGGCCAAATGATGGTGGCTTTATGCACAGAATAGGAGCCAGTGAAATTAATAGCAAACCTGTGAGTAAGACTTTCCACAGATCTTGCACCATTCCACTTTGAAATATACTCAACAGGTGACATACAACATGGTAGACCTGATGTATGACAGACCTTTTGGCCTAATGGATTTTTTTAAGACATTTTCTTCCTTCCCAAATCAGTTGCTGAAAAGACTGGCTGACATTGGCAGGAAACTTAAATCTTCCATAATTCACATTTTTCACTGATTGTATGCTATGGCTTTGTCCATGCTGATTTTAGAAAACTCATTTGAAGAGATACAGAACTAATACAAATTTGACTCTTTAATATTCAAAAATTATGACAAAAGCTAGGCCAATCAGATTAATTAAATAATCAATTATTTCAGATATTTATTTTTAAATTAATCAAGCATAAAGATTTCTTGAGATTTTTCTCTTTTCTTTTTTTCTTGCCAAACCCTCAATTTGGCTCCATCAATTATGTATTGTGAAACATTAATATACTTCTTAAATTTCACCTACAGACTAGGAGCATAAAAGGATATAAATTGACTTCATTTAAATAAACTCTTAAAAGATGAACTGCCCTTAACACGGCTATAGACATAGCAAATTGGAAATCATTGAGGAGAAAACACCTGATTATGAAGTATATCTAACTACGTTACGTGTCTGTTTGGGAGATACAGAAGCATCTGATTAGATTCCACAATAGCTAAGAAGACAGAAGCAACTGCATGGAAGTCGCCTTAATTCGAGGCTGCTAATGATTTCATTTTAATGCCACCGTTTAGTTTCATACTGATCATTTATACTGACAAAAAGAAAGAAAAGAAAACAAGGAACCTGTCATCAATCATTCATTTAATCAAGTAGCAAAAGTAGATAAATAAACACACTGAGTTAATTATTCTTCTGTATGTAATGATTGACAATAATGTTAATTTATTCCTATTTTTAACCCTTTGATAAACAGTATAGTTGGAATTAATAGGCCCTGAGAGTTGTCCTGTGACTACAAATAGCTACCTTTCATTTTCTGAAGTGTCTCAGTTACTCACTTGTCAGGCTTTTCATTTTTCATTTACTTAAAATTAATGGGTTATTATGGCCAAAGATTTCATTTCTAAGTAACCAGACTACTGCTTATGAGACTCTCTCCACTTAGGTAGACTCATTATTAAAAGATAGAAAGAGTCTTTAGACTGGACTGAACCCCAAGTTGCTCCAGCAGGCTGCTATGCCAAGATAAGGTTATGGAGTTGAGCTTTATAGAAGATGGCTAATGTGTGATGGTTAATTATGTTAATGAGAGTCAAAGATCTTCCCCACCCCTGACCGTTATGGAAAGTTTGATTAGGGGAGATTTGTTTTCTAGGAAGGCCCATGCCTTTTGTTAATTTCTAATGTGGCACTGATTTTCAAGGTTTGTGATGCCCTCTGGCTCTGAAAAGTGTTTTTATACTCTGAAGTGAGGTTTTGTTTTGGGGCTTACTCATTGGAAGTGTTTGTTTGGCCATTTGAGACTCTGGGTACCCACCCCCTCCCTCCTCAACTTTGAAAACTCAGATGTTAGTGTTTCTCTGGTAACTATGTATCTATAGTCAGACAGTTGGATCTATTTCTTTATCTGTGATGTATGTATTGCTGATGGTCAGACAGTTGGAAGCCCTGTCTGTTGGTCTCTATTTCTCTTGCTTGTATTTTCTCTATCAATGAATATAATTAAAAAAGATTGTTGGCCTCTGGTTGGTCTCTATTTCTCTTCTTGTATTTTCTCTATCAATGAATATAATTTAAAAAGATTGTTGACCTCCCAAAATAGAAAAGTAGATGTAAAAACCTGTACGGAAGACCCTCCAGTGTATACCAGAGTCCTTGCTGCTACAATAGGTAGCATAAAACAACACAGTACCAATGCAATGTACAGAGAACAAAAGGATATACATGGGGACAGACTTTTATGATGGAATTATAGATATGAATAAATGTCTCAAACAACGGGACATAGAAAGGTTGGGATCCATATCACTTGAGAAAATTTCAATTACCAATCAGATCCCAGATCCATTGGACTGGATATTACATTTGATGCTATACTGATAGGGAACATAGTTGTCTACATCTGAAGAAATTATTGAAAGAATTGTCAAAATCTAGAATATCAAAGAAAGGAGGGATGTCACATACAAAGTGGGAAATTCTTCTATTCAGTTATTTACATTATGTCATTCTCAAATTTGATTAAAAATAGATGTCCCTAACATACAATGGGTAAGCTTCTTGAGAGCAGGGACTAGTTCATTTTTTTATCTTTGTATTCCTAGCATCAAGCTCAGTGCCAGAAATATCATTGGCACATGATAAATGCTTTTAAAAAAATGAATTATTTAGTACTAGATAGAAATACTGTTAAAAGAGGGTTTACTGTTAAATAGATCTCTATGATGATTTAGAAAATTGCTTCCACTGATGCAGACTAGAATTCTTCTATGCATCAATCAAATCTTAAGTTTCTATAGTCAAAAAGTGATGTCAGCACCTAGTGGATCAACTTTATGGTGATGAACCTTTCTGAATTTAGCTGAACTGGTCCTGAGATGATTTATGCCAGAATAGTCCTTAACTTCTTACTAATATGACTGAACTTATAAGAGCTCACTTTCTGCTGGTTTATGCTTTGAGGGTTCAGGATCCATTCCATAGCATGAGGAGCTATCAAAATGGAGCTTTATAGGAGGGAAAGTCATCTTAGACAAAGGAAACCCTCCAAAGAGATGGACCTTTGGAAATGCTAGAAAAAAATAAGCCATACTTAAGCTGTTTGCATTTGTCTAAAAGTTTCTGGACAGATTATCTTCTGGTAGTGATGTTGTTCCATTTGAATTTTTATTGAATATTTCAGAAACAAATGAATTCATCAGATGACAGAATCAGATTTGGATGAAATTTTCTTTGGAATCTTTGTAATACTCTTCTGGTGCCAAATTTCCTACCAACAGATTAGAAAATAAGATAAATTAATAGAATGGAGATGCAAACGTGAATTTAATATTTTTCAGAATTGTGCCTGAGAGACAACATGGTGAAATGGTAGTTCTAGACTTGGAATTAAGACAGTTTGAGTTCCAGGTTTACCAGTTACTAACTACAGGAAAGGAAGCAGAAGAATGAATAACACCTGTTCATGACAGGCACTGTACTAAGCCCTTCCAAGTAACATCTTTTTGATCCTTAAAACAACCCTGCAAGACAGCTGGTGTTATTATCCCCATTTTACACTTGAAGAAACGGAGGCAAACAGAGGTTAAACGACATGTCCAGAATCACACAGCTAGTAAGTGTTTGAGCATCTGCCTGACTTGAGGCTCAGCCCTCTGTCCACCATACCACCTAGTTGCCTCAATTTCTCGCAAGACAAATCAATCTCTACTAGACTCAATTTCCCCATTAGTAAAATCAGTAAAAAAATCAGTAAACTCAGTTACTTCTACCTATCTCATATGTCATTTGTCTCAAAAGTAGTTGTGGTGAAAGAAGCGTTAAGTATAAGTGTGAGTTATTGTTATATTTGATATATCCAGAAAAATATAGCTGGCTTTATTTTGTGGTAAAAGTCATATTATAAATGTTTCAGTTGGTTCTTCAAAGAGTGGCACAGCATGTTCTTGTTGCAAAGGATTCTCAAAATCTTTAGTTGTCAATTTAACATTTTTAAATGCATATTCCTGCCTTTTCTTATGACTTCAGTTCTACTC
This sequence comes from Bettongia penicillata ogilbyi, assembly GCA_023548195.1. Taxonomy (NCBI): domain Eukaryota; kingdom Metazoa; phylum Chordata; class Mammalia; order Diprotodontia; family Potoroidae; genus Bettongia; species Bettongia penicillata. The sequence goes on along the minus strand of JAJHZJ010000447.1, from coordinate 9,798,883 downwards.
TGGTTAAAAATCAGAGCTGGACAGTAGTGCAACAGTGAAGTAAATTGAGGCACAAGTCAAAAAATATTTGACACAGAGTTGCTAACTTATTTCTGTATCCTGTCTTTATACAAAGAGATCATTTTATTAAATCTCCAGAATTCCATTTCGTTCTTGCCATTCACATGTGTGAATGGTAAGTTTCAGTAAATTTCAAAATTCTATCAGGGTCACCTTTTATTATTCAGCTCTTAAATGCTCATGTCTGCAAGTGCAACCAACTTTCTGCATAATATTCAACTTAAACTATGGATTTTCTTAGAAAATACTTTTTTTTCTATAATTCTGATACCTCCTATAGATTAGAAGAGGCTTGGTATATATCTTAAATTGCCTAAGGAAGGACTTAGTAAGACCAAAGCAATATTAAGATATAAGCTAGACAAAACGATGTAATTAAAATAATTTACCTAGTAAAGTGATTGTTGTCTATTGGTGATTAAAATAGAATTGTGGAAAACATCTCTGATATTCAGTACAGTTTGCAAATAGTCTCATAAATTCAGAATAATACATCTTAAACTTATATTACTTTTGTAGCAGCCCCTAAGATTCATCCTTATCTTAATGTCTCTGCTGAGGAACACAACCTCTTTCCTCCCTCCACCCCACCCTTTTTTTGTTCTCTCCTTTCTTGGGCTCCCACTATCTCCAATTCTTATCCTAGTGCCTTGCATTAATTAAGCCAGAGCATGAATGAAAGAGTTGCAAGTCCCAGTTTGCCTTTGTTTGGTTTGCTGAATTCATGTGAGTTCTGTTTGGTTCTTGTCCACTTTTTTTACTCTTTCTCCCCACTCCCTTAAAAATCTGCAAAAATAAGATTATATATGATGAAGATTTGCTATGCAATCTGTGAACACGCGATAAATGTTTAATCATGCTGCTGCTGATGAGAAACCAACGCTGTGATGCTTTTATTTAGCCTTTCCTGGAAGAACCCTTCAGAGTTTACCCATGACTTATGTGTGGGAGGGAAAATGAGGCTTGCCAGATTTGAATAAGTGAACACTTGAGCATCTGAATGGTTAGTGAAGGAGTGCAGATTGGGAAGCTGAGATTGATCTTTCTAAAATACTGCTTTGTATATGGCGGTTGCTTTCATTCATTTCTTCTGCAGACATTTATTAAGTACCTACTACATGCAGAGAACTGGAGGAGATAGGAGGGTTTTGTTAAGACTGAAACCCTTATCCTGTGGATCTCACATTCTCAGTGTCATAAGCTGCAAAACAGATTCATAACAACAGTAATGCATGATTGTGCTTGATGGAGTTGTGAAGCATTTGTTGATTGGGATCTGCTTTTTCTTTACTTACTGGGAGCAAGGATAGGTAACTTTGTAGTAGATGTAGCATCTCAATTGGGCCTTAAAGGATAAGTGTTAATTCAGAAGGTAAAGAGAAGGGAGAGAGAGGAAAGGGGGAGGGAGAGAGAGAGAGAGACAGAGACAGAGAGAGGCAGAGAGACAGAGAGACAGACAGAGAAACAAAGAGGGGGAGAGAGAGAGGGACAGAGAGAGACAGACAGAGACAGAGAGGGACAGAGAGAGAGAGGGACAGAGAGAGAGAGAGACAGAGAGACAGAGACAGAGAGACAGAGAGGGAGAGAGAGAGGGGGACAGAGAGAGACAGAGAGACAGAGAGGGACAGAGAGAGAGAGGGACAGAGAGAGACAGAGAGAGACAGAGACAGAGAGACAGACAGAGAGACAGAGAGGGAGAGAGAGAGGGGGACAGAGAGAGACAGACAGACAGAGACAGAGACAGACAGAGAGACAGAGAGGGAGAGAGAGAGAGGGACAGAGACAGAGAGGCAGAGAGACAGAGAGACAGAGAGAGAGACAGAGAGAAGCAGAGAGACAGAGACAGAGAGGGAGAGAGAGAGGGACAGGGAAAGGGAGAGGAAGAAGGAGAGGGAGAAGGAGAGAGGGAGGAAAGGAGGGAGGGAGGGAAGCTTCAGTCATAGGGAACAGTAAAAAGCTGGGATAGCTTGAGGTTCAGGGAGTCATCCAGTTTGGATTCAGGACAGAGGGCATAAAGGGAAATAATAAGAAATCAGTAATAGTAATTGCTCACAAGTAATTGCTTACATATATTGTCTCATATGATCTTTTACATTGTCCCTTGGAGGCAAGTGCCACTATTTTTATCTCCATTAAACAGATGAAAAAAATAAGTCTAGGTAAGGTTAGGTGACTTGCCCACCAGGTTGCACAGCTAGTTACTGTCTGAGGCTTTCTGACTCTGCCCATTTCTCTTATCCCTTACTCTATGTGACTTTTCAAAGTAGAAGAACACCTTGAATATCAGATAAAAAATGATATCACACTAATTTGGTAATAATTAATTATGAAATGATATGAAGAGAGTCTGTTTTGATAGTTATATGAATGGTTTAGAGGGAACTGACAGGGAAGATAGAATGACCAGCTATGAGGTTATGGTAGTATTATAGTGAGTTAGCAGTGAGGAACTGTGCTAGAGATATTGTAGAACTGGAGGGTATAGAACATGGTTATTGACTGGATACGGGGGATGACGACAAAGAAAAATGTAAATATGGTAAAGAGGTACCAAATATGATAAAGAGGTTTAATGGTAAAACCACAGATAGAAATAGGAAGATAGACTATCCAGTACCTTTCCCCTGGCTATATTTAAACAGTCAATAAATATTTATTAAGTACACACTGTGTGCCAGACACCCTGTTAAACATTGGGGATATGAAGAAAGTAAAATAATCCCTACTCTCAAGGAGTTCATAGTTTAACAGGGGAGAAAAGGTGGAAAATAATCATAAACAAAATGTTATACAGAGTTATTTGGAGATTATCTCAGAGGGAAGATATTCCATTAAGGTGGACCAGGAAAGGATTCTAAAGGAAAGAGGAATTTTAGCTGAGACTTACAGGGGAATCCAGAGAGAGAGCATACCGGGCTTAGAGCACAAACACTGAAAATACACTACTAATCATGGCATTCAAAGCCTTGGTCAATTTGGGTATCAACTACCTTTTCAGGCTTATATCTCATGGGTCTTTCACAGAAACCTCATACTCTACCCTACCCCAAATGCTTGTTATCTGCTTGCTATCTCTGAAACATACTTTGCATTTTCTTGCCTCCAGTTTTTTACTCATTCTGTTCTTTCCATTTAAAATGTATTCCATTCCCTCACCACCTATAGAAAGCACACCCATATATTAAAGCCCTGTTTCAATGCCATTTCTTCCATTAAACCTTTGTAGTGAGTCCTACTCTAAGAGATGTCTTCCTCCTCCATATTTTCATAACATTGCTTGTGTATTTCAGAGCTAGGACCACAGAAAGAGCAGGGGCTCAGTAGTTGGTGGTCCAGTATTTAAATCCCAACTCTGACATTTAACAAAAAGTATTACCTCTCAATACTTTTTAATACAATATAATTAAATATATATTATAAATAAATAATGAAAGTATTACTTTAAACTACCTGGTTTCTTCATCTGTAAAATGAGAGACTTGTAGAGTAGAATAGTAGGCAGATATCTAAAGTGCAACATGCCTTAAGGAAGATAGTGAGGGGATTCAACAAGAACTTTTTTTAAATGTAACATTTTATAAATTTACGTGACAGTTAATACCAGAAAACTTTATTCTCTTTATCAAGTATGTGTTTATTCTGTAGTATGCCACGATGCATTTGTTCAAATGAAGGCTGAAAGTCCCCAGTCAGTAATACACAAAAGGAGTGATTTTCAAATATCTCGTTCCAGGCATAGTTTGCACCACCCATGTGTCACCCATCATACATTGTTTTATGTTGTAGATATTTGTATATGAGTTGTATCTTCCCTGTTAGACTGGGAACTCTAGAAGGGCAAAGAACACTGACATATTGAGTCCCCTAAAAGACACACACACACACACGCACACACGCACGCACGCACGCACATACATTTGTTACCTGAGGAACAAAAACAAAAACAAAAACAAAAAAAGCATACCCAGCTAAAAATGTATCCAAGTTGACTAGAATTTGCAAAGAAACCTGATCTATAATCTGGCATTTCCTGCCACTTATAAGGTCACTGAATCTTTCAGTCATATTTAATAATATTTGTTAGAAGTAGAAATGTTCATAGTGTAAATGAAAGAAAAATGGCTTATTTTCCCTCTTATGGACACAGTTCTGGAAGAACAACTATCTTTATTGTTTTCTTTTGTTTTTTAATAAAATCTTCAGTAGCTTTAACCAAAAGGAGAAGACAGCATGCTTGTAATAGCCCATCCTAGAAATGAAAGTGGGAAGAAAAAAAAAAGCAAAAGAAATGGTTTAACTTTCCCTCCTTTCTCCTATTTCCTCACTTTCCACCGCAATTGTTCCCCTTCGTCCCCACTGAAAGAGAACACAGCAGAGGGCATTCGAAAGGGTCTCTAATTGTTAAAAAATTAATGGAGTGAAATTATAGGACGTTCTGTTTCACCTTAACCCTCACTGTTCATCTGATAGTCACCTATACCCTGAGTCTCCAGTTGAAGTCTTTGAGACAAGACGTTGCTGATTTGCCTCCTATTCAATTCATAGTCAGTAAAAAATATTCCTTCCTTTCTATATTCCTAGCTTTCTACTATCTGTTCTAGGAGATAAGGAACTTAATGGGAGAGCTCCACCCTTGAGGAGTGTAAAATCCAGATGGAAGGTTCAGATGTAGAGAAAATAATTATGAGGAAAGAGATAAACAGGTCCAAGAACCTTCAGTTTGCAACATTTATTTCAAAATAAGCATCCAGTATCATACAAAAAATAGTTTTGTCTCTGCATTAGGGATGGTCTTAGAAGAATGAGTTTGTCTTTTTATCCAGTTTGCACGATTCCCCAAGTTTTCCCCTCTCCTCCCTTTTTACCTTCTTCCCCTTCTCCCTCCTTCCCATCTTTGTCACACAGTATCATTGTTCTTCCATGTCATATAGTTACATTCTACTTCCCTGGGACTTGTTCATCTATTATCTGTTCATCTCTTTTTGTAAGTTTGAGGTCAGACTATTCAATTTTGGGTATTCCAAGTACCAATAGTTTGTAGCTGGGGGGTGGGGTGGGAAACATCTAATGCAGTAGAGAATTAGAATATTAAGAGCATTTCTTCAGTTCCTTTAGATTTCCTGACATGAAGACTGACCCTTGTCCTAGTTCTCCTTAGCTGCAATGTCTGCTCAAAGTTTTTTCTACCATTCTAGCTCTTATACACTCTGTCTATCTATCCAACTATAGATGTGTGTGTGTATTTACAAATACATTTTAACACAAAGAATGAAGAGATCCTATGAGATCAATTGAAATAAAATTCATTTAAGTTACCTATCACCTTAAGGCAAGAGCAAAACTAGACAGTATCTTATGGGCGCTGCAGTCAGTGTCCCAACAAATGAGCTCTGCAACTGATCTAACATGTACTAAAGCAGAAAGAGCTCTTATTTAGAGGGCATTTAGAATTCTTCTGATTTGATTCTTAGGATAACCCTGTGTATTAAGATGAATTCGACCATCATCATTCCGGAGATGGGGAAACTATAGACCAAAGAGTTGGAAGCAATTTGTCTAAGTTAGTGATCCAGAACTAAAGACAGATCTGGAACTAAAACAGACAGACCAAAAGACTGAATCACCTGATTACAAGTCATGTGTGGTTTTTTTTTTTTCCACTTAGGTGTCATTGTTGACATTTGGAGATTCAATCACCAACTTATTGACCCCAAACACTTAACTGAAACATGCCTTGGTTTCTTCATTTGTAAAGTAGCAACAGTCATCATCTTTGCCCTCAGTTATTAAAATAATTAAGTAGATAAGACTCAAAGTGTTCCTTAAGGGCTATGGAGGGATAAAGATAAAGTCTATATAAATTCACAAGTTAATTCTATTATCTTCATAATGAAATTTGATGTTGCTGTAGTACCTCAATTTCAGACTCTTCATGATCCACTTTGTATTTTGGGTTCGTTTTTTTTTTTTTTTTTTTTTTTTTTTTTTTTTTTTTTTTTTTTTTTTTTTTTTTTTTTTTTTTAGCAAAGATACTGGAGAAGTTTGTCATTTCCTTCTCCAACTCATTTTATAAATGGGAAAACTAGTTCAACTGGGGTAAATGACTTGCCCAGGGTCACCTAGCTAGTAAGTGTTTGAGACCAGATCTGAACCCACAATGAGGAGTCTTCCTTATTCCAGGCCTGGCTACTCTATCCACTGCACCACCTATAATGAAATTAGGTGTCCCAGTTGTTGTCTGTTTCTACAAATGATAAAAATAATATTTTGTTATTAAAAGTTGATTGCCCAAATGAAACTAAAGTATTTGAGCAGTGATCTGGGTTAGTGACTTTTCCAGTAGAATTTTTTGGGAAAATGTATGTCATGCACTGCAATGCCTTTTTTGTTGTCTGCATTTTCTAAAGAACAAAATGGAAAAAGAGAATCCAGCATTGTTCTATTCAGCTTCCTCCATACACATAGTAGACACTTGATAAATGCACATTGGCTGACTAATAGGTGACAGTTAATATCATTATGTGAAAATGTACAGTACTTGGGAACAGAAAGCTCTGTATTTATTCAAGCATTCCAGTTAGTAAGCATGAGACTGTCTCCCCTGCAGAGCATGGTAGTATAGCTTGAATGAAGTTAAAGGACCTCATGTCTACAGCAAAATCACAGAATGAGCATTAGGCTTACATAGATGATGTTCATATTTTTTCCATGATAAACCTACTTAATCTATGTAAATAAAGCACTGCCCCTTGTTATTTTGCATAGATTTTCCTTTAACCTTGATTCCCATGCATTTTTTATATCTGTGAGATGCTGGGTATAGTGTGAACCTATTGTCACTGTGCTTGGACTATTCTCCTTCTGTATTGTTAAACTCTAATTCCTAAACATTTTAATGCTACTTCTTCTTGGCATTTTAGTGGGCAAGCTTATGTACTCAAGGCATCACCTAAGTACCAGCAACACATTCTTGACTGAATAATGATGTATGTGGAATGCTACTTTTTTTTTTTTTTTGCTTTATAAATGGATAGCAATTTACACAGCTGTGGATGTGGGATGTTTCAATCCCAGACCATGTTGTAAGAAAAATTGAATGACAGTGAGCAAAACAGCAGTAATTATAAAACTAATTACTAAATGCTGATGATGCCCATAGGCTTTGCATAACTAAAATTAGAAAAGGAAATTGCTTTCGGCTTCACAGAGGAAACATGCTAGCTATTTTACTGTTTCAGTCAAAATGGAGGGTAGTATATAAAGTTCAATCAGAAAAATACACATATATACATACATCTCTCTGTATTTGCATAGACATATTTTTCTGTACTGAAATGTTATTCATTCAGTATCTTACAATTTTATTTTTAGAACTTTATGCATAAGTATTTATGTAGAGATATGTGTAGTAATATATTTGAATGCAGCATGTATATGCGCTCTTATCATTTTTGCATAAGGTTTTAGTAGCACATGGAGATGCATATCTATATTGTATATCGGTATATATGCTCAGTTTCTTTATATACATTTGGCCAAGGAGGATGTAGTATAAATATCTAGCCTTGCATGGTGAGAGAATCCAGCTTTATGAATTCCTTGCACATTTTTCAAAATGAAATATCAAAAGAATTAGAACATTGATCAGCTCATAAAATGAAGCACCATGTTTTACCAAGGTATATGATATATAAATCAGAGAAGTCTATAAGGCAAACCTTTGTCCAGGCTCAGCTTGGAACTAAAAAACATGAGACACAATTCATATCAAATTATAGAGATCTTAGGTGTGTTGCCTGAAGGACCCAGAATAGTTTTAAGAATATAAATATAAGAGCATAGTATCCAAATGGGAATGCGAAAATAACGAATTGAGACTAGGTGCATACAAATGGTAAATGATTTAATAATTTTAAAATGTAATCTTAAAAAAAGAACATCAAGAATGTTTCCTAATGTCCTTACAATTATATGGCCAATACTGTTCAGTCTCCTTTTCACACAAACATACACACACAAATATCTGAAGTGGACATCTTTTGAACATGTTCTATCTTTTTTTAATGATGTTTTAAACAAGAAATCAGAGATTAGTAGAATTAATCCTAATTGATACAGAGTAAGAAACTAATACTATACATTTTAAAAGTACAGGAGTCCAAATGACCTCCAATATATTAAGTTTTATTTAATTTTCAGCTGCATGTTATTTTGAAAGTCTTAAGAAATTAAAATGACAAAAGATTATCCTATCTGTAGACATATATTACTGAAATTAAACCTAAGTATAATTGAATCATGGCTGTAATGAAATTCTTCTTGTAACTTTTACCTAGTGGGGTAGTGTTAGTGAAGTTAGTAATTAGTTCTTTTACAGAGGCAAATGGTCTAATAATGGAGGAATAAATCACAGAATGACACAGAAAATGAATATGGAAAGTCTTGCTTCATGTGTAATGTCTAGTAATTTAGTCAGCTGTAACTAATACATATACAACTATGGGTAAAATGTAGAAACTTTGTGGAAGAGAAGGAGTAAGAATTGTTACAAATCAATGTTGCTCATGAGATGTCCTTGACATGCCAAGTTTTGTCAGTCATTAAAATAAATTCATGGCCAAGAATTGAAAGGGATTAGGATAAGCCAAAAGGAAATATGAAAGAGGTCTAAAATAAATTATATATGCTTTGCCTCATTTCTGCTCCCTTTAGTTGAGGTTTTCAAGGGAATCTGTGCTTGTATAACTCTTCTTGTATTTACCACTGGCTAATATTTCTTTCTTAGTCTAATGAATAGGCACAGTGGATAGACCTAGATTTTCAGTTAAAGAGATGAGTTCAAATCCTTCTTCAGATGTAAGTCATTTAATCTCTCTCTTCCTCAGTTTTCTCATTTGGAAAATGAGCAGGTTGGATTCATTGGATGTTAACGTTTCTTCTAGCTCCAAATCTATGATCCCACATAAGGGCAGGTAGGTGGCACAGTGGCTAGAGTGCCAGCCTGGAGTCAGGAAGATCTGAGTTCAAATCCAGCTTCAGGTTACTAGATATGTGATCCTGGACAAGTCACTTAACGCTGTTTGCCTCAGTTTCCTCATCTGTAAAATGAGCTGGAGAAGGAGATGGCAAACTCCTCCAGTATCTTGGCTGAGTAAACCCCAAATGGGTTTATGGAAAGTTGAACATGACTGACAACAGCAACAAAAAAGGGAAACAGAAAAATAGTAAAAATGAATACATAGGATAAGACAGGGGTAAATTCAAGTCTGGAGAATAAAGATTTCTCAGCCCAAATAAAAGTTTTGTAAAGGAATGATTTTTGTAAACTATTTAAAAGCTAGTTTCACCGCAACCTTTGATGTAATTTAACTCATTAAGAAACCAAGTGCTTAGAGTGTAGAAGAACATTTTCCTCAACCTTTGCTCACTGAGATTATTTTCTATGCATTTTCTGTCAGTTTCACCTTGGCAATCTCCATCTCTTGAGTGCAAAAAAGAAACAATTTATTTTCAGCACTTGAGGGATATGAAGCATCTGACTGCTGTCATAACCTATTGTTTTTAACATAAACATTATAGCTGCATTTGCCTTGAGATATTTGCCCATTATTGAGTGAATCTGAGCCAGTGTACCAACGTGTCACCTTGTGCTCTCCAGCATCAAAATTGAGCCCCATAGCTTAGAAAATAAAGTCTTCCTTAATAGGAATTTACTTCTTCCTGTATACAAGGAGATTTCTTTTTTTCTTAATTGCATTAAATAGAGCAATAAATAAGAGTTAGGGAACCCTGTGAACAAATGTATTGCTTTTAGCTAGTGTAGCAAGCCTAGGATTCTTCAGGGGTAGTTAAGGAAACTTACCTTTATTTATCAAAAGATGACTGGTTGTTTAATGATTGAGAAAGCCTCCCAAATAGGTAATATCAAATCACTGAAGAAAATTTCCTTTACATTAATTACAAAAATTAAACCTCCATGTAATTGTTTCTTATATTTTTTTGCACTATAGAACCATGAAAATGAGACATGAAATGATATGAAAATCTTAATGTGTTGCTGTAATTTTGTGTGTGTTGTTAATGTATACAAGTGCACATATAATATGAGGCAGCATGGTGTAATGAATTGAGGGAATTATTGGAGTAAGAAAGTTCTGAATTGACATCTTGCATGAGACATATGCTGACTGTATGATAGGATCGACAGTTTAGAATTCAGAAGGACCTTATAGAGTTCATCTAGAAAAAGAAAAGAAAACAAAAAAACTTCTTTTACAAATTAAGAGCTGGAGGCCAAGAAACTTGACCAAGGTCACACAAGCCATATAAAGCAGATCCAGAGTTTGAACCAGGTCCTCAAATTTCAAATCCAGCAGCCTTTTTACTATAACATTCTTTTTCCCAAGTGATTTCAGGTCCCTGTAGCTTAGGAAATTCTCTAAGGCTGGCAGTCTACATTCATGTGAGGGATTTCCATGATGGTAATTCTCCATGCTGAAATAACCACAGGTCCAGAAGAAAAAACATAGAATCTGTCTAGTTTAAATCCCTGGCATTTCTTTCATTAAATCATAACGTTAGAGTGGAAGGGACTTTGAGGACCCTGTAACCCCATCTCTTCATTCTGTAGATGAAAGAAATGATGTGCAGAGATGAGTTGAATTTCCCAGGGGTCACAGGGGTAATAAGTAGAAATTCTGACAGTTGGACATAGGTCTTTGGACTTCAGATAAAATCTTTTTGCCACCTGTTTCACTAATTGCATAAGAAAACTTCATAAAATGATCAGTCATTGAAAAAAATCACAGGATCTAAAACCCAAAGAGACCTTTGAGATCTTCCACCCTAAACCTCTCAATTTACAGAGGAGAAAGCCAAAATATCAAGAGACCAAGTGACTTCCTACATAGGTATGAAGTGACTGAAGAGGGATTTAAACCCAAGTCTTTTGATGACAACTCCAAAGTTATTTTCTGGTATAACTAGAAAATGTTTTCTATTAAAATAATTGGATTTCATGAGTTTCTGGGGATGAAAAAAACCATTGCCTGGCAGCCAACCATATGGTGATGAATCTCCCAAATTTTGTTTTGATTTGGGGGGTTTTGCCATTTGGGAATATTTACAACACCTCCCAATTAATTGTCATTTGGGAATGCAATTGATGAGTTTCCTCCCCCACCGGATCATTAATGAAGATGTTAAATAAATTGGAGCATGAGACTAACCTCTACAGTATTCCCTTGGACAACTAACACGTTATAATTTATTATTATTATTCTTTGTTCCTATATCCTAGCCAGCAAACATGGTTGCCCACTACGAAAGTTCCAATTCACTTTTCAGGATTTCATGACATGAGATTCTGTTTCAAGTGTCTGTCTAGAGCATCATGTCTAAGGAACTCCCTCTATGACATTCTGAAAATTTAGAAGACTGATTTAGTGACCCTTCCTATGATTTCAGAAACATGTTTGAATTCAGGGCAATGCAAACCCAACGCTTTTGTGAATTTAATATGTGCGATGTTAGCACTGCATGATAAATTTAGCTGATTTCTCCCTGTTTTGCAATATTGGCGCAAGGGAGCGCATCAAAGATGTTGAACACAAATAAGCGACGTGTAGCAGCCTTAGAAGAGTGAGAGCTACTCTTTCTGCCTGACAATATTGGGTCCACTCTCTCTATGATCAGAATATTACAAAGCAAGTAAAGAATAATTTATATCAGAGGTTCTGTGACGGAATGAAATGGAGCTCTTTTGAAGTATGATCTCTGAAAGCACAGCATGAAGCTCACATAAAGTGAAGGACATTCGCTATTACAAGTAATGTCCTTAATAATCTTGTTAGTCTAGCCCCTCTCTGTACGAGACAAATGGAACATTATTGGCTTATGGGCTGTAGTAAATAATTTAGTTTCCAATATTCAGGCTGCTTTGACAGTAAATTAAAATGACATGAAAGGGGCTTGTTGAATAAAGCAAGTATCCAATCAAATTTAATTGGCATGACTAAGGCAGTAGAAATATGTTTTATAATTAAACCATGTTGTCTTGGAGCTTTATAAGCATGTATGAATCAAAATGTCAAAAATTATTCTTTGATACTGTGCATTTAAAACTTTGCATGGTGAATAGTTTCCTTAAACAAGGTTCTAGACATGCATATTTATGGAACATGAAAATAGTTTCATGTTTTAAATAATAAGTGATAAACTTACTTCTCCATTTGTCTGCCATTGCAGCTAGCAACTTCTGTGACAAAACATTTCAGGGCCTTTTCAAAAGACGTTTTTTTAAATGGATCTAGACTTGATGCTGTGGTGGATGATGATTGTGTTCTGGCCATCCTATTGTCTTCAAGTATTCTTTTAACCACCATTTTTATGAATGAATGAACTCCATATTAATCTAACATATTGAAATGGAGAGATGGGAAAATATTTTTCTTTTCTTTCTTTGTGTCTTTTTTTTTTGGTGTAGAAGTGCAATGATTTCAAATAAGGAAATGATAGAAACAATAAAGGAAGCACAGATCTCTGAGGCCATATAATACAATTATATTATTTTATAGATGAGGACACTGAGGCCAAGCATCACTCAGGTAGCAAGCACCAGATGTGGGATTTGAATACAGGACCTCTGTCTTAGGAGTCTTAGGCTACCACACTGATTTCTTTGGTTTGTTTCCTTCTCAAATCCAAGATTAATTAAATTGTATGTATTCAACAGCAAATATGGCAAAATATTTTTTGACTTTTGGGAACCATTATATGACCACCTATCCTCTTTTCTCCCAAAAGTAGAGTGCAAAGGCCCATTTGTAATAAAATTCCTAATGATGGTTCTTTCCACAATTCAGGTGGAAAATATATGGTGGTGTCTGAGTCTGCAGAGATTGCTTATAAAAACAGAAATGAGCTTAGTGAATCATTTGTCATTCTTGGCCTTTTCAGGAGCCCTAGCTGAAGTAAGCTAAAGATTTGGAAAGGTAAGCAAAGAAAGGAGACACATTCTGATGCATCAAAGCTATTTAAAATATTCAGGCCACATATTTTCTATGTCTTTTGATGTTCATCTCAATTCAGGGCAATAAACATTCATTGAGTGCCTACTACATGCAAAAGATGGTGCTAGTGATTGGAAAACCAGATTAATTATGAGACAATCTCTCTCCTTAAGAATTTTATCATTAAAAGTGAGATATTCTTAAATTATGATAATAAAAATTAGAAAATAATAGTATAGGAGAGGTCAGATGGAGAGTTTCAAGGATAAAGAGATTGGGGGAAGTGGTGGAGATATGAGTGGATGACTCAGAGATGAAGGTAGCATCTGAGGTGGACCTTGAACAATGAGAGGGCAGAAGTATTCCAGGCATATTGGCAATGTATCGTAGAAGTAAGTAGTAAGGTAAGGTAGTAAGAAAATCAAAACTGGGAAACCATGACTAAGGCCCTCTTTGACTGGAGCATAGAGTATATGAAAGAAAATGTCCTGAAATCAGACTAGGGGAATGTGTTGGAGCCAACACATTGGAGGGTCTTGAAAGGCTGAACAGAGAATCTATGTTGTCAGGCAATGGCTACTCATTGAAGGCATTTGAGCAGATGATAACTTGCATAACTAGGAACATTGCTTTGGGAGCTGTGAAAACAGATGAATTAGAGAGGAGAAGAATTAGAAACCTACCTGCAATAAGCCAGTCTGACATGGGCCCATTCCTACAGACTTAGAAGCCCTTCCCTAGCCTGTCAATAATTATGTTTACATTTGAATTCAGGATCTATTTTTTAAATTATCTATTTTCTCATAGAGTATATTTAAGGCTACGAACCATGCTATTTGATTAATACTTAGAATAATAATGTCAAAAATAACAATAATAACTTTTACAAAGTACTTTACATTTTGCACAGCATTTTACATATATTATTACATTCTGGTTTGACCTTCATCATAACCTTGTCAGGTAGGTACAATTATTATCTCTATTTTAGTGATAAAGAAACTGTGGCTAAGAAGTTAAGTGACTTGGGCAGGGTCACACTGCTAGTAGGGGATTGAAGAAGGATTTGTACTCGGGTTCAGTCAGGTTTCTGACTCCAGCTCCAATACCCCATTTGCTATGTTGCCTAGTTTGCCGCCATATCCCACTCAGCTACGGATATCATCAAAGTCCCACCAGTATAGGTTTTGCTCCATAAGAATTGGCATTGGGACCCAGAGCCATATAATTTCTTTGGCCAGTTAAACAGCCAGAAAATATTTGCTTCCATTGGCCCTCACACACTTGTCTGCATAACTATAATTCAGTGATGGATTATTACAGAAAGAGGGAAAGACTTCAAGCCTTAGTGGGGGAGGCCATGGCTAGGGAGGGAAAGGGTAATGCTGGACCAGAGAGAAGGTCTCCTAGAATTCTAGAAAGGCTTTAGATTCCCTATCAGGTTGAGTAACCTTTAATTTCATTGTCTTTCATAGGAGTCACTTGATTCCTAATTCTCTCTCTCTCTCTCTCTCTCTCTCTCTCTCTCTCTCTCTCTCTCTCTCTCTCTCTCTCTCTCTCTCTCTCTCTCTCTCTCTTTCTCTCTCTCTCCGTCCCAAGTCCAAGAGGGGATAAATTGGGGAGAAGTGGAAATTCAAGGAGTGAGGGAAAGTAAAGGGATAGTCATCTGACTAATATCCCTGGGTGACCATGCTATTGATGGAAAAAGGTATTAGGAGGAGGCAAACTTTTTTTCTGGTGGAGGGCTCGGATGGGGGAAATGATAAGTTCAATTTTGAAAATTTTAAGCTTGAGGAATCAGCAAGATATTTGGTGAAGATATTTAGGAAAAATATTGGGGAGTGAGAATGAAACTACAAGAAATAAGTATATTAATGTATTGTTGGTAGAGATTTTGAATTTGGGCTAGCCGTTCTGGAAAACTATCTGGACATTCAACATTTCTGTTGAAATGTTCCAAAACTATACATACCTTTTGATATAATAGTTGTATACCTATTAAATTGTATACCTCAAAGAAATCAAAGGCAGAGGAAAAAGATCTGTCAGTACAAGAAACATTTACATCAATTTTTTACCTTAGCAATGAACTGAAAATTAAGGGGGTTAATTAGCAAATAGATGAAAAAATTATGGTATATGAATATAACAATACTGTCATGGCATAAAAAATAATAAGGAGGAAACTTATGTGAATGGATACAGATTAATATGAATATAACCAAGAGAGCATTTTATACAATGACATCATTAAAATAAAGAACTTTGGAAGACAGAGTAACACTCTTCAATGCAGCCCTTAACCATGGCTCCAGGGGACTGATGGAAAGACATGCCTCTCACTTCCTGACAGAGATGTAAAGGGCTCAGGTTGGAGAATGAGGTATATTCTTTGGACAGGGTCAAGTTTGGAAATTGTTTTTCTTGACTATGCATATTGGTTACAAGAGATTTGGTTTCTCTTCTTTTTCAAGTGAAAGGAGGAAGACTGAGAAGAAGAGAGAAGAGGTTGGTGTTCATTAAAAGATACATTTTATAAAAAGGAAATACCCAGGAGGCAAATCAGGCTTCTAATTTACTGAAAATAGCTGTTGTTTTCTGGTCCCCATAAGTTCATTTCCTTGACTTTCTGATCACGATTGACATACGTGAATTATCCAAATAAAACAGAGGCTATTGGAATATATGAAACTGCTTGGGAAGAATATAGAGAGAGATGGTAATAGAACTTAGGACAGTGCCTTGGAGAGTGTACATATTCAGTAAGTAGAAAAGGAAACTGAAGAAGATTGAGAAGCATCAACCTATGTGTGAGACAATAATCCATTTCAAATGCCTAATTTTACAAATTAGAATACTAAATTTCAGAAATGTTCCGTCTCTTCTCTAATGTAACATGGCTAGTAAGCAATGAGGTTGGATGCTCTTTCCCTTACCTCATTATAAACATTTGTTATACTATACACTTATTTGATGTCTAGAATTTCATTGTTTTCTACTAGATAAAATGTACTATTTTATCTAATATCCAAGATACTTTTTCTTGTCTATACCATCCCTGGGTTATAGTTTTAAGTAGATTTGGACTTTAAAAGAAAATCAGTGATTCAAATTGAAATTCCTTTTCCTAGAAGTTAGGCAATATACAAAGTTAAGATAAGAAGACACAATCCTTGTCCCCATAGAGTTTATAGACGGGGGAAGAGATATAACTCTAATTATCCAATGGATCTATATTCTCATCATTGCTGTTGAATGAATGAATTTCATGGCTCATCCTAATGAAGTTAGTTCAAATCTGTGGTTTATGGTCTGTTGAGGGTTTTTTGTTTGTTTGTAATTTTAAAGTAGTCACAGTTTAAGCTTTCTCTATATAACATGGCATCAGAAGTAAACCACAAATTCATTTTTGTCCCTCATTTTTCCATAATCGGTCACTCAATTTCCTCCCACTGAAAGGTGACAAATTATTTTGACTTTTCTGCTTTTTCTTCCTCCATTTCTTTTCCTATGATTCTGAAATGTGAGATAGTGAGTTGATTCCTATTCCATGGGAAACTACTTTATCTCTAATTCTACTCAGTGTTTATTGAATGAGCAGGAAAGAAGTGGGATATAGACTTACTATTCCCTATTAGTTACTCATATATTTAGCCTTCCTTAGGACCCTTCCAGTATATTGTGTGATTAAAAATATTAAGTTGTCATGTTTTAAAACAGCATTTTTTCATTTTTATCTTTATTGCATGTATTAAGATTTTCTTTTTAATTTTCCTTTTCTGCCTCCTAGACTTACAGAATGTTAGAGCAGAAAGTATCTTGAGAGATCATCCAGTTGAAACTTGCATTTTACAAAGGAGAAACTGGAGCCTAGGGAAGGGGCAATAAAAATCAGAGTCCTTATGTCTGGTAAAGCTGGGATTTGAACTCAGTGATTCTGACTTCAAATTCAATGCCTTTTCTATGACACCATTGATACTGAAATGTATCAAGTGTGATTTTAAGTAGGATGATAGTATATTCAGACCCTGACTCTTTTTCTTTCTAGTCATAGTTATAAAGCTACATTGGCTGATTGTGACATAGAGTCTGTTACTTGTTTGATAAGGCTTTTCTCCTGGTATTTTAAAATATTCAGAAATGTCTTTCTTCCTACACTTGAGGAATATACTTTGATCTAATCTATTTTGAAATGAAGACATTCCAATTTAAAGATCAAAGTATGTGTCAGCCTTTTAGTAATTTAGGTAGACAGTGGCCATTATAAACCGTACTATGTTAGAGATCTTCTTAAGTAGGTATTTTTGGGGGTCCCTCACTCTGAATCTATAATATATCTGGATTTTGTTCTATTTTTTACAAGTTCTCAACAAAAAAACTTTCAGGACACAGCTTACCCTTAACCATGCTGCTTGAATGAGAGGAAGTTCCCATAATTCATTTTTAGCATAAAAACCATATAGGAAGACAAATTATATAGAAAACTACAGAGAGAATTTTGGACAGGGCAATCACATTGAACAAAATTTAGGAAGTTTTACATAAGACTCTCATGTAGAGAAGGTATTTTCAAAGGAAATAATTTTCCAAATCATAAGTAGTACGGGGTGACCAGGGCATTTTCCCAGGGCATCCAAATTATAAGGTGTTGAAAAAAGTGTATTCTCCCCAATGCAGAAACAATACGCAACAGCAACAAAATATGGTGAGCACCTATGTAGCAGGAGTAATTAGTTTCGATTGGAAGCTATCCGAAGTTGGACTACAGTAAGTGTCTTCCTGCCACCTCTGCTCTGCCCTGTCCAGTTGTCTCCCCAGCAGTGAGTGGCCTTCCATTGTGTGTGTGGGGGTAAAGAGGTGGTGTCTTTCCTTGGCATTTACTGCTTAGTAAATGATTGCTGACTGATTAACTGATTGATTATCAGCACCCTCATCATAATATTTCCCTTGCCTTGTATAATCTGAAAACTGCCCTAAATATGAAGAAAGCAGTCCTTTCCCTTAAAGATATTACAGATTTATTTTTAAAAGTAAAAAAAAAATCCTCCAGAATAGCTTCTGAAGAACCTAATTATGGGATAGTTTAAAAAAGTGAATTATAGACTCACATTGTAGTTTGGTTAACTAGACAACTTCTTTCATCGTAAAATTGCCATGATTTTGTTATGAAATCCAAATTCAATCCATGTATGGCAAGACTCATGAGCTGCAATGTGTGAAAAATGACCTCAAGTGATAGATTTTTACGGGACAAAATTCACTGTGATACAACTGCTTACCTTTCCACAGTGACGCTTATTAGAACTTATGAGAATCATAACAGGTAATCTTTTCCTGGAGGCAGCATAACTTTGTGTTTGTTACAGTATTGTGTGTGTTATTTGGAAGATATGTAGTCTGTCTTATTTAGTCTGGACACTGCTGCATTCGTTGTCATAGTACCAATTTCAAATTCTCAAAAAAGGGTTATATAGTCTCTATTGCTTTTCATGAGTTCATAATTTTAGATGTTCCAATCTTTAACATAGGAACTTAAAGTGGATTACAGGGTGTGCATTTTCATTCCAGGGTTCCTTTGTAAAACTGAAGTTTTTCATCTCCTTAAAATTCTCCATTCAGTATTTTCTGTGGGTGAAATATGAGTATAAAAATAGTAGATTTTTTTAATGCTTTTGTATAGACTCAAGAGAGTCTTTCCTGCATATCTAACTGAAAAGGTAATGAACTGTAAAATATGTTGAAATGATTGGGGATTAAAAATCTCTGGTGTGTAGTGACAATGCAATTATATTCCACAGTAAAGGTTTCATGTATTAAGAGTAATAAATAAAACTTATTTTTTCCCACTATGATTGGTTGTCAGCACCATAATGATAGCTTTGACCTTCTTCCTCTTCAAATGTCGTTAGCCTGTGACCAAGTTGTCAAGATAGAGCAGAGTCTTGTGGAAGCCTAAATACGGAGTTAACTTCAGATTAAAAGTCATTTTTTCTTTTTTTAAATAAAAAACCAACCAAAACACACCAAAAAGCAAACTGAAGCATACCATCTAGGACGATGGAAGAAAAACATGTGCTATGATCTTTCAGAAGTTTGCTAATATATTGCAAGTTAAAAGTCATCACATATTTTTTCACTTGTGACTTGAGCCTCTATTTCCGATGTTAGGAAATTATGTAATACCAAGTTTTAAGGAAGGCTTGCATTTGAACATGAACTCAACAAGTGAATTGACCTCAGGACTCCATTCCAAGACACTAGTGATTGAATTGAAAGCCTCAGGGCAACATGATACAGTGCAGAACCATAGATTCAGTTGTACAGGTTGTTCAAATGTTAGAAAAATTTTAAAAAAAACACTCAATGATTTGGCTAAGTGATGGGGATAATATCTGTGACACTTTAAGGTGATTTCAGCTTCCTTGCCAGATCAAATTCAAAAGGGAAACCCACAACTAAAATCACTTTAGAATATCCAGTGCAATAGTTCAGCCTTCTTCCCATTTTAACTCTTTTCATCCATGTTAGAAATGTAATGCTGTGGAATTTCTCAAATGCCAGACGACTGAATGGTGTCTGGCCATATTTATTCATTAGAATTATGTGCCATTTTGTCTTCATTTCCTATTAAGCCCATTTGTCTCCCTGTAAGGTCAAGCGAGCAGCTGCCTCTAGAGCTGACCTGTATGCCTCTGCATTGTATTACTCCTCCATGGGGTACTAACTCTTTCCCTTTCCTGGGGACTAGCGGTATTGTCTATATAAAGCATTTAGCCTTGCTTAGGTCAGGGAGCAAGAAGGACAGCACCTTCCATGTTCTTGTAATCCTTGCCTCTGTACAGTACAGCTTCCCTCATTAATTGCCATCTGGATGACTCGATACTTTCTTTTAATTGCATGACAGTTAGCAAGCGTAAGCAGCAAATAATGGACACATTTGTAGGACTACTTGACAAACCTTAAGTTCAGTTTGTGCTTTTGGGGAGCTTTTAACATCCTGGGTAACTGCACCAAACTCATCTATTTCACTGTAATGAGTTTAGAAGCAAATCTATTGCTTACATATAGAACTCTTATTTCCCTACCCTACTTTGAATAAAAATGGGAGTAGCTTAGTGCGTCTGCTACAATGAGTGACCACTTACTCCATGCCTCTCTGAACTCCTGAGAAAATAGTCACAGAAACTCCTTTACTTTATGTGAACTTTGGAACTGGATTGGGGTAGGTGGATAATGAAAGAGTGAAACATTGAGATGTGCCTAAATAACATGCTGTTACAAGCCTTATGATAGATTTGTGTTTGACTTAACAGCTTTTGGAACCTAATAAAAAGAACTTAATTGACAATTTCTTGAAATTGCTAAGAAAACCTAGTGATGTTGGTAGGGTATAATAAGGAGTTTCTCATCACTGTCTCTAAGATTGAGCCTATACAAAAAAAAAAAAAAAAAGAAAAGGATTTATCTCTGTGGTAACTCTAAGTAATTGATATACAGACAAGGTTTGGTTCCAATTTGCCAGCAATAAAGTTGTAATAGGGTTTTCTCTGCAATTTTAGCCTTAATGTGCTCATTCCAAAGAGCGGTATTTTTCCATGCGAACAAATAGCATCAGTAAAGCTTACGATTAGTAATAGCCCCACACTGATGTTCACATTAAACTTGTTAAATCAATTCACTAGCTACTCTCTAAAGTGGACTGGCTGTTTACTTTGACTTGAACCTTATGTGGATGATCCATTGCTTCCATTTCTTTGAATCTTCTTCACATGGAAAATTGGTAATTATTCAGGCTTGATTGTGGTGATGAAATGACCACCACGTTTTGTAGTTTTCCCTTTTAGTTTTGTTTTATGGTTGATACTCATTATTTGAAGGATGTGAGTATTTAGTGACAGTGGGTATCTCTAAGCATCTTTTGTTTGTTTTGTATGTTTATTTGTTTTTTTGTTTTTCATCCTTGTTTTAAGTGCACGTTTGGTTGGATAATGACAATGGTTTTCTCCCATTCGTAGATAACCTGCATCATTGTGTATTGAGAGCGATCATCTACAATTTTCAACAATTCTCTTTTGTTCTTAAACAAACACTTGCATAAGTAATTTAGGGTCACTCATGATGTAATTAGCAAAATGAAAGTGAACAAAAACTACATGATTCCCTGGAGATGGAATATAGTCAAAAATACTATGAGGTGTTAGACAGTGAAAAGATGTACTGTAGTGTGGGAAGCCTTTTTTGTAGGTAGTTAACCTACCAACTCTCATTTTTCAACTGCAACAAGCCTAGCATGCCACTGCATGCTACCTTTTGTCAGTAAATACAAAGAGAAATCTGAAGCAATCAATCTCGCTTATCAATAGTACTCAGTGTGATTCTCTTTTTAGGACCTCCTTCTTTTTCTCTTCCAACATAGAAGTTCATTTTTCTCCAAGTATCTTTACAGTTCATCTGTAAATGAGTTAAGGGTTCAGATAAGTAAAACAAAATTAGTGTTATTATGTGTTTGCAGAATAGTGCACTCCCAGTGTTTAGGCAAGTGTGCCCTTAGGAGAGTGAAGTCAAATGTACGTAAAAATTCTCTTTATCGAATCAAGGCATGGTGTTTGCTCAGAGCTGATACCTGCCTGGCTTGCCAGGACTGTCTGTCCATTGCTTGCATCCCCAGGCATGCATCACCAGATGTAGCTCTGAAAAGAAAACAAACCAAAATTCAAGCTGGGGTCTTTTGTATAAATCTCATTCTTGCTCTCTCAAACTAGATTTTTACTCACTTGTATTTTCTCTCTACTCTCCCTAAAGACATTTAGCAAGAAGGTACAATATCCCTTTATTTCCCCTCAGCTGTTAGCTAATAAAAAATCATAATACTATAGCTCTAAACCTAGAAAAGACCTTAGAAGGCATTAAATTCACTCCTCTCATTTTAGAGGTGTGAAAAACAAGCACCCAAGAGGTTAAGTGACTTGTCCAGGGTCACATAGTTAGGCAATGTCTAAGGCAAGAGTGGAACTCTGATTCCAAGTCTAATAATATTTCCATTATTGAACTTATACACAGAAAATCTTTTATTATAATATTAAAAAACAAGTTTTGTAGGTTTTTAAAAACCCCACAAAAGTATTACTTCTACTATGATTATTTGATAACATTGAGCATCAATCGGTGTTAATAGTGCCATATCATAGGTTACATTCTTAATATTTGTTATTACTCTGGCTTGTATGGTTTTTTAAATAAGCTTGGCCTAATTTCTTCCAGGCCACAGAACTTTGGATCCATTATAATACACGTGACCACTTTATTCCACAGCTCAAACCCATAATTAAGGGAATGCTCTTATCACTTGATAGGTATATGCACCTCTGCATTTTTTTTGTAGCAAACTCATCAGGGTAATATCTACTTCTATTGTGTATAATCCTATGACAGGTCAGAGTGATTCATCTACCATCTAGGAACAAATTGCCCAACCATGTGAGGTGAATAAAGGCTTTCAAGGCATCAGGGTCCATAGTCTCATGCTTTAGAAGAGCTAATTTCATTTCATATGAGAATACAAGTTATTCCCAGGCTACAGTTGTTTTAGCTCAGTTCATTAAAGAAGAATAACCAAATTACTTAGTCATATGAACCCTTTAACTTACAGGTATATCTCTATAAGTCAAGTAAACTCTACTGTACATACTCTTTTAGCCCCACCAGGGATAGTGTTTGAGGAAAATATTTCTGAGCACACTGGATTGGAGTGGATACTCTGCACAAAAGTTTTCAGGATGAATTAGAATTTAAGCAAACACCACATTTTAAAACTAGCAGTAAATCAGCTCCTTATGATGTTCCATTAACAAATATTTTCCCTTAAATTGTGGAGCAGAATCAGTCATTTTGATGAGCCGATCCTTCATATGTTTGTTGAATATAAGAAATTTGAATGTTAGCAAGAAGAAGTAAAGTGACCAGTTAAAATAAAGGAACATTTGAAGTATGTGAAGTCTAATATAATTAAGACAACCTTTCTTAATGGGTAGCAATCTTTCTTACTGGGCCAATATTCTGGAAGCATCAAAAGTGAGAGGCGGCATGGTATAGTGCTCCATGCCCTCAGGAACACTCCAGAGTGATGCCAGCCAGATTAAAATGTTATTGAGAAATAACTAAATAAAAAATATAAGAAAGCATAGAAAACAATTTAAAAGTAAGTCAGTATGTGGTCCTCAGGGATCCTTGATGCATTCGTGACCTCCATTTCTAATTGAATTTGACTCCTCTGGTAGAGCGTATAGAATGGTGGATTCAAAGTCTATCAATGACACATACTAGATTATGACAATAGGCAGGTCACTTACTCTCTTAGCCATCCAAGCAACTTAATGAGAAAAAAAAAAAAAAACTTCTGTAGGAGAAAGAGTCTCTAGGAGGTTTCCTAGAGGTAACTTAGAAAGACTAAGGTACAACTCTACATTAGCAGAGGGAGATTCTTCATCTATAAGCTCCCTTGGAGCTCCAACTTCTACTATTACTATAATTTTTATTTAAAACTAGTGCTACTTGTAGTACCACCTCAAGGAATATTTGTTCACTTGTATTGATATAGTTGAGAATAATGGATTTTCCAATAGAGGTATTTGCTAAAAGCCTATGGAAATTTTTACTTACGGGATATTTTGACCAGTGCCTTGATTTGTTTCTGGGAAGAGCGGAGAGGTTTCCATTGGAAATGATGAGCAAATAAACCAGGGATTTTTGGGTTTTTTTTTCAGCATCTGGAAAAGTACACAGCATTAATTGGCTGGGAATATTTGGATTTGGGTGCAGGCCAGAGCCTTCGCATGAATGGGAAATGTACTTTTGACTTTCTCTTGGTCAGCCATAGATATGTTCATCTCTAGTTCTGGCAAAGACTTTTTAACTTTGATAATAACTTTATTTTGGGATTACTTAATGCTTGATTTCACTTTGTGACTTGATGTATAGGCTGCCTGGATAAATTGTTGATCAGAAGTCCCTCCTACTGATGTTTTCCTTGTACTCAGGGTCATAAGACCTGGGCTCTCATCCAGTCTTTGCTCTGCCCCAGTAACAGAATTGTGCCCTCAGTGAGATATTTAACCTTTCTAGACCTGGTTAATTTACTCAGCTGTAAAATAGGGTTAGGTCCAAAAAATCACTGTTATAGAATAAGGAACTCAAAGCACTGTTAGTGGTAGACAATGAACACTACTTCCAATAGTACCCTCTGTATATTTGATGCCTGTAGGAAGGGCCACTTTATTGTATCATTTTTTCTGAGTAGACTCTTTCAAGGTAAGGTATAGGAGCCATGATCTGAAAGAATTCATTTCATTTCATGCAAGTATGTGAGCTATTGCCAGAGCCTAGTTTTCTGGCTCTGATTTTTAGTGAGCTTAGGGTCAACAGGGTAAGACACATGAATTGTTTAATTTATAGACATAGCAATGACCCAAACAGTTTCTATGGTATACACTCTGGGGACCCCACCAAGGAGGATACCTGATGAAGACATTTATAAGTGTTGGGGCCTAAAGTGAAAACTCTTCACAAAAGTTTGTGAGAAGAATGAGAATTTAAATAAACACCACTACTTTAGAAGTACCCAAAGTCCATATGATATTGCATTAACAATTGATATGCCTAATCAATTTTGCTCTTCTAAGTAGAGCACAGCTTTTCAGGTTTTCAACAAATTTTTAAAAAATCATTGGAAATACTTTGATACACAATAATAGCATCTAATATCCATCATAGCAGCTATTATAATTCTGGTCCCAAAATAGGTATTCCATAAGTATTTCTTGACTGACTGAATTGATACAAGAGAAAAAGTTTGCAAACCTATGATTCACAGAGTGTCATGACAATGGAATAGATCCTTTCCTGGGCTGCAGGTCTTGTTTCTGCATGGAAGAAAAATAGAAGGAGGCCTGGAAATTGGGTGCAGTTCCCAGTTCTGCCACCAATTATTCAGGAAATTCATTGAGACCCAATGGGTTCATTTTTTCTCATTTACAGAATGAAAGGGGTTGTATTAAATGACTCCTAAGGTCCTTCCCAGTATTAGCAATTTATGAATCTACAAATTTATTAAATTAATATGTCCCAAAGCTTCTGCCTAAAAGGTACATGTAATTAGAAATTACATTTTGAGTCAGGCCAGAAGTGTTCAGCTTAAAGGTTTCCCAAATTCACAGCCACCTCAATATGAGTCAATAGTAAAATACATCAGCCTCAAAAGATTAATAGGCAATTAGATTACATTAAAGAAGTGGAGAATTCAGAACATGGGAAGAGATAGTCTCACTGGATTCTAGCCTGGTTATTGTGGCTTCCCCTATCTTTCCTCCATCATGGCATCAGGGTTGGGAGTTTCCTAAAGGAATTCTATATTTATCTCATGATTTCCTTGAACCATACTTCTCTAACTTATATTTATGGGGAAGAAACATACTACAGAAAACAAGATATCTTTTTTTTCCCAGGAGAGAGGAATTCCTATTTATTAAGATATTTCTTAATTCCCTCCCTCCTTTCCTTCCTTCCTTATTTCTTTCCTTTTTTATTTCTTTCCTTCTCTCTTATTTCTTTCTCTCTCATGCAACGATATTTTTCTCCATTGGACCACTTCCCTTATTATCTTAGACATATTAAATGCATTTTTGCAAAAGCTTTTCCATTTCATGCCATCAAAATTATCTCTTTTATCTTTTGTAATTGCCTCTATCTCTTATTTGCCTAAAAATACATAACCTACCTATTGCTATCAAAGGTACATGTTCTACTTTCCTTTCAATTTGTCACTCCCTTTTTCAAAGCTCCTTGAGCTATCTGCTTGCTCACCAGCCAACAAAGGGATACGCCATCATCTCAAAGCACAATTAAAAAAGAGTAAACTGGGAGAGTTGTCTCTTTTTAACTGACACAGGATCCTGTCCTTCCCCAACTATGTCTGTGTGTTAGGAGATGGGATTGGGGGGAGGATAGGGGACCGTCCATGATTCACTGCTTTATGCTGAAGCTCCAGTCCTTTCAGCCTTAAGCTACCACATACCTGGAAAATGTCAAAGCATCCAGCTGCTAAGTCACCATGTAGGCAGGAAAGCTCTGACATTTTCTGGGTAACCCTAGCTTCCATGGTCATACTAATATGAGTAAATTTCTTATAACCTTAAACAAGTTATTTATTTAGATAGAATATGTTAAGATGGTATTTCCTCTCCTTCCTTTGTAGATATTTTAATCATTAGTTAACATTTATTCAAATATTCTTTTTTGGAAGTAACATCTGCCTTTGAATCCACTTTCAAATACATGAACAAAATATAGTCTTATTTCAAAAGAGATCCTAATATATTTGTTGTGGTTGCACTTTTCAATGATTTTGATTCTCTTAACAAAGAGATCAATTTTGCCCTTGGAAAGAAATGTAATGAGCAATGAAAAGGAGTAATTAATCAAGGAAAGGAAAAAAAAATCCTTTTTTTGTTGCTTCCAATCTGCAGGAAGCCCAGGTGAATAAATAATTTCATTCATTTAGATTGGATTGTTAATAATTATTTATTGATTGATTTTAATAAATTATGAATACTAAAAGGGTTTAATTTAGCTCCTCAAAAGGGTAAATTACTAGAAAGACCATTAATTGAATTCTCTGTTCTAATCCCAGGTATGATCAATTGCAGTTTACTCTTAATTCCATAAAATTATTTTTGATAGGTCCCAATGAGACTACTCTGTCAAAAGATAGGTTCACTCTTGCCCTTCTCCTTTCCTATCTCCAAGAAAGAATCAGTCTCTCTCCTTCTAAAGGTTAACCCTTCTTTCCCTTGAAGACTTGGATTCTATCTCCTCTCACCTCTCAAGACCTTCCTAAGGTTTCACCCTCAGACCTTGCTTCCTCCCCAAAATTGCAGTTGATCTTATTCAACTTCCCTGCTCTAACTCCCTGGTTCCCCTTCCCTTCCTCCACATGATATCTTTTGCTTCCCATACAAAAACAAAAAACCTAAAAAAGCTCAGAAAGTTGTCCATTCACACTAGTATTAGCTGACTAAATCGAATTAATGGACACATATTATTATACCCCAACATCAGGACCCAGAACATACCCCACCTAAAATAATCAGTTAAAATCTAGTTTCTTGCAAGTAGCACCCCCTCACAGAAGCCACTTGTGTGTGAAATTCTGATTTCCATCTCCTAAATCAAAACTGGGTGGCGCAGAGTTTTAATGCTCGCTATGTAATCTGGGGAATAGCTACCAGCAAAGCTGAAGCCTTGACTATATAGCTTTTGGCACTGGCAGGGCAGAATGGTCCCTCATATCTTTCATCTCTCCATCTCTACCTGCCTCATGTACTCCAAACATACCCAGGTTTCCTCCACTCTATAAAACAAACAAACAAAATCAACTTGCCTTCTACCCTGTTCCTCTTCTGCTCTTAAGTTATGAGACTGTCACTCTCTTTCCTTTTATCACCAGACTTTATGTTCTTTCTGTCTCTGACTCCTCAGTTTTCCCTTGCTCCTTGTTGAAAGAAATGGAAGCTGTGATTGCTGAACAGCTCACAATGATATTTGAAAAATTGTGGAGAATAGGAAAGGTAATGAGTGAGTAGAAAAGGAAAAATGTACTTTTTTGAGGGAAGAGATTGGTGTCTCCAAACCAACTATGAACCAGTCGACTGGATTTTCCTGGAAAATTTCTATAATGCATTGTTTTCTCATTTAATGTTTATTTTATATTGCAAATTACATATAAACAGAGATTGTTAACACTGGATTTTAAAAGTAAATTCTCTTCACATGTATGAGATTAGAAGGAAATGGATAGACAGAAATGTATTTCAAAATTATGTGGAATTTTCTAGTGATCCATGAGATAGTCAAGTAAATTTAAAAGTAAATTGTTAATATTAGATTTTAAAAGTAAAGTTAGATTTTAAAAGATCCATGAGATAGTCAAGTAAATTTAAAAGTAAATTGTTAATATTAGATTTTAAAAGTAAATCTCTTCTTTCTCCTCCTTGAAAAAGAAGACAATTTGACGTAAATTATACATACAGTCATATAAAACATTTCCATATTAGCCGTGTTGCAAAATAAAACACACACTAAAAAACAAAGATAATTAGATTTTTTTAAAGTGTTCTTAGATTTGCATGCATATTCCATTGGTTCTTTCTCTGAAGATAGGTACCATTTTTCATCATAAGTCCCTCACAATTGTTTTGGATTGTTGTATCATCGAGAATAGCTAAGTCATTCACAGATGATCATGATAAAATATGGCTTACTATGTGCAAAACTCTCCTGATTTTGCTCATTTCACTTTGCATCACTTCATATATACTGATTATTGTTATATATCTCATTATTAAAGAGATGGTTATTGTATATATAGAAAAGGAAGTATCCCAAAGAGCCAACATGACTCTCTCAAGAAGAAACTGTTCAAGAATAACCTTATTTTCTTTTATAACAGTATTAATAACATGGAAGATCAAGGATATACTATAGAGAAAAATTACTTAGATTTGAGCAAACTCTTTGACAAGAGCTCTCATGTCATTCTTATAGAAAATATAGAGAAATGTATGCTAGACATTAGACAGATTTAGAACTGGTTGAGTGACTGTACTAGAGAAGTAGTCCTATGCGGTTCAATGATTACTTAGAAGGTTTTCAGTGGAGTAACCCATAGTTACTAAAATAATGTGCTTGGCTCTGTACCATTAACATTTTTTTTTTACAAATGACTCCTATAAAGGTATAAATGCCACCTTCATCAGATTTGCAGTTGACACAAAGTCTGAAGGAATAAGAAACACAATTGGATCATAGAGTCAGAATCCCAAATGATTTTGACAACCAAAAACATTGGGATTCATTTAATAAAATGAAATTGACTAAGAGTTAATATAAACTATTACACTTGGTTTTGGCAGGGGGGGGGGAAGGACTTCACATGTGTGAGATCAGAAGGAAATAGTTAGGCAGAAATGTGTTTCAAAATGATCTGGAATTTTTTAGCAATCCCTGAGCACAATATGAGTCAACAGTGTAACGATGTGGCAGCCCAAAATAGCAAAAGTTACCTTGGGTTATAATGGATAGACTAGCCAGCTAGCTGGATAAGTAGGTAGAAAGATAGAGTCTTAGAAATATGATCCTTTTCTACATGACCAAGTGTGTTGTCCCAAATATCACTATAGAGCATTTTCTTATCTTCTTCATTGCCTAACCTATTTACTTCTTCATGAAGGAGAGGGACACTTACTGGAATGTACTGTTTATTATATTCTGCCATGTTTATTTAATTCTAAGAATTACAGACTGACTTTTCTTCCTCCCTAAAATTAGCTTCTTTTAATCCTGTGTAGAGTTTGGTTCTAGAATTGTTGACTCATGCAGTATGTTTTCATGTTTATAATAAATAGACTTGTCAGAGGAGCTGCCCCTTTCAAAGTAGAAAACGCTAGGGTTGTAAGCAAATCATGAAGATGCTTCTTTAAGCCTCCTCATTGCTTAGGTATATCCACCTGGAACCAATTCAGTTGTCAGATGTGCTGCTACTCAGAGCCTTTATTATGGTGTCAGTGTGACTGTTCTAAGCCCTCCAAGTGAGCAGCCTACTCTAGTTTTCCATTTCTGTGTGGCCATCCCTATGTACTTGATGATCTTCTAAACTGAACTCATTGTGTGGATATGGTGCACAAGAAATAGGGTTACTTTCTAAACTGTTGTCAGAATTGCCTTTTTAATACTATATTGGACTAATCATTGTTCCAAAAAATTGTTCCGCTCTCTTCACACTGTCTGCTGTGTACCATTTCCCTACCTTTATTTCTGTCTGTTGAAGCTCCACTTCATGCGTGACGTCTTCTGTGATTCCCAAAGCAGGACGTGAGCTCATGGCTTTGAATCTTTTGTAGTTCTTTGTATCAATTTATTCTCTAGAATATAATTTTCTACTTTATTTCTAATCTACTCTTATCCTAATAGAGTGAACATTCCCTGAAGACAAGAATATGTCTTATTCACCAATGCTCAGCACAATGCCTTGCACATATAAGAGTTTCATATTTGATGAGTTAGAGTAAATAAACGTGCTCTACCTCTTGTCACTGGCAATCTAATAGTAGTTTATTAACTATAGGGCTTGTCTGTCATTTAAATGAAAGTCCGTTTGTATATAAATATTATCATTATATATAAGTATTAGTAGTGACATAATTCCCTGGCCCTCTGCTATATTGAGACTGATTTTACATAGAAAGCATTAAGCACATTAATGACATTCTTTTCAAGTCAAATACTGCCTGCACGTTGTTTCAAAAGTTGACATAGTAAATAAAAACATTGCATAGGTTAGAAGATAATTCTAGTTAGAGGACCTATAGCAGTTAGACTTCCTTGAGGGCAGCCGCAAACACAGCCAATCAGCTGTGACCTTTAGTCCAATTGATAGATTCCGTTTAGTACTTATTTATTTGGAAACAAAGGTGTGAATACTTAGTTCTGATTGTCACTCTGTCCATTCCCCACCAGACCCTTCAGTTTCATGATCATTAACCACAGTTGGGCCTGCCTTAAAGGCAAAGGCTTAGATTCACATCAGCTCTTATTCCCCCTTCCATAATAAAATCTTTTTTATTTATTTGACACTTGCTAGTGTCACTCTACAAGTGTTTGAAAGAATTGAGCAAAGAGAAAAAATTATTTCCTTCCTTCTTCCCTCCCTTTCTTCCTTCCTTCCTTCCTTCCTTCCTTCCTTCCTTTCCTTCCTTCCTTCCTTCCTCCTTCCTTCCTTCCTCCTCCTTCGCTTCTCTGTCTCTTGTTCTGTCTTCTCTCAACATTAAACCACAATGCAATGTTCAGAAAAGAATACTGAATTGGGAGCCTGGAGTCTTGAGTTCTAGACTCAAGTCTGCCACCTTTGACATGACCCCTTTGCCTCTTTGGGCATCAGTTTCCTCCACTGTAAAATGAGAGAGTTAACCTGGGTGATGTCATCTCATCTAACTCTGTCATTCCCCATAGCAGATCCAACACATTAAAGTTAGTCTTTTGATCTTATAGATTCCTCATGGTTGAGGAGATCTTTAATTCAGCCTGCTTTAAATCAGCACCATTGATCTGAAACCTGACTTGTGGCTATTGTCTTTTGGGTGTAACCAAAATAGTATAATTTTAATGAAGTGTTAGAGGCCTTTCTGGAACATCCTGTCAATCATATAAAACTAAAATGTTATTTGCGGTAGTTTTGCAATGTGAACTAACAATCCCTAAGAAACTAGACTTATATTATGATATGTTTGACCTTTGGGACCTTAAGACAGTGCTGAAATATTGATCTCAAGGTGAAATACTTCTACTTGTATTACTACCTGAATCCTTATCTGCACACCTGGTATAGATAACTCAATTCAATAACATTTATTATTTCTTAGTATGTTCCAGGCACTGTGTTAAGCTCTGGGTACACAAATTAGAAAAAGAAAGATGGTCCCTGTCCTCAAAGAGTTTACAGACTAATGAGGGAAGGCCACACACAAAAGAAAAATGCAAAGGGAAGGGAATACAAAGGAGCACCCACAGGAGTATCTTGTTCTGTGGTGTTGAAACCAAGCAGAGTTTCAGATGGAAAGTGGGTGGAGTGAGCTGAAAGTTCCATTGGTGCCCTCTGTAAAGGAAAACTTTGGGAGAAGTCTGATGCTCCTCCCTTTAGCCTTCCAACCAGAGGGGAAAGGAGGTTGAGGGAGGGAGGAAAGTGTTGAGTATTCAACATAGAGTTTTTTGTTGTGTTCAGTTGTTTCATTTGTGTCTGACTCTTCATGACCCCATTTGGGGTTTTCTTGGCAGAGATATTGAAATGATTTTCCATTTCCTTCTCTAGTTCATCTTACATCTGAGAAAACTGAGGCGAACAGGGTTAAATGACATGCCCAGGGTCACACAGTGATTAAGTTTCTGTGGCCATATTTGAACTCCAGAATATGACTTCCTGACTCCAGACCTAGAACCCTATTTACTGTGCCAGTTTACAGGCACATATTAATTCATTTATTGCTAGCATTTAAGGCTTTCCACCCTCCTCTTCTCATTATATTTCCATATTTAACTCTGATTACTTTCCGATACATTTCCTTCAGCTGGTCTAGTCTTCTCCTCCACATTGGCTCCATGCTGTTTCTCCTTCTTGAGATGACCTTTTCTTAACAACCCCTCGCCTTTCCCCAACTTTACTATTACTGCCAAGAGAATCTGCATGCCCAGTCACTCAAGCTAACAACCTCAGAGTCATCTTCAACCCTGCACTTGATGGTTTTCAAGTCTTGCTTTTATCTCCATGTTTCTAGTACATGTTGCCTTCTTTCTCCAAAACCCTGGTGCAGGCTCTGATTGCTTCACATTTTCCCTATTGCAATAGCTTTCTGATTGTTTCCCAGCCTCAAATCCCACACATCCCCATCACTTCTGTCATCTTCCTAAAGCACAGGTGGGATAATGGTGCTTCTCTGCTCAATAAACTCAGTTGTGACTTTTTACTTTGGTCACTTCTTTACCAGTCCAATTTTCTTCTACTTTGCTCTTTTCTGCAGTCTCCACAATCCAGTGACCCTGGGCTACTTGCTGCTGTGTTTCCTCATGACCCTCCATCTCTCAACTTTGGGTCTTTGTATTGGCTATCATTCACACCAATCATGGGCTCCCTCTCCACTTCTCCCTCCTAACTTACCTAGCTTTTTTTAAAACTCAGCTCGAACTTGATTTTCTGTAAGAGGTTCGCTTCCCCACTACACACACACATACACACACACACACACACACACACACACACACATACAGCTAGTGCCTTCTAGCTAAGAATCCTATAGCTGTATCTTTCTGTGGAGTTGTATGTTGTTTCCTGCATTCGAATGTGAGCTCCTTGAAGGTAGGAATCATGTTTTGGACTTTCTTTGTATGCCTAATACTTATTACAGTGCTTGACTCATATAAGGTGCTTAAAAATACATGGTACTTGACCTACCTTCAAGGTGCATCTCAGATCCTAACCCACTGATTAAAGTTTTCCCCCTTCCAGTCATCAATGCTTTCTCCCCCTCCTAATTATAACATAATACTTATCTATAATGCTGTATGCTTTGATGCTTACTTTCCATTAAATGCTTTCACTTAGGTTGGGTTCAAAGCCTACATCTGACACATATTGGGTTATAATCATAGGGAGGTCATTTAATCTCTTAGTGCCTCAGAGTAATTCTATAAGCCTATAAGATGCAGAAAAAGTATCAATCTATATTGGTAGAGGGGATTTCTGTATTGGATTTTTTTTTTGATGAAATCATGGCTCTAGTACCATCTAAACTCTATCATTTGTCCTTTTGTCTTTGCATATCTTTGCTTCTCTGTCAAGTAAAGAGTTTGAATGATAAACCACTCCACTATGTTTGCCCAGAAAACCCCAAATGGGGTCTCAGAGTGTTGGACTCCAACTCCATAACAAGAGAAGTTGACATTTTTTGTAACAATATGGATTTTATAAAATTCTCCTTCTTATAGACTGTCTCTGTGATAAGCAGTAAAGTGTTATGGTCCTTATTTTTTGTTATTAATTAATTTGTTTTCAATTTTCTACAATCACTTCCATAAGTCTTAGATTGTCTCCCTTTTCTTCCCCCCTCCCTCCCTCTTCCCTTCTTGTGTTATATTTTGCTTGGTTATGGTTTTTCTCATGGTTTATCCCAATCATTTTAATTCTTCTTTGCAACATGACCAGTGGGAAAATGTGTTTCATAAGAATGTATGTGTAGAACCCATACTGTCCCTATTTTACAGAGAAAGAAACTGAGATATAGAAAATTAAATAGCTTGCTCAGGGCCATGTAGCTAGCATAAGAGTTCAGAATAAAATCTGAATCCATTGCTTTTGATGCATACATCCGTTGCTCCTCATGGCCTTTCTACCTCTAAATCAATGATCCTATGAATTAAATTAAGTTAAAGTGAATAATCTATCTTTAAAGAAACCCCAGTGAGTTTAAATCTTTAGTTGTATCATTTCCTGACAGTTAGTAAAAATCCTGACAGTAAAAAAAAATTTTACTTTTACCTATGGAATATTAATCTAAGACCCACTCTGTCACTTCCTTGTTTTAGCTTTAATTTCTCCCATCAGGAATTAGGGAATGGGCTTTTTGGAGGGCAAAAAACAGATGGTGAAAGATGATGTGCCCCCTTCTGATCAGAAAAGAGCCTATAGGCAAAGGCTTCTCTATATCCCTTGATGTCAAGTGATGCCTATATTAGCTATTGTTGGCAATGCCTCTTCAGAGATACAAAATTGTTAGGATTTGATGTTTCTTTTGATTGATCCACTTTATTATCCATTTGTCTTACCTATTCTCATCATCTTATACTGTACAGTAAGAGTTAGCATTTCTTCTTGCTAAGGCTAACCCTTCCATCTATACCCTTGGTTTATTGTTCCTTTTGCCTCTCTCTGGCTCTTGTTTTATCTACCATCACCTCTTTCTCCTGAACCTTCAATTTCTCTTTTTCCATTGGTATTCTCTTTACATCTACTATCCTAAAAACAATCCTCTTTTTTTACTTCACTAACTATTCAGGCTACCATTGAATCTCTTCTCTACTGATCTTCTACAAAAAGTAAATTTAAATTCCTTGTCTCTGCTGCCCTAATGGGGCAGTGGATAGAGCACTGAGCTTGGAATCAGGCAGATTCATCTTCATGAGTTCAAATCCAGATCCAGACACTTCCTCACTGTGTAACCCTAGAATGTTTGCCCCAATTTCTCATCTGTAGAATGAACTGGACGAGGAAATGACAAACCACTCTAGTATCTTTGCCAAAAAAAAAAACAAATGGGGGTCATGGAAAGTTAGACAGCAACTACCCTAATATTCTCCAACCCCTTACAACCTAATCTCAGTCTTCTATTCTACTGAAATTATTCTTTTGAATTCCTTAACCTGTATTGTTTTCCTTAAGTGAACTCCCCGGTTCACAAATCCAATCAATAGCCATTTTTCAGTTCATCATCCTCCTTAACCTATCTTTGATGTTTGAAACTGTTGATATCCATCTCATTCTGCATCTACAAAGTTTCATTCTTTTACTTCTTCTTCAGCCCCTTTTCCATCTCATCTTCTGATTTCTTCTCTTCTCCCCTAAATACGGTGT
The DNA here is from genome assembly GCA_023548195.1 of Bettongia penicillata ogilbyi. Taxonomy (NCBI): domain Eukaryota; kingdom Metazoa; phylum Chordata; class Mammalia; order Diprotodontia; family Potoroidae; genus Bettongia; species Bettongia penicillata. The sequence goes on along the minus strand of JAJHZJ010000447.1, from coordinate 9,763,585 downwards.
TAAGAAATTTTGACCCCTTCTTTTCATCTTTCTGCAGTCTTTCCCCTGGTGTCCTCATATATTTTCATAGTTTCAACTATTACTTTTGTTAAGATGATTTTCAAAAATAGATCTCCAGCCCCCATCTCATTCATTGCATTCAGGGTTAGAAACCTGTTCATGGCAGGATAACCTTTTACCTAATCATAATAATATTTCATGTACATATAGAGATTTAAGCTTTGCAAAGTGAATTCCTCACAATTACCCTACAAGATAGGCAATGCTAATATCATTATTCCCAATTATTAGATGAAGAAACTGAGATTCTAAAAGATTTAGTGAGTGCATGAGTTGGTAGTTGAAGTTTTCTGATTCCTAATTCAGCCCTTCAGGCACTATCTCATACTTCCACTATAATCCTGGTAATAAATTTGGCATCATATTTTTCTGTTTTCCAAGACTGTCTTCAGTGCCTCTCAGGGAGACAGGAAGATGGAAAAAAGGAAGGAAAGAAAGAAAGAAAGAAAGAAAGAAAGAAAGAAAGAAAGAAAGAAAGAAAGAAAGAAAGAAAGAAAGAAAGAAAGAAAGAAAAAGAAAGAAAGAGAAAGAAAGAGAAAGAAAGAAGAGAAAGAAAGAAAGAAAGAAGAGAGAAGAAAGAAAGAAAGAAAGAAAAAGAAAGAAAGAAAGAAAAGAAAGAAGAGAGAAGAAAAACAAGGTTATTTAGTGCCTCTTATGTGGCAAGCATGGTACTAAATGTTTTACAAATATTATCTCATTGACTCCTCACAGCAATCCTTTATAGGGGAGGAAACTGAGGCAAGCAGAGGTTAAGTGCACTCAGAGTCATTCATGCAGCTACTAAGTTTCTGAGGCCATATTTGAACTCAGGTCCAGTGTTCTATCCTCTGTAACTTCTAGTTTCCTCTAGGCAGCTCTTCCCTATCTGAGCTAAGCTGACTAGCTTATTTCCATTCTAAAATACTTAAACTTCAAATACAGTGTTGACTTTGCCCAGTCATCATAAAAGGGCAATGAAAAAAGTGGCCCCTTATTGCAGAAAAGTGTTAGCTCTTGAGCCCATTGAAAATCAGGAGAAACTTTTGCTATCCTTGATAGAGAGAAGCAAACTTCTGGAAGCTCAACCTGGAAAAGCAAAGCAAGTAGAAGATTTAGATCATCCAGATTTCCGGAGAAGCTGCCCATAAAATAAAATAACAAGAGTTGACTAAAATATATAACTGTCCTTTGTTTTATTTTAAGTATAATATATTGTAAATATAGGAGTGTAAGGGGGATAATTTTAAACTGGTTTCATGGAAAAAGTAGCATTATTTGAGACCTTCCATATTACCAGGTTTTGCATTTCATTGTTTATCAACTTGATGCAAAAAAAGCATAGAATTTGGAGTAGCAGAAGTTTCCAAATCCCTTAGTCACCAGGAAAGACTCCCAAAGATGACCAAACCAGATTAAAATGTAATTGGGAAATATTTAACAAAATAAATAAAATACAATACAGTATAGATAGTGTTCATTTGTGATTTTCTAAGTCAATATATGGCACACAGGGATATTTCTATTGGAGCATGACATCTCCACCTTCCACTAAAGGAGCTGAGTTTGAATCCTGACCCTGGAATTTACCTGTGTGCCTTTGGGCATGTCATAACATCTATAGTACTCTGTTTCATCATCTGTAAAATGAAAGATATAGAGATGATCTCCAAGGCCCCCACCAGCTAGCAATAAATGATCTTATGATCATTAGTTTTAGCATCATGAGAAAGTAATATCCATCACTGCCCCTTACTATGTGAGCTTTCATTTTTGTCTAACATGAGGGTTTTTTCCCCTTAATTTTCTTATTTTCCATTAAAAAAGTAATTATGTTGAAAATAAACATTTTGAATTTTAGACCATGAAATGAAAATGTAGTAATTAAAACACCACTTTCTGCATCGTTGTTTTGGATTTTCTTCAAGTTCATTATGCACATAGATGGATTATATGCAGTGTATGATAAAGTTGATTGATTGAGTTGCATGCCAGATTTTGAAAGGTCATATTTTCACCCACTTCTATTGAAATTAGGTAGATACACAACTTAAGTGATTTCAGTCAAACCATGATGAAATACAGAAGCTGTTACCTTTGACATATTAATAAAGGTAAAAGGTTACTGATTTTTTCCTTTTTTCACATAAATTCATCACATTCCAATAAAATTTATTATTTTTTAAACTCAGAAGAGGGAATGCTAATAAATAAGTCCAAATTAAAATTGTTATTTCTCAGTGAAAATGACAAAGGATGCTTTTATTTAGATGATTAAGAATGGGTAATGCCTTTGAAAATGATTCCACTTTTTAAACTAGGCATTGATTAGATGATTAAGAACTGACAAAAAACCCTGTAGAGCTGACAGATGTCTAGAAAAATCATATACAGTAGGGATCTAAAGGGCCATATAATTCAGGGTTGATCCCAAGTAAAAAAAGGATGAAATTTACCCCTGATAATTGTATGTTCAGGCCCTTCTCCAGGCTCACCTACTTCTGTTGGCATGTCTCCCATTGTTTTGTAATGCACTCTTTTCCAAGTCTTCCTCCCATGTAACTGCTTAGTTGTTTTATCACCTAGGTCCTGCCTTCCCTTGTCTGACATTTTCACAGTATCCTTCAGCTTCTTTTATCCAGTGCCCCTCTCTGTCAGAATCCCCCAGTATGTGTATATAGATATTATATAAAGAAGACTTCTCAAATATGGCAGCTCAAGCATGTTTGCAGTAAGGATGAACCTGTGACAACTTCTTTTCCAGGGGTGTTATATTTTCTTTTCAGGAGCTTGCAGCAATCTGAAATATAACTATAAACGTAACACACCACAGCATACCTAGGGGACAAAGGGACATCATCTGCTCTGTCGGTGCCTCTTATTTTAAAGAAAAACGTAAGAATAAAGGATTACATCACAAATACATACATTTCTACTAGCCCAGACTTCTGAGTTATTGGTCTAGCGAATTCCCTCTATTAATAATTGTTCAGTCATGCCCGACTCTCCATGATCCCTTTTGGGATTTTCTTGGCAAAGATATTAGAGTGGTTTGCCATTTCCTTCTTCAACTCATTTTACTGTTATGAGGAAATTATGAGGAATTACAGTTATGAGGAAATTAAGACAAATAGGGTTAAGTGTCTTGCCTAGGTTCAGGCAGTTAGTAAGTGACTGAGGCTGGATTTGAACTCATGAAACTGAATCTTCCTGACTCCAGGCCTGGCACTCTATCATCTAGTACATATAGGCAAATTTCCTGCAATTTATAGTCTTAAAGAGTTAGCTAGGATACTGAGAGTAACATCATGCATGGGATTTAACTCAGGTCTTCCTCACTCCAAGGTTAGGTTGATGTCTAAACTGCCATGCTAATTCAACCACACACACACACACACATGCACACACACACATGTTCTCTCTCTCTCTCTCTCCCTCCCTCCCTATTTCTCTCCCGTCTCTTTCTTATTCTCTCTCTCCCTCCCTCTCCCCCCTTTCTCTCCCCACCCCCATACACACAAACCCCAAATATTTTGGACCACAAATACTTTCCTGGTGAATGTGTCCTGCTTGAATTCTTCTCATGTTCCACTTGCCTGTTATCATTCTTTGTCTACCATGTTATAAGAGTTCATCTAAAGGCCAATGTCAGCATTCCTGACTATCTTTTAGCCTTAATTGTACCATACCTCAGTTTCCTCATCTATAAAATGAGGAGTCATGTGGGGCATGGACTTCCTGATCTCTCAGATCTGTTCCCATGAGGAATTACCCAGTGAAATTTGGGATAGTTGCCTTAGCAGGTAAATCATTGTTTGGGATGGATAACTGTCAGCCTGACATTTGTTATTATAGCTTTGTCATTTTCAACCTGCCGTTTATGAAATTCACTTTTGTATATTGCCCAGAGGCTTTCTGTTAAATCAGTGGTTGCATTTTAAAGTATAAAGTGAAATAAATTAAATGCCACAATTCACATTGTATAATTTTTAAGACTTCAGGGAAGCTGGGCATGCCAAGGTCAGGCTATTTCTAGGGTAGTAAGAGGACTAGAGAGGAGATAATGCTTCCAGTTCATAGTACTTACTATATTTTTTATAGTGTGAATTTTATAACGCAAATGCATACATGATAGTTATCAAGCATCTATGCCAGAAAAACTCAATATTTAATGAAACTGGAGTATTAACGTTAGCTTTTAAGGAAACTGAATTATGTGAGACGTTCATCCCACATTCGTCATTCTGTGTCATCTCATTGAAATCTAAAGAAAAGAATTTAGAATGGGGAGGAGCTGTTTTGCATGACTTGGAGGATTTTATAGAAACTACAAATGCTCATGAAATTTCAACCATGAAATTAAGCTTTTTTTCCCCTTTTATACCTTTATAAAGCAGGCTAACCTGTTTCTTCAATAAGCCAAAATGGGATATATTGGCATAAGCTTCTAGGGGTAAATACTATTAATGAAATATTTCTTAAAATTTTATCCAACTATACAATTGCAATGACTTATATTAATATTATTTATTATATATGTATATATCCCCAAGCAGTTTGCAACCTCTTAAACTCTATTGCAGATTCTCTGAGAGCTAGTGCTGTGCCATAGTGCTTCTGTCCATTCCCCATAGCACCTAGATCAGTGCTAAACTCAGTACTAACAGAAGAGAAGAAATATTTAATAAATTACTATTGAAATGGACTTAAGTCTAAAAGATTGTAATTCAGGAATTCATAGACTTTTGTTGATCATCTCAGAGGAAATGGAGGATAAAGTGACAACCAAAGAAAAGTAGCAGCTAAGTCAATTAAAAAAAAAACAACCCTGATTATTTCATTCCAAATCAGCCCTCTTTCCAAGTCTGTCTAGTTCTAAATCCTTTAGGTAAGTAAGTTGAGTATTCGTTATATAGAAAAAAGGAGAGTCTTAGACACACTTTATGTCTACCAACGTTCCTTTGCTTCCTTTCCTTTAGCTTCAAATCTGGAGATCAACAGTAATGAAAAACCATTGCATTTCATCAAGATTTCTCTCCCAGTGAGAAGCATTTACTCATCCCTTCTATAAGAATTCATGGGTTTCCCATTATGTTCTAAGGCAAGAGTTCTTAACTTTGCTGTATGTCCTGGATTGGCAATATGGGGAAGCCTATGGAGCCCTTTTCAAAATAATGATTTTAAATGTATAAAATAACGTAAGTTTACAGAGGAAATCAATTACATTGAAACATAATTAACAAAAATTTTTTTTTAATAAGTTCACCCTGGTCTAGGTAATTACACACAAAAACATACACACATATATGTATATATGTATGTATAAATGTATATATACACACATACATATGTGTATACATACATATATACACATATACACACAGATATATATAAATAATATATATATTTTTAAATATGAAAACATGATTGATTATTCTATATATTTTGACACTGTTTTTTTGGGAGCTGCTGAAATTGAGTCAGCATCATGGAACAGAGGATAGTGTTGAATATCATTAGAACTTCACCTAAGATACATATATCTTTTTTATGTACTTTCACTTAAAACATGAAATTTCTTTTCTACCAGAAACAATACCAAAGACAAAAATCAAAACTAAATCATAAAGACATAAAATTGGGTGCTCGCTGCCTCCCCCCACCCCCAAATATTTGAGCCCTCTTCATCTTCTACTTAGTTTTTCGGCTTTTGCACAACAGGTCCTGGTTCAAATGATAATATCAGTTTCACAGGTCAGGCAGGCACTCCAACTGAGTCTTTCATGAATTTCTAAGATGTCTTCTCTGTGTTCGGTATTTTGTAAATAAAAGTAATAATATAGTAACACATAATTATATAAGATTATCCAGTCTTTGAGGTTGGAAAAGCCTTTGTTCTTATGGTTACTTGTTCTTCCTGGTGCCTTCATTGCTGTGTAATTGGCTTATTCTTTGATGTTGCCTTGCCTCCAGTTTCTTTATTTCTCCTTAGCCAAGACATATTTTTTCTCTCTCAGAGATCCATCATCTCTTCTTCAGAGGTACCTAGATTAAATAAAAATTATCCAGCCTTTTCTCATCACCCACGTGTGCCCAGCACAGTGCTAGATAATACGAGTAACATAAAAGAAGCATCCCATGTTCCCTTTGCTATTCAAGGGATTTCAAAAAATGAAATAACTTCCAGGGATGTTTTTTTAAAACCTTATTTCTGACTGCGCCCTGAAATTTTCTATCCAGCTGAAAGTCACTTTGCTTATGGATCTTTGATGTCATCTTTGATGACAATTTCCCAAAGCAGGAAATGTATGTGCTCATTTACATATATTTGTTTTAATTAAAGGGGCTTCTAAAATAAATCTACCAGATTGGGATTTAGGCTCACAGAGTCTCCCTATTGAAAGTTTCTCCCAGAGAAATCATCTGCTTCCTCTTCTTCTTAAGGATTTCCTTCGGGTGTTGTTTATGCCTCACTCTTCAAGACCCAGTGGACTATACTGTTTTCTTGGCAAGGACACTAGAGTGGTTTGCCATTTCCCTCTACAGTATACTTAAGAAGTGTCTATCTATTGTTCAATGGAAGAACTTTAATGAAAAGAAAATTCATCACTTACTGAGGCATCCCATTCCACTTGGGCTCAGTTCTTGTTAAAAGGAAATTCTTTTCTACATAAATTAGAAACAAAATCTACCTCTATGTAGTTTCCAGGAACTGATCTTGGTTATTTCCTCTGAATCAGAAAAAAGAATCAAATTCCTATTCCACCTGTTGGTCCTTCAAATATTCAAATGCACCAGTGATAGCTTTTTTAAGTCTCCTCTACTCCAAGCTGAACCATTGATTAAGTAGGATATTTTGTTTAGCACACTACCATATACCAGTAGACAGCATATAGATCTGTCTATTGTTCTTCTTACCCCCAAACAACCTTAAAAAGAATTCTTAATATGATTAGCAAATTTTGCATCTGTCTGCCAATTTTGTATGTTATTTTTATGACATTTTTCTTTACAGTAATAAGTCTCTCTTTTGTTTCTCAGTTCTGTGTAGTCACTTCTACTTGTCTTTCAAATGTCCGTAGCTCTTTGAGCTGTGTAGTCATGTGCAGGGACTATTTTTACCTTTCTTTGTATCTCCTGTGCTTAACTCAATACCTGGCACATATAATTGTTTTTTAGTCAAGTCTGACTCTTTGTGATCCCATTTGGGGTTCTCATGGTAGAGATATTGGAGTGGTTTGTCATTTCCTCCACTAGATCTTTTTACAGATGAGAAAACTGAGGCAAACGAGGGTGAGTGACTTGCCCAAGGTTACATATCTAGTAAGTGTCTGAAGCCAGATTTAAACTCACAAAGATGGATTTTTCTGATTCCAGGTTCAGTACTATGCCACCTAGCTGTCATGTGTGGCACACAGTAAGTGTTTTATTTATGTTTCCTAACTAGACTGGGCTTAAGTTGGGCAAATCATTTACGAAGGAAATAAACAATTATATAAAGCCTGCAATATGCCAGATACTATGATAGCACTTTACAAATATTCCATGAACCTTTCTGAGTCTTGTTTTTTTCATATGAAAAATGGGATCAGTAGCACTTGTGGATAGAGTGCTGGATCTTGAATCAGGAAGGCTTCTCTGACATAATCACTAATTATGTGATCCTGGGCAATTCACTTACCCTGTCTTAGTTTCGGTTCCCTTATTTGTAGAATAGATAAAAATTAGCATCTACTTTTCAGGGTCGTTATTAGGATCAAATGAGAATGTATATGTGGTCCTCTGTAAACTTCAGAGAGCTATAGAAATATCAGGTTAAATAATAATAGCATTGCCATCAATTATTATTATTAACTAGTATCTATTAATAAACAAAGTCAAGTGCAAGTCTTATCATTATTTCTCTGATGGCATGGTCTTCTTTGGCATGAAGGATGAACACACACACATGTATTCATACAATGCCTGCTGTGATTTAGGTGCTATGCTAAGTGCTTTACAAATATCACCTTAGACATTATCACTATTACTATTCTGCCTCACAGAATTATTATAAGAAGAGAATTTGTAAATCACTTTATAGATGTGAAATCATTACATTGTCAGAACTGAATTTTGGTGTTTTGAGCTTGCCACCTTTCTTGAACTAACCTCCTTTAAAACTCAAGAAATACAATCCTACTTACCTTTTCTTACCTACTTACTTCATGCCAAAGAAGACCATTGTGTCTCTCTGTCATCATTGACTCCTTTGAAGTGGTCCTTTCACTGCCAGATTATTTTTCCTTTTTTCTCTTATTCTTTTCCTTTCTGAGATTTTCTTGAAGCACTGGGAATATTCTGGTTCATTTCTAAATCACCTACCCTTTGAATCACCCTGCAAATTTCAAAGGAAGAAGTGCAGAAAATTAAGAGATTTTGTGTTCTTAAATTATAAAAAACTAAAGGATGGCAAATGCATTTCTCTAAATCATTTGTTACACAGCATCATATACGAAATGTACTTTTGAGGATAATTATAAGAATCTTAAAGTTACATTCTCTTCATATAATCCTGCTTTACTTTAACAAAATAGCTATCACCATAGGTTACGGGTTTTTTTTCACCCTCCAAGGTCATTTAATTTTTATGCCCAGCATGATAGCACAGTTACCTTTAATTACAATAAGAACATAGAAAAATGCAGTACAATCTGTAAAGTGGGTGTCTTTTGCGACCTGAATGGATATTCCAGGAAGAAGAAAAAAAGCCCATCTACTTAATATAAAATTATACCCAGGCTTGTGGGTTACAAAAATTAGACAATATGAAATAAAATCAATGTTCAGGAATTATAGGGGTAGTAGATTTTAGTTTAGCATAAAGAAGATCTTAATAACCATTTGAGGTGCTTGACAGTGGAATGGCTTGTGAAGTATTAAATTCTTGGTTACTGGAAATGTTCAGGTAGACTTTAGATGTCTACTCATTGGAAGTAAAATAGAGTCTGCGTAGTGTGTTATATTAGATCTAGTATGACTTTCCTTCCAAATCCCAGATTTTTCATGGTTTTATAACCATGTTTTCTAACTTTATAAAGTTATAAAGTTTTAAAATTATAAAATGGTTTTATAAAGTATATATCTTGAACTAAGATAAGTTTTTTTCCCTATTATATTTAACAAAGTTGAGATCCTAATGAAAATAATCATTACTGAAAAGTATATGACAGAATGACTAACACCTCAGTGATATTTTGAACTGGGTCAATTTTGTTATCGTTGTGGTTCCTTTCTTTGTTTTCAAAGAGAACTGATGACATCATTAAGGTAATGTCTTGACTTGCATGTGAATTGTATTTAAGTGAGGTAGAGCTGCACAAAGTCATCAGTCTCACTCTCTCCTTTGGAGACATTGTCGTCCAGTGGCAAGATTAAAATCAAGGTAGTTGGCCTTTGTAGTGAGAGAAGGATGGGTTCTGATGCTCGCTAATTGTTCTAGTGTCTAAAATTTACCATCTAAGTTTCATTTCTTTGTATTATGGCTTAATATATACTCAAATATCAATATCTCCGGCAAGGGAGACACTGTTACAAATAATTTTTCTCCTTAGTGGCAATGAAGCTCCTTGTGCACTGGGATTGCACATACAATTGGGATTGTATTTTATCCCCAGTTCCTAGAACGGTGTCTGCCACTTAGTGGATGCTGAATAAAAACTTGATTACTATTTGACTTAGTGATTTATGGAAGACAGAGAAGATTTTGATAGAAACCTATGGGATGTAGCAGCAGGTTACTGAGCCTGGATGAGAAAGAAAAGAGAAGAAGGTACTCTCAATGAGAGAAAAAAGAATAGGTCACCCACTTACTTATTAGTTCCAAGATCTAGTAGAAGCTTTTTTGTTGACATTTAAAGCTCTTCCTAAGCCTACCACTTCCTGTCTTTCTAGTTCTCTAACACTTTACTCCCCAATGAACCTTCTACTTGCAGTTAATTTCTTGGCACATAGTAAGCACGTAATAAATACTTGGTGATTGACCTCAGTGTTGTCTAGGGTGAGCCCTCATCCGAAGGGTGCAAAGCATTGTTGTTTTCTGTGCCTTTTGTAGTATAAAATCATTTCAGAGAGCAGAGATGAGTTGCATGGGAGGTGGTAACTTGAGTATAAGATCAATTACTTGATTCTTTCCCAAGGGACCACAGTCTAGAAACAGCTTTGGGTCTTTTGTGTAATAACATAGTAGCCTTAGCCTATTAGACGTATCACAAAGCTATCATAGATAATTTGGCAGACTGCCATAAAATTGACAGCTTTTTTTCAAGAGGAACCATTCTACTATACTAGCCTGGGAAGTGAATTCCTTCTTAGGAAGAGGAGCAAATTGGTATTACAATCATTAGGAAGGTACCCTGGGAAGCTTTTACTAACCATATACAGCACACCTGGGAAAAGGATGATCTGAGAACCGTCTTTTTTTTCCAGCAGTGCTAGTAACTTACTGCTTTGGAGCACAAATATTTATTCAAAAATATCTGATTAAAAAAATGTCATACATTGTTTGATGGTTTAGCCATCTGTTTTCACATTTTCCAGAGTATCATTAGCATAATTAAATTAGCACTTTTCTATCTCACCTTTCTCCATATTAGCATGTACTCTAATATATCAATTTTTAAGTGGAAATATTTTTGACAAAGTATTTGTAAAATTAAATCAATAATGTTCCTTGTTAATTTAGGGTCTAAGAGAATGGACCTATTAGTGGTCCTATATGGCTTTTGCAAAGAGAAAGCAAAGAAGAACTGTAGTTCAGTCTTTTGGTGATTGTTACTTCAATTGCAAAGATACTACAGAAATTAAATGTGAATCAAATTTTGCTTTTCTAAAGCAGATAAATTAAAATACTTTTAGTGTTTAAAAATGAAAAAGTTGTTGATGAAAGGCAAGATGAAGTTTTCAGGTATCAGTGAAATTTCATTTGGGTCAATGGGGTTGTCTAATTTTTTTTTTTAAGTCAAAAGTACCCAAAGCAGGAATTATGTCTGCAAACTTCATGTTCTCCCTACACTACAGAGTTAATACACATGGCAAAAAAAGCTTCATGGTGTTGTAAAAAGAACATCATTGCAGATCATATACCTCTTATAGTTATGAGTAGGAGGTGTATTCTTTTCTTAAAATTTTATTTATTTTTCTTAAGAATGTTTTTCTTTTTCCCAATTACTTGCAAAATTTATTTTTAACATTGTTTTTTATAATTTTTGAGTTCCAAATTCTCTCCCTCACTCCTGCCCAGCCCATCTCCTTGAGAAGGTAAGCACTTTGATGTAGATTATACATGTGCAGTCATGCAAAACACATTTCCATATTAGCTATGTTGTAAAAGAGAACACAGATCAAAACAGCAGCAACAAGAAAAATAAAGTTTAAAATATGCTTAAATCTGCATTCATAATATGTCAGTTCTTCCTCTGGAGGTGGATAGCATTTTTCAACATAAATCCTTCAGAATTACTGTGTATCACTGTATTGAGCAGAATAGCTAATCACTTACAGTTGATTGTCCTATAACATTGTTGCTACTGTGTACAATGACCTCCAGGCTCTTCTCAGTTTACTTTGCACCATCAGTTCATATAAATCTTCCCAGGTTTTTCTGAAAGCATCTTTCTCATAATTTTTATAGCAGAACAGTTATCCATCACAATCATATACCACACCTTGATCAGCCATTCCCCAGTTAACAGGCACCCCCTCAATTTCTACTTCTTTGCCACTGCAAAAGGAGCTCCTCTAAATACTTTTTATGTGAGATCTTTTCCTTTTTTAAAAAAATCTTGTTGGGATATAGACCTAGTAGTCGCATTACTGGGTCAAAAGATATGCAGATTTTTATAGTTCTGTGGGCATAGTTCCAACTTGCTCTAGGAGATGTATTCTTGACAAACAAGAGAGAGGCAATTACAAAAGATAACTGATTACAGTACTTAAAACTATGAAGTTTCTAATATACAAAATTAATATTTCTAGCATAAGAAGAGGGTGGTTGAATGGTGAAAAATCTTTATATTAAATTTCTCTGATAAGAGTTTGGTATCCAAAATATATAAAATAAACCCATATATGTGTGTATGTAGGTATGTATGTATATGATTAAGAGCCATTTTCCAATAGATAAATTGTTAAAAGATATGAAAAAAACAATTCTTTAAGGAACTGCAAGGTATTCACATCCATATTAAAAAATGCTTCAAATCACTTATTAATGATTAAGAGAAAATCAAATCAAAACAATTCTGTACCTCACACCCTGCAAATTGGCAAAAATGACAAAAATTCCAACATTGTTGCAATTGTCATTTTTGGAAGGTTGGCAGAACCATTAACACTACATCTGCTACCTTTTCCCATTATATCATGTTGTTTCTATCTAGAGTTCAAACCAATAAGTAATTATTAGATGAAGAACATTGTGCAAAGAACTGGTGAATGACAAGATATAGATAAGATATGAATTCTGATGTCATAAAATATCCAGTCCAACATGTATACTTAAATCAACTACTCTGCAAGTATTTATTAAATGTATGTAATGAACCAGGCATTGTGCTAGATAATGGAGTTGCCAAAACAATATTCCTGCTTTCCAGGAGCTTATGTTCTATTGATGGAAAGAATACAGGTTTGTGGATGTTCAGTCATTTGGAATCATGTTCTGACTCTTCATGACCCCATTTGGGGTTTTCTTGGCAGAGATACTGGAGTGGTCTACCATTTCCTTCTCTGACTTATTTTACAGATGAGGCAACTAAGGGAAACTAGGTTAAGTGACTGGCCCAAGGTCACACAGTCAGTCAATGTCTGAGGCCAGATCTGATCTCAGGTCTTCAGGACTGCTCCATCTAACTGCCCTATATACTTTTATATACACATAAATATACAAACATACATATACATACATATATATGAGTATATACACACACATATACACACTCATATATCTGTATGCATATAGATACACACATATGCATGCATATATATCTGTATACACACACATACACATATACGCACATATAAGTATAAATTCCAATGGCTCCTTATTGTCTCTAGAATGAAATATAAATTTTCTTATTTGGCTTTTAAACAACAATCATTCCAATCTACCGTTACAGTTTCATGTGTAATTCCCCTCTTCTTATACACTAAAGTTTTGGCAAATTGGTCAAGGAACAGATTCTGTTCCTACCATAAGGTGTTTATTTCCCATCTCCTGAGTTTACACTCATGAAAAAACCCATGCCTAGCATGCTCTTCCTCTTCACCCTTAGCTCACAGAATTGCTTTCTTTGTCAGAGCATTGTATTTTACATGAAGTCTTTTCTTATCTCTCTAACTGCCGTTGTTCCTCCTGCCTAACCTATCTTCTCATGGGCCATAGGAAAGGGAGAAGATACTTACTCTTCCCTATCTATCTATCTATCTATCTATCTATCTATCTATCTATCTATCTATCTATCTATCTATCTATCTATTGTATTCCCCAGGAGACTGAGCTCCTTGAGAGCAAGGGAATGTCTCTTTTGTCCCATCACCTGATAGTGTAGCAGAAACATAATAATCATTTAATGAATTAATTGATTCATTGACTGATATCAAATATATACAAAGTTATTACAAAGTCATTTTGGAAGAGGCACTAGTAGCTGTGGGGACTAGAAAATGGCTCATGTAGCATGTTGGGGTTAGGCTATAGTTGGAAGAAAACTAAGTATTCCAAGAAGAAGAAGTGAGAGAGGAGCACATCCAAAGAACAGCAGGGAGATAGACTAGACAAGCCCATTTGGTTGGAATATAAATTGTATGAAGATGAGTAATGTGTTATAAGCCTAAACAGGTAAACTGAAGCCAGATTATAATAAATAAGTAGAGACGTTGGATAGGTAAAATACCTGTTCATTCATTGACATAGGGAATTCATGGATGAGGAAATTCCTACTACCAATGCAGAAAGTTAACACTTTCTCTGCAATTTATAGTCTTATGGAATAGCTTAGAACTTAGGTTAACTTTACTTAATTTAACTTAGGTTAAGTGAGTTTACTAGGTTCAAACAACCAATATCTGTCAGAATTGGGACTTAGATTCAGGTCTTCCTGGCTTTTAAACCATCTCTCTATCCATTATGACACAGTGACTCTCTTGACAAAGATATGTATTATATAATAGAAAATAATAAATTTTAAATCCACAAGAAGGTTACAAATTGTTTTCCCCTTGTTTTGAGGGTCAAAGAAGTAAGGATAGGTTGGAATAGGAGGAACATTGCAACAGTAGTTTGGAATGATTTTTGTGAAAGTTTTTAAAAGCCAGATAAGGAAGCTTACATTTTATCCTAGAGACAATATGGAGCCATTGGAATTTATACTTATATGTGTGTATATGTATGTGTGTGTGTGTGTGTATGATTTTGTGGGGGAGGGTTAGGGGAAGGAAGGGTCAAGAAAGCATTTCTGAAGGGCATCACATAAAAGTTATAGTTCATTTGGGCCCAAGCACACAGTGCAGGAGTTAGACATGTGACATATGATTAGAAAGGAAAAATGATGCTGTATCATGAAGGATCTTGAATGTTATTTAATTAATAAGAGACACTATTATATTTTGAATAAAGGAGGTACATACTCAGATATGTGACTAAAGGGAATTCATTTGGCCATGGTGTAAATGATAAATTATAGGAAGGAAAGGGTGACTTTAGGAAGACTAGTTAAGAAAAGGTCATTGCCATTGTCCATTTGAACGGTAACCAGAACTAACTGAACTAGGATCATCTCAAGGGAAACAGAGAGAAAAGGAGTGATAAACAAAAGTTTCAGAATTTGAAATAACCAGAAAGATAAGCCTATTTTGGCACATTTTGAGTTTAAGGAGATGATGGGAAAATCAGGAGAAGACTTCTTATTGGGTCTACATGGCTGAAAAGTGGTCAAATCTGGAGACATCAATTTGGGAGTCACCCTCGTAGAGTTAAAGCTACAAACAAACATGAAATTAATGAAAAGACATCAAAGGAAAAGGAACAGGGTGAGAAAAAATTAGGCAGAGGATGGAGCCATCAGAAACACCTGCCGTAAAGGGTTAGTAAGAGCCAACGAAGGAGAGAGAAAAGGATGTAGGAGGAAAACCAGGAAGTATCATTGTTTCTGATGATAAGGAAGGAAAGAGTATCCAGGAGAGAGTAGTCAAGAGTATCAAATACTATAGAAAATGATCTAGAATGATAAGGACTGAGAAAAAGGCTTTTGGGCTTGGGAATTTAAGACATCGCTTGAGATGAGATAGAAAAGAATGGGGTCAGAAATGAAATTACAAGGGGTTGGAGAGTGGGTAGATAGCGAAGATGTGAAAGCAGCAGTTATACATTTTTTTTTTTTAATTATGGCCACAAATGGGAGAAGAGAACAGAAATGAGGTGATAAATGAAAGGGATTAGAAAGGTAGAGAAAAGACTTTTATGTTTCTTTTAGCCCCCTATGAATACTTAGTACAGTGCCTGGTGCATAGTAGGCTCTTAATAAATGTTGACCGATTGATTGATTGGAGAGGCATATTTGCATGTCACACAAGAAGAGTGAGTGAGAGAGGCAGAGATGTCGGAGCTCTGTATGTGAATATATTCCTTTCTTCAAAGATCCTCACTGCTTCTCTGAATTAAAAAAATTTTAAGTATATGTCTAAGAAAAGGAACTTCTCTTTAAAGATCCAGGGGTAAGAGCAAAAATCGGAGTCCAGATAATAAAGTACAGCTACAAAAGGAAGCCGACTTGGTTTGGAAAAACCATTACTGTATCAGAATGATGTATCTGCAAGTTCCTTCCGTGAACATACTTTATGAGGCAGGGAGCATGTTTTTTGTGGGTCCCTGCAGCATATACTGCTCTTTTATTACTCGTAGCCACTTAAAATCTAGCCCAATTTTAACAGTGCTAAAATAGGAAGAAAATTTATTTTAAAGGAAAAGGCTACATTCTTCTAAACTGGAGTCATAATATTAATACTTAAAATGCACAGCAACATGCTGGGAAAATGGGATAGTTATTTAGATATATTATAAAATGTAGCCCTCCACTTTGATGTGATTCACTACTATTTCACCAAACCAATTTAACAGTATCCTGTAGAGAGGGAATACTGCAATTAAAATTAGTAACAGAGATTTTCACATGCATAGATCTAAATCAGTGCTGGGTGATAATGAATTAAGTAATTTTGCCTCCTTGTGAAGTCAAATCAGTATTAAATGCATCTAAGATAGAATTCATATTTAAAGAATCTGCCTATGCATAGAACTGTGTCTCAATACAAATTTTGACAATAGTTCCTGATTTATTTTGCTTTACTGGTTGTTTTTCTGTTGAGTTTTGGTGGTGGAACTGTAAATAGTAAGTCATTAAATAAGAAGAAATACAGTAATTAATATAATCATTTGGACTTGATACTGTGTTGGTCATATAACCATAAATAATTTCCCCAAAGAAGGAATCAGATAAACACAGCTATACATGATGCTGCTAGGTGG
This sequence comes from Bettongia penicillata ogilbyi, assembly GCA_023548195.1. Lineage (NCBI taxonomy): Eukaryota > Metazoa > Chordata > Mammalia > Diprotodontia > Potoroidae > Bettongia > Bettongia penicillata. Next base: position 9,746,985 of record JAJHZJ010000447.1, on the reverse strand, counting down.
TACAATGGGTAAAAATGCTAGACTGGGAACGCTTACTAGTTGTGTGACTTTGGACAGTAATACCCTTTCCCAGACTCCATCTCCTCACCTGAAAAAGGAGATAATAATAGCACCTACTTCCCATAGTTGTTGTGACGATCATATAAAATAATATTTGTAAAGCACTTTGAAAGACTTAAAGCACTATAGGAATGGTGACAATAATTATTAATTATTACTGCATGTATCTTCAACCAGATTTCTCATTTTTCAATATCTCATGGTCATTAATGTAAAACCACTTTTTCTTAAATTGTTAATACTTAGCCACATTGTGGGCATGTAGAAAGAGTTTGTATCAGGAGAATGGATGTATTTTGTCAATTTTTGTCAATCTAAGACCTCAGATGTCAGCAATGGTATTGAACTTGGAAACTGTGTTTGTTGATGAATTACATCATCACTAAGCCTTATGGTCAGATCCTGACGGTCATTTAGAGAGGAGAAAGGAATATTGATTTATTCAGCACAAATAGACCCACATGAATCATATCTATCCTTATAGCTGACCTGATTTTGACATTTTGATGTAAGTAAGTGGTCATTTCAAGACTTTGATGCATGCATTAAAGTAATAATATTTATTTAGGTTTGGGAAGATTTTTTGAACATAAAATAATATTTTCTATATGCTATAGGAAAAGGCAAAGTAGATTCAAAATTAAAATTTGATCATAATTTCCACCAGTTCATAAAATTTATCACATTGTAAATTATCTAAAATTAGAAATATATTTAAATACACACATTTAAATTAGTTCATAGGTTCTTACATATACAAATGCTCAATAAAGTGTATGTATATATATGTATACTACATATGTACACTATATGCATATATATGTGTATGTGGGAGTGTGTATGTATACATGCATTGTATGTATTCACATTGTATTAAATGTATATAAGGACCTTAGTTGTCTCGACCTGTGATTTCACTGATTTAGAAATACTCATTGAGGAAACTCCCCACACTTATTCAGATCAGTATCGTCTCAACAATTTATGGTCTTAAGAGAATTATCTCTTGGCTTGGACAATGAGAAATTAAGTGACTTTCTGAGGGTCACCCAGCCAATATCTATTACAGAAACACCTTGAACCCATGCCTTTCTGACAGTGAGACTGGTTCTCTATATACTACACTATTGTGTTTCTCCTTTATAAGGAGACCTCAAAGATTAGTATATGGATATATGCATGTTTATTACATTTGTGTGTTTATGCAGTTCATATATGTAATTTTTGTGTCTAATTAGCCTCCACTAAAGCCCTACTTTGATATCTCATCATGGCAGAAAGTTGACCCTGGCTTCTTTCGGACTATATCAGGATTGCAGAAGTTCTAACAAATCCTACCAAACTGGAAAGAAACTGGTGCCAGGGAAGGCACACAGATCAAATAAAGAATCCTTTTAAAAGATATGAATAGCACTGAAATTGAGTTAGTACTTTCATATGTATATCTCTGACAGACACTTCAGAAAGACAATAACCAGGCACAGAATCAAACAAGAAAAAGAGGACCAGTAGACCACATTTGTGTAGTCGTGCCATGCTTTTTATGACCAAAAATTTCTCCCTAAAACAAAACCCTTTTTAATTCCAGGTTCAATTGATGCTATATGGTCACAAAAGATGGGATATGACAGTCTTAGAAAGATCCAAGTTTCAGGTCACCCAATAGGCAGCAGAGAGATGCACTTTATTTTATTTCCTTCCTTGTTCTAGACCCGTAATTTCATCAGTGTAGTGAACTTCCATAGTGGAAGCTGCCTCCAGAATGCAAATTGCCAGTTTTGTGACTTAGAGAGTTTTCTGGATCACAGAGAGGTTAAGTGAGTTGACTGTGGCCATACAGTCAGTATGTGTCAGATCTAGGAGTTAAAACTAAGTCTTCTTGATTACAAAAATGACCCACCATCCACTACATTCAATTGTCCTTTATAGCCAATGCCAATGCAATAGACTTCTATCAGTTACTAATAAACAGTTGCATTCTTGCAGCAGTTTTAATGATATCAATTGGAAAAAGAGGTAAACCAGGTTAAACTCATGAAAATTATGTATAATAGTATCAAAGAGAAACTGTCTTTGTGTTCCAGTGGTATTCAAGGAATGTCAGGAGATCTAGAGGATCTCAACCCATTAGGTGGACTCCATGTGGAATATTTATGGGAGGAGAGAGACAAAGTACTCATAAGATGAAAAGTTTAGATGGTATACAATGTGCCCTGTTGGAACAAAGGCAGACATAGATTAAGATCATAAATCCATGAAAGTATCAAAATAGTATGAATAGAAAGGAAAGTACAATTCAATTCAAGGAAGAATAAACTATCAGGATCCCAGGATTGCAGACCTCAGAGCTAAAGGGCACTAATCTAATGACAATTTCATTCAGCTTTGTATCCATACCTGAAGTCCATAGTTACCAATTCACAGTAAGTTGTTAGGCATCCCCAAGAACTTTTCATTCTTAAACCTACAGAACGTACAGAATCTTCCTACAGAAGGAAAAACTATCTTATCATCCTTTTCTTTCTTCTTATACCCCATTTCTCTCATTCCCAGTTCTGTCATTCTGTCTGCCTCCTAGTCTTCCCCCCAATGCTCCAACAAAGGGAAGAAGGATCAGTTGTAGAGAATTTAGATAATTAGCATTTACCTGGTTTCAAGATAGACCTGACTTCAAATCTGTCCTCAGGCACTTACTAGCTATGTGACACTGAGCAAGTCACTTCACCTCTGTCTGCCTCAGTTTCCTTAACTATAAAATAGGGGTGATAAACAGTACCTACCTTTCAGACTCATTATGAGGACCTCGTCCTTTTCTCCAATGCTTTTTCCAGTGACCCACTGTGATAGATAACTCTTCATGATTTCCTAAGCACTGTAACTGCAGATCCCAAGTTTGGAAGGACCTATCAACCTACAGAGCTATTAAGTGTGGGCTAGTAGTAGATCATCCCTCAGCAGCCAACCTATCCAAGGGTAGAGAGCTTTGTCGCTGAAAGGTTGGCCATCAAATCCTTTGGCTATGGGATTTCATGCAATCATTTCAATAAGTTGTGTAAAGACTGCAATCTGAATCCATGGAGACAAAGCCCCTTCCTCTCCTCCCTCCCCATGAATACAAATGTCTATAGGTTGAGATTATTCATAAATATGAAAAACCTATTTTCCTTTCTAGCTAATTCCTAGTCTTTTTTTCCTGATAGACTGCCCAGACTTACTTTATCCTGCTGCAAGAGTACAAAGAGTACATTATTATTTAGAGACAATGTGGCTGGAAAATATTAGCTGGATTCAAATCCTACTTCTTATCTTGTGACCAGAAGTAAGTCGCTGTCTGTACCTCAGTTTCCTTAACTGTCAAATAATATTTATTCACCCTACATGACAAGTTCTCCACACACTCCCCACCCTTTGCTTATTTTGGGTAATGAAATAATAGTGTAAATTTTAAAACTGGCCACAAATTCACAAATCAGAACTGAATGGGGCCTCAGAGGTCATATAGTCCAATCTCTTTGCCATATGAAGCAACTAAGTCTTGGAAATGTTGTGAAGTTGCCCAAGGTCAAGAAGGTAATCCAGGCAGACTTTGTTTTGATCACAGGCAGATAGGTGGCATAGGGTATAGAGTGCTGGACTTGGAATCAGGATTCTCTGTGTTCAAATCCTGCTTCTGACGCTTACTACCTGTGTGTGACCTTAGGCAAGTTACTTTGATCTATCTGCCACAGTATCATTATCTATAAAATGGAAATAATTGCAGCACTTTAATTCTCAGAGTTGTTGTAAAAATAAAGTAAGATAATATTTGTAATGTCTTTGCAGACATTAGAAAAATTCTAATTATTGTTGCTTTTGTTTTACTACTGGCCTTTTAGCTCTTGTTTCTTCCAGTTCAATGAACCTAACTTCTTTCCAAAGCCTGTTTGCTTCATCAAAACTGACCCTTAAATCCAGTTTTCAGAAGGAAGGTTCTAGAGACAGAAAAGATAATTTACAAAAATTAAAACCCTTCATGAAGCTCAGAATCACAGTTTAAAGCTATTAATGTTACTTTGGCCTTTTGTATTTTTTTTGTTAGACGTTCCTTTGCTATTTCTACTCAGTTTATGCATCCAGTTACCCAGTGGGCCAAAAGGATTCATTTAAAATCATCCCTGTGCGTCCTTCAGATGACTAAACTGGATTTGCTACTTGTCCTGTAATTTTCCATGAGATATCTATTTTATATTCAGGCTCTTCCTCTTTTCTTTTTCTTGCCTTCAGTAAAAACCTCTTTAATGTAAGGTAGCAAATGAGGTGAAAATGAGGAACCAACAACTTCTCATGAGCCTTGGATTCTGTCATTTTCTTGGATTTCCCGCATGTCTGGGGAGATTTACGAAGCCTTGAGCTTTGAGTCCTCCCTGATCAGTGCTTTAGAATTGATGGACTCCCAGAATAACAGATTCTTTCAGTTGCATGGCTTTGCAAAGTCAGTTAAATCATCAGTAAGAACACACTGCTTTCCTTTCCATCACTGTGTTTCTAGTCTCTGGTCTCAGAGTTGGGATCTAGCTGGCCTCTGAAGCTGATTTACTTCTGTATCTTATTCAGATATGCTATGTATGTTTATTTAGGGCTGCAAGTCAACAGCAGACACTGTTATTACACTTGTGTGCTCCGCCACAGGCAGAAGTATAAGGACAAAACCCCGAGTCAACTGCCTTGCTCTGTAGTCTCTGCCTCAGGCAGTCCAATCCGAGACTCATTTACACCACTTCTTGGTTCCTGCCAGCTAACTCATGCATTTCTCCTCCACTGAAATGCAATGTTCCAGTCCTGATCATTTCACACCCATTTATATTTTCCACCAAAGAATTACCATAAAGCACAATTGCATTGTGTAAACAGTAATACTTATACCACTCCATTTGCTTGAATGCATTAGAGTCCATAAAAATCCCACTTATAATTTAAAAACGGACTTTCTCCTTACTTCCATCTTTTTTGATTGTCATTGTTTGCTCAGTTATAAAGTGGTTTGTTGACACCAAATATTTTAATAATTCCCTTCCAAGGCTTTGTGCCTATGCCTTTGAGATGCTGGTATAGTAATTAAACTGTCTTTTAGTTGAAATGCTTGCAAAGCGTCCAGTTCTGTGGCTGGCAGCTGGTGATGCATTATAGAGACATTGAGCTAATCGATTAAAACCGCAGAGACATGGGAGTTGTCTGACAGCACTGTACTAGGATGAAATTAGTTGGAATTGCATGGTGAAATTAGGGGGAATGCAGCTGATTGCAACCCTTCTGGGAGAATCCTGGGTGAGAGGGACACTGTGCGTTGATCCCTGTGTAATTAGGACAGCCATGTTTTAACAGTATTTCTAAAGTATTAAAATGGACTAGATAAATCAGCAGGGCTGCTTCCAGTGAACTTGGCATCCATCCACTGTGACTGAAATAACATGAAATTTTTCGGCTGCTAGAGAATGTGAAATTGGACTAATTGTCTTTTAACTAGTCTGTCTGACTGTTAGCCTGGAGTGGGGCTTAAAGGAAGGTAGGCTTGTGGGTTTTTGTCTGGGGGAAGGGAAAAGTTCTACTCGTGACTATTATTTCAGGGTAACTGAATGGATAACCCCGTCACATTTTCTGACAGCTAGGATTTGTACAGTTGTGTCATTAGGTTCACTTCCTAAATATTTAAAAATCCATTTTAACATGTGATGCTTTGCTTCATATGCTTTCCTTTAGCCTCTCACAATGCTCATTTCATTCATTCTTGAGATTTTCCCCCAAGGGAGGGGAAGATTTAAGGAGAGCCAATGAAGTTGCCAGTTTGCAGACCTCTTCCTCCAAAGAGAATCTTTTCTGAATCAAACCACTATGGCCCTGAGTAAGGAAGGGACCATTCAAAGAAAGGAAGTGAGTTTAGGTTTTCTACTCCTGTTGTCACTCATAGGTCTATTCTTTTTTAGGGAGAGAAAAAATCAATGATATCTTTTCTGATCTTATTTTGTAGGTAAGAGCAACCAAATAAGGCAACATGTAGGAATAGAAGGAGTTGGGTAAATCACTTATCTTCCTTTCAATGCATGAGGCAATTTACAGAAAGGTACCTTGTTCCACATTGATATATGAAATTACATCACCTGAAAGTCACTACATTGAAGAAGTAATAGGTTCAAACCAAAAAAAACAAAAAACAAAAAAAAAAACTAGAAAAGAGAAGACTGAGTCCCAGAGAGGTTAAATCATTGACAAGGAAGTCATTCATTTTGTAACATTGGTGAAACAAAAATACATCTCCTGAAACCTGATCTACTGTACTTACCACTTTACTATGGCAGCAAACTAATAGTAGATACTATATTTTATGGGACTTTGGTTCTAGAATGGAACTTGTATAATTATTGTTATAAATGGACTTTCCAAGTTTGGGTTCTCCCTCCCTTTTCTCTTTCATTTGGGGTGCTCAATTAGACTTCCTCAGGAGCTCCTAGAATCACAAAGGATGTATGTTTCTTAGTGTGGAACCAGATGTATTCAAAATAAATGACATGATACAGTCCTTTAAAGAACAGACCTGCCCTCAATCCCACACACAAACTGGTCTCCTAAAAATTCGTGAAACGATCTGGGAACTTTCTGAGCCATAGTCAGTTGCCTTCAGAGAAAATGAAGTGATTGTATCAGTGCCATTTATTCTCAAGCATTTTAACCCCTGATTGATTCAGAAATCAAGTGCATTCTAGTAGTCACCAGCATACTTCCCTAAACCTAAAGTTTGCTCTGGGTACCAACTTTGTCATTGGTATAGTGAATTCCCAGGAAAAAAAAAATCTTCTCTACCAATGCAAATCATGAACTATTCTGTAATGTGGAGTCTTAGAGAATTGTCTGGAACCATTGACTGGTTAAATTACTTTCCCAGGCTCGCACAGCCAGTATATGTTACATTCGGGACTTGAACCCAAATCTTTCTAATTTCCCAAGACATTCTCTCTCTGTGTCTCTCTTTCTGTCTCTCTCTATATATCCGTTTCTCCCTGTCTCTCTCTGTGTTTCTCTCTCTCTGTTTCTCTCTCATCTTGCTACCTCTTTTGTAACACCCAGCCTTTATTCTTCCTGCATTTCTAAGGTTTACCTTGTTTTACTGATGTGTCCTGTTATTATACTGCATTTACAAATACTTCCCATCCCTACTGCATAAAAAAAATTCTTATAGTAAAGTAAAACAATTGACTAAAATTAATTATCTACTAACATCATGTGAGGACAACATTCCATATCAAGTACCTCCATGCACGCATTTCTATTTTATTTTGATGAACATACTTTTCATTTCCTCCAAAATTTTATCTCATTTACAAAAGAGAGAGAGAGAAAAGAAAAACAAATTTTTGGTAACAAATACAAACAAAACAAATCATGTTATTAATTGTATACTGTGTGTGTATGTATAACTTATTCTATACTCGAAATGTACCTCTCTCTGTCAGGATATGGAGGATATGCTTCATTGTTTGTCTTTTAGAATGAAGGGTGGTCATTGCATTAATCATGGTGCCTACAACTTTTGAAGTTGTTTGACTTTATGGTATTATTGTTATTTTAAAACATTTATTCTCCTGGGTCTGCTCATTCCATTCATCATCATTTATGAAAGTCTTCGAATTTTTGTTTTTTTAAGGTGGTTATAAGCTATATGTAGTATATACAACTTATAGTACATGTATTAAGCTGATATATTTTATATAGCATAGGTTATTATTCTGGTTCTGCTTCTTTACTCTACATCTGTTGGTATGTCTTCCTATGACTCTTGAAATCATCTGTTTCCTTGTTTCCTTAAGTTAGAATAGTATGCATCACATTTTTGTACTATCACTTGCTCAGCTATTTGTTTACAGACTGACATTCCTTTAGTTTCTGGTTTGTTTGCCATCACAAAAAGAGCTGCTATAAATTGTACCTACATATACCTCTGATCACTTTGGAGTATAGATTTGGCACTGGGATAGCTGAGTCAAGGGACAGACATTTTTAGTAACTTTTTGTGTATAATTCTAAATTGTTTTCCAGAATGGTCAAACCATTCACAGGTCTATCCACAGCTCATCAATATGCTTGTTTTCTCACAGTCCCCACCTCCAACATTTATCATCTTTTTTTTGGATCATTTTGTGCCAAACTTATGGATGTACTGTGGAATCTTAGAATTACTTTAATTTGTACTTCTCTAATGAGTAGTGATTTAGAGCATTTTTTTTTTCAAATGGCTATAAATAACTCGTTTGTTCCTTTTTCCTAAGCCAGCTGCTTCTTCTGATCCTTAGACCATTAATCAGTGGGGAGTGGCTCTTATTCCTATAAATTTAAATCAGTTCCATATATGTCTTGGAAATTAGACTTTTTTCAGAGGATTGACTGCAAAGATTTTTTTTCCCAAGTTCATTGTTTTCTTTATAATCTTTATTGGATTTTTTTGTGCCACAGTTTTTAAATTTTATGTAATTGAAATAATCAATTTTATCTTCAGCGATCCTTTCTATCCCTTGTTTGATCATCAATTTTTCTTTATCCATGGGTCTGAAATTTATTTTTCCCTATGTTTCTTTAATTTTTCTATTGGAACTTATCTTGATATAAGATATTGGTCTAAATCTAATTTCTTCCATACTGCTGTCCAATTTTCCCAGCGATTTTTGTCGGATAGTGAATCCATATTCCAGTAGCTAAGGTGTTTGTGTTTATCGAATACTGGGCTGGTAGATAATTTGCTTCTGTATGCTGTGTACCTAATCTGTTCCATTGATTGATCCTTTCTTAACTAGTACCATTTTGTTTTGAGCATTATTTCTTTGCAGTCTAGTTTGAGATCTGGTACTGCTAGGTCTCCTTCATTTCTAGTTTCAGATTTGGGAATGCAAGACTCTTTCTCTTTCTATTAAAAACTTCTGAGAATGCTAGAATCCCAAGTCACTAGTAAGTACATTGATAAAATTATAGAATGTTGGACCTGAAAGAGATCTTAGAGATCTTGCCTAACTTTTCTGGTTTGTAGATAGGAAACTGAAGCACTGAGAACAATGTCTATCAAATTAGTTCTTTGATTGATTAGTCTTTTACATTTAAAGTTTTATTTTGGTGAATGAAGTTATGAATATTTGACAATTTAATGACAACTCATTTGCAATCTCTCTGGGCCTCTATTTCCTCATCTGGAAAAAAGTAAGGGTATACCAAATGGCGTCTAGAATCCTATCCAGTGTATGTTTCAGGATTTACACTCTGGACTTCCTGATAAATCCAACTCTGTCTCTACTATGACACATTTTTAAGCTGTGGAGAAAAATGTGATCGAAACAATAGGAAACAATAAGTTCTATGTGTCCGTGAAGATAGAAGGTTTTTTGTGGATATAATAAAATTACATTATTGATAGAACTGGATGAAGACCGAGAAGTCCAATACCTGGCACAATGCCTGGCACATCAGTAAACACTTAATAAATGCTGGTTGATTGATTGTCTATACAGGACACTAGTGTAGTATACCTGCTGTGTTGTTCAGAATGCTTATTACAAAATATCCAAATGCAGCTGAATCACAATTAGTGTAAATAGTGAGTCAAAGAGTAGTGAACTGGGATGAAATCCATTGCCGAATATCTGTAATTATACCTTCAAATAGTGCAAATATGAATACATGTGACCACATCACAGATTCAGTCTTCGGACTCATCAAGACCTAGCTCAGTACATAGATGGGTCATTATTTTCATCTTTTCCTCTTCTCTAACTTTTGAAGAAAGAGCAAGACTTAGCTAGAATGACCTAAAGAGAGAGGACAGCAGTTGGGTTTTTGTTGTTCAGTCGATTTTCAGTTGTGTGTGACTTTTTATGACCTTATTTGGGATTTTTCTTGGCGAAGATACTTGTCATTTTTTTCTCCAGATCATTCTATAGATGAAGAAACTGAAGCAAACAGAGTTAAGTGCCTAAGGTCTTATACTAGTGTCTGAGGTCAGATTTGATCTCAGATCTTCCAGGCTCAGTGTGCCACCAAGCTGCCTTTATGACGCTTTACTCATTTTCTTCTATTTTCTTCATAGTTTCAAGGAACAAAAAGAAATAATATCTGGTATTTCTCTTTTGGATTAGAAGCTACTGTATTGGAAAAAGAACTAGATTTGTAGTCAGAGGACCTGTGTTCAAATCCTGGTCCAAACTTACTATGTGAACATGAACAAATTGCATAGTATTCCTGAGTCCCATTTTCCTTAGCTGTATAAATCATACTTATACTACCAACCTCAAAGAGTTGTTGAGAGGAAAGTATGTTTCTCTTAAAGCACTATCTAAATCTAAATCATCATTAGAGTAGGAGTCATGTTTTAAAGCTGTAGTTACTCAGTAACTGTTCTAAAATTTAAAAAAAATTGTTTTGAGATGTTTAAGCCTCCCCTAAAATAGTTGAAGAAAAGGAAGCAGCCCGACATAGTGCAAGAAGCACTGGTTTTGGATTGTGATGACCTGAATTGAAATTCTAGCTCTGATGCTCAGTACCTTTGTGACCCTAAGCAACTTACTTAACCTCCGTGGTCCTCAGTTTCCTCATCTTAAAGTGAGGAGGCTAGACTCAATCACATCTAAGATTTCTTTTAGAACTATATAATAGATCTGAGGATGTCTTTTGTTGTTTTTTGGTTTACTTCAGTCATTTCTATCATGTCTGACTCCCCATGACTGTGTTGGGAGTTTTACCGTTTCTTTCTCCATCTCATTTTACAAAACCGAGGCAAATAGGATTAAGTGACTTGCCTGATCAGGGTCATATAATTAGTATCTGAAGCCAGTTTTGAACTCAGATCCTCCTGATTACAGGTCTGGAACTTTATCCACTACGCCATGTAACATCTTAAGTCTTACTTATTTCAGAGAGTTACAGGTTGTCTAGACCTGTACTGACTGTTAAAATAATTAGTAAGTTTTTATAATTGGAAGGGATCCTACTAATAAAATAATCTCTTCATAAGATTAGAAAGGAAAGGGTTTAGAGACCAGCAGCCCTAATTTTACTTATTAAAGAAACAAAGCCCGGTGAGGAGCAGTGATGGAACTCAGGTGCTCTGATTCCAAACCCTCCTCTGCATTATCCAATAACCTAATCTTATTCTTTAACTTTGCAAAAATAAATTTTAAAAAACAAAAGGATGGCACAGCGAGAGGGAAACTTCCCAAGCTAGTTAATGAGGAAAGAAGCAGATAGACTTTAAGTCTTTTGATTCTTAGAATTTCCGTTATGCGTGGATCTCACCTTTTTCATTCTCCCAGAATATTTCTTGAGGGGGCTTTACACATAACTGTCTTTCAATACTAAGGTATCTTTGACTTGACTAGAACTTTTTTTTGTAGAAATTGCTATTTCCTAATTTGGACAATGTTTTTGTTTTTGCTTTTGAATATCCCATCATTCCAATAATAGTAAAAAATAAGTGTGTTTGTACCTTAACTTAACTTTGCTCTGAAAAGAGAAAATCCAAATTCTCTGTGCATCTCACCAGGGAAGAAAGCTTTTAAAGATTTCATTGCCAGATAAGGAAGTGTGTCCAAAAGTGCTTTATAGCTGAAGGAATATCAGCTCCCAACGGTCTACCGGCTTATTCAACCAGGGCAGTTGTCTCTTCATGAGTAGAGAGAAAATAGGCATGAGTGATTGACTGTACCCTAGTCCACTCTGGAATCGATTCATACTGTTATGAACTGTAATAGCATGAACCTGAGCTCATGGAAGCTAATTAGGTTCCTTGGGTGCATCCTGCAATCAAAAGTTAGTCCTTTCTTAATTTTCTGTGTGGCATTTTTGGCAACCTTCTCTTCTGATGTTGCAGGACTTGCTTTGAGGGGGGAGAAAGAAAAAGAAGGAAATTTAGTGAAGATAGACTTCTGGAAATATAGTTGAGACTTCAAAAATCATCTCTTTCTCCACTGAGATCGACAAAGAAACAAAAGGGAAGCTCTTTGATGCAGTGAAAGTCCAATTTCTCTCACAGAAATAGCAGTAGTGATTTCTTTAAAATCGAAGATAGGATGGGAATGGACGATTTCCTGAACAGAACAGAATCCTGAAGATAGATGGGGAGCAATATGAGAAAAAAAAAATCTAATTTGTAGATAGGATATTTATCTTTAGATAACAAAAGCCTGAGAATGTAATTTATAATTTTAAAAATAGCTGCTCTATGAACACAGGTTAAAAGAAATGAATTTTGCAGTTCTCAGCAACTAAGCTCATTCTCCAGCTACATGAAAAACCTTTTGGAAGAACTTGAGCTTCTTGAGAATGTTACCAGGTTGCCTTTTTTTTTTTAAATAGTAGTGATATTGTATTAGGAGATAGCACTATGAAACATAAAAAAACTGGGACCTGAAATATGGAGGTGTGGGTCCTGGCTCTGCAACTTATTGGCTATTGCACTTTGGTTAAACCACTTTAGTTTCGTATGTAAAATGGGAATGATAACATACATGTGCCCTTCTTTATAATTTGGTCATGAGAAAAGTGTTTTGTAAAACTTAAAATGCTTATAAATGTAAGTTACTATTATGTGTTTCAGTTTCCATTAATCCAATAGTTTATAGTGTCCAGAAATAATTTTAAAATAATTTTATTAACATCTTTTGTTCTTACATCACCTAGGTTCTACCTTAAATCCCCCTCCTTCCTTTTTCCCAGGGAGCTATTCTCATATAATGAAGATTAAATTTTTAAAAACGAAGGAAAAAAGAGAAAGGGGAAAAGCAATTTATTAAAAACAAATCAATGTTTTGAAAAATTCTGAGGTTATATACAGTGACATTATATACACCCATAGAGCCACTTCCCTCTGTAAAATACTGGGCGATGGGTTCACTTCATATCTCTTCTTTGGGATTAAGCTTATTGTAATTTTTTTCTTTCCATTTATGTTGCTGTATTCATTGTGTGTGTTATTTTCCCGGTTCTGCTTATTTCATTTTGCATCAGTTCATATAATTTTCCCTTCCATTTCTCTGTAGTAGTTGTACTCCTGTTTGTTTCTCTCTCCCTCTGTTTTCATTCTTTCCTTCTTCCTTTCCTTCTCTCTTTCTTTCCTTCCTTTCCTACTCCCAACTCTCCTTCCTTCTTTTGAATTTTACTCTCAAAAAGAGACTATTTTGCCTCTTTTTTTATTCCTAGCCTTTAGAAGACTATCTCACTCATAGTAAGCATTAAATAAAAGTTTGCTGATTGATTACTGAAAATAGATTTATGATGGCAATCAGCAGGTTATCACCAGAAATTACAGAAGGATCATCTTTAGGGTACCTAGATTTAGTAATCACTGCAGTGGATGCAAGGAAAGATATAACCTGTGAGATGTATGAGTTGAGGCAACAAAAATTTAGCAAATACCTAGGAAGACATGGCCTGCGGACTACAGTTAAGCATCAGAAGCTCACTATCTTTCATGGACTATGGCACATCACATCTTCATTCCACTATTGCGGACCTCAAAATTCTTGCATAACTCAGTCAATAAACTCTACTGAATTGCTATCCAAGTCCAATATGCTGCCCATAGTCAGCTGGATAAAACAATCATTTGAAAACTTAGGAATTACATTTTAAACAAGGTGGTCATACCAAATATGAAGCATTTCCTAGTTGTGTGGAAGAAAAACTTTGTTAAATAGAGAGACTTATGAGAACAAGAGTCATGTGCCAACAGAAGTTAGAGTTTGTCATCTTTATCATTTTGATTACTCCTGGAGTTTTACTGAGGAGGCTTTCAATAAGCTAACTGAAGATGGATTTAATATCTAATGGGTTTATTCAACTACCAAAAGTTAAGAAAGAAAAAAATCAGTTATTTTTATCCAGTTGTATAAAAGCCCACAGAATATTGAAATATACCCCAATACTAGCAGACTAGTGATATGTTCCAAAACTATTTCTATATTAGCACCCTCGAAAAAAATGAGAACTATCCATCAAGGATTATCTATAAAATGCTTACTTCCTGCTAGGTCCCATAATTCTTATGGTGAAAATAATAATGAAAATGACAATAACTTGAAAAAATCTGCTATCTATATCACTGAGTCCAAAGTTTCCTCCAACATACAAATTGCAGTCCACCCATACCTGCCCATCCTATGCATCTCTTTCCCATATTCTCCACTAGTTTGACAAAGACAGCCCATTCATTAACTTAGAAGATCATTCTCTCTTCCTTTTGGCATTTCAAGGGTACCACTAGAATGCTTCAGCTGTCTGCGTGTTAGCTCTCACTATCAACTCACCAGTCCATAAAATAATGACAATACTACTAATGCTGCTATATTTCCTCCTCTTCCTCCTACCAAAAGTAGAACTACTACTAATACTACTAGTAGTGCTAGAAGTATTACTACTACTACTGTCAATGCTAACAATGACAATCTTAATGACTCTCATTTATACACTACTTTATGGATTCAAAGTTAAGTTATAAGAGGATATGGACAAAAGCTACAGACATGGATGGTTAAAAATCTCTCCTGGAGAATATATGTGAGCCTCAATAGGATTTTAGATCCATTGGCATATTGCAGCATAATTTATTATGTATAATATACACATATAGTATATGTGTGTATGTGCATATATTTTAAGTTTATGACAACTATACTGACCAAAAACTAAACAGAAAGTGTTGGTCAATTTATTAAGCACCTACTAATGTGCCAGGCATAGTGCTTAGTGATAGGGATACAAAGAGCAGTAATAAATAGTTCTTGCTCTCAGGGAACCCACAGTCCAATGAACACAAGAACACTATGTACAAAGAAAATTATATCTATCTATCTATCTATCTATCTATCTATATATTTATATATAGATATGTAGATATATATCTACTTGACAAATTGGAGATAATCAACAGAGGGAAAGTAATAGTACTGAGGGGCTTAGGGAAAGGTTTCTTGTAGCATATGTGATTTTAAGTGAGATTTGAAGGAAAGCAGGACGACCAGATGGAAATGATAAGGATGGATAGAATTAAATACTTATGTTACCTTCTTTCTGTAGGCCCTGAAAATATTTTCTGAAGTTCATTAACTTTCAGAGCTAATCTTAGAATTGGAAGGAACCTAAGAGGACATAAAATTTAGCCCATCCCTGAGCCATAATTCTTTATCCAACATCCCCAACAAGTTGCTACAGAGCCTTATCTAGTTCCTTGTAAAATGAACCGGAGAGGAAAATGGCAAACCACTCCAATATATTTGCCAAGAAAACCCCAAATGAGATCATGAAGAGTCAGATGCGACTGAAACAACTCAACAACAGATAGTTCAGTATTTTCTGAGGTAACCTATTCTACTATGGGAAGGATGTAATTATAAAGAAGGGTTTTTTTTTCCTTCTATCCTCCTGAAATCTGCCTCTCTATAATTTCTACCAGTAAGTCCAACTTCTGCCACCATTTAAGAAGGTGAAGCAAGATTAATACCCATTCCACATGAGAGACTTCAAATATTTGACTATAACTGTCATGGCCTCTCTAAAACTTTTCTTCTCAAATCTATAAATTCTTGAATGATATAGCTTCTAGTTTTTTATCATCTTGGTCAGTTGCCTGTTGCAGCTTGGAAATGTAGCATCCAGAACGGAATATAATGCTCCATAGCTGGCCTCCAAGGGCAGATTACCACAAGACGAACTCCATTTTTCTTTGTTCCAAATACTAAGCTTCTGTTATACATTCTAGGATAACATTTTCATTTGTTCCTTCCATGGTATGCTGTTGACTCATATTGAACATGCAGTATACTAAGATGCTGAGATTATTTTCTGTGCATCCATCGAATTTATGTAGTTTTTAAAACCTCAATGTAATATTTTACATTTATCCCTGATATTTCAATTTATTGCATTCATTTTAAATTTTAGTCAAAATATTTTAAAATCCTAATGATCCATGTTACATATAAGTTTGAAGCTTTGTATTTTCTACTAATTTGTTAAGATTGCATCTATGTTGTCATCTAAATAGCTGATAAAAATATTTAATTGAATTAGGTCATATCCTTGTTGCTCTCCCCAAGAAATATAGTTTTAAGCTGAACTGCATTAAGACTTTAGGGATGCCTTGTATAACCAGTTATGCTCCATTACTCATTTTTTTTTTAATATTTATTTTATTCCAAACTTAAGAAATTGCTCATTTTTTTAAGTTCAGTCTTTCAACCGGTTTTGAATCTACTGAAATCTTTTATTACCCAATATTTCTCTGTCTTGGCCCAACAGACTTTTGCTGAATAATTTGCAGAAATACAAGAATTTGATGTCTATAAGTGAAACTGGCAAAAACCAACCATGATATTTTAAAGTCAGTATTTTTGAAAGCTTAATCTTTAGGGAGGTGTTAATCTGTGTTGGAACACAGATTTATTGTTATTTTTTTATCTTTCAGTCATGTCTGAGTCTTTGTGACCCCATTTGGGATTTTCTTGGTAGAGATACTGAAGTGATTTGCCATTTCCTTCTCAGGCTCATTTTACAGATGAGGAAACTGAGGCAAACAGGGTTACCAGGGTCACACAGCTAGTACATGTCTGAGGGCAGATTTGAGCTAAGGAAGATGAGTCATGCTGAATCCAAACCCAGAACTCTGTCCACTGTGCCACTTAACTGCATACAGATAGGTATTAATAAATAGAAAATTGTAGGTTCTAGGTACAAAAGAATATTCAAGAGCAGTGGACTAAAGAAGCTACCCCAACAGAGCTGGCCAACAAAGTTTGGGTACATGGGGCTGAAATTATCTTATTTGTAAAAATATTCAAATTTTCTTCTCTGTTTCTATGCTAACTTACTAGACTCAAATAAATAGGAACAACACAGGAATTTCAACAAGTGAAATGGAAATGGAAAGATTATACTAATGGCAGAAGACTGAAGCTACGAAGTATAGAGGGCCAGACTATTGCCCATCACATTAAAGATTGCTCCAAATCACCAATAAGAAATTTTCAAATTAAAACAATTTAGAAATTTCACCTCGTACCTCAAAATTGGCAGAGATGACAAATTATGGGAATACTCAGTGTAGTATGGGCTGTGGAAAAGCAAATTAATTTTATGAATTGGTGAAACCATTCTGGAAAGTCATGGGGAAATGATATCTTTAGAAATAAAGACAATATAAAAACAAGAGAGACAAATAAAAGTAACAATTTTTAAAGGCATGGGGAACAGTGGGGTCAAGCAGAGTGGACTCTGAGTGTCCAGACTGTATAGAGTCTCTAGGAAAGTTGGGTTAGGTTTGTTTCCAGTACCCAATTGCATAATTAGGATTATTAATGTGTCTAAAAAATAAATCTGTATAATTCTAACTTGAATATAAATAGATATTTGAGTCTACTGCTACCTGAACTTTGTAAGCTGAAAAATAACTTGACCAATGTAGAAAATTTAACACAAAAGGTTAGCTACCATAATTTTTTGATTACTGATCTTCCCTCATCACACTTAAAAATCAAAAATAAAAAGGTAAGATTTTATAGATCATATGCAAACTTGTTTTGAATGCATTTATTTGCTTTCTATGACAGCATGATTTCCCCTAAAAATATATTTTGCCTACTAGGGCTTAGAGGGATCAGCGTTAGAGCATCTAATTTCAACCCTCCTACAAAACAAATGAAGGTACTATGGAGCATCATGAATAATTCTTTGTGACTCTATGCTTTTCCATTGGCAGTGTAATTGTGGTCGTAGATTTCCAAAGTGAATCAGATCAATGTAAGGAAGTGCATTGTGACATTTTTTGAGTGGGATTTTTGTTCACAGGAATTTTCAGAGCTTTGATCTGAGGCTTCCTGACTGTGTTTAAACTAAGTCAGGTGGCAAGTAGAGTGTATCAGTGATGTCTAATTGCATCACATAATGTGCCCAAACTTTCCAGCATGAGTGACTGTAATCTACAAGGTGAATGGAGCCTGCCATTCTCACTCCATATTGAATTGTAGGTTGGAGTCACCCCAGGGAGTTAGAGGGGGAAAAAGAACAACGATTATACTTAATTCACTCGACAGCCTAGTCTCCAGTTTCAGAGTTTAAAAGTATCTCAACTTGTATTTGGGTAACAGATGAGGATGCTGTAAGAGAGAAACATCATTGAAGGACGATGATAGCTCAGATGGTTGCATATGCCTGGGTTTTGAGATTGAATTTTTAGAGGCTTAATATCTCAAGTAAGGTATTAGGTAGAAACACAGGATCTGGAGCAAATTTCTTAGTTTCTTCAAAGAGTAAAACAGGGCAATGACATATTCAGTATGTCTTTTTTTTCTTCCTCCTTCCTTCCTTTCCTCTCCTTCTGTCTCTATCTCTCCCTCTGTCTCTCTACCTCTCTATCTCTCTGTCTCTGTCTCTCTGTCTCTGTCTGTCTCTCTTTTGTTGAAAGTAGGAGCCATTCAGGTTTGTTTTATATCAATAACCTGACTTTTTTTTTCCTTTAAAATAATTTTAGGTACACTTTTTGTTTTCTTTTTACATCACAGCCATTTCTTAATATATCTTCCCATGAAATCCTTCCTTACAACAAAGAAAAATAATTAAACAAAGCTTATGAACAAATTTTTATAACAACATATTCAGCATTCTACTCCTAGAGCTCCCTCCACTCTACCAAGAAGACAGAGGGGCATTTATTCTTCTGTTCTCAAGGACTGAGATTGATTATTGTAATTAATATGAATTCTGCTGCTACTTATCCTCCTTTACAACTACATTATAGGGCAGCTAGATAGCACAGGGGAGAGAATGTGAGACTAGAGTCAGAAAGACACATCTTCCTGACATCAAATCTGGCCTCAGGCACTTACTAGCTGTGACTTTCGGCAAGTCACTTAACCCGATTTGCCTCAGTGTGCTTATCTGTAAAATGAGCTGGAGAAGAAAATGGCAAACCATTCCAATATCTTTACCCAAGAAAATCCCAAATGAGGTCACAAAGAATTATACATGGCTGAAACAACTGAATGACAACTTTTACACTATTGTAGTTATGCATTTTATTGTCTTGATTCTGCTTTCTTGCCTTTGTATTGCTTCCTTTGCATTTTGCTTTCTTTCTCTGGATCGCTCATATTCATCTTGACTTATGTTCATAATTTTATACAGTAGGATTATTAATTTAGAACTGAAAGGCATTTATGGCCTTCAAAATCTTCTAGATAAGCCTCCTTGTTTTACAGATGAGGAAATTCAAAAAGGTTAAAATAGTGATGGAGACAGAATCTGAACCTAAGCCCTCTGACCCCAGAGCCAGTGATCTTTCCAATAAATGTTACCATAATAGAAATTATGTTCATGTATCATAACTTGTTGAGTCATTCCCTGAATTATGGAGAACCTATTTGTTTTTGTTTTTTGAAACTATAATAGAAGCACCTATAAACATTTTTATCTTAGCACCTGGCCCATAGTAGGCACTTAAAAAATGTTTACTCTATTGTATTGGTCTATCAGAGACATTTCTTTCTGTCTTTCTTAGGGTATGACCCCTGAGTCAGAGTGTTAAACAGGTGACTTTCCTCATATAATTCTAACTTGTTTTCCAGAATGCTTCAACCAGTTCATTCAGAAGCATATCAACATTCCATCTTATTTTCTTATAGTTCTAGCCTTCAGATGAGAATCAGGGAAGTAAACTTTGTATAGAAGGCAGGTAGAATGAAATTCCTGGTTAATTCAAAATTAAGTCACCTAGAGATTTTATTCATTGCAGAAGTCACCTAGAATGTCCTGACTCCATACTTTGGAGATTGTACTTTCTGTGCAGGTACCAGGTGTCAATCAAGACTAATCAAACTGGCACCGTTAACATGATACATCAAAAAATTTCACAATAATGTCAACCTGTAATTCTGTCAATCTGGTTAAGGGAAACAGGCTAAAAACAATATTGTCATTTTGTAATAACACTGGTAAGCTACTGCAGAATAATGCAAATACAATTTCTTGTATCTTTGGGCTCACTTGATAATGGACAATTTTTTATTACTGACCACACTAGTAGTTGAAGCCTTTATTCTACCTCTAGCTCCAAGTACAATTTGAATTTTGTCCATAGAAACGATCTAGGTGTAACAGCATTTCTTGAACATGACCTCCTGGGATGCATCAAAGAGGACAAATTCTAGAAAACAATGCCAGTATTTTGTGCCCTTCTCCTATGGTCTAATAAGCATAGACATTGAGTACTCTGGTTTATTCAGTCAGTACATTTGTTATTCACCTTTTATTTCTCCCCAAAAAAGAGAAAACTTATATACTGAAGGGATTTGGGGGAGAATTATTACTTGGACACTGTTCTAGCTTTTTGAACATACTTATTTGCTTGTCATCTTTCCTGTTAGATTAGCTCTTTGAGGGCAGGGACCATCTTTTCCTTCTTTTTGTATTGCCAGTGCTTGGCGTAGTGCCTGACATATAGTAGGTGCTTTACAAAGGTTTATTGACTGAGTAACTCTTAGCAGTAAAACACAGGGAAACACATTCTATAAAGCAATAAAGTGTAGCTTTCTTTGCAAACTTGTTGTTATGCTTTACTGCCTCAGGACATCATGGTCTGCAATTGAGTTAAGGAAAGATAATGCTCTTTTCTCTTCAGGGAGATACATGGATTGGGTATTATTTGTCTTGGATATTCATTAAGAATGGTTGTCTGAGTAGGTGATCTTACTTTTTGTTTGTGGGTCATCCCTGAATTCCAAATGGTGTTATTTCAAATCTCATATATTTTCATTTTCTTTTCAAGCAACACAGAGAACAAAGATCACACTGATATCCTAGGACATAAATTCACAGCTCCCAGGTTGATGCATTACATGGCTTTCCATATCTAAAATTCTTTGATTCTGGGTTTCTTTCTTCTGGAGACTTTCTAGACTGTTTCTTAATGTAAAGGAAATAAAACATTTCTTTCAAAGTATTTGATTTTCTTTGCTACAAAATAATTCACTTTGTCCAAGAATTGAATGGGAAATGGAATACATACTTACAAAAGAAGAAAATTTGATAGAGATATCTGTAAGAAGGATGGAGTTTGAGGCCACATGGTTCTGTGGAAAGAATGAGGAATTTTCTTCTGAATTTGTAGTCATGAGAACTCAGTTTGAATCGGAACTCTGCAACCTCTGTTACCTCAAGTGATAGGCAGTCTCTCTTGGCCACAGTTTCTCCAGCTACAAAATGCTTTGACATTTAAGGTCCCTTTTAGATCTCAATCTATGATCATATGTTTAACAATTAGGATCCAAAATTATAGGAAGACTATTTAGAGAGAAAATAATTTAAATGAAGTGAAGATCTATGAAAAAAATATATTTAGTACAAAAGATCCAGGATTGGGATTGAGATTTTTGATGATGGTGATAGTGAAGAAAACACCATAAAAACAGTGCATAGAAGGGGAATACAAGAAAACAACTGAGGATTCAGTGAATGAAGTTAAAAGGGGAATTGAGGAGCAGGAAACCAGATGTCGAGGTAGATATTATGTACTCAATCATATGACTAAGATATCATATGAATCAAGTATTAGGAAAGCAAAGGAAGAGGAAACAGAAATTTATTATGGCAACTAGATTCTAGGAGATATGTTTTGACAAGAGTTGTACTAAAATACCATATTCTCATTAGCCTATATTGGAATACTAGAAGTTAAGCTAAAACTTTGTTTGGAGTGTCAATAGATTAATTTTTAAACGTAGAAGAAAAGCACTTAAGACTTTAAGAAGTCATTAATTGAAAGGAGGGTTTCAAAGTTTTCTCAGTGAGACTAGAACATTTCATCATGAGACAAAGTAAAAATAAAATTACTTTCAAATTCACTTTTATCTTTAGATGAAGGCTATGGATTGGGAAAATAACTCATTTAGTAAGAAAAGATTCATAGAAATTTTGCTAGTTGTGTGAAATAAAAGAAAGTGGCTTAATTGTTTTTTCATCAAATAAACATTTGTTGGACATCTCCATTATTGGAGATATATATATATATATATATATATATATATATATATATATATATATATATATATATATATATATATATATATATCCTATTGGACTGTAAGGAGCTGTGGGGGTCATCAATCAATTAATCAATAGGAATTTATTAAGCACATGCTAGGCTCCAGGCACTGGAATAGATATGGGGGATGCTAAAGCAAAAGTGATATAATCTCTGCCCTCAAGGATCTTGTATTCTATCCGATATTGACATCATTATATAAAAATAAGGAAATGGTCAATTTTAATAGGTGGGACCTTAGTAAGTGGGCAGATCAAGAAAAGAACTATGTAGAAGCTAGTACTAAAACAGAGTTTTGAAGGAAATAATTAATTCTAAGAGATGAGGTGAAGAAGGAGTACATTCCAGGGGTAGACATTGAGTATCTAGTCTATTATAACATAAATGTTGATTTTATATTACGATTTTTGCGATTATAATACTTCTGATTATAAGCTTTTTCTCTCTCATTTGTTATTCAAGCATTTGTCACATTCAACTCTTTATGATCCTCATTTCTCCCATTCAAATTGTAGAAAATAAACCTCCAATCTGTGAACTGAAAGAGAAAAAGAAAAAAAAATCATCTCTGTTGCGAAGTCATGGATATGAGAGGTGGTGTCCACTTTCACTGATAAAAACAGTAGAAGAAAGAGATAAGACTAGGTTTCTATTCTCAGGGAGCTTCTAATCTACTAAGGTTGATAAGTTGTATGTACCAATAACAACAGTACAAAGTAGAATATAAGTACCATGAATTAATAGATGCTTTTAAAAAAATTAAATGAGATGAGAATAACAACATTGTCTAGGAGTTCAGAGGCAGGAGAAGTGACTACGAAATCAAGAAAAACTTCATGGGGGAAGAAGCATTTAAGCCAGAAAGGATGGATAGCACTTTCATAGTTGGAGATGAGAGTGGGATGAGGGTATTCCAGGTAAAGGAAGTAGCATGGGTAAAGTCAAAAGGAGGAAAGCAGAGGCTCTATTCAGGGAACTTCAAGGGGTCCAGTTTGTTGGGAGTCCAAGAGGCATTAGGGAGAAGAGGTGGGAAATCAAGTTGGAATAGTACGTTAGCGTCAAATGGTAGATAATGTTGAATGACATAGTACTCCCTCCCTTGGAGAGAAGGACTGCGTAAGACAGAAAATTATATATTTGTGTGTATATATACATACACACACACATACACACACACACACATATATATGTGTATATATATATATATCTGACTTAGAATATTTGTAGAAATTTACTTAGTTACCAGACAAGATTCCAAAGGATGATAGATTTTGAGCTGGGAACAAGTCAACTTGTACTTATTAAGTGTCTCCTCTGTGCCAGTTCAGGTCTCCTGTTTTACAAATGAATAATCTCAGACCCAGAGGGTTGTAATAACTTTGCAAAGGTTACACAGGTAGTGAGCAACCCATCTTGAGTTCGAATCCAATTTTTCCAACTCTTCAGCCTATGCCATTCTGTCTACTAGAAGGAAAAAAAATATTCAGAGTACTTTCATTTCTCAGATATTTGTTGGACATTTATTCAAGCTGTATGGGAGAAAATGCTATTAATTAGAAGGGTTACAACCACAAATATAGGAATATAAAAATGAAACTTAATGTTATGATAGAAAAGTAACCTTCTATGGAGTGAAGGGGCAGTGACAGGGACAGGCAAGTGGTACAGCAGATAGAGTGCAGAACCTAGAGTCAGGAAGACTCATCTTCATGAGGTCAAGTCTGGTCTCAGACACTAACTATATGACCCTGGACAAGTCACTTAATCCTGTTTACTTCAGTTTCCACATCTATAAAATGAACTGGAAAAGGCAATGGCAAACCACTCCAGTTTCTTTGCCAAGAAATCTCCAAATGGGTTATGACTGAAACAACTGAACAAAAATAACAATGGAATGAGAAGAAGAATACATAACATTGTTTTTTTTAAGCCAAGTTGGTTAAAAATAGGCAAAAGAAATGAACACAAATGTCTAATATAAACAAAAGGGAAAATGTTAGCTTATTGCTTAGGGAAATTCAGATCTAGTTATATTAACAATCTATTCCCATTGCTAAACTCTTAAAATTTACCTTTGTGTCAAAAAAGAACTGATTTGCTCAGTCTGATTTTAGCAATATAGAAACT
The DNA here is from genome assembly GCA_023548195.1 of Bettongia penicillata ogilbyi. Classification (NCBI taxonomy): domain Eukaryota; kingdom Metazoa; phylum Chordata; class Mammalia; order Diprotodontia; family Potoroidae; genus Bettongia; species Bettongia penicillata. The sequence goes on along the minus strand of JAJHZJ010000447.1, from coordinate 9,722,702 downwards.
TTCAGACTCCACAGAGAAGCAGAAATATATATCGATAATGTAAATGAGCTCTTGATTTTCTGTGCTTTTGAAGGAGAGCAGTCATGTGGAAAATCCAGAAGTGCACATAATTCCCTAAAGATTTATATTTGACTTTGGGATATGTTTTCTTTTTGCTTGCTTTTGAATATGAGTGTGTTTGCCCTGCTGGAAATTCCACATCACTTCAGGGCAAATACAAGTGCCCCACGGTGATCAGTATACGATGATTTGTCCTTATATCCCTCTATGAGCTCTATCCATGTGGTGGCACTTACATCAGGAGGCAGAGAAACACATGCTGCCTGGTTAGTCAGTATCCTGCTATGTCTAGTTCTATGGCCTCAGGTTCTGGCCTCTTATTCACCTCGGGTGTTCTTTTTCCTACTAAGTCATTCCAGGCTCCTTATGCAGCTCCCTAGAACATCTATCTATCTGTCCATGAAAATTCTTTGTTAGATGCCTTTTCTTTATTAGGAGAGCTTACTTTTATTTCTGAGTTGTCTAGGTGACTGGATAGGGCTTCTATTTCCAAGAATATGACTGGTCTGCATTAAAGTAGTGAGACACAACAAAGAGAGAGGTATTGCAAGGAGGAAAGGTGTATTGTCTTAAGTCCTTAAAAACTCTTAAACTGATAAATGTTTAAAAAACAAACCCCCAATGGAAATAAAACCAAACATCAAAATTATTATCCTGCTTCCTAGCATGATATTGCTACTCCAATCTAATGACTCCCAAGGTCCTTTTTTATTTTTATCTTTTTAGGTTTTAGTTTTGTCTTTTAAGGCTTGTGCCTTAGCTTATTTACCCAGACATTATTGATTATAGGTCACTAAGGTACCAACCACAAAGGTATCTTAGAAGGACTTCAGTATTCAAAGTTTAATGGAGAATGCTGAAAAATATTGCAATTATTTGAGAAATTTTTGTTTTTGGAAAGCATTGTGTCTGGGATTTCCCATGTCTGTGCCATGCCTGAGATGTACTCCTTGCCTAGAGTACTTTTATTCCAAACTCTGAAAGAACTTTGTAAATTTTTAATGCATATGCCCCACACTCTACTTTGTATATTTTTCTTATGTCCAAAGATCTTTGCCACTATTTATGGAAGTCAATCGATGCAAAGTTCCAATGGAAGGAGAATTCCATATACAGGGTACAGTCTCCCAGAATCTCTCATTTGTGTATGACATTTTGTTATTCAATTCAGCCCCAGAACATCATAGAGTCTCCTTAAAGAGCTCCATCATTACTTAAAGGAGTTTAACCTAACCAATTACAACATAGGCTGAATTTGGAAATTTGTGCAATGATGTAAATAATCCTGCAATGTCTCCTTGAAAAATAGTCCATATTTTTAACATCGGTATTCATATAAGGATCCAAGATAACCATGAATCATGGAACACTACAATCTCTAAGAACTGACAGTGCCATGAAGAAGTGCATGGTTGTCATTAGTAAGGCGCTCTACTTTGCCAATGAAGAATAATTCAGGAGAAGGGATATAAAACAAAGCACTACACACACATGTTACTAGAAAAGGAGATGAGATAGTGAAGGCTAAGAATGAATGATAGATAATCTGCTGATACATTGGTTCCATACACTCTCAAGAGAGCTAAAGAACAGCTGACAATGTGTTGGCTACATCCCTTTGGAGGAGGTTCACTGAAGTATGAAGGATCATAGATTCATTTTTTTTCCAATTTATTTATTTATTTTTCGTTTTCAACATTCATCTCTACAAGATTTTGAGTTTCAAATTTTCTCCCCATCTCTCTCTTCCCCCCACCCCAAAACACCATGCATTCTGATTACCCCTTCCCCTAATCTACCCTCCCTTCTATCACACCCCTCCCTTTCCTTATCCCCATCTTCTCTCTTTTCTCGTAGGGCAAGATAGATTTCTATACCCCATTACCTGTATTTCTTATTTCCCAGTTACATGCAAAAATAATTCTCAACATTCATTCCTAAAACTTTGAGTTCTAGCTTCTCTCCCTTCCTCCCTCCTCACGAAGCCCTACTGAGAAGGCAAGCAATTCAATATAGGCTGCATATGTGTAGTTTTGCTGAAGACTTCCATAATAGTCATGTTGTGAAAGACTACTTATATTTCCCTCCATCCTATCTTACCCCATTTATTCTATTCTCTTTTGACCTTGTTTGTCCCTCCCCAAAGGTGGTTACTTCTAATTACTCCCTCCTCTCATTTGCCCTCCCTTCTATCATCCCCCACACCCCACTTTTCCCCTTCTCCCCTACTTTCCTGTAGTGTATTATAGATTTTCATACCAAATTGAATATGCATATTATTCTCTCCTTAAGCAAACGTGATGAGAGTAAGCTTTACTTTTTTCCCTCTCACCTTCCCCCTTCCCCTCCATTGAAAAAACCTTTTTTTTTTTTTTGCTTTTTTTATGGGGGATAATTTTCCCCATTTCATTTCTCCCTTTCTCCTCCCAATATATTCCTCTCTCACCCCTTATTTTTTTTATTTGATATCATCCCTTCCTATTCAATTCACTCTGTCTATATCTATATGTGTGTGTGTGTATGTGTAATCCCTCCAACTACCCAAATACTGAGAAATGTTTCAAGAGTTATAAATATTATCTTTCCATGTAGGAATGTAAACAGTTCAGCTTTAGTAAGTCCCTAATGATTTCTCGTGCCTGTTTACCTTTTCATGCTTCTCTTGATTCTTGTGTTTGAAAGTCAAATTTTCTGTTCAGCTCTGGTCTTTTCATCAAGAATGCTTGAAAGTCCTCTATTTCATTGAATGGTAATTTTTTCCCTTGAAGTATTAGACTCAGTTTTGCTGGGTAGGTGACTCTTGGTTTTAGTCCTAGTTCCTTTGACTTCTGGAATATCCTATTCCATGCCCTTCGATCCCTTAATGTAGAAGCTGCCAGATCCTGTGTTGTCCTGATTGTATTTCCACAATACTCGAATTGTTTCTTTCTGGCTGCTTGCAATATTTTTTCCTTGACCTGGAAAGTCTTGAATTTGGCTACAATATTCCTAGGAGTTTTTCTTTTTGGATATCTTTCAGGAGGTGATTGGTGAATTCTTTCAATATTTATTTTACCCGTTGGTTCCAGAATATCAGGGCAGTTTTCCTTGATAATTTCATGAAAGATGATGTCTAGGTTCTTTTTTTGATTCCATAATTTTTAAATTGTCTCCCCTGGATCTATTTTCCAGGTCAGTTGTTTTTCCAATGAGATATTTCACCTTGTCTTCTATTTCTTCATTCTTTTGGTTTTGTTTTGTAATTTCTTGGTTTCTCATAAAGTCATTAACTTCCATGTGCTCCACTCTAATTTTGAAAGAACTATTTTCTTCAGTGAGCTTTTGAACCTCATTTTCCATTTGTTTAATTCTGCTATTTAAAAGGATTCTTCTCCTCGTTGGCATTTTTGGTTTCTTTTGCCATTTGAGTTAGTCTATTTTTAAAGTCGTAATTCCTTCAGCATTTTTAGGGTCTCTTTAGCAAGCTGTTGACTCACTTTTCATGATTTTCTTCTATCTCTCTCATTTCTCTTCCCAACCTCTTACTTGATTTTCAAAATCCTTTTTGGGCTCTTCCATGGCATGAGACCATTGCATATTTACTTTGGAGGTTTTGGATGCAGAAGCCTTTACTTTTAGGTCTTCCTCTGATGGTATGTGTTGTTCTTCCTCATCCAAAAGGATGGAAGAAAATACCAGCTCACCAAGAAAATAACCTTCTATTGTCTTATTCTTTTTCCCTTTTTGGGTCATTTTCCCAGCCAATTACTTGACTTTTGAGTTCTTTGTCAAGGGAAGGGTATACTCTGGGGACCTGTAAGTTCTTAGTTCCTCCAAGGTGGCATGATCCAGGGAGAGGAGTTTATTTCTCTTCTGGCCTGTGCTCTGGTCTGTGAGCAGGATTCCTTCTCCAGAGCCTCCACCAGCTCCACCACACTAGCCAGAACTCCTCCTCTCTCCAGGGCAGCCACTCAGGGCTGAGATCCAGATCAACTGCTCAGTTCTCCTATGCACTTTAGACCAGGGCTCCAACAATGGGAGTTACTCCTGCCTGGGGCCAGGGCTAGACTGCTGCCCTTCTCACCCAAGTAAAAGAGCTTTCTCACTGACCTTTGAAGTTATCTTTGGCATTTGTGAGTTGAGGAATCTGGGACCCCCAGCTGCTGTGGTAATGCCTTGAAGTCTGCTCCCTTCCTGTCCTTGCAGTAGCACAGCCCATGCTGTGATGCACTCTGCTCTGCACCTGGTGCTGTAGAACTTTCTTGTCAGCCTTCCAGGTTGCCTTGGGCTGGAAATCTCTTTTACTGTGTTGTTTTGTAGCTTCTGCTGCTCTAGAATTTGTTTTGAGTCATTTTTTGCAGGCATTTTATGGGCTGTGGAAGGAGAGCTTCTAGAGGTGCATCTTTCTACTCCACCATCTTGACTCCACCCCAGGATCATAGATTTAGCTCAGAGGCCATGTGACCCAATCTCTTCATTTTAAAGATGAAGAATTCTGGCCAGGAAGTGTTAAATGACTTGCTAAGGGTCACAGAAGTGAAAAAAACAACAACTGGAATTTATACTTGGTTTGCTAATTTTAAATCTGATGCTCCAATGTCCTAAGAGGATAATTGGATTTAACAATTACACTTTCTGCATAATTTATTGAAATATAATGAGCTATATATGAATGAGACTTGCTTTTAAGGAAGACACTCTTAAAGGCCTGGCAGAAGCCTACCATTTTCCATATCCTACAAAATAACTGAGAAATTCAAGAAGTATTGAAATTACTGATTGAAAGTCTTGGCTTAAAGGCTCAATGCTTGCTTTTATTTCTGTTTTTCCCTATAATAGAGATGAATAGAAAGAGTAAACTTTCATTTCTTTTTCTTTTCTGTTTTTAAGTTCTAACTAGGTTGTAGGTTGTTTTCAATGCCTTTTTTTGGTGGCCTCATTTTGATCCATATTTGTGAAGTTATTAGAGTTAGGTACTCCTATGGTTAAACCATCTTTCATTAATGCAACGTGACAACTCACCTATAACTTATAGCAGAATAAATCAGTGTATGAAGTGCCCAGAGCACCAAAAATTTAAATGACCTTAAGGTAACTCATTAACTAAGAAGTTAATGACACAAATAAATGATTTAAGTAGAAAGAAGAGGTGATAATATCATCCATATAAAGTATCTTCTAAATCATTGATGAAGTGCTTGAGGTTTTGATGTCAGAAAGTAGAAGTCTACCTAAGAACAAATGAGTATAAATCCTTTTTAAAAAATCTTCTTAATGAGGATATCTGTATTTAGTATCAATATTTATATAAATATGTATTTTATAATTATTATTATTATAGGGAAAATTTATATAAATCTTTTTTTGGAAAAATTAAAGTATGAAGTCTGTGGTTCCCAGGTTCTGATAAGGTAAACTTTTGCCTTATCTTTCTGGAGACCAGGTCCCCAAGCTACTGCTTGGTCATCTCTGTATTGTGCTGTTCTTTAAACCCCTATTTCTTAGAATCCTTTTATGTGGTATTTTCCTTAATAAGACTGTCAACCTTTTGAGAGCAGAAGACATCTTGATTGATTGTGTTTGTACCTACAGTGTTTAGGATAGTACCTGGGACATAGTTAAGTATTTAATTGTTTTGTTTTTCTATCTACCTATGTATCCATTGGTCCTGTCTATCAATCTATCCATCCAGCCTTCCATCTAGCCTTCAATCCTTCCATCCATTCATCCTCTTATCTATCTATCTTTATGAAGTATAGAGGTTCAAAGTGAATTGCAGTATAACACCAAAGGAAACATGCAAAGAAGAAACAATGTAAAAGTTTTTAAGAAGACTACATATGTATAAATACAAAAAATGGATATGACTCAGCCATAAAGGGCTATGACTTGGTTAATTGATACTCCAGAGAAAGAAGGAAGATTTTGAGTCTGGAGATCAGCAATTTAGAAATGAATGATAGTGTTTTTGTGAACTGAATTGTTTCTTCATAAGAACAAAGTTGGAGAAAACAAGAAAAAGCAAAATAGGCAGCAAGTTAAGGTCTACTGCACCATAAAGCTAAGTTTAAAATGGTTCAGGGATTAAAAGTGAACAGTGAAAAACAACAACCCATTTGGAAGCAAATCTAGCTACAATAATTACTGTGAAGAATCAAGAACTAAGTCTGCAAAGTTTGATTTACTTTCTTTGCTCTTTCAATTCAAGGAGAAGACGGTGCCTGTAGGTCTTTTTCTCTGACACAAACCAGGGAAAACAAGGGGCATAGTGAAAACTTAGGGCTTGAAATTGGCTTTCAGGGCCTGGGATACCATCAGAGAGATTAAAACCTCAACTTTAATTTTCTTCTACAAAGAAAACTGAGAAAACCATCAAATTTAATTAGTATGCAAGGTATTTATCTGTCTCCTTTGAAGACAGTGCTTCCATCTCAACATGGAGTGTATATCTCTGAAATATTGTGTTGTTATTTCTAAAAATCTGAACTAACACAAATTATAACCCCTTTATGCCTTAGTTAATTATTTCATGAATTATTATAGACCCCTTCCTAAATACTCTCCTCCTGCCCAAAAAAGAAAAAAATAAATAAAACACAATTAATATGCAATCTACCTGGAAAGTAGGCTGGAATGAGAAGTATTTTAAGTGTCAATTGGAGGAATTTGTATTTTAAACTAGAGTCAATAGAGAGTCACCGATTCTTTTTGAGCAGGGGAGGACCGTGGTCAGAGTTATGACCAGAAATGTCAACTGAGCATCTGGGTAGATGAATCAGTAGAGGAGACTAGATACCAAAGGAACAATTAGATGAGTCTCAACAGTCTGGGTGAGAGGTAACAAGGGTCTGAACTGAGGTAGTTGTGGGAATGGGACAAAGATGAATTTCTGAACTGAATTTGGAAGTGTTTTTGGTGACTTAAACACTTTTTCTGTAAGTGTGGAGGGGTGAGAAGGGAGTAATGGATGGGAGACTAGGGGAAGTAATTGCTTTTGTGTTTCTGGATCCTTAGCTGCTTCTAAATCCTTATTGTAGTTTGGAGACCTGGAGAGTCAGGACTGAACTGTCTGATCCTCTTTCCCATTCTGTGCAGATGACTCAAACATTGCCACATGACACGATGTTTCCCCATTGCCAACTTGATGGAAGAATTAAAAAAAATACATCTGGGGTTAAATTCAAGGTTCAATTTCTTTTACTTTCAAATCATCTGTCTCTGTTCTGCTTGCAAAGACTTGAACAGTTGAAAGGAACCCCAGTTCTACTCTTACTTAGAGTAGACTAACCTGAATCCATTCCCTATTCACCTTCTCTCTACCTGATGAGAGTTAACATTTATGCAGCACTTTGAAATTTACATAGTTCTTTACATATATTATCTCATTGATTCTCACAACAACCGTGTGAGATAAATACTATTATGACCTCCATTTTATAGTTAATGAAACTGATGCTGATGTGACTTGCCCAAGTCATCCAGCTATTAAGTGTCTGATCTGAACCCAAATCTCCCCAACTCCATGTCCCACACTCTAGCCACTACTACTTTATGCTACCTACCCAGTTGCACTGACTGTACACACACAGTAAAAGTCAACCAAGTTTTATTATTTCCTTTGGAAGTCACCGTATAATATAGAATTGAAATAATGGCAATTTAGTATGGTTGACAAGTCACCTGAGTTAAGCCTCATATGGCTCATATGAAAAATGGGAATGACAGCCCAGGTTACAAGGACTATTTGTGATAGACTTAGCCCTTCACAGCAATGCAAGGACCTAAAACATTCCCAAAGGACTCCTCGTGCAAAATGCCATCCACATTCAGAGAAAGAACTAAGGAATTGGAACAGAATGAAGCAGACTATTTTCTCTTGTATTGTGTTTTGCTTTTATTATGGCATGGTATGTTTGGTTTTTCTCATGCTTTCTCCCAATCATTTTAATTCTTCTATGCAATGTGACTAAGGTGAAAATGTGTTTAATAAGAATGTATGTGTAGACCCATATAAGATCACATGCCATCTTGGGAGGTACAAGGAGAAAATTTCAAACTTATTGAATTGAATGTTGAAAAGTAAAAACAAAGAAATTAATTTTAAAAAAGAAGGAAAAAAAGACAAATGAGGCTGAAGTAAGCTTTGAATTTTTTTCTCTCCTTCCCTACTCTTCCCTTTAAACCTTTATCTTTAATAAATAAATATTTATGTATCTAAGAAATATTTATTCAATTATTTATTTTTGCTTTTTCTTTCTTTACTTCATTTATTCCTGCCTTGGCTCCCTCATGCGGCTATTATTTTGAGGATAAATGAAAGATAGAAATTTGTAAAGGTAGTTTTGAAACTGGAAAACATTTTGGAATTCTCTTGTAATTTTTAAAATTCTGTTCAGTTAATATAAACCAGAATATCACACAGAGAAAAAGAATGTTAATTCTACATAATGAGCAAAGGAATCCTTGAATTTCTCTTCTCTCCTTTCTCAGTTTTCTCCTTTAGTCATTTTCAGTCATGACTGACTCTTTGTGATCCTATTTGGGATTTTCTTGACAGAAATATTAGAATGGTTCACCATTTCCTTCTCCAGCTCATCTTATAGATCAAGAAACTGAGGCAAACATGGTCAAGTGACTTGCTCAGGGTCACACAGATAGCTAGTAATTGTCTGGGGCTGGATTTGAACTCAGGAGGATGAGTCTTCCTGATTCCTATTTCCTCATTCATTCATTCATTTTTGTTTATTCCTTCTTTTGTCTCTTAATTTAATCTATTTAATTAGTTGGTTTTTAAAGAGGACTACTGACCATAAGTCTTTTCTTTTCCTCAATGAAGTATTGTAGTTCACTTTCCCAAGACTGTCTGCTGCCTTTGGTTTTTTGATTTATGGTTATCTAAGGTAACGTATATATGAAAAAGTGAAATAAAATAAACTGTGTGTCATCTCTAGTCAGGCTGTCAAGAGTCTTGAAGTTCCCATATTGAAATAATCTGGTCTTTCCATTAAGAGGAAATGGGAGCAATGACATTTCCAACTCTATTTCCATCTCTATAAGGAGAACCTTTCAGAGTTCTTTGGTTTCACGGGTGTCTATGCCCTATGCTGCTAGGGAGGAGAGGCATTTATTTATTATTTCAGGGAACAGAAGTAACTTCAATGGTCCCAAACTTTAAGGGCTCTTTAAGGTCAGTCTTTCCCTGGATTCCTTTTTGATTAACTTCTGTTAAAGGTATACAGTAGGTTTAATTACACAACAGGGTGCAATTTATGAGCTATTGGTTATTAATAAAACTGAGGTACATCCTACCCTAAAAAGGTCTATTGTCATTTTCCACTAAGTCATCCAGATGTTTAGATTTTTTTTCCCCACTTGACTGTTTCTGATTCTGTTAAGATAAAAATTGACTTTCAAGAGAAGCCTCACAGAATAAATGGTCTTCAATTCTATTTCCATTTTACAGGGCTTGCAAATGTTGCTGATGTTAGCCATTTTTAGTTTTTAACATAATCTGCTCAATGCACTTTGCAAGAGTAAAACAAAGACTTCAGGTGAATGACCAAATTCAATCCAACTTTTTGTTAACCTTTTCCCCCATATAAAAGGGTTTCTTTTTTCTGTCTTATATATTGGATGATTTTTCTTTTATTTGAATGGGAGTTTTCCTGTTCCTCCTCCTCTCCCTCCACACACACTTTGACATTTGTGCAGAGGACAAGAGTAACATTTCTGGCACAATTACACATTTGGAAGTCATTCTATTATTTTCCAATAGAAGAACTTAGCCTGATTCAATCTAACATTTATCTACTGTGTTATGGGTCTTTGAAATAATGAGACCGTAGCAATGCAAAAGCATACATTCATACACACACACATATGCGTGTGTGTGTGTCTATGTATATATGATACATAGATGGGGATGTGCAAGGAATTGAGAATGCAATGACAAAATGTGAACCTCTCTTTTAGAGGTGGGCCAAACATGAGTACCCTGTTAGTTCAGCCTTGATTTGGGGATGGAACAAAGAACTTGAAAGTCATGGAATAGTTAAAAGGAAGTTTACTTAGCCCTCATATAGCAAGGATGTGATTTCCTCACCCTCATTTCCATATGGAAACAGTGTCTAGCCATCTGAGTGGACTGTATTCTTCAGATATCTACCAAGTTAGGAGGGCTCCAACTCTACACAGGTGGGACTTTTGTGACCTAATATGATCAGGAAGTCCCATCAAAGCAGGCAAGAGCCAATCTGATTTTATGGATAAGTTTGTGCCTTTTTAAGGAAAACTAATCCCTGGAGGAGGTTGACATGGAAGATTATTTAAACCTCTGGCAGACAGTGATCCTATAGCAATGTAATTAGTTACTGCTTCTCTACCCTGGTGGTTCAAGCCTGAGTTTCCTACTGCTGATAAGGCTGAGACTGATGGATAGAGATCCCTTAAGCTGAGTAGTTCTGATCATCTGTAGTAGGGCCAAAGACAACTCGGGTTCCACACTAAGTCCCATATAATTATGATGAACATCCCCTAGACAGCTTTGGGAAAACCAGCCCAGGTCAGAAAAACCATAAGCAGAAAAACTTTCTCTCAAAGAAGATTTGGTGACCGTCTCTCACAATCTCATCTCAAGGGTGAGAGGTACCATTTTGAAAATTAGTAGTAACTTCAATATCCATGCTCTATCAAAAGAGGCAAGATGATGTTAGAGACTGTTAGATTATTTAGTGCATAGAGAACTGGGCCCAGAGTGAGGAAGACCTGAGTTCAGATTTGCTCTCAGACAGTTATTATGTATGATCTTGGGCAAGTCACCTAACTTCTGTTTACCTCACCTGTAAATGGGGATAATAATAGTACCTGTCATGAGGATCAAAGGAGATAGTATTTCTAAAGTGCTTAATACAGTGATTGACACATAGGAGTCATGTAAATGCTAACTATTATTATTTTTATATTATTAATAGTAGATGGATAGCTAGCTTCAAAATCAGGATCATATGACTTTTGCCTCTGACACACATTAGCTGCTTGACAAGCCAAGTGATTATGTAAATCATTTAACTTCTTGGTATTTCTGAAAAAAAAATCTAAGCCAGGTATTCTTAACCCAGGGTACATAAACTTGTATTTAAAATTTTGTTGATGACTGTATTTCAGTACTGTTGGTTTCCTTTTTAATTACATGTATTTTATACCATGGATTCAAAAACGATTCTAAGAAGGCATCCATGGTTTTCACTGCCCTGCCAAAATGTTCTATAGTAAGAAGAAGAGGTTAAAAATCCCTGCTCTGACACTGTAAATTACAAAGAAAGGGTTCAGTCTTCATTGAAAGAGAGAATTTCCTCCCCTGAGATATCCCTATACAAATGAAATCACAGGTCTAATTCTTATCCCTATCAAAAAGAGTTTCATTTTTAATGGCTACTTCCTCAAAGACTGGAATTATTTCTGTTTTAGGAACTATTATGGATCATAGATATGCAACCATGGATCCTTTGTATTTGCCTATCTTTGTCACAGAGTTGTGAGATCAAATGAGAAAGCATGTTAAATGCTTTGTAAACCTTAAAATGCTACATAAATGCTAATTATTATTATAAATAGTTATTATGATCTCTCAATAGAGTTCAACCTGAATACATACTCCTGGAAAATGTCAGAGGGGATAAAGAATACCCATTTTTTTTCAAAGCAGAATATTCAGTTAAATAGATAATCTATGGATTGGTCCATCAGGACAAATACCTTGTGCAGAATTAGCAGACGGAAGAAAATTCAATAGGAGGAGAAGATGCTGGATTGCATTTGGGAAATTCTGTAGTTCTTTGAATGAACCCACACTTCTCTTGGAAACAAAGTTTTGTTTCACATTTGTTTAGGTTATACATGTGCAGTCATGCAAAACACTTCCTTAACAGTCATGATGTGAAAAACTAACTATATTTCCCTCCATCCTATACTGCCCCCCATTTATTCTATCCTCTCTTTTAACCCTATCTCTCCTCAAAAGTATTTACTTCTAATTACTTCTCTCTCTCATTTGACCTCCCTTCTATCATCACTACTACCTCAGTTCCTATTTATCCCCTTAGCTCCTCTACTTTTCTGTAGTGTAAGATAGAGTTTCATACCAAATTGAGTCTGCATGTTATTCCTTCCTTAAGACAAATCCAATGAGAGTAAGGTTCACTCTTTCCCTCTCACCTCTCCTTTCTTCCCTTCACTGAAAAAGCTTGCTTCTCTTATGTGAGATAATTTACCCCATTCAATTTCTCCCTTTCTCCTCTCAATATATTTCTCTCACCCCTTAATTTTATTTTCTTAGATATCATCCCTTAATATTCAACTCACCCTGCATCTTATGTCCATATGTATATAATCCCTCCTACTACTCTAATACTGAGAAAAGTCTCAAGGGTTATAAATATTATCTTTCCATGTAGGAATTTAAACAGTTCAATTTTGTTAAGTTCCTTATGTTTTCTCTTTTCTGTTTATCTATTCATGCTTCTCTTGATTCTTGTGTTTAGAAGTCAAATTTTCTAATCAGCTCTGGTCTTTTCATCAAGAATGCCTGAAAGTCCTTGATTTCATTGAATGACCATTTTTTTCCTCTGAAGTATTACACTCAGTTTTGCTGGGCAGGAGATTCTTGGTTTAATCTTAGCTCTTTGACCTCTGAAATATCATATTCCAAGCCCTTCATTCCCTTAATGTACAAGCTGTGAGATCTTTTGTTATCCTAATTGTATTTCCACAGTACTCAAATTGTTTCTTTCTGACTGCTTGCAATATTTTCTCCTTGACCTGGGAGCTCTGGAATTTGACTATAATATTCCTAGGAGTTTTCCTTTAGGGAACTCTTTCAGGAGGTGATCATTGCATTCTTTCAATATCGATTTTACCCTCTGGTTCTAGAATATCCATGGATTTTTCCTTGATAATTGCTTGAAAGATGATCTCTAAGCTCTTTTTTTGATAATGGCTTTCAGGTAGTCCAATAATTTTTAAATTGTCTCTCCTGGATCTATTTTCTAGGTCAGTTTTTTTTTCCAGTGAGATATTTTATATTATTTACTATTTTTTTCATTCCTTTGGTTTTCTTTTATAATTTCTTGATCTGTATAAAGTTTTTAGCTTCAAGAATAAAGATTATTGTAATCTTTTTTTATTTAAATATAAATTTATTTCTTTAACTTTTTACATTCATTTCCACAAAATTTTGGGTTCCAAATTTTCTCCCCATTTATCCCCTCCACCCACCCCAATACACCGAGCATTCTAATTTTCCCTATCACCAATCTCCTCTCTTCTATCATCTTTCCCTTCTCTTGTCCCCATCTTCTCTTTTGTCCTGTAGGGCCAGATGACTTTCTATTCCCCATTAACTGTATTTCTTATTTCCTAGTAGCAAGAACAATACTCAACAGCTGTTCCTAAAACTTTGAGTTCCAAATTCTCCCCATCCCTCCCTCCCCACCCATTCCCTTTGGGAAGGCAGGCAATTCAATATAGGTCATATCTGTGTAGTTTTGCAAATGACTTCAATAATAGTCATGTTGTGTAAGACTAACTGTATTTCCCTCCATCCTATTCTGCCCCCCATTGTTTTTATTCTGTCTTTTGATCCTGTCCCTCCCAGAGTGTTGACTTCAAATTGCTCCTTTGTCCCATTGCCCTCCCTTCCATCATCCCCCCCATCCCTGCTTATCTCCTTCTCCCCCACTTTCCTGTACTGTAAGATAGGTTTTCATACCAAAATAAGTGTGCATTTTACTCCTTCCTTTAGTCGAATGTGATGAGAGTAAACTTCATGTTTTTTTCTCAGCTCTCCTCTTTTTCCCTCCACTAAAAAGTCTCCTGCTTGCCTCTTGAATGAGAAGAATTTACCCCATTCCATTTCACCCTCTCTCCTCCCACTACATTTCTCTACATTTCTCTCCTCTACACTACATTTACCTTAATTTCTTTTAAGATATGGTCCCATCCTATTCAATTCACTCTGTACTCTCCATCTCTGTGTGTGCACATGCATGTACGTGTGTGTGTGTGCGTGTGTGTGTGTGTATGTCTGTGTGTGGTCCCACAAACTATCCAGATACTGAAAAGCTTTAAGAGTTACAAATATTGTCTTTCCATGTAGGAATGTAAGCAGTTCATTTTTGGTAAGTCCCTTATGACTCCTCTTTGCTGTTTACTTTTTCATGCTTCTTCTCATTCTTGTGTTTGAAAATCAAATTTTCTTTTCAGCTCTGGTCTTTTCATCAATAATGCTTGAAAGTTCTCTGTTTCATTGAAAGACCATATTTTCCCCTAAAGTATTATACTCAGTTTAGCTGGGTAGGTGATTCTTGGTTTGAGTCCTAGTTCCTTTGACTTCTGGAATATCCTATTCCATGCCCTTTGATCCCTTAATGTAGAAGCTGCTAGATCTTGTGTTATCCTGATTGTATGTCCACAATACTGGAATTGTTCCTTTCTAGCTGCTTGCAATATTTTCTCCTTGACCTGGGAATTCTGGAATTTGGCCACAATGTTCCTAGGAGTTTTTCTTTTTGGATCTCTTTCAGGCGGTGATTGATGGATTCCTTCAATACTGATTTTGCCCTCTGGTTCTAGACTCTCAGGGCAGTTTTCCTTGATAATTTCATGAAAGATGATGTCTAGGCTCTTTTTTTGATCATGGCTTTCAGGTAGCCCCATAATTTTTAAATTGTCTCTCCTGGATCTATTTTCCAGGTCAGTTATTTTTCCAACGAGATATTTTACATTCTCTTCCATTTTTTCATTCTTTTGGTTTTGTTTTATGATTTCTTGGTTTCTCAGAAAGTCATTAGCCTCCATCTGTTCCATTCTAATTTTGAGAGAACTATTTTCTTCAGTGAGATTTTGAACCTCTTTTTCCATTTGGCTAATTCTGCTTTTGAAAGCATTCTTCTCCTCATTGTCCTTTTGAACCTCTTTTGCCAATTGAGTGAGCCTATTTTTCAAGGTGTTATTTTCTTCAGCATTTTTTTGGGTTTCCTTTAGCAAGGTATTGACCCGTTTTTCATGCTTTTCTTGCATCTCTCTCATTTCTCTTCCCAGTTTTATCTCCACCTGTCTAACATGATTTTCAAAATCCTTTTTGAGCTCTTCCATGGCCTGAGCCCACCGGACATCCACCTCGGATGTCTGGGATAGAGAGGCCCCGACCTCCACGTCTTTCCCTTATGGCAAGCATTGTACTTCCTCATCAGAAATGAAAGGAGGAAGGAACATCTCTTCCCCAAGAAAGTAGCTCTCTATGGTCTTATTTTGCTTCCTTTTTCTGGGCGTTTTCCCAGCCAGTTACTTGACTTCTGAGATTCCTGTCCACCCCCACCTAGATCTGCCCAGCTAGTGCTTGGGATCTGAGATTCAAATGCTGCTTCCCAGCCTCAGGGCTTTCTGCAGTGGGAGCAGCTGCTATTCAATGTGAGCTTAAGTTCTGTTGCTTGGTTGAGGGCAGGGCCGCCTCCCAGGCTCAGTTCCCTCAGGGGGTTTATGCAGAGACCTCTGGTAATGGTGCTCCTGCCTGCTTGGGGAGTCCCGGGCCGCCACTGCCTCTACTGCTGCCTCCCGAAGGGACCTGAGCCACAGAGACACCCCGCTCCCCTCTTAGCCAGCCCAGAAGTCTCTCTCACTGACCTGTAGCACCTGTGGGTGGAGGAACTTTTGCGGCTGCTGGAGATTCCTTCCCTGAAGCCTGCTCGGGATCTGCTCCTGTGGGGCCCAGTGGCCAGGGAAGCTCATGGGTGGGCTCCACTGTCTGGAGCGTGACAGACCCCCAGGATGGCTTTCCAGGGCTCTCTGGAATGGAAATCTCTTCCACTGTGTTTCTGAATGGCTTACAGTGCTCCAGAATTTGTGAGGAATTCTTTTTACAGGAAATTTATGGGCTGTGGATTCGGAGCTAGCTTACGTGAGTCTTTCTACTCTGCCATCTTGGCTCCTCCCCCCATTCTAATCTTTCTTCAGAGAGCTTTTGGACCTCCTTTTCTATCTGGCCAATTTTTAAGGCATTCTTCTCATTTGCTTTTTGGATCTCTTTTACCATTTAGGTTAGTCTGTTTTTTATGGTGTTGTTTTCTTCAGCGTTTTTTGGGTCCCCTTTAGCAAATAGTTGACTTGTTTTTTCATGATTTTCATGAATCACTCTCATTTCTCTTCCCAATTTTTGGTCTACTTCTCTTACTTTATTTTCAAAATCTTTTTTGAGATCTTCCATGACCTGAAACCAATTTGCATTTTTCTTAGAGACTTTGGATGTAGGAGCTTTGACTTTGTTGTCTTCTTCTGTTTGTATATTTTGGTCTTCCTTGTCACCAAAGTAATATTCTAGAGTCTGATTCTTTTTTCTGGTTTTTCTTCATTTCCCCAACCATTTACTTGACTTTTGATCTCTTTGTCTCCTTCCAGTGGGGGTGGGGAGGTGTACTGTCAGCTGCTCAATCCCCCCACAATCTGTGGGCCCAGAGCTCCAGAAACACTATCTGCCTCTGTCCCTGCTGCTGCCTCAGACTCATCCACCCCCTTCAGTGCCTTGGGGCTGGCGCAAGACCACTCGCTCTCATACAGGTCGAACAGATTTTTTCCACTGATCTTCCAATTTGTCCACAGTATTTTGTGGTTGTGAAGTCTAGACAGGTGCCAAAGATTCAATCCTCCAAGGTTTACTCATGTCCCATCTGTATAGGCACAACCCATGCTGGACTACATTCTGCTCCAAGCATGGCACAATTGACCCTTCCTAGCAACCTTCCAGGCTGTCTTGTGCTGGAGATTCTGTGGGTTATGCAGCTCCAGAATGGTATTTGGCTGGAACTTGGGGAGAGCTTCAGCAAGTCTCTGCTTCTACTCCACCATCTTGGCTCTGCTTTCTTTGTTTCACATTTTGAAAAATAGTTCTTCAAGTGATGTTGTACTTCTGTGAAGCGTGGAATGTCTGAAGAATTAATTTTTATTAAGATCTCACAAAGGGCAGTTGAGAGGTACATGGTGGGAATGAGTAGGGTGCAACTTAATGTCAATGAAAAATTGATATGAAACATATCATCTCAGATATGTGTGTGAGAGAGAAAGAAAGAGAGAGAGAGAGAGAGAGAGAGAGAGAGAGAGAGAGAGAGAGAGAGAGAAACAAAGGACATGAGCTGATTATGAATAAAGAACAAGAAATAACTATTGGATGGATGTTACAAATGTTTCATTGGTATTCACAGAATATCTAGAGACAAGGAAGAAGGACCCCAGAATGTTGAAGAGATCCACTGTGGAAGATTTGCAGGAAATCAGGGGTAAAAATCATATATAATAAGAAGCATAGATGATTTCTGCCTTATTGGAAGAGTGTCCACATTAATGAGCTCATATAGATCCATTAAAATATCAAAGTGGTGAAGTACTTTCTAGCATCCAAGACTACAGATCCATAAGTCAAAGTTTAAATCTTATTAAGCATAGTTAAATGTAACATGACTGAAAAAATATTACTTTTTACTCTTAAAGGGAGCTGGGATCTTGTCAATATGGGAGTTCCCTTGAAAAGTCTAGATCACAGCACTTCCATTCCTGGCCATCCTATAGCACATACTCCCCAGAAACCTTACCACCACTTGTCTATCCAACATGTTTGAGGTCTTCATTGCTTTCTTCAGATCAAAGGAGCACTCTGGCTTTTCACTTGCCATTCCTTGTTCTTTACAGAGGGTGTTCTAACACAACAGTCTCTTAGTTCAGGTTCAGTGTTAGGATGAAATGGAATGAGGCACTAGCAAGTGATTGAACAATTGACAAAAGGTATTTATTCATTCAAATAATCTTTAGGAACCCATCACATCTGAGAGGACTACACTCCACATGGCTGGGACTTTTTATGACCTTTAGGTGTCCAAGGAGCTATATGATGGAAACCAGGGATGACAAGTCCTGGAGTCAGCTTTATTTCCTTTTAGGAAAAGCTAATTCCTGTTTCAGGATGGGAGGAGGAGAGTCTGGACCTACTGCATGTTATGGCTTTGAGAAGAAAGCTACAATAGAGAAACACTGGTTAAATAGTAGCTGAGTTATGCCATGTGATTAATCCCTCTTCACTTTAACATTACCTGATGGGATCTCCTATTCCTGTTTTTCTTGGAAATTCTCTGTTTCATATTATAGCTTGCTCACATCCATCATACTCTTTCCCCTTGCCCTCTCTTTAATACTCTGATTTGGTTGTTTGGAGGTAGTTGTCTTATTGCTGCATAACAGCAGTAAAATGTTAGTGTTAAAAAGGTGAAGCTTTGCTCTCATGGGAAGGTTAGGATTAGTAATAGACCCCTGTAATTTCCTGAAAGCAATCCCCCTCCTCAGCATCCCCTTTTCAATTCTCAGGCCAACTCATTGGCCATCTATACTGTGTTTCCCAGATACATGTGTTATTGGACAAGCTCTATAGAATAACTCTCCAGATACATGCACTCATTATAGTTTTTGTGTTAGTGATAACTATTTAACTGTTTAGAATAATTGAGTGTATGTATGTGTGTGTGCATGTGTGTGTGCGTGTGTGTGTGTATGTGTGCTACTTTTATAAATTCATTTTAGGTGGGATCCATTTGAAGCATTGTGATTTGACTTTTGCAAGGCAGGCTGGAAACCTCTTTTCAGTAACTTTTGCTCCTCGTGATTTTTGTACTCTGAAGTTGTCTTAAGACAGTTTGTATTCACCACCAACCCTAAGATTGGGGCATTTAAGAAAAACTGAAATTAATGTTGACTCTTATACTCCAATAATGCTAATTGCCATTCTAAAGCAATCCCTTAATTTCCCATAGTTCAAACCTCAGAAGCAGGCTTATAGAAATATATCATCATGCACCTAGCATTTGCAGTGGTCTTTGTCAGATTTTTAGAATTACATCGTTGCAGTAACAAACTTCTGACAGATAAATAGAAGCAGGGAGGTTGTGTGGTTCATTGATGTTGGTGTTGTATTTATTCTGTCAGGTTTCTGGATGCTAGGAAATTGATAGAATTGGTGATACTTCTAGAAAACTTGAGGAATAAAGTAAAGTATGTATTTCAAAAAGTACATATGGGAATAGAGAATTTTCTTTATCCTGTAGAAAAAATCAAAATATGAACACATATGGGACAGTTTATCACTCAAATTTAATGTCTCAACTCAGAAGCTACCCTTTTACCTCAACATTCTGTGGGAGTGACTTTAGGTTCTTGAAGATTATATAAATGAAACAAAGGCTCTTGTGAGTCTTAATATGTTGAAAAGGATTTGAGTTTGGGCCTTGCAATAGAATTGTGTGACTGTCTTCAGACAAGAGTTAACCTAGCTATTAAATTCATGAAAGACTAATCTACCAAAGGTTGCCCACCAAATGAGAAATATTTTTGGTCATAGCAACTCAAGAAACTACAACTCAAAGTATATAAATGTTGCAATCACCATCAAGGAACCATCACTAACACTGATAAAATTAGATCATTATGAGGAAGGAATTACCTTGGTCGTTTAACTGCCTGAAGGAAAAAGGAAAATAAAATGCATACTTTGATGAGACTAAATGAAAAATTAAGTATGAGTGAAAAGAGCCAGGTGAATTCAACAGTTTTATTAAGGACTTAAGATGTGCAGAGCTTTGGTGATACAAAGAGATGGGGATACAAACACTTCAATAGGTGTCTAAATTAGGCACTGAGTGCAAGAGCCCAGCAGAAGGAATGTTAGGCATTTACTAAGGAGTTCAATATGCTCTTTTATAAGAAGATGATGGAGATGGAATTTCTCATAGTGGAAAAGTATGTGATTAGGAAAAGAAGAAAGGATACAAGTGAATAAATTAATAAACATATGAACAAACATAAATAAATTCTAAATAATATATTAGAAAAATTAGAATACTAAAAGAACTTAAAAATAAATAGAATGAGAAATCAAGATGGTCCAAAAGCAATCATAATGAATGTAAGTTTTGAAAGGAACATGACTGGTCATTTAATATAGCCCATTCTTGAGCAATAAATTCCTTTCTTAATATCTTCATCACTTTTTCTTCAAGAAGAAATGGGATTCAAGGATGCTGAACTAGCTGCAATCCTGAGGCAGCCTTTTCCACTTTTTGGACAGCTATAATTGTTACGAAGTATTTCCTTTTATCAAGCTGAAAAGAGACTTCTGCCCATTACTCCAAGATATGCCCTCTGGGGCCAAAAAAGCCAAGCCGAATCCTTCTTCTAGATGACAGCTCTTCAAATAGTTGAAGACAGCTATCATGTCTCCACTCTGTCTCTGCTTCTCCAGGCTAAATATGCCTTATTCCTCCTCCCAGTTGTTCTAGGATGGCAAGGTTTCAAGCCTTCTCACCACAGCATGATGTAGTGAAAAGAAGAATGGACCTGGATTTGAACCCCATCTCAAACATGAGACACTGATATATCGATTTCCTTATCTGTGAAATATAGGGGTTGGACTCAATATCCCCTCTATTTAAAAATCTAAGATCATATGATTCTTTGGGTGTGCTTTGATGTTTAAGTGCCCTTTGTAAAATGTTGAGCCCAAATTTGAGCATAATTTTCCAGTTCTTTTCTGACCCCCTAAGATCGGGATGGGGACCTTGTGACCTCAAGGCCACATGTGGCCATCTAGGTCCTCAAATACAACCTTTTGACTGAATTCAAACTTCACAGAACACATCCCCAAAAGGATGTGTTCTGTAAAACTTAGACTCAGTCAAAAGGCCATGCCCCTGCCCTAAGGCATAATGCAAGGATAACTGTTGCTTTTTCTAGTTCTAGGACAGTATTCTTTTTTAATAGAATCTTGTGCTCATCCTTCATTGCCAAAGAAGACCATGCCATCAGAGAAATGATGACGTAACTTGCACTTGACTTTGTTTCGAGTGAGGGAGGGCTGTGCAGGTCACTAGCTTCACTTCTCCTCCAGAGCCATCTGAATGCAGTGATCAGATATTCATCAGGATGACTGGAGATGACCCAGGATGCACGAGGAGACCTTGGGACCTTTATGCCGAGGTCTTTGCAGGTACTCACTTATGGTGAGGTGGCACCCATTCATTGAATAGGACTTTTTAAGAGGTAGCCAGGGCATGGCCCCTTTAACGAAGTCAAGAGAAAGAAAGACTCAGAGTGGGAGAGAAACAGCAGTAATCACTCTAAAGCTAGGATGGTCCAGAAGACCCCTGAGGTGGGGGCTCATTGGCGTCCCAGTTTCAGAGTACAGAAGGTTTAAGGTTTTGAGAGAGGAGAGGAGAGGAGATCAGAGGAATGGAGAGGAACTAGACAGTAAAAACCCGGTCAACTGGGCATCTTTTGGCCATCCAAATTTACCTTCCTTTGGAGAGGAGAAGGAAGGGAAGGGGAGGCAGACAGGAGAGGAGGAGCTGAGTTACCCAGCTAGCTGGGTCCCCATTCAGCCAGCTGCATCTTCTCACAGGATTGTGTTCATCCTTTGTTGCCAAAGAAGGCCATGCCATAGAGTCTACATTTTCTGTCAGTTGCCAAGCTAAGATATCTGAAATTTATCCTGAAGAAAGATGACTAAGAGCTCTTGTATCTACATTTATTAGAACAGAGTTCGCTTGTAGCATAGAACAGAGGGGGACTTTTGGGAAACTCATTGAGTACTGTGGAGAAAAGGCTAAAAGTTTAGTTAGAAAAGGGATAGACGTTGTTTTTCGGCTGTTTTTCAGTCATGTCCAAGTCACTGTGACCTCATTTAGGTTTTTCTTGGCAAAGATACTGGAGTGGATTATCATTTCCTTATCCAGCTCATTTTACAGATTGAGGAAACACAGGCAAAAAGGTTTAAATGACTTGCCCAGGATCACACAGCTGGTAAGTGTCTGAGACCACGTTTGAGCTCAGGAAGCTGAGTCTTACAGATTCTGGGCTCAGCTCTCTGTCTACTGAATCACCTAGAAGGTGTTTAACAAATGTGCTTGAAGTTGGAATTGAAAATTACTGTTGTGATTTAATCTGAGAGATGTTTACCATTTTACACGTCATGGTGACTTTAGGTTTTTGGCTCTAACTTTCTCTTCTAGAATCTACTTGTCTTATATACCAATGCATTTTACTGCCCACTTTTTCTAATGAATTACTCAAGCAACATTTATTAAGCTTACTAACTATTGAACTCAGTATGTGCACGACACTTTTGTATCACTTTTTGTGATACAAAAATACAAAGAAACAATTCCTATTTTGATCAATTGGAGTGTTTCCTTGTAAGAATCAGGACAGAAATGTGTTTTCACATTTTCTTTGCTCTTATCAGTTAAGGATTTTAGATATCTAGCTTGAGCAAGAAGCAGTTGCTGTCCATTTGACTGACTAACTTGGAAAAATAATCTCAGAGTCCAACAATGCAAAAGGTTATTTAACTTCAAAGACCTGGCTATCAGTGACCTGGGATCTCATCAGTATGTTCAGGACTTGGATATATGAATGTGAAGGTATCTTGTCACTGAAGCACATGTCTTGTATAGAAATTTATTTATAGAATATAGAAATTCTGCATTACCTATATGTGCTGTTACAGTTCTGTATCTATAGATTTCTTTTACTTTTCCTAGAATGACTTTTAAAATACAGAAATTTCTCATAGTTACTGCATTTCAATAATCATTGTATACTGGATGCTATATTGGTTATGCTTTAGAATTTTTTTTTCCTGACTGTCCATGTTTTCTTCATCCTAGTATCTTCCCTGGATCTTCAGTTTTGTACACATACACATACAAACATATATACATATATACATACATATACACATACGTATATATATGTGTGTGTATGTGTGTGTATATGTAGATAAGTAGATGTGTGTGTGTGTGTCTGTGTGTATATGTAGAAAGAGAGAGAAAGGCTTTCATTTTCTCTCCCCTATTATACTTTCTTTTCTTTGAGAGCTAGGATTGTCCTTCGCCTTTCTTTG
Organism: Bettongia penicillata ogilbyi; assembly: GCA_023548195.1. Classification (NCBI taxonomy): domain Eukaryota; kingdom Metazoa; phylum Chordata; class Mammalia; order Diprotodontia; family Potoroidae; genus Bettongia; species Bettongia penicillata. The sequence continues at coordinate 9,699,676 of JAJHZJ010000447.1, read as the reverse complement.
GACTCCCACCTGCTTAGCACAGTGCCTGGCACATGACTAGTCTGTTATTCCAGAGTGAGCCCTTGTCTCTTTAATGGCAAGTAAGTTTATGGTAGTGGTATTGAGCAAGTGCCAAAGTAATTGGCATCATAATTACACAAAGGGCAGCCAAATATATATATTTGTAATTTATAAGCGAAGAATAAAAATTACCTTAAAGTTCACCCACTCTAAGTAATTTATCATGAACCTCACAGCATTTGAAAAATGAATATCAATTATGATAAAATATTTACTTTGGAAATTTCTAACTCTTACATTCAGTGAGTGAGATCAAAAGTCACAGAATGGTCCAGTAGATGTCTATGTCTAAAGCATCTGATGAAATACCAATGTGCCGTTTTATAAGAAAGACAATCAGATTTGAGTTCTTTGTTACTTGCCTGTTAAATTATTTCTCTGCTTTTCCAGAGTTTCTTGGTACTAGTGAAGATAATGCTGAGGCATTAAACTTGAGTGATATACTGTCCTGTCTGGGTCTATATTTTGATTCTTCTACAGTATAGAGAGAGTTAGGCTATAGATGGTCAAGGGGATCTCTTCCAGTTACTCCAGGATCTCTTTCATCTACCAACCTCCTCATTTTACAGATGAAGAAATTGAGACCCAGGGAGGTTATATGACTTATCCAAGGTCACACAGGAGCATCAGAGGTAAGATTCTGTAACAAGATGATCTCTAACTTTATCAGCAACATTCAGTAAAAAGCCTTGTATGAATACTGCTTTTCTTATTACCCTTCACATTCCCATCTGATGAAGAGGACATACTCTTAAATTTTTATGAAGCTAGTTTCTAGAGTCTACCTTGCCTCGCCTAGCAATGTATGTCCGTTTGAAGACTGTCCTTATGTGGATGGCAGGTGTATTTTTCACATAGGGAGCTATGAAAAATGGCATGCACACCCTAGAGCCAACTTAAGAGAAAAGAAGCAGAATAGTACATGGGTTATGGCCTGGATTCTAATCTATCTCTTTATACCTACACTCTGGCCTAAAGGAAGAACTGTTTTGAATTAAGAAAAAGGATAACAAGCATATTGATTGGGATGTAATCTATGCATGCATAAAATGTGCCTGTGCATATCATTACAATCTGTACATGTTGCCCTATTGAATACTTGGCATATCTATATTCATAATGTCATAAGTAATATATGTATATATATATATAATAGACATGTGCCTACGCATGTGTACTGTGAACATATGTCAGTACAGATGCTAATATGTATATAGATATAGCTATAGATTAGATATAGCTATAGAGGATATAGATATAACTATTGTTATTGTTTAGTCATTTTCAGTACTGTCTAACTCTTCATCGAGATTTTCTTGGCAAAGATACTGAAGTGGTTTGCCATTTCCTTCTTCAGTTCATTTTACAGGTGAGAAAACTGAGGGATTAAGCAACTTGCTCAGGGTCACATAGTTAGTAGGTGTCTGAGGCCAGATTTGAACTCAGATCTTCCTGACTCTAGGACCGGCACTCTATCCCCTGTGCCATATAGATGTAATCTCATTGATGTAATAGAATCTCAGTGAGGTGAGAACTTCTAACCCTAATCTCTCTCCTGTTCTCCAGTCTTGCATCTCCAACTGCTTAGTAGACATCTCAAATTGGATGTCTTATAGACGTCTCAAACTCAACATGTCCCAACCTGAACTTAACCTTTATCCCAAATATACTATTCTGCTGTACTTACAGTCTCAGAGAGTTTCTTAGGATATCAAAGCATAAAGTGTGCCCTGTGACACAGTGGAAAGAATAGTGGTCATGGAGTAAGAGTCAGTGAGTTCAAGTGATCTGGAGTGACCTTGGGTAAATCGTTTGACTTCCCTGGGTCTCAGCCTCCTCATCTGTAAAATGAAAGGGTTGGTCTAAATGTCCTCTGACATTAGCTCTATCTCTATTATTATTGTCCAGGATTACTTGATTGACATGGATCAGAAGTTAGGAATGGGTTCCAACTGGGCTCCCTCTATATTCATAGGCTCACTATTTGTAGTATGTCCCAGGTATTGCCTGGATTCATCATCGCATATGTCTAATCAGTCAAGAAATGCCTCCGATATAAAAGAACAATTTTTTAAAAGTTACGGTAAGAGTTTTGTTATCTTCCACATGTAACATCATCTCCCTAGAGTTGGGAACATCTGTTCCAACAACTGTCCACAGCAACGGGGGGAGATTACTGCTTAGTTTTTACATAGCTGTAGAGACAGAATAATATGACATCCTCACAGTCTCGTTTGGGAATTATCAGGATATCAGACACTCCAGTTAACGCTCATAAAGCTCAAATCCAGCCATCAGGACAACCACCAGGAACTAGTTTGTGAGCCTAAGTAGACTAGCAAGGAGAAACGACTGAGGCAAAGGAACAGATCCAATAGAAGGCTGAAGGAGTTAAGAACCAGAGGAAAAATCTGATAAGCATGTGGAGATTTACATGTTTGATTTTCCAAAGAGTGAGATTAAGGCTAACCTGGTGGAGAAGGAGGGAAAGACAGATTTATGGCATTTTCTGAATCTCAAGTATCCCAGTCAAATAATATCCTAATCAAAAGTTATCACAATGACTGTTTGTTGTAATGGCTGTATTGACCATTATATTAGCTGTACTCAATATTCTTTGGAGTCAGGTAAGCTATTACCATAAAAATTATTTCCCAAACCTCTCCCAACTCTGTTTTCACTTTAGACTTCTTAATAATATGTCAAAGCATAAGTTAAAGAAAAAGCTGATGACTCTGTCTTGATGAGAAGTTTTCAGTTTAGGCAGTTTGAGAGAAAAAAGGTCTCATTTTCCTCCAGAAGTCTATTGTGGTTTTCTATAAAGGGTAATCATAGTTAACAACATGACAATTCTAAGAAACTCAGCAGGTAACAAGATGGAATACAATTTTTTATCTTTGACAAAAAAAAATCTTAAGCCTTTTATATATGTAGTTTCAACATTCTTTATCAGTATAGGATATTTAAACGGAACATATTTTAAAGACCATTTCAAAACAGAGATGCTGATTTCTGTGTTGGTTGGTTACTGAGTTTGTTTTTCTATTCCCAACATACAAAACAAGTTCAGAAACAAAGCAACAAAGGCAATTTTTAAGCTTCCAAGAATACTTTCTATCAGGACATCATGCCGACAAATGCCCAGAGTTCTGTTGACTCTATAGTAGCAGATATACTCAAAGTTAAAATTGTCACAATAATATCCTGTCACCCAAAAAGTAATTGCATCATTTCTGGTATGCCTCCAGAGCCTGCTTTTCTATGTTCAAGTTCAGGGCAAGAATGAAATTGCAAGTTTTTTCTCTTAGTTAACATATGTGAAGCTTTTTTTTTTCCTTTTCAGGCTAGCAGCATTATTACCTATACATTTTACCATTTCTGGATGTCACTTTTCCTGTCATCTTGAATTAGGGTAAAGGTGAAGTCTGAATTCTTTATTTGAAAACTCTAAAATATAAAAGCTCTTGCACTTGTAAATTATCATGATAATGCAAAGTGGCAACCTTTGGAAATTGATATTACTAACTTGTTGACCAACACTGACTTATATTCATTACTTCACCCCGCTTTTTCAAAGGAAATAGTTTTCAATTAGAAAAAATGTCAAAATACTTCACAGTCTCAGAACTAATATCTATAAATAACAGAATTTTTTTAAACTGACCTAGTGATAGTAAATTGGCACAAAGCTCAAAATTAGTATTTAACATTTAATGGAACGAACAAACTAATTCTGCAGTTTAACTCAACATTTGCAGGAAGATGACTTGTACCCTAATGGCTTGTAATTAATTTTTCTGAAAATCATATTTATGATAGTCTGCAGATTCAGGGCTTTATCTAATACATAATGTTCATTTTGAGCCTTTAATTGCATTTAAATTAAAATTGGCTTAGCAGGAAGATGAATTGTGGGAATGCATCAAACCACCCAGCATGTCCTGGAGATGTGAGCCTGAAAATGCAATTTGGTGGAGATGTGCAGAATCATTTGGAGCTCATTAATTTTTATTGCACAGGTAGTTTTACTAAAGTAGGTTATTTTCTTTGAAATTTATATTTATGTTTATGTCAATAGCTGAATATTGTATTAGCCCTTACATCTATTAGAGTTTATTAACCTGGCCTAATAGGGGTTGTACATATTATGAGGAGAGGTAATTTGTGTCTGCCCTTGACTCTGATGTGGTGAAACATGCACTAGAGGAATGCATGTTTCTGCCCCTGTGGAGGAAGTCAAACAAGTGTCTATTCAGGCTTCCTAGTAAGCTCTCTGGAAAGGCCTAGTCAATTTCTATCTGATGCCATTTTTACTTCTGACCTCCTAAACCTTTTTAGATTGAATAATTTTTCTCTGTCTTTCCTTTCTCCTCTTTTCCCCATCTCTCTTTCTTCTCCCTCTCTCTCTCTTTTCTCCCTCTCCCTTTCTCTCTCTCTTAGCTTCTTTGTCCCTCTCTCTCTTATCTTCCTCTCTCCCTGTCTGCCTCTGCCCCCCTTTCTCTCTCTCTCTCTATTTCCCTTTCTCCTGTCTCTCCCTTTTTTGTGATAAAGTTCTGACCAGGCCATTGCAATGAAGGGATATTGATACATAACTCAGTTTTCTTAGCTTAATGTGGCTGGGTTTTTTGTCCAGCCAACTTGTGATTCCTTAACCTGCAAATACTGTTGAGGTGATCCAATTTAATTATAATGTCACTTTTCAAGGGAAAAAAGCTCCTTTTTTGTATCATCTAATGAATACAAATTGTCCACAATCTGAAAATACAAAGAAATAAAAATTAACATTTGTCCTCCATGCCAGAGAATGTACATTCATGCAACTGATCCTAATAAGGAAAATAATTCCATTACCTAAATTCATTAAGCACATGTGCTCTTATTTTGCTATTGTGTATCATTCTTATTAATAGAATGATATTGTTAGCTTTTGCCATTCTGTATTCATCTCCTCTGCCCCCTCCTCCTTTTGCAGACAGTGTAATTAGAGGTAGAAAAGAGCTACAGTATCGGCAGAGGCCTCCAATAGAAATGAATTATATAATAGTGGTAATGATTTTCCCTAAAAGTCTTTCTGCCAACTGTAGCATTTTTCACTTAACTACGTGTGTTTTAATTTTTTTTTTTACATTTGTGTGTACGCACCACACTTTTATTTTATGAAAATGCAGAAATATCTCTCCATCTGACAATCTGCTGCAAGTCCCGAGTTTTGTGGTCTGAGATGATAGAAGCCCATATTCATTTACCACTCGCCAATCAGAACTTGACAGAGGTATTGCTTATTTTCTCATTTCATCGCTGAAGCATGCCGCTGTAGTTTAGCCCCTAATTACTCTCAGACTGAGACGTTCCAAATATTCCCATGGTGGTAATATTTTTCTGCCTGGATGAGTCATTACGTTGTTTGGCAGACTAAAACACCAGCCTTTCGTTGTTGGAACACTACCCCTCATGTAGCACCACATCTTTTCCTCGCTGCTGTCTGGTCCACGACTCTGGTCCTGCTGCGAGAATTCACGCTGTACTGTATGGTGGTGGCGCATTTGCCTTCCTTCTTTCGGACTGATTGGCCCTGTGCCAGCTCTTTCTTCAAGGCCAAGGACAAGAGAATGGGGGTAGTCTGAATAGAACTGCTTAATGACCTAATGGAGCAGCGCCTCTCTCCCGCTGAGAGATAGGGTTTATTTGTTTGATGGTTACCGTAAAGGTCAGGGAAATCCTTTTCAACAAAGGCTGTGACAGTGAGAATGCTCAGTACCGTGCAGTCCTGGTGCTTGAGTAACTTAATACATCAGGTGTTCCCCTCCTGTTTAAAAAAAAATCCTTTCCTTCTTTCACTTCATTTTCAATATCCTCCAGATGGCAGAAAGATGAAAGCGATGATGCCTAGACCTGGATGATACTGTATGCCAATGCTACGTCTGAGCCAGAGGAAGCTTTCCAGGTGTTCAGCCTGAGATGGAGATGGCACGTTTAAGTTTGGGAAATCTAAGGGGAGGGGAGGAGAGCAGCATGATCCACTAGGGTCAACTTATCATTGCCCTTATTCATGAGGATTGATATTTAGGAATAAAGTGAAAATTAGACAACATTCAATCCAACCAGCTTTTATTAAGCTCCTATCATGTCAGGTGTTATGTTCTTACTCCTGGCTAGGGACACAGGAACAAAACGGTGGGGGACGGAAGAGACGACAGGGGTGGAAAATGATCCCCTCCTTCAAGGAACTTAAAATCCATTGGCAGTCTGTGTATTGTGCTGACCCATTCCAAAGTCAACATTATTTGAAAATTGGCCTCTGTAATCTTGAAAAATGTTTATGAAATTCCTTCAGTCTTGACCTTGTCACCTGTTAAAATAGGAATTTTTAACCTGGTTACTTCTGGTGGTATCATGTTGGCAAGGGCCATCTATCTTAAAAGAAATAAGTGTAATAGTATAAAATGCCTTTCCAGTCATTGCATGATGACACTAATGCTCAATATAAGAATATAGATCCTATATACCCCTGGGACCATTGTTTCTATACTTCAAAGTAAACAGGCATTTATCAAGTGCTTATTTAAGTATTATTATATTCTGTGCCAGGTATTTGGGGAAGCACTGGTGATGCAAAGAAAGGCAAAAACATAAACAAAAAAAAATTAAATAGTCTCTGTCCTCAGGAGTGACCATTCTGACAGGGAGACAACAACCTAGCAACTCTGTATGTACAAGAAATATACACACTCGATGAAGGCATTCTGAAAGGGTAGCTGAGACAAGAAAATAAATTATTAAATTATTAAATGTGGAATTAAATCACTTCCCCATCCTGGGCAAGGGCTCTTAACTTTCTTGTTTGTCGGACCCCTTTGGCAGTTTGGCAGAGTCAACGGACCCTTTCTCAGGATAATGTTTTTAAATATGAAAAAGTTGAAACATAGTTATAAAATATGTACAAGTTTTCTCAAAAACCTCAATGCTGGATTAGTAAAGCCTAAAACTACACTAAGATATTTAGAGCACTTAAAAAAAAGGTAGTTCATGGATCCAGGATTAAGCTCTCCCATGCTAGGGAGAATTATTGTCAGAAATTAACTGGTTAGATGAGATCCAGGCAAGTTGCCATCTGAGTGGAGCTTTCTGCAGATTTTCACCTAAACATATAATCGAACAATATTTCGGAGAAAATTTTTTCTTCTATTTTCAGAGAGAGGAAAACAGAGGGAAGAAAAGGTTTGTCCCTCCGTGTCACGGTTGAACTGCACTGGAGGTGGAGTGTGGGGATGTTTGCAGTCTGCTCACTCAACTGTATTTGACTAGGGCCGTCATCTCCTCAGCTTTCACAAGCATTGAATGTGTCAAAAATCTTTCAGAGAAAGTGTAAATTTTAACTGACTTGTTTCTAGTTCATATTTAGTGCTGTTTAAAAAGCTTAGACCATGTTGAGGCCCAAGGTGTCCTTGGTGGCATTTGGTGTGGGGGCTGTTGTAAATCAGCTCCACTGTCGATGGGCATGTGGTTCCAGACAATTAAAACATGGGCATAGCAGTCACGCACTATCCCTTAATCGTTAAAAAGACTTGGGGATGCTTTTTGTGGGGAGACCTGCATTCTTACCCTGTTCTAAATGGGACCACAGTGATCATGGTGTGATATTGCGTGGGGACTTCTGGGTTTAAAAGTCTTACTTTCTCCTTACTTGTCCATTGACTTCCTATGGAACCATTTCATATTTATTGCTTAAAAAAAAGAAAGAAAATTGCAAAATGGACTGACTCTTCCCTTTTAAGTCTGCAAAATGCTTTATAAGGAGAAATTATTACTGTTATTAAAATGGTGATAATTATTTTCTATGAATCTGCCTTCCAATGGCATATTAAGAGGCTGGTGCTGAGCCGGTGTATTAGTCGTTGAAATTGTTACCCTATTTCACTTAGAGAAGTCTCTGCTCTGATGGGGAGGGAGGAGGGCAGCAAGCGTGCCTATCTTACCTGAAAAGCTAGAGATGTTGATAGATTGAGGGTTAATGCAGTCTTGTCAGTAACTTGATCTGAGGTTTGTTTTTCCTTTTACTGCTATAGAAATAAAGAAAGAAAATGTAACCGTAAAATGTATGTAAATGTGACCTTCAGGTGTTAGAGATTAAAATTTCCCAAAGCTCAAAAATGGAGTGTGAAGGGTGAAAAAACACGACTACAACATCTTATTCCCAAATAGGATTTTGGAGATGATGAATGAGTAAATGATTTTTTTTTAGTCCCAGAGAGAGTCATATACCCCCCTCAAGGCATACCCAGCGCATAGCCAGAAAGCACAAGAAGTGGGACGCAAGCACATTAGAACTCTATGTGCATCACCCAAGGCAGGGTGGGATAACGTGTAATAGATGATGCATTTGGACCTGGACTGAGAAGAACATATTCAAATTTTGCCTTTGACACTCACTATCTGTGTGACCATGGAGGCATCACTTAATATTTGTGAGCCTACAGTATCTCATCTGTAAAATGGGGCTGGCAATGCCTTATTCAAAAAGTTTTTGCTAGGCTCAAATGAGATAATGTATATTAAATCTCTTGAGAGTTTTTTAAAAAGACATTTAATCATTCATCATCTCTACCAGCGCAAGCTGGGATCTCTGCTTCAAATTATGATCTTAGAAAGGCTCTTGGAGTTCTAAGAGGTTGTAACTTGCCCAGGCTTATACTGAGCGGTTGTGACTTACCTAGGTTCATGCAGCCAGAATATATGAGAGGTAGGAGTTGAGGTCCTGTCCTCTTGATTTTAAAGCCAGCTTTCTCTCCACTTTCCCATGCTGCTTCTCTAGTGGATAAATGTGAGTTATTGTTAGAGTTTTTGTTGCTAATTATTATTATTAGTCCTAATTATTTTTGCGTAACTAAGCAAAATAGAGACTGAATAAAAGTTGTTTTTTTTAATCCTGAAACTCTCTTCTTGAAAGTACTTCCAGAAAGTTCATGGGGTTGGGGGAATGTCTCCTCACTGAGGGAGGGAGATGATAATATGATTAAAGAGGAAGACAGAATCACCCATATTGAAGAACAGATTCTCTAGCAGTGGTGGTAGCTGGCAGAAATGTTAAATGCTTTTCACAGTCAACATTCAAACAGATTATCAGATGGCATATTTCACCCTGTTGTTACTTTAAATGAAGTGACCAGGAAATCAACAAATCTGCTGTCAGGTGCCTGTCACCGAGATAGTTCTTCCTGTCACACAATGCCTCACATAACAGGTAATGTGTTTTTAAGAATCAGTCCTGTGTCACCTCATCAAGTCCTTGTTAAAAAGATGAAATAAGACGGATGGTGTTGTCTCCCACAGAGTTGACTGAAAATTCAGGAAAAGGAAATGTATATTATATAACCCATACCTCAAAGACAGTGTAACCCAGGCACCAATAAAGTCTGGCTCTTACTGCTCTGTGATTGCCCTGTTCCCATGCCCTGAGGATTGCTGAGCACTTTTTTTCTCATTTAATTCTAGGCAGCAAATTAACTCAGTGAAAATTTAGATTCAGTTGTAAGGACTGGAAGAATTATACTGGGGCCATCAAATAAATTAAACCAATGGCAGATGGTACTGAACTTAGCAACACAAGATTGACTTGACATCTTGGGGATTTCTTATGCCCCTACCAAGGGCAAGCCCTGCATAATGCTGTGAAAAGAACTCAGAATTTGGATTCAGAGGAGCTGGATTCAAATCCCAGTGTTTTAGCTGAATTTGTGACCTTGAACATCATATATTGTCTCAGCTCCATTTTGATCATCTGCAGAATGAAGCTATTTGAAAAAGGTTCCCTTTAGCTCTCTATCTGTAATCTTAAATAATGTACTTATAAAGTATTGATACTCATGAGAATTGTGTTCAAGGTTCCTAAATGTATAGATAGAACTCAAAGCACAATTTAAAGGTAAAAAAAATTATGGAACATTTTTAATTTAGCCTTGGGAGGTGGACCTCTAACCATAACCATAGTGGTTAGAGAATTTGTAGGTTTTCTGCCACTTTTTCCCTTTTTGATCTCTTTTCATTTACAATGCAAAATCTAAGAATCTGACTTGGCAAGTGACTTTTACTATTAGATAGAAAGATATAAATATGGATATGGATATAAATATAGATATAGATGCAGATATAGAAAAGTGAGAAAAATAAGACAAGCCCAATCCTAGGAACTAACTAAATGATTGCCATTTTCAAAATTTTTGAAGAATCAATTTCCTTCTGTACCTTTTAATTTCATCTATTGATTTTTTAACCTCAGGATCCCCCACAGATTCCCTCCTCATTCTTCCTATGAATTTCCTCCCTCTTTGAATCATAGTCTTATTTATAAAATAAACAATAACATTATGGAGGAAGATGAGTTTAAGTGAATGAGCAGTATTCCAATGTAAAATTATGGAAACTGGCTCACAAATATTATTTCTCCCACGAGAAACAAGCATTAGGAGACAAACTCAAATCTTTAATCAGTTGATGGATGGACACTTATTAAATGCCTGCTATGTGCTCGTCACTTGTGGTAGGTACTAAGAATACAAAGGCAAACATTAAATCTTTGCCCTCAAGGAGCTTTGAAATATTTACTAAGTTAGGTGACTTCCAGCCAGGAGTCTCCAAAAATGGGTTATCAGAGTATCATTTAATAACAGTGTATTCCTATCATTTTTTAAAAGTGCAGTGATCTTGCTTTACAGATTCATTCATTCAGAAGGCACTTCTTGTGTTTAGAAAATTGTCCATCTCTGTTGACTATAAAAATTCCCCACAGTGCCCCATCCACTTCATAGTCAACCTTCCCCACTAGTCATCATCCTGTGTATCTCTCCTCTCAAAGTTTTGAGAAAACCATTTACACCTGGTGCCTCCACCTCCTGTCCTTTCACTCTCTTTTAAATCCTCTTCAGTATGACTCCCAACCTCATCACTTAACTAAAATTGCTCTCTCTGAAGTCACCATGATCTCTTAACTGCCAGAGCCAATAGTCTTTTCTCAGTCATCATTCCTTCTTTAACCTCTTTGCAGCATTTCCTCCTTTGAACACCCTAGCTCCCTGGGTTTTTGTGACATTGTTGTCTGCTTGTTCTCCTCTTTATAATTTGTCTCCTCTTTGTCAATCTCCTTTCCTGGAACTTAATCTATATTGCACTAAATGTGGGTATTCCAAAGGCTCCACCCTGGACCCTCTTCTCTTTACTCTATGCATTCTTTTACTTGGTAGCCTCAGAAGCTACCATAGTTTCAATAGGCATCTCTATGTAGACGACTATAAAATTTCTTTGGATAAGCCAAGTCTTTTCACCTGAGCCTTGGTCCTGTATTAGCTTATTAGACATTTTGAACTATATATGCCATGAGCATCTCCAACTCAAAAAACCAAAAACAAAACTCATTATCTTGACCCCCAAATCTATCTGTCTTCTTAACTGTCCTATTGCTAATGTTGAATATGGTATCATCCTTGACTATTCTGTCTTGGTTACTCATTAATCCCTAAGCATTAAGCAACTACTCTGTTCCAAGCACTGGGCTAGGAAGTCCAAAGAATAAAATAATCTGTGTTTACAATGAGCTTGTATATATCAAATAAGTTGTGAAATTATTTTTTGTTTTTTTCTCCACAAAATCTTTCAAATTTATGTCTGTCTTTGCTTACACAAATACCATCCTAGTGGAGGGACTTACTGCCTCTCCCTGGACTTTTGCAACTCTCCTCATTGGTTTTCTTGACACACTTCTCTCCTCAGTCCAGTCTATCCTCTATACTGCTGCCAAAGTGATTTTCCTAAAGCAAAAATCTGACTCTATCATGATTCCCTACCACTCTCACTCTGTAACTGCAGTAGCTCCCTATTGCCTCTAGTATAAAATATTAACTTCTTTGTTTAGAGTTTGTAACTATTTAAAATCTGGTCCTTCTTCATTTGCCAGTATGTTTACATAGTTCTGACTTCCATGCTCTCAGTGGTCCGTCGACACTGGATTTCTTGCTATTTCTCAGATGTAATGTTCCATCTTGTCATTCCATGCCTTTACATTGGCTGTAACCTGGACCTGGAATGCTCTCTCACATCCTCTTTGCTTCCTAGAATTTATCTTCTCCTCCAGGACTCAGCTCAAGCACCACATTGTACATGAGGCACTTCCTGGCCCCTAACTCCCATTTATTAACTGAAGGTTACATTTTCTGTGGTTTGTAGACGCTCATGCAATGTTACTGAATGCTCCAATATCAGAATCTAACTTCTTTGAGGACCAGGACTGTATCGATCTTTGTCTTCATATTCCCCGTACTTAGCACAGTCCTAGGCACATAAGTGCTTAAAAATGTTTGCTGAATGAACAATTGGTTGATTTCTAGGTAGAAATTAAAAAATATAAAAATTAAAAAAATGATTGCTAAATGGAGAAAATTTTTTAAAAATCTTTCCTTCATTGCATTTGCAGTTTAATAAAAGGAATATTTCTATTTCTGTGCTTAGTACAGTGCCTAGCACAAAGTAGGCATTTTAAAAATGTTGATTGTATTAGCATACACTGAAGTCAAAGTTGGATTTAAGAGTTTATTTTTGTGTTATATGTTGTAGAAGGGAGATCATGTTCAGCAAATTTTCTTTTGTGAAGAACTGAAAGGAGAGTCTGCAACCATGTTAATTCCACTGTGTTGAAGTATGACTATTAAAAGTACAGTTATTCTCCTGGGATCATATGAGCACTATTAAGAAAGAAAAAAATGAAACAGCCAACTACTGTAAAATGTTTATAAATAAGATCCTTCCATGGGGTGGGGGAAAGCATAATTGTGGACTTTTAAATTATTATAACTTCATTATAATTTTTATCTTCCATTTGTATTTTGTAGTTTGCTTGGCTTCTCTCATTTTTCTTAGTAATATGGACTTTCATGATGAAGTGTTCAGTGTTCTTACACAGGCTCCATTTATTTTTAATGAAAAGCTTGCAGTTTGCTTTGCACTCCCTTACAGATGGTTTATAAAATCACAAACAGCTTGCAGTGTGTGAGAAATACCCAAATAGAGCATCACAACTGTATGCTACTGAAAAGAGAAAAGTGACAGGTAAATTTTCTCTAAAAGTGTTCTGAATCCCTCTCAGATGAGGAACTCAAGATTTAGAGCTGGAAGGTATCTTCATATCTAGTCCTCCCCTCCCTGACGACATTCAGAAAGTTGAAATAATTGCACAGGGAATAAGGAGCCAAGACAATCCAATCCAACAAGCATGTATGAAATGCTTACTATATACCAGCCATGAGGATACAAATATGAAATGGAGAAAATTCCTCTCCCTCAAAGAGTTTACATTGTATTGGGGAAAAGATATAATATATAAATAGAAGAGTCTTCATGGAATGTAGCACAAATATCTTCACTTGTTTTGTCTGTGTACCCCATCAGTAATATCTTTTTGTACAGGTGCCCTCACACAGACACACAGAAAAATTTACTTACTTAGAAATTATATATATATATATATATATATATATATAGTGTGTATATATACACTATTATATTGCACTAATATAGACTATTATATTACATATATACTATTCTGCATATTATACTGTATAATATTCTATACATTATATATTCTATGTGTTCAACATAGAATAAATGCAGTATACATGTATAATACAAATATATGATATATACAATATACTGTATAATATTCTGTACATTATAGAACTTACCCTAAAGTAGATATTTTAAAAGTATGTGAAAAAGATGCTCTATCAGTGGATAGAGCACTGGCCCTGGAATCAGGAGGACCTGAGTTCAAATCCCACTTCAGACACATACTAGCTGTGTGATTTAACCCTGATTGCCTCCAAATACAGGTTAAAAAAAGACATTTAGCAACTATTTAGATGTAGGGGGTAAGGATGAGTAGAAGAAACAACGAAGTTAGAAATCTGAGTAACTAGAATTGACTTTAACAGCAACTGGGAACTTAGAAGAGGGTGGGTTTGGGGTATGAGGGCTAGAGTTGGTCACAATCCATCTGCACCTGCTCATCCTGCATGACGTACTCTGTCTCATTCAAAACAGGATTGAGGGTGGGGCTCTTATTCTCCAATCACTGCTCCTCATACTATGCCAAATATTCCAGTTGCCACCACATGGTTATTGCCAGGGAGAGGGATAGTAAAGGATGAGTATCCTGTGAGTGGGGGAATTGTCCCAAAGTCACTTGCGTAGCTGCTGCTGTGAGTCCCTGGGCTGCTATTATGTTATAACTATCCTGAAAGTGCTATGCTGGGGACACAGGGGGCAGAGTAGGGAAGGGATGGAGGAAGACTGTGATTGTGAACTGTGATTGTGAATAAAAGCCTCAACTGGCTATGATGGGAGTAGTAGGTTACTAAATAGTAGTAACCTATTTTCCCAGTTGTTTTTTTTTTTTTTTGGTTGAACACATACCCCTGGGAGTCAGACTACAATACTCTAGGGAGTCGTCTCTACCATTTTGGAGACCACTTTAGCATGAGTAGAGTGCTAGATTTGGAGTGAGGAAGACATCAGTTTGAATACAGTCTCAGAGAGTTATTAGCTTTGTGACCCTGAACAAGTCCCTTAACCTCTTTGAGCCTCATTTTCCTCTCCTATAAAATGAAGATAATTATAGCACCTGTCTCATAGGATTGTCCAGAGGATTATATCAGATAATAGATGAACAATGCTTTGCAAACCTTGATGAGCTATTTAAGTGTGAATTAAAATTTTATATTTATATGTGTATATATAATGCACACATATGTATGCATATGCATATGTATACACATGTATGCATGTATATATATACATGCATACATGTATGTTTCCTCTTGTGTGTGTATGCATGTGCATATTTGGATATGTATATATGTGTGTATATACATGCATGTACATAATTTGAAGAGGAAGGAGTCAGAACTAGCATCTAAAAGGGCCAGAAAAGAATCCCCATAGGAGCTGAACCTTGAGTGAACACAAAAATTCTTTGAGGGACAGCATTCTAGGCATGAGGCACAGCCTGTACAAAAGTGTGGAGGTAGAAGATGCCCCCATTGGGTACAAGGAACTTTAAGCAGACCAATTGGACTGAAGCATCATATGTGAAAGAGAGCGAAATGTAATCATTCGGGACGGGGGGAGGAGGATTGGAACCAGATTGCAAAGGGTATTAATTGACAAGCTGAGGAGTTTGTGTGCTATTTTAGGTATAATAGACAGAAACAGAAGTTTCTTGAGCAGGAGAGGCATACTCACACCAGTTCTCCAAGAAGGTTATTTTGGCCTTGGATAGAGAATGGATTGGAAGGGGGTTGGGGGAAAACTACAATCAGTATTCAGACTTAAGTCCTCTAGTCTAAAAGCTTTTCAATGCATTCCCTACCTTTGTCTCATATAGCATTTTGTGCTTGGAGATCCCTGGCATACATACACATTACATAGAGTATTTGTAGCTTTGGCTCACCTGACCATTCCTTCAGTTGTTTTTTTTTTTTGTATATATTATGTATTATGATGAAGGCTGACAAGTTTATTTCCCCTTTCCTGTAGCTATTGGTTCTTCTAGGCTTTGAAATGTAATTCTGTTCTTGAATGTGAATAGTTGAGGATACAAAGAAATGATTGGTATCCTCCTCAGATCTTGGTGGAAGACTGAAACAAAAAAATACAGAAAAAAATGCCGTACATACTCATCCAAAGAACTTTTCAGAAAAGAAAGGACAAGCAAAAATTAAAATAAAATAAAAACAAGTCTTATTTTTGTCAATCTAGAGAAGTCTATGGTTTGAGTTTTCTATCAATAATCTGTCTCTGTTTCTCTCTGTCTCTCTCTGTGTCTCTGTTTCTGTGTCTCTCTGTCTCCATATGTGTATATAAACATCCATAAATAGCCACACACATTTATCACCTATAGAAGTTTCTTAAGGGCAGGGAGGACTCTGACCTTTTGCCTTTGTGTCTCCAGTGCCTTGCACATAGTAGGTATTATTTATATAGAATAACAGTTTATGGGGCGTAGGGACAGATTAGGAGCATAGATTTAGAACCGAGAGAAGCCTTAAGGATCATCTAGTCCAATGCCCTTATTTTATAGGTGAGGAAACTGAGCCTCAGAGAAGTTAAGGGATCTGCCCAAGATCACCCAGGTAATAAGGTAGAACCAGGATTTTACCTGATATCTTCTGATTCCAAATCTGCCCATCGTCCTTGCTTCCTGCTACACCACACTGTGTCCCTACAGCGTGCACCTTTAGCTACAGGGTGAATTTAGGGACCTGTGACACCAGAATGTGTTCCTGAAGAATTGGGGAGCTTGCTCATGCTTCCTATGCCTGGAAAATGAGCTTATAAAAATGTATGAACGTCCTTATCATCCCAAGTAGCTGGATGTTTAACAGTACAGTAAGTCGCTTCCTCTGAAGAATAGTGGAATTGCGGCGGCCAAGTGTTGTAACGCATGGAGATCAGATTAAATGCATTTGAATTAGTATCTCTGTGGGTTTTATCTCTCAAAGTCAAAATAGTCATTCTCATCAGATAGAAAATATTCTTGACTGGAGAAACCCTGATCCAGAAACAATCTATCATTTGAATCCCCTGATTGTAATATGAATGGATATGTGAGTTCTAACATACTGAGAGTTAATGCTTCAGCCCAGTGGTTTATTGAATCACAGTACCAACTAAATTGATGTTCTAAGAGAGAAACTTGGTCAGAATAAGTACTTAGATGCTCAGCTACAGTGGTACCTTTGTATACCACTATTCCCAATGGCAGAATTTGGCTTCTGGCAGGTGTGTCTTGGACCACATCCCAGGAGGGTTACTCACCAGAAGACCAAGTAACTTGTTTATGAGAGGGACTCCTCTGTCAGACCCACTGTGTGGATTCAGAGAGAGACATTATAACACCGGTACAGTGTTTGATCAATCAACAGTACTAAAAAGATAGTAATACAGCTCTTTCAGATTTGTGACACACTTTCGATGCATTGTTTCACTACTACCTATTGACTAAGTGCGATTTGTATTTTTATGCTTTTTACTGATGAGAACACTCAGTCTCAGGGTGGCTCAGTGATCTACCCAAGCAAACACAGATAGCAAGTGTCTAAAGAGGGATAAGAACTGATCTTTGTCAGACTCCTGGTAGTACATTGTACAACATGAATGAATTCTACAACACCTGAAATTCTGTACCTGAGTAAAATGAGAGTTCGAACTCCACTCTATCCATTTACCACATGGCTTCCATACTGTCATGTCTCCTTGCCATGCTTGGGAAGTCTCCAGGTTCCTCATCTCTTTCCTCTTTAGGTTCTGGTAGCATGTGATATATTCTGATGACAATATCACTTCTGTTTCTGCCCCATATTGATCTTAACCAAAATGCTCTCCACCCTACTTCCCCTCTGTGGTTTCTGAATTTTCTCACATGGGAGTATGTTCCCAATAGCCAAATACTATTCCATCACCACATTTTTATATCTGTACTGGGTTTTGTTTTTTTTTAATAAGGTATGCACTTCCAGAACCATATTCCTTTTATGGTTCTCCAACTGTCTGTGATGTCCATTTTCTTTCCTCTCATTAATATTTTTAATGATATTTTCTAATAAACATATTTGTACACTCCTTTTCTTCATTCCTTACCATAATACTTGTGACAATGGTGTTCAGTTTTAGGAAGGACATTGAAAAATTAAAGTATATCCAGAGGAAAGCAACTATGCTTCTGGAGACCTTGCTTTATGTGGATTGGTCACTTACAAATTTAATTAGCAAAATCTGTTTTTTCTCCCTTCCATCTCCCATCCCATTTTTTTAAAAAAGGAAAAAAATTCCTTATAACAAATATTCATAGGCAAGCAAAACAAATTTCCTCATTGACCGTGTTCAAAATAACGTTTCATTCTTCCTCCTGAAACCATCACGTCTCTGTGATGGTAGATAGAAGATTGGCAGAATGCTTCATCATTGGTCCTTGAAATTATGAATGTTTATTGTGTTGATCAGAGTTCTTATGACTTAAAACATCATTTATTTTTACAGTATGGCTGTTATGTAAATTGATCTAACTAAGACAATTTAGCCTGGAAAAGGAAAAAACTTAGAAGGGATGTGGCAACTGTCTTCAAGGGTTTGAAGGGATTTGTGGATTTATCATTAACAGAATTCTTGACATAAACTGAGCTAACTTGTCAAAGAGAGGAATTCCTGTTTAGGTACAGGGTAGACTAGACCTCTGAAGTCTGAGATGTTATGATTCTGCATCTGCCTTTCCCATTCACCTAAAAGCAACATGGCTACAAGATGATAAAGCATTGAGGGGGAGGGTAGTAAAGGAATAGTCAAAGTAGTGAGTGGAGAGAAAAGAGAATGCTTCTTGGGAAAGGTTAGATTTGAACCACATCTTGAAGAAAGTAATGAAAATGGAATGACAAAGTAGGAAGAAGGGAAGCAAGAGGCCAATATTCAGAGCTGGAAATACACAAAGGTCCAATAGACAAGTTTGCTTGGGTAGGGCAGTGAGCTATATTGATGAGCAGTAAGATAGGAGATTAGAAAGATGGTAGAATAGAACTTTTGAATACTGGTGATATATAGCAGTAATATAGTAATGAGTCAGGAAGACTAATTGAGTCAGGAAGCCTAATTGTTGTGAGTTCAAATCTGGCCTCAGACACTTACTAACTGGGTGACCCTGGGCAAGTCACTCAACCTTGTTTGCCTCAATTTTCTCATCTGTTAAATGAGTTGGGGTAGGAAATGGCAAAGTGCTCCAATAGCTTTGCCAAGAAAACCCTAAATGGGATTGTATAAAATTGAACATGACCAAAATGACCAACTAGCAACATAATGAAACATCACAGAGCACATACTATATGGCAGACACTGAACTACATGTTTTACAGATGTCATCTCATTTGATCTTGGTCGGTAGATGGTATTATCATACCCATTTTGCCACTGAGGAAACTGAGGCAAATAGCTGTAAATGACTTGCCCAAGATCATGCATCTAGTATCTGAGTCTTGATTCAAACTGAGGTCTCCCTTACTCTTTGATCAATACGTGCTCATTATCCAATACTGCACCCATCTTGCCTCATTATAAGAATGAAGAGTTGACATTTAACATTGTCACTATAATCACGTGCTGATCACTATAAGATCCATTCTATAAAAGGCAATATATTTTTTCCATAATCTGTAGTCTTAACTCATTCATTTTCTTAGTTTCTTGATATAGTAATCAAATTGAACTAAGCTCCCAGGCTCCAACATGAGTTTCAAGGAAAAAAAGTCTTTAATCTTTTTTTCTTTAATTAACTATTAATATTGTTTTTTGCTGCGAGGATTTTACCAGAGGTATCCATAAAGTGAAACTGGGATTCTGTGCGTTTGCCCTTCCCCACTTACTCTACTGTGAACTTCTGACAATTTGACCTTGATATGGTCATCGCTGTATCTACTGGATAATTTTCAAAAAAAAAGAAGCTTTTGTAAATATAACCAACCTCTAGTTCCAAAGTTTTTTTAGAACTATCTCAACTTCCTTGCACTTACCCCTCTCAGATTGCTATTTTCTCTTCTTCATTGCTGACATATTTATTTTAGTTAGATTTCCTTTGAGTAAAAATATTGGAGTAAAGAGAAGGGGACAGGATATTAATCAGATTTGCTGGGAACCCATCAGCCTTATAAGGACAGCTGTTGATTGTCCACGCTGATCAAAACTGCATTCCCCCAAACTCATCCCATTCTCTTTTAGAAAAAAGGACAATTGTCCATCCTCATTTTTAAAACCATCACAGGGTATCATATTTAATGGGAAATATATTTAAAGTGCAATTTCCTTTTTATAGTTTTTTAAAATACAATTCAGGTGAGAAATAATCTTTTACACATTGAAGCTTAAAATGTCCTATATTTTGTCTTTTGGATCGAATCAGTGATTTCCACAGTCATTCCGGGGAAAGCATCGCTCTACTGAGCATTCCTGTTAATATACATCAGTAGCCTTAATTGCAAAATTATGCCTCAAATCTTAGTTTAAGTTGTTCAAAGTTTGCATAACTGGTTTGATATGAAGTCAATTGTGTTTTTTTGATCATTCGTAGGCTTGTGGGTTGAGTTCTTTGCTGAAATAGGAATCAGCCTAAAGGTGGAAAATGGTATGGTATGACAATAGATGGATTTATGGTTAAAATTTTACAATGGTGTGTATGTCCAGAGCAGGTCAGGTCAGTTCATGGTCAGATTTGCTATATGTCACCCTGCTGGCATGACAAGGCTCTGGTCCTATAATCTCTTCCCTGACTCAGATGACACATTTGTTGGCAATGCTGATTTCTTTTAGACTTGGCATAATTTCTCCCTGGCTCTGAACCTGTGAATCCATACTAATTTGCATGACTATACTGACTTCAGTGTTCACTAATAAAATAAATTCAATCCATTTCACATCAGACAAGCCCTTATTACACTGTTTTTCATCTGAGCTGTTGAATGTCATGAAGAGGGACATATCTAATCTCACACTATCACTGAAAAGCTATAGGAATTCTTTCTAGTGGTGTACTGGAAAGGGTGCTGGATTGGGCATCCCAATATCAGAGATACTTAGAGGTGGATTGGACTACAGAGGTCACACACTCTGGCCTTTTATCCAAAGAAGAAATCTCTACATCATCCCTTACAGAAGATGATTTATCCCTTCCCCCATTGAATACTTCTGTTTACAGGGAGCTCACTATGGGATAGAGTAACCCATTCCCTTGTTGTACATGTTTCATTGATAGAAAGTTCTTACTCATAAGCTGATGCCTTCCTGTAACTTGCTAATTTTTTGTCTAGTTTTGTCCCCTGGAGTAATACAGAATAAATCTAATCCCTCTTTCTTCAAATATTCAATTGACCTTCAAATATTTAGTGAGTTATCATGTCCCCATTCCCCATTCATTATTCTAGGTTTAATGTCCTTAGGTATTTCAAAGCCACTCATTATGTAGCATGGTTGCTAAGTCTTTCATCACCCTAATAACTTTCCTTATGCAAAAGCTTTTCTTTGTCAATGAACAAAATAATTCACATGTTATCTGACCAGTAGAAGATAGTGAGATTGTTTACTGTCCTGACTCAAATACTATATTTTTGGGGGGATAATGGGGACAAATATGTTCCCAAATTACATCAACCTTTTGTGTACCTATAGCACACTGTTGAGTTTCTAATTAAATTAAATATATTTAGCCATTTTTTACATGAAAATTGTCTTGGTTTTTTACTTATTTATTTTTTAAAAAAGCCATGAACTGCTATGAATCAAGATCACTGGGTTCTAGTCCTAGATGTGCTACTAAAGAATCGGTCTTACTCTACCTCTCTGAGCGTCAGTTTCCTTATCTATAAAATGGTTATGCTTACATTACCCTTCCAACACAAAGGTCTCATGATTTTTTCTAAGTGGAATTACTTGGTGTACCCACTTTGAATTCTTTCTTTTTATTCGTTTTTTGTAGACATAATAAAATTTGTTTAAATTTCATGCATTATGGTAGCTACAGCTGCAATCATATGAAATTGGAGGGCAATAATTTTGCTCTGCCCATACAATATAGCCTTATAATTTAAATGAATGGGAAGTTCTACAATTACAAAGAAACAAAAATGGTTAAAATGTTTTAAGTTTTAAATTTTTTTGAATGGAAATACAATCATTGAGTGTTGCTTTTTCATCTCTGGGGGATGTTACTCTCCATTATTTAAATATTTGATTACATAGTATATTATATTAGGGGAAATTAACTTTTTTTAAAAAAGCCAATTCTTCAATAAGTGGCAACACTAAAAATTAAATTAGGGGCTTCTAGTAATACTTTGAAAGTTTTCTTTCCCATTTCTCATTCACTTTATATTTGTTTTTACATCATAGTTATGCTTTTCCTTCTATTCTTGCCAAAATCATTAGTTGTCTTTGAGGGCCTGGTCCAGAAGAATTTATAACCAAATACAGTAATAGGAAGCTCCATCTCGCATAATAGTCCTTTATGTTATTATCTGAGCAAATGGAGCTGAGGAATAATGCAGAATATTCCAAGGGAAAGATTATACATACACACACACATACACTACACACATATATGCATAGACACAGACACATGCACATTCACATACACATACAAATACATATAGCTTTGGGATATGTATTTGATCTTGCATTTGAAAATATGAGTATCCCATGTTTTGGGAGTTCATATGACTTCTACTAACCCTATGATTCAGGAGAAGCCAATGAGTTGTCCAGCTTCTCTATCCTGTATCTTTCTTTGTCCTTCACTCATGCAAAATGCCCCCCTTAGAGTAACGCAAAGTGACAAAGATAAATTGACCTCTCTTTCTAAGTATGTTGTCTAAGGTCCTTTGGATGGGAGAGGTAAGGGGCTTAGTTTAAAAGACATTCCCTTTCAGCTCTGACTAGGCTTCAGGGAAAATGGAGTTGGGGATATGTCAGCAGAGGACTTAAGTGAGCAGAATCTCTGATATTGTCAACAAGCAGTTGAAAGCAAGATTTATGGATAAGCCACATAATGGATAATCCACCTACTGATAACAAAGAATCAGAGGATCTCAGAGTTGAGAGGAACCAGAGAGGTCATAGTCTTCAAAGAGTTGACTGAAAATCATATGTCTCTCCTTAGAACTTATTTTCCTTACAGAAAATGTCTTTGCAAGGAGAGAACAAGTAATATCATGGCATATGTTTAACAGCGGAATGGAAAGACATGGCACTAAGCAACTTGGTCTTTCCCTTAAACAAAGTCTAAACTGATAAAGATGGTTGGGAAGCATAGTCGGTGGAGGAATGCTATTAATGAGAAAAATATAGCCCAGATTGCCTGTAGAAATGTACTTCTTGCCATTCAAAGGTTTACCTTCAAATCTTAATATGTCGTTGCTGGCTTACATACCATCCCAGCCCTACCCCTTGCCACCAGACACTGCCATCTGACCTGTTGATACACCTGGAAGACCTTCAGACCTTATCATCTGCCCCACTGCTGTAGCTCTGGGACTCCTTGGCCTTTGACTCCATCTGGCAGCTGAGCTTTCTTTTATGTATTTTCTACTAAATATGGTGTGAGCGTGTGAGCAGAGACTGCCTTGATTTTTCTGTTTTTAATCTCAGTGCTTAGCACAGTGCTTGGTGCATAGGGAGATCTTAATAATTTTATTTTAATTCATTCATTCACTGAAAAAAAAAAACTAGATGTTCTTTAAGACTCAGCTTGGACCATCTTTGTGAGGCCTCACTAATTATTCCAGTGTAATCTTCTTCAACCTTGACTCCAGTGGCCCAGATGACAACCCATTTACACACTCTTATCTTATGTAGTTCTTCCTCGTTAATTTTGGGGGTAGGTGGTAGGTGTGGGGGAACCAGGGAAACACTAAGCTTTATGATTACTAGATGGTAAGCCCGTGGAAGGGAGCATGATTTATATGTTTGCCTTTCCTTCTGTCACTACTCAGTTCTTGACATTTTCTAGGTGCTCTATAAATACGTAGCAGAAAATTAAAATAAGGTGATATCTTGTGTAGCTTTTGGACAACATCTTATTGTTTGATAACAAAACTAGTCCTAGCTTTCATAGTTCTTTAAGATTTGCCAAGTCCTTTACTTCTAAGAGCTGTGAAGTTAATAGTACAAGTATTATTATCTCCATTTAACAGATGAAAAAACTGAGTACCTAAGTTATATAACTTGCCTGAGCACAAAGAGCTGTTAAGTATCAGAACTGAGACTTTAATTAAAGTCTTTGGATTCTGAGTCCATTGTTCTTTGAGGTAGCTAGTGGCACAGTGGATAGCTTTCTGAACCTAGAGTCAGGAAGACCTCAGATCAAATCCTGCCTCAGAAACTTACTAGCTATGTGAGCTTGGACAAGTCCCATGACCTCAGTTTCCTCAACTTTAAAAATGAGGATTATAACAGAACCCATCTTGCAGGGTTTTTGAAAGGATCAAATGAGGTAATATTTGTAAAAATGATTGGCACAGTACCTGGTACAAATTAGGTACTGGATAAGTGTGTATTTCCTCCCTCCTTTTTGAATTAGAGCTTTGCATAGAGTGGGAACTTCATAAATGCTTGTCTAATGGAATAGATGCTGCAAGAGTTGACAGTAGCTGGTATAGAAGGAAGAACCCTGAATTTGGAAGGAAGAAACCTTGGGTTTCAATCTCAGCTCTGATATTCATTAACTTCACCTCCCCAATTCTCAGCCTCTTCAGCCACAACAGGGAGGAAGAAGACTGACTTAGATGCTGGAGTGGGTCCCTCATAGCCCTCACTCCCATAATCCTCTGAACACTGCAGATAAAATAGTGTGAATCATCTCTGAGATGCTGTGCAGCTGTATCATTTGGTGGGGCAGGAAAAGCTGGGAGCTCCGCATAGTCAGAGCTCTTCCCTCTTGGTGCTGGACCAACTGCATCACTCAGACTGATGCAAAGCACCCCTCGAAGATGAGTTGCTGCTGACTTCCTGCCTTTGCTTTATCTTTGTTTTCCATACCTCCCCTATTTTGGAAAAGGTAATTACATTTTAGTTTAAAAGACTTCCTACTGGGCATTCAGCTACATCAGGGAATAAAGGTAAACAACAGATCGCAAGTGCTTTCAGCAAATGACTTCATAACCCACTCTGTTTAATTATGTCCAGAAAATTTTAAAGTAGACTTTTTTTAAATAAATGGATACTTGAACTGACTATATTGAGAGAAAACCTTAAGCAAACTTGAGGTTTGAATCCTAAGGGGGAAGTTTTGTTTGGCTAAGATGATCTCTGGGGTTCATTCCAGTTCTAATAGATAAAGAATCTTAAGAAGGAAGGGTACATTTTAACTCTAGTCCAGCAGTATGGTACAGTACAACATGTACTGTTTTAGGAAGTAGAGGACCTGGCTATGCTCTGTGACCTGAATGAGCCCTTTAAACTCTCGTGGTCTTGTTTTTCCTCATTTTACAAATGAGGAGGTTGCTTTAGCTCTCCAAGGTACCTTTGCTGATCTATAATCCAATGAACTAAACCAAGTATTACATGACCTAGTTACTTCCTCATGCCTGTGACTAACTCATAGGTTAACCAGGAAAAGGTGCTGAACTCAGGGACTCATTCTGCTTATCTAAAAAAGAAAAAATAACTGCAAAACGGTAGTTGTTAAGTAGGATGAAAATCAATTCATTTTTCTGTTGGTCTCAGCTTGGGTTTGGGAAATGGCTACCTTTGAGAGGTGTTCGAGTGCATAAGAAAACTGATACTTTTTTTTATTGCTAATTAGTGACCCCCTTCCCCAAAGACAAAGGAAGCACTAAGCTTGTTTCTAGCCTGATGATCTGGGTCCTAAATCAGTTAAGCAGGATCACCCACTGAAAAAAAAACCACCTCTGCCCACTTTTCCAGACTACCTTTGATGATTCGTCTTGCAAATACTTCTTCCCCTACCCTACCCTACCCCGTGGTGGGTTTTTTTCCCAGAATTTTATCATTATAGGTTTGTAATACAGAGGAAATAATCACAAAAAGATGAAGCAACAACAACAGATCTCTGCACACATTAGCAGAGAATTTCTCCAAAAAAGAAGCATTTTATAATACCGTTATGGTTACGAAGTCTAGCCAATGACTTTAATTATCTGGACCATCATAGCGTTGCTACCATGAGTTTAAGAGTTAATTAAAATAATGCCCCACCCCCCAAAAAATAAATGGTGAGATGGCCCAATACACACAAATATATGCATGTAAATAATATATGTGCATATATGTAAAGTTGTATGACTATATTTCATATGATGCTAATTGTTATATGTACCTATATATTGTATTTAATTGTATCCATAATATATATGTATATGCATATGTATATATTGCATAATGGTGTTAATGTATTTCATGGGCATGGGGCTATATGTGTATACATGTATATATACATGCACACATAGATACTGTATATGTATATATGTGTGTATATGTATATATATGTGCATGTGTGTATGTGTATACACATACATAATGATGAGGCAGCATGTTGTATGTTTGAATTGAAGTCAGGAAAAAGTTTGGTTCAATCCCCTTTCTGATATTTAATAGCTACTTGACTATGCGAAAATCCTCTTACGTCTATGAACCTTAATTAATTCATGTGTAAAATCAAGATTTTAGTACTTATATGACCGATTAAGATAGGTCAGAATTGTGTGAAGACAATTGGAAAACCATAAACGATATATAAATGCAATCCATTGTTATTAATTAATATTTTGTAATAGCATTGTCAGTATCCATTTCCAATGAAGATTACCCTAAGCATGCCCAATGACTTAGGACTCTGATGTACTTGAGTGATCCTGTTCCTTTCTTGTCATTGTTTAATCATTTCAGTCATGTCTGACTCTTCATGACCCCATTTGTGGTTTCCTTGGCAAAGTGACTGGAGGGTTTGTTGTTTCTTTCTATGGCTCATTTTACAGATAAGTAAGTTGAGGCAAATGGTGTTGAATGATTGTCCAGGGTCCCTATGGCCAGATTTTAACTCAAGTCTTCCTGACTCCAGGACTGACAACCTAGCTCCCCCAATTCTATTTCTACCTAAAGACAGAAGTCCCAGAAATCTCAGAGTAACTCAAGGCTAAAATCTGAAAAGTATTAGGGAATCCAATTTTGGGTAAGAATCATTCCTCTCAGGGAATTTAGCCCCAAGCAGGGATATCAAGTTAGGTTCCTAGAAGGTACGTAAGGTCAGCATGTTATCATGGTATATCCTAGGGTGACCAAATCAGGAGACTGTAATGAAGGCAGTCCTAGCCTATGTACTACACATGGAAAAGGTGACTCTATAGCAGAGGTGTTAAATACTTGCCTGCACTGAAGCCTACAGCTTTCCTGAGGGCAACCAGAATCAAATTAAAATGCAAAATATTTAACAAAATAAATAAAAATACAGTATGAAATAGATAATGTTAATATGTGATTCCCTAAGTTACTATGCTCTCATGTGGATCTTTATGTATGGTCCCCATTTCTTTTTGAGTCTGACAGCACTCTTCTGGGCTGCAAATGGCCCTATCCTGACCAACCAATTTCACAGATAGTACTAGGGAGAGGCCCAGTACTAGACCTGTGTTTCATTGTTACAGGGAATTCTTTGTGAAGAATTTCATAAAACTAAGCACATTTGCACCTTTTATGTAAGTTATAGACTTAGCAAGGTGCCTAGGGACTTGCTGAGTCCACATCAGAGGTGAGACTTGAACCCAGGTTTCCTACCTTTGAGAGCAATCCTTCATCTGTTATGCCTGCTATCCTTGTAGACTGGAAATAGAATTGAGTTTTGATATCAAGGCTTATGCTGAACAGAAGACAGGCAGGAAGCAGTCTGACATCTTGAAAGCAGAACAGGAAAAAAATTCTTTATCTGCTGTTGAGGGCCAAGATTGAACTATAAGAACTTTTGTAAATTGAACTATTAACCTTGTGATCTATTAACACGTCATTCCCCCTTCCCATTCATCTCCCCATGGAATGTTTGCCTGTTCCCCATCAAAATTAATTGCCTATTAAATCACCTCAAAGGTTAGTGTTCTGTTATCGGGGATCAAGGATAGAGTGGAGATGAAAGATTATCCTTTTGTCTTCCCTTTTGAGGTGGTCTGGGGTTCAGGCTACCTGAACTGTGGATGTGGCTACAGCTTGAACCTGGAATAAGGCCCCAGAGAGCTCATATAGGCTTACTGATAATGGTGAGGAAAACCACAGGGTGTGAAAAGCCTACTGACATCCATGCTGCCATAGAACACACATAATATGGAAAAATGGCTTGGAGAGAGGGTCCCCTATAAAAGTATTACATGTTGTGCCCCATAAAGAGCTTAAAATGATAATTAATCAGCAAGGACTCCTTAAGCACCCATTATGTGACGGGAATTACCCTAGTTACTGAGAATACAAAGACCTGTTTTCAGACAAGTCAAGAGACTTATATTAAGTGTATATTGAGTTTTGTATTTTTGTGGGGTTTTCCCCCATTATAAACAAGTCTGGAGTTTATCCCTCTCAATAGAATGCAACCTACTTGAAATTCTCTCTCTCTCTCTCTCTCTCTCTCTCTCTCTCTCTCTCTCTCTCTCTCTCTCTCTCTCTCTCTCTCTGTCTCTCTCTCTCTCTCTCTGTCTCTCTGTCTCCCCCGCCCTCTCCCTCTCCCTCTTTCTGTCTCTGTCTCTCTCTCTCTCTGTCTCTCTCTCAAATTTGTATGTACACATACATACACATGTACAAAACAGATATAGGGTAATGAGGTGAGAGGGGTAACAACTGGATGTTCATGAAAACCTTTGTATAGAAGTGACATTTGAGGTAAAGCTTGGATGAAACTAGAGATTATTAGAAGCAAAAGTGAGAAGGAAGCATACTTCAGGCGTCGGGGCCATATGTTGAAACAGCAATGAGATGGAGGATGGAGTGTTATGGAATGAGAAACAGTACGTGGCCAATTTCGTGGGACCATAAAGTGGGTGAAGAGATAGCATTTCTTACAATAGACCTAGAAATATGATTTGGGGCCAGGTTGTGAAATGCTTTGAATCCTAGACAAAGGAATTTATTTTTGATCCCACTGGTGGTAGGGAGCCAAGGGTGTTTACTGAGTTGGTGAATGACTTGGTTAGACCTGAACTTTAGGACAGTTAACTCTGGCAGCTGAGTGAAGAATGAATCAGAGAAGAGAAAGACAAGGCAGGAAAATTGATTAGTGAGATATTACAGGGAGTAGATGATGAGGGCCTGGATTAGGTTGTGACTGTGTAAGTAGGGAGAAGGGGACAGATGAGAGAGAAAAAAGAACGATTATTAATTATGCCAATGATAAAATCAAAATAATGTCTTAAAGAATTTAATATCATGAAATGCATTTAAATGGTTTTGGCTCCACAGTTCATGTTTTGATTACATTCATCTTTCCATTATGGCACCGTGGAACACGTTTTCTATTAAAATAGTTAGTTCTCTGTACATACATGATTATTGCAAGGGCACAGAACTTTATACTTCAGTGAGGTCCCTTTCATTGGGGCTATTAGACTTGATTTCATTGGCTCCAGAGAGTAAGGGGCAGCTGGGTGGCACAATGGTTAGAATACTGTGCCAAGAGTCTGAAAGACTCTTCTTCCTTTGTTCAAATCTGGCCTTGGACACTTTACTGTGTGACCCCAAGGAAATCACTTAACCCTGTTTGCCCCAGTTTCCTCATCTGTAAAATGAGCTGGAGAAGAAAAGAGCAAACCATTCCAGTATCTTTGTCAAAAAATCCCCCAACAAGGTCATGAAGAATTGTAGGTGATGAAACAACAACAAAAAGAGGGTAGGGATTGGGAGGGTTAGAGACGCAAAGAGGCAGATTTCAGTTCAGTGTGAGAAAAACACTTCCTAACGATTAGAGTTGTCCTTAAAAGGGATGGCCAGACTTCATAGGTTAGTGTGGTTTTAAGTGGAGAGCAAATCACTAAGTGGGGCTTTCTGACCCAGTTCAACTTGGACTAAATGTCTTTGGAGGCCTTTGCTAACAAGGAGATTCTCTGAACTCGGTGGGGATTGCATTGCTATATTAAATGATTGGGGTTCAGTGTGGCATAATGGATAGAGTACTGGCCTAGGAGACAAGACCTTAGTTTAGAGGCAGCTAAGCGGCATAGAGGATAGAGCACTTGAGCTGAAGTCAGGAAGACCTGAGTTCAGATTCTATCTTAGGCTAACTGTGTGATTCTGCACAAGTCATTTAACTTCTGTTTGCCTTAGTTCCCTCAACTGTCAAGTGGGGATCATAATAGTATTTGCCTCACAAACTTGTGAGGATCAGATGAGGTATCTGAACAGCTTAGTAAATGCATACTCTCCTCTTATTTTGTTTAGAGGTGGAGGAAGGCAAGGAAGTTGGGGTTAAGTGACTTGCCCAAGGTCACACAGCTAGTGTGTCAAGTGTCTGAGTCCTGGATTTGAATTCAAGTCCTCCTGACTCCAGGGCTCATGCTTTATTCACTGCACCACCTAGCTGCATCCACCTCTTCTCCCTTTTAAATCCTGCCTCTGACACAAACTGGCTCTGTGACCATGGTCAAGTCACTTAAACTTGTAGCATCTCCAGACAGCTCTACAAGATAAGAAGGTACAAATCTGCTTTGGTAAAGGAAGTTCCTCACAAGGAAGTCCCACAACAATGATCACAGGTACGGTTTCCCTTGAAAATGAGTTATCAAGAACTTTGTTTTCTTTAATTATAGTAAATTTACATGATATATTTATTATATATTTAAAAGGGATAGCAAGTTGTACAATAATAGATTTGCAATTTCATGTGCAATAATCTTTTTTATTATACAATGTTATGGAAGTACTTGTTTTATAACATAAGTTAAAATTAAAATAACAAAAATTAAAAATAAAACTGGAAAAATAATTATGGTATGGGAATACTCTATATTGCAAGGAGAAAAGGAGCCCAGTGCTCTGTGTGAGCCTTATGCAAATCTTAAAAACTTCCAGCAAAATTGTGAATTAGACAAAGTTTGTCCTTGGTTACTTCCTTTCTTTCCCTTTTGAAAGCTTCTTCTAGTGTTCTTTCTCAACATTCTCTCCTCTCCCTGTGCATCTATTCTATATTCCACTTGCAAAGGGCCCTTTTCTGAACTCTATATCTGTAGCTGAGATGATTTTCCTGAACTTGAGACCCACATTTTCAGTATTAGATTTCTCTATCTGAACATTCTATAAATGCTTCAAGTTCAAAATACTCAAAATGAACTATTCATTTTTCCCGGAAAATCAAATAAACAAACCAAAACATGACCTCTTCTACTAACTCTCCTATTTCTTAGTAATGGTGTCACCTTTCTTATGGTCTCCATGGCTTGAAACTTAGGGGATTTGCTATCTTTCCCTTTGCAAGTACAATGAGTTGCCCAAGTGATTCTACCCACAAATTATATCCAGACGCCATGCTATTGCCATCGCTACTAAATTGCTACATTTTGTCTAGACAGTTATAACAAAGTTCTAGTTGTTATCCCTACCTCTACTTTTTCTTTGTTTCAAATTGTTCTACCCACCATTACTGGAATAATGTTCTCATTGTAAGGTTCTGATCATGTCACTCTTATGAAAAAAGATCTTCCATGGCTCCCTATTGTTTTTAACTCTCCAATCTAACTGATAAGATCCTTCACAATCTGTTTCCAACATATTTTTCCAACCTTGTCTCACTAAAACATTTCCTGTTATATATTAATATAATTCTGTCGACTAGACAGCTTATGCTGAACTTACCTTGTCCTATACCCACTGGGCATTTATTCACACTTAACTCTTATTCTCTGGAGTGAAATCTTCCTGGTCATCTTTATCTGCTGAAATTTATCCCTATCTCAAAGTTCACTTCAAAAACCATCAAGAAAACTTTGTGTTCAAAATATATATGTGTATATAAACATCTCACATGTGTATGCAATATGTATATATACATATGACTTGTGCATGTATTTACATATGTGTATGTGTGTACATACATGCATGTGTATGTTTTTACAAATATATAATTTAGGTATATTTGTACCTATATACATAATATATTGTTTTCCTTGTTAAAATGTATGATTCTTGAGAGGAATGACTTTCATATTGGTCTTTCAATTTTCAATTCTTAACAGAATTCCTAACATTAAAAAATGATGATGCTGATGATGGGGATAACTCGGATTTATAGAATACTTTAAGATTTGCTAAGTGATTTGCATATAGTTTTTTATTTAATGTGTACATACACATATATTATATAGATATTATGTATATATTGTAATATAGTATATGTGTGTGGTTGTGATTTATAGTTGAAGTATGTAATGGGCTGTATACTTTTAGAGCCTTGAGTACATCATTACGTCTATTATAAAATATTTTAATACATGTATATATGACATCTTATTTAAGGAAATTGAACTTGAAATTATGCTTTTAAGATACCTTAAAACTAAATACTTTTAAAAAATCAATATACAACTGACACAACAGGATTTTGTATTCACTACACTGGGTATTCACCTGTGTGTCAATAGAGATGTGGTCCCTTGTTGAAGCTTACCTTTTTTTCTTTTCTTAAGCCTTTGTATTTTTACCAAGGCTACTGTTTGCATAAAATCTTTGTGACAATACACAAAGCAAACTATTCTTAATATTAATAAGAATGATATTAATGATTTATATTCTATCATCAAATAGCATCATTCCATAAATTATAGAAAATCATTAAATTATTACAACAAATGCAGATACAGTTCCCAATTTTATTCCCATTCCCCTTCAAAGAAACCACAATTCACCACCAATGACCCATGCACACATATACACACATACATACATTTATATATTTAATAATTATGGTATAAAATATTGACTTAAAATTATAAATTTGATGAAAATTTGATTTTCTTTACTACTTCAAAAGAACCATGGTTTCCCCTATATGACCACTCCTTTCACTCTCTCAGATTGTCCCAATCTATACCTTAGTGGATAGTTTCATGACCTTTTTTGGCTGAAATGCCATCTCCATGAATCACAAGCTTTCTATGGATAGCTCAGCTGTATCTTGCACAAAAGACAAAGTCTGTAGGCACGTTTATACTTAAATCTATTGACTTGAAGCCTTCATAGTTTAGTAAGACCCACAACAATGTTGGCTCCTTTTTCCATATAAAACTTAAAATTAGCTCCATACCATGGCAAGGTGCCGATGTGAGACCTTAGTAGAAGCAGATATCCTATAAAATACTAATTTTATGTTGGAAAACAAGCACATTAAAAAAAATGAATATGAATGAAATCTGGAATTCTGAAACAAGAACTTCCACACACTTGGAGAATGTTTAGGGGTTATCAATATATGAGAATCTAGCCTTCAAGTAAGAAAGATCTGGGTTCAATTTCTCGCTCTGACTCATACTTGGTGTGTTACCATAGACATGTTACTTAACTTCAAAGTGCTCCAGGCACTTTTCTAAGACTGTTGGTACAAATGAATGGGCCATCTCCATCAGTAGCAGAAGTTTATACATAGGGAGTTTTCCACAGGGATTAAACTACACTTCTAGATTTTTATGTGATAACAACATCAATCAGAAAGAGGATGAGGAAGAGAAAAAGGAAAACAAGAAGTAGGAGAAGGGGAAGGGGAAGGAGAAGAAGAAAAAAAGGGAGATTATTTACATAACACTTTAAGGTTTGCAAAATACTTTAAAAATATTATTTCATTTAATCTTCAGTAACCCTGAGAAGTAAGTACTATAATTACCCCATTTTATAGATGAAGACACCAAGGCAGAGAAAAGTTAAGTAACATATCTAGAATTCACACAGTTAATTTTTTTGAGTCAGGCCTTAACTCACATCTTCTGAATGCCAGCTCCTGTGCTTTAACCATACATTCACATATGTGTGTATATATATATGCATAGATATAGACAAAGATGTAGATGTATACAGATCTAGCCCAAAATAAAATTGTGAAGTATAGTGTATCTACAGTACTTCAGTCAATCTGACCTTGAACTTCAAGGAGTAGGAACAAGAACTCTCTATCAAAGTGATCTAGCTTTGGGGTTTATTAATAGCCTACTATCAAGTTTGCAATAGGTAGCATACATATTATCATCTCCATTTTACAGATGAGAAAACAGACTCAGAGGGTGTAAGTGATCTGCCCCAAGTTCACCTTTTGTTGGTTGGGGAGTCAGAAATGGAAGTCAGATCCCCTCCCTACAACGGCATTCTACTTCTCTACTTCTTGGTGTGTTTATGGCTGATGAGGATGGAATGGGTCCCCTCTTCCCCTTTGACCCTTTCATTTTAGTAGAAACTGAAGGAATGATCAATGTAGAGATATATAGATCACTTGGAACAATGTGTTGGGGAGTTGGAGAGAGTGAAACTTTTGTTGAGAAACTCTCACTTGCTGTTTGATAATTCCACATCAGATCATTAAAGAAAAGATTATGAATGTTTCATAGAACACAACCATGGGTAGGGAAATTCCCCACTCAATTTTCTACAAAAATTAATAGACTCTATATTTGGGGGACAGAGGGCTTATGGAGGGGCTTAATATAATTAAGTGACCTCCTACCTCAGCAGAACAGCCTAGCACAGAGTACGACCCATCTATTGTTTCTCAGGAGAGGTGGTTAGTACGCCCCATTCATCCTAGGTACACTCTACCATTATTGAGCCCTGATTGAATATTCCCACTCTGTTTTGTAATTAAAACATCATTTATACTGAGAATAATTAAGACAACTGTACATTTGATTTTAAAATCAGTTTTGAGTATTGTGCCTTGTCAAGCTACAAGAATGGTTCCTGCAGCTTTACAACTTAGCATGAAGAGGCAGGCAGTGACCGCAGGCACCTGAGTGGAAGGTTTGACAGGTTGATAAATTAGGACTGACACTTGCCAAAATGGCTGTCCTCCCTGCCGCCTGCCAGTGGAGCATTTGCACACTGTTAATTGAATTGGCAATTTATGTCACCGTACCTGCCCCTGAGCTTTTGTAATGCCGGAGCTGCCATTTAGCTCGGATAATCCAGGACTTGGGAATAAGGACGAAAAGCTTCACATGATATTATTGCAGATTTAAAATGACAGTCGGGGACCTTGTTGCCAATTTCCCATTAAATGAGAAATAATTAACAATAGCAATAGCAAAGTCTTACAAAGCTGGAAAAGTTAAATTGACTTTTCAGCAGTAGTGTGGGACAAAATTGCTTCTGGTGTGATTATTGGATTGCCCTTTCTGGATTATATATCCTAAAGAGTATCATATGATAGACTGAACAGGGAGTGTTTTGCAAGCTAACTTGTGTATATAGTATGAAACTCTAATGATAATCTATAGGATATTTTTAACAAATCTTTTTTTGCGTTATTTTTTTCTTTTTATAGGATTTCATACAGAAAGAGGGTGTAATAAAATATTTGAGATTTCTTTGTTCAATTTCATTAGGTATCGAATAGTATATAAAACAGTGCTGATCTGTTCCTAAATGGTATTAATGGTGAGATGGTTGCAGGAGCACATAAAGCTTCTTATATTTATTACTCAAATGGGTAGACTCAGAAAATAAGTAGATTCTGAGATGGGTTTTCTGCTTGGGTTTTCAAAAGTTCCCTCAAACAGATCTTCAGGTTTTTTTTTTTATTTTATTTTTATTTTTTACTCTTTTCCCATCATATTTGAAAGTCCACACAGTATAGGCCTGGCTATTGGTTCTTCCAAGGTCTGAATGAATCAAGTTTTCTTGACCCCTCAGGGTATAGTAGTTGAATTTCATTATCATTATAGCTTCCATATATTTCCATAGTTCTGAAATCCAAAGTTTCAATGTTGTTATGGTGATATTTTTACATTTGCTTTACTTTGTGCATTGATGCCAACTCGTATAGTCTATTTTCTGCCTCAAAGATGCAACCCTGATTTCCAACCCAGAGGACATGGGAGTAGAAGTAGATGAAAAATTTTGAAAGGTAGACTAGCTTTTGAATAGATGCTTCCTCTGATTCTTTGTGTATGCTTTATCTACAGATTTTGGCCCATGACCTTATTCTGCCCCTTTATATATCCTACTTCATCCCTTAAGCTTTATTTCAGTTTTTTCCCAAGATATCCTCACCTTATATCCATATCTGCTAATGCTCATGCAATGAACTTGACATGTTGCCTCCTATATGCACTATAGTATTGTCAATAGTAATTATACTATTTATCCTTCAGTGGAGGGAGGATTTCACCAGTGTTGGTGGTGCCTCCAATGGTATAGATCAGAATACAAGCATGCCTTCTTATCCTTTTTTTTCTATTTTTGCCCATTTTTTCCTATACCTCCACCTTCAGAAGGTCAACCAAATAAGCTGGAAGCCTTCCCTTATCTCTTCTGAAACAATGCAGCTATCAGGTCAGAACATGGATTGTTCATATTCTCCTTCACTATTGATCTGTGACTGGTCCACCTCCTTTTCTAATCATGCATTTCATATCATTTATGCCATTTTTAATGGGCAAGTCATTGCTGGCAGGATGTTGCATGTACTTGAACTACAAAGAGACGTGGCAGGCAACAAAAGATCAACAAAGAATTGTGGGGAGGGGAAGAAACATGTTCATGTTCAAATTTTGCCTCGTATACTTAATAAATATGTGAGCCTCAGGAAGTCACTTAAGTCCTTTCAGCCTCAGTTTCTTTATCTCTAAAGTGAGGGGTTGGTCTCTAAGGTCCTTTATAAATCTATTATTCAAAGAATGGAGATACTACCTTTAACTGAGGAGATCAGAGAAACATCATGGAGGAGATGGTGTTTTTACTGGACCTTGAAAACTTTATAGACTTTTGACAAGTGAAGATATTTAGGAGTGAATTCCAAGCCAAATGTGTATCAAAGAAGAGACCTGAACCCAGGTCTTCCCAATTCTGAGCCCATCTGTTTACCCAGTACTCTGTCCCCTCTCACATTTTTAAGGTACCTTAAAATAATAATTATATGGTCTGGAGTAAGGAAGATTTCTCTTCCTGAATTCAAATTCAACCTCAGACACTTACTAGCTATGCAACCTTAGACAAATCACCACTGTTTACCTTAGTTTTCTCATCTGTAAAATGAGCTGGAGAAGGAAATGGCAAACCACTCTAATATCTTTGCCAAGAAATCCCCATATGAGGTCACGAATAGGTGGACATGACTGAAAAATAACACAACCAAAAAATGTGTGGTATAGAGGAAATCTTAATAGGATTGAATGTAAGAGAACCATTTAAAACATCTCTGTAAAAATATACTGAGTACATGGTTACAAAATTATGTGTACACTTGAGTATTTTTAAGGATCTCCAGTGGTCAGAAAGCCAAAACCATTCTTTTGAGATGAAAAGATTTGATTTTTGAAGGGAAAGAAGCAATATGTAAGTATAATAGAACAGAAAAATCTATCTGGAATCTGGAAATGAGAAGACTTGGGTATGAATGTATTTTTCCCTACTTACTAGTCCTGTGATCTTTGATAGGTCACTCAACGTTTTTTATTATTAATGATCCTTTTCCTCTTTTATCTCTTTGAGGTAAAGATCTAGTAATGGTATTGCTGGATCATTGGGGATGCACAGTTTAATAGCTTTGGAGGCAGTCCCAAATTGCTTTCCAGAATGGTTGAACTAGTTAACCCACCAATAGTGCAAAAATTGAGATTTCAAGGAAAGGAAATCAGTTTCATGAGATCAGAAATAAATATGGAGGAAGCTAGAATTAGAACAAATATAACAACAAATAATTAATGCTAACATAGAATCTGCTGGTAGTCATATTTTTAAGGACCTGAGTGATCCTTTTAGCTCCCTGATTTCTGGCCAATAAAGCAGCTAAATAAGCTCTGTTCTGATAGGGACTCAATATTACTTCTATTTTTTTTTATTCTATTATTAGTATTAATATTTCATATGTTTGTATCTTGTTTTCCTAGCTAAATATTCAGCTTCCTGAATGTAAAGACCACAGTAGAATCATTGATCTACAGTCAAAAGAAAGGTTAGAATCTATTGTGTTCAGTCTTTCATTTTGCAAATGAGGAAATGAAGGTAAAAAGAAGTCTAAGTGATTTACTTAAGTTCATAATTCTCAGATCTCTAGGGTCCTTTTCAACTCTAACATTTTGCAATTTGTCCCAAATAATTGTCTCTGGCATTTCACATCAAGTTTTCCCTTTATAAAATGCCACTAAATTACAGATGACAAAAACATAGAACTAAATCTACCTCTCTGTTCCAAATTATCCCACATAATTACATTATAAATATGTAAAATATTCTTATTATTTCTAGGCTGAGTATACAATTTTCTTCTACGTTTATGCAATTCTGCATTCTGTATGAATTTATATATTTCTTGAAAAGTCTTTATATCCTTTCATTAAGTATTCCAGATGAATTTCTTAAATGTTCTGGGCATGTATGGCAAATGCAACATATTTCATTCTATCTAGTTCCAACTGTTCTAGTTTCATTTTTAATGAACATTAAATTTCGTAGATGGGACAGTTTATAGATTTAAAAGGGACCTCTAATATAGACTCCTCATTTTACATATTAGGCACAGAGAAGTTAAATGTTCATAGGCTCATATGTGTAGAAAGGAGAAAGGACCCCTCAGGCCATGTGGTTCTGAGTAGCAGAGCCTGACCTAAAACTTGGATTCTCTGGCTCTAACGACAATACTCTTTCCACTCTACCACTTCTGTTGGTCCAAGGTCCCCCCATCTCCTCCATATAGGTTAGGTTGATTCTCTTCCTGAAAGCCTCACATCTTGATTTGACTAAGAGGACTGAGGCTTAATCCTCTGGATGAGGATTCTCAGTAGTCTCAAACCTTTGGACATAGCTTTCTCCTCACCAAAAGGTATAAAAAGGTCAGCCCTCATGAAGTTCAGTGTCCTTCAGACTTGGCAGGTGTCCCAAAGCCCTGGAAGTCTCCAACCCCTGCCCTGATCACCACAGGATTTTTCTTATGGAAGCTAAGGGGCTTGTTCTATGTAAGCTGAGTAATTCATCCTTGTTGAGTATTCTTTCTATGCTATGGCTTACGAAAACTACTTTTGTTAACTGTTGAATGGTGTATGGTTTCTCGCTTTATTCCAATAGTGGATCTAAACTATCAGGAGACCAGCCCAAGTCAAGTGCAGCCCATGATGCACCACTTCTGTTTGTTGATTGCACCTTAAACTTTTGGGGGAAACCTAAAGTAAGACAGTCTGCAGTCTTGATGAATACACTTTCATGATTGTTTAATAACTGGTGCAATTTGTCTAAGGTACATCTTGAAAGCACAAAAAATGAATGAAATATTATTTCACATCCTCTTGGGGGTGGGAGGAGGGAAAGAGATTGGAAAAGCAGTGTCAATGGAAAAGGTTATTCATAGAGTTCAATTTTAGATTTTTTTATTCCCCTGTATAAATTTGTCCATGAACACAAGGATATTGTCTGGCCGTTTATCATTCCCATTGAGCAGTGACCTAGCAGAGAAGGGATACTTTACTTATTTATGAAGAATAATTAGTTATTTGCTGCAGAGAGGGAGCAAGACATTCTAATCAAGCTTTGCATTTTAAAGGCTAAAGTGAGGGAGAGGAAACAAATGTCAAATTTTCAACTATTTACATTTAGATGACTTCATACTAAGAAGATAAAATGTTTCCTCAAACATATGGGAGTAAAGGTGGCTCTGAGTTGAAATGCAAAATAACATTTCTTTTGTGGTTTTGTTACTCTTGAAATCTGAGCTTTTAAATCAGCAATCATTTTACCATCACCA
The DNA here is from genome assembly GCA_023548195.1 of Bettongia penicillata ogilbyi. NCBI lineage: Eukaryota > Metazoa > Chordata > Mammalia > Diprotodontia > Potoroidae > Bettongia > Bettongia penicillata. The sequence continues at coordinate 9,660,126 of JAJHZJ010000447.1, read as the reverse complement.
TATTTTGTAAGCACGCAAGCTATCAAATTTCTCGTAAATTATATACCTGGTAAAACTTCAGCTATTCAGAACCTTTAGGAAGGTAGTTTTCTAGATAGAAAAGTTTTCTGGCTAAGTGATATTTACCCTTTTTTTAAACAATAACATTTCACTGATTTGAACTATTTTAGATGAATTTCTTTCTAAAATGTGTTATCATAACACTTCTTATTCTAGTTAAATGGAGGAATTGGATATAATTTTACTTTTCTCAGTGAGTCAGAATCATGACTAAGAATTAAATTTAATGTTGCAATATGAATGTTTTCTGAAATATATTCTCATTAGTATATAGATGTTTGTCATCCCCTCCCCAAGTAGTGATTTCATATTGCCTTTTCTTCAGTTCTATTGTCTATTTTTTTATGATTGCTATTTTTGTCTTCTACCTGAATGCTGAGCATTAGCTGTTATGAACAACTAGATGGTCCAATGGTTAGAGCTCTGGAACTGAAGTCAGAAAGACCCAAATTTAAATTCGGCTTCCCATACTTGGTAGTTATGTAAATATGGACAAGTCACTTAGGTCACTTATTTCTGCCTGCTTCTGTTTCCTAATTTTTAAAATGGGGAAAATAATTGCACCTTCTTTCCAGGCTTCTTGTGAGAATAAAGTGAGATAATATTTGTGAAGAACTTTGCAAACCTTAAAGTACTATGTAACTGGTGGCTAGCTCGTAATGTTACTGCCCATGTTATTATAGGCCAACACAATCACCTTAAGAAATATGTTCCTCCCCTACACTTTAATTTTCCCCTTTAAAAAAAATCTATTAACTTAGGAACTGAGTAAACACACTCATTAAAATTGTTGGCAAAGTATGAGTAAATGGACTATGAATATGAAGATGTAACACAGTTCATGAACTTTTGTGTGTAGACATTTTGACTTCACTTTTGAGTAGTCAGAAGACTTCTTTCTTGATTCATAGGTGTGCTCCAGGTAGGCAAGGATGGGAATTATGTTCTGGATAGATGATGTCAGAGAAAAGGCACATAAAGCTTCAGTGAACCAGCTAGTAGTTTTAAGTGTGTAAAAAAAAGTCAGCCTAAACATCTGCCAGAACTGGTGGTTAGTAGTATCATGATTTGAGTATACAGTTTATAAATTTCCTTGATTATTTCTCTGGTGAAAGTTATGGATAGGTCTTGGTTACTCAAAATGTATTGAAATAGATAATTCACATCTACATTTTGATGGTTTTCTTTTTTAAAAATGACCATGTGACCATGTTTCTAGAAAATTCAGATTAAGAACAAAGATGTATGATAATTTAATAGGAATATTTTTTCCTTTAGCTAATTGTTCAGAATCATGAAATTTGCTAAGACACCTTGAAAATGTATTCAAATAGAGACATATCTTGATATTTGTGTGAAGGTATGTAAAGGGCCAGTAGGTGATCCCTCTACTTTCCCCAAGTGTCTATTCATAGCCAAAGAATCTAATTTTTCTGTTTTTTTTTTAATTAATCCAGTCTTTGGATTAACAATGTCATATCCCCTTAACCACAGTCATGTAAATCTCAGGATAGACAGCTGCTTGGATGTCCTAGACTGGGACTGCTGCCCTCAGCAAACATTTTTGATTCTCCTACATGGTCACTTGGCAGCCGACACTCGCACCCATATGGTTAGATGGCAAGATGCCTGTTCACAAGTTGGTCAAACTGTTCCACTAGGGCATAGGTGCCAAGCAAATATGGGTTTAGTTGGGCAGCCTTCTTAATCACACGGATTCCATCACTTCAGCATGAAGTCTTTCCTCCATGACAAGTTTTCATTGTAACAATAAATTCATTTGACCTTTAGATGCATTTCCTATAGTCTCTAGGATCCTGTATCAGAAAGGATGAGTAAAGAAGATGGAGGTCTTTCCCAGCTATCAAAGAAACGGGTGTCACTGAAGATAGCGCATTGTGAAATAGGTCACCTTCAGGCTTCATGCCATGTGAAAAGCTCTATGAATTCAAGATAGAGTGATCTGGTGGGAAGAACACTAGACACACCATGACATCCCAAGCCGATAACTCAGCTGCCTCTCTCTTAACGGTGTCACTGACTTGTAAAACAGGAATGATACCATGGTTTGAAGATAAATGAGATAATTTATATGCTCTGAAAGATACACAAAGTATGCATGTAAATATATATACACACATATACATACATACGCATGTTGACAGTTCAAGTCCAAGTATACAATTTTCCCCATTACTATAACTTAGCACAAGATAGATGGATACACACTCATACATATATGTGTATATATATATATATATATACATACATATGTGTGTATATGTATACACATTATGGGGTATATTAATATATAATGAGATAGATATGCAACACATATATATAATGTATATAATATGTATACATATACATGCGTATGCATATATCCCATATCTTTTGCTAAATTAGTAATGAAGGAGAAATAGTACACTAGGACTAGAGCTGGCTAAGATATTTAACACCATGATATTCAGACCTTTCGAATGGATTCAGCCCAATTTTTGTAAAGCTGCCATTTAGTAGTATTTCTAGGGAAAACTTTTAGTTTGAAATGCCCAGAGTAAAGCCCCAGAGGCCATATGGGCTAAAACCAGAGAACATGTTAGAGCCAGAAGGGTCCTTAGAGATTTGGTGGTTCAGTCCTCTCATTATATGTATGATAAGAGGAGTCAAAGAGAATCTCAGTGATTTGTTCAAAGTTGCATAGAGTTTAGACCAGACTCCATATATATTGACTCATAGATAGAAATTTGAGGAAAGTTGATAGTTTAAGAAAATATGCTTTTCAACATTGTTTCCCTTTCATTGTTTAATCAAGCCTCCAAATATTTAAGAGGTTGACTAGAAAATGAATTTTAAAATATTCGATAGGAATTATTTTAGTGGAAAATATATTTGGCGGCTGTCTTTTTATTTTATTTTTTTTTAATTCCCTTTCTCCTTTGTCCTCTTTCTTGGGTAATATCTTGGGACAATTTCTTGGCAATCATATTGAATTTGGTTGTTTTCTTTCTAATGAGGTCAAAGAATTTTCATTTGCATAAAAGGAAAGAAAGTTGTCCAGATTCCAGAAACACATACTGCTCTAAGTGTGGGATAAAACCTTAATGCCACCTCACTCCTAATTAATGCAGATTTATTAAAACTGGCATGGCTTTTTGACCATTTTTATTGAAACAATTTTGAATAAATCATATAGAAGAATCACAAGTAAAGGAAGAGACTTAGTGGCCTATTTCTGCTGTGACCATTACCTTTCTCCTGTCTGATGAGTCACATGTTTCATATTTCTTCTTTGGAAAGATCTTTGAATTAAATATCTAATGTGAAAATAAGAGAAAAAAATAAGTACAAAGGTGTCAACAATGAAAAGTTCATTGTACTAGACACTGAGTCACTTGGATGGCCATGATACTCATTTTTTAAAGATCTGGAAGCAGAAACGGATGTCATAAATTAACTTCTCTTGTGCATTAATAGATCATAATGCAAACATTCTGCCAAAGCACTCATATTTTTAATGGCATTTTCTATTCTGGTGAATATTTGTGACCCTCTTGAAAGTTCTGATACTTGGTACTGCTCTTGGTAACATTGAGCCTAGACTTCCATCAAACTTATTGGGGTCTTAAGTTTCTACATTTCTTCAAAACATTATTGGAACAGTTGTTCCTCCTAAGAACAAGTGTCTTCTAAATGCTGGATTTCTCCCAGCCTTCTAGCCTAGAGCTCAAGTAGGCCTGGGCTTCTTAATGAAAAGATAATAGTGTTTATATTTTAGATGAGGGAGGAAGAAAGGAGGAGAACTATAACATTGGGGAGTAATAAAGAATCTTACAGACCATCCAGTCTGCCAGTATCCGATCAGGAGCCCTTCTCACGCAGCGTGTTGAACTGATTTGGATCTTGTTTGACTTCATCATGCCCCAGAGCTGGGCGCCTCCTCCTAACCTTGCCTCCCCTCCTCTTTAGTTTCCTGTGTTGTCTACCCTAGTTAGTTTGCAAACTTCTAGAGGGCAGAAACTGCCTTCCTTTTACTGTTTTTACTCTCAGCACTTACCCCAGTGCCTGGCATATGGTAGGTACTTAATAAGTGTTTGTTATTGACTGGCATGACCAAATATTGATCAACTAGCCTGTAATTGAATTCCTCCAATATTGTTATTCACTGCTTCCTCAAAGCCGTCCAACTGAATTTTGAACCCCACTACTTTTTTTAAGGCATTTTTCTCCTGCCAATCATTTTTGTTCTCGCCTTCTTAATTTGAAGTAGAGAAAATAGAAATAAAATAGGAGTGGAGTAGCTGTAAAATCATAAAATCAAGGCCTTTTGAGTTGGAAGTATCTAATTCATCTCATACCCAAAAGGAATCCCCATAACTTTTCTCTTTGTCAACGACAAGAATCAGCCCTTCCATCCAAAAAGAAGTCCCATCCCCAAACAGGTCTATACTCCTAGTCATATGCTTGCCCCACAAATGTAGCTAATAATCCACTTTATTGTCAGTAACAATCCTTACTCTATGTTCAAGGGTGGAGCCAATTTGAATTTGTGAATTAAATTAGCAATGTAAGCACCTCAAAAAGCAGCAAAGGCTACACACATCAGAATTTGGTGTACTATTTTGTTGATTGCTTAGATTTGAGAAAGTGATGGAGAAAATATTAATTATGCAGTTTAAACAAAATTGTGCCCTGCTTTTTGGAAAGTCAGTTGTTAAAGATTTACCAGTACACCTTTACCTTTAGCCTTCAAGACATCCTTATAAGGATTCAGAAACTCTTTTTTAAAAAATCTTTGGTTACCTGTGTCAGCTTCTTAGGGAATATGGTAGATAGGAGTTTGAGTCAGGAGACCTAAGTTTGTATCCTGCCTCAGATACTTAGTAGCTGCCTGCAAGTCAGTTGCCTTTTCATGCTCTCAGCTTCCTCATCTATAAAATACATATAATAATAGTACTAGCTTCATTCCCAAGATTGTGAGAATTAAATGATATAAAATATATAAAATGCTTTGCACACCTGAAAGTGTTATATAAAGCTATCTGTCATCATCATCATCACCTTCACCACCATCATCATCATCATTAATATTATTTGTTATCCTTGTGTTAGATTATCTTGTGACAGAGAGAGTCCAGGAACATTTTGTAATTTCTCCCTCTTTCCTTGCCTCTTATGCTCTCACTCATGAAAACAAAGAAATTCCATATGTGATAGACCTAGTATATTTAGATAAATTCCCCACTTGCAAACACATAGTTTGCAATATCTCAGATCAATTTTTAATTAAAAGAGGGAGGAAAACAAAACAGAATCTTTTGATGTATAACTGTTAGTCTCAAAGATCCTCATCTTAGGAATCATAAAATGTAATGATTTCTCTGGTAGAAATCCCCACAAATCTCTTTTTACCCCTGCTTTTCTTGTGTGTTCCTCTCTCTCTCTCTCTCTCTCTCTCTCTCTCTCTCTCTCTCTCTCTCTCTCTCTCTCTCTCTCTCTCTCTCTCCCTTTCTCCCTCCCTCTTTCTCTCCCTCCCTCTCTTTCCCTCCCTCCCTCTCTTTCCCTCCCTCTCTTTCTTTCCCTCCCTCCCTCCCTTTTTCCCTCCCTCCCTCCCTCTCTCTCTCTCTCTCTCTCTCTCTCTCTCTCTCTCTCTCTCTCTCTCTCTGTCCCTCACTATCTTACCGCCCCTCCCCCAATTTTCCTGCTACAATTTTCTTTAGCAAAATGAAGAACCATCTCAAGGCTTCTTCATCCTTAGTACCATTTTTTCTCTTCAAGGTGAGGAACAATTAATTTCTCTTTCCAGTGCCATGGCTTTCTGTGTCTACTTCTACTTTTATCTCTTTTATTTCAGTTTTCTCCACTCTTCACCAAATACCAACAGTGTTTTCTGGTAAATACCAGAGAGGCTTTCTAATGGAGTGCATAGAAGAAGCCAAGATACTTATACTCACTATATTTATTTCTCTATCCAAAATATATTTGTCCTTGAAAACTCATGCTATATACCAAAATGTTCATAAAAATACTTATTTTCATATTCAGGAACATACTACATTGTATAACGATTTCTAAAAAATTCCTTGTGCATCCGTATCAGCTATTTTTCTAGATGACTACCCTGTTGCTTCCTCATCAGAGGATATTTATGATATCATTGTCGGCTTTTTGTTCTTGGAAGCCTCCCACACATCTTGAGTGGACTTCTACTTTAGAATTTAAGCTATAGGATCCCAACTATACTTTTTTATTTTTTACCAAAGCCTTTTAAATCTGCTCTCTCCATATTGAGGATATATATACATCAAATTATTCCCACTTTTCCCTTCCTTATTCATCTAAGAATTCCAAGATGGATCAGTTTTTTCCTTACACGGTTCCGGTTGCTTCTCCTTTAACAAAACAGTCTCTACTTATTGTTCAGAAGTAGGTCTTGAATAAGATGTCTCATATCTATTCCTTCACTTTTTAAAATAAGAGAATGATCATTTCATTATAACACATGTGAAGTAGATATAAGGTCAACAGAATCTTTTAAAATCTACATCAGGATCCAGGTTAATCTAAGCATTCTTTTCTCTTTGGTCTGTGCCGTTCTTCATATCAGCAATATTTAGACTTAAAAATGATACCTTCCTTTTGAATATGAAATATAATTTATGCAGTCTCTGCTCTGCATTTGTTTAATTCCAACGTTCTCTTTTTCCTTTTTTAAACTATAGACTGTTATGTGAAGATAAACTATTATTATGTCATATTGTATTATAGTTATTAGGCATTACAATTGTCCCTATATATACTTTACTAGAGAATCTAGATGCCAAAGTCTAATTCACCCCCACCTCCTCTCCTCAAACAGGGTTTTTTCTTTTTTTAAAAATTCATTTTATTTTTTTATTTTATGAACTAAAATAATCATTTCTATAACATAGTACAAAATGATTTCACTTGAAACTGCAAATCTATTACATACAACTTGCTATTATTTCCAAATATATAATATTTTTCAAATTACAAATTTATCACGACAGAAGTTGGAATCCTCCTTAACAATCATATATTCAAGGCTCATATATCTTCCTTTATGTCTGTAATGAACAGGTCAGATCCCATCTCAACTGATCCAAAGGGACTCTCCAAATTCTTTGGCTACCCATCTTATTGTATCAAGTATCCTTTAAGTGGACCATTTGTTATATAGATTTCTGTTGTAATGATATTTTCTGTATCAGTATTAGACACACAACTAATGTAATAAGTCCCTGAAATTTTCTCTGTTACATTCTGGCATCTATCATGATTCAAATAATGATGAACATGAACATATTTGACATAATGACAAATATGAAAATACGCAACTCTCTGTGTTCTACAATTTAGAACTTTCATTTGGAGCATTTTTCTCCCCTTATTCCAAATCACAGGAATCAGGATCTATAACACTGAAAAGTTTAATAATTAAAAAAAATTTTTGAGACACAACAGCTTGCAGTACTTCACAGCAGCTCAGCTTTTTTGAATTTTTTTTTTTCCAGAGCATATTTTTCAAGAGATCCTAAAAGGGTGTTCAAAAAGGATGAAAGCTACATGATTAAAATGAAGCATGGTAAAATGTTTAACTGGCATTTATGCTACATAGTCTCTATACTCCTAGTCTAATCATCTTGTATTGTGTCTGACTGGTTTATAGTAGTTTAGAGTTTCTTGGCCAGAAAGGACCTTGTGAGATGATTTCTTATTAGAAAAAGTATGAATTGCTGCAACATTTAGATACAAACTGATTGCAACAAGTTCTCTTAAATAATATGGAAAAATAAACAATATACATCAATGATGGTTCCACGATTTTTTTAAACGTCTTCCTATTCCTTTGGACCATGCAGATCACTGCCCATCCATATTTTCTCATTCTGTACAGGTCTCAAGTGTGCTCATAGATGCCCCTTTGAGAATCTACCCAATTTACTAAAGGCTAAGGCAGGCGATCTTAACCTTTTCTGTGTCGTGAAACTCTTTGGTAGTCTGGTGAAACCTATGGACTCCTTTTCAGAGTAATGTTTTAAAGTATAAAATCAAATAGTTAGAATTAATTGCAAAGGAAATAAAAGGTTAGTAAAAATGAAGGGGTTTTTTTGCATCCAAATTTACAGAACCCCTGAAATTTAGAATTATGGAACCCAGGTTAAGGAACTTTAAGATTTTTTTTTATGTTTTTTGCTTAAAAATGAAACACTCAAGATATCCACCTGCTGTGCTTTGCTCCCGCTAATAGAATTGCCCATGTCATTTCTCAATCAAGACCACATTCCTTTGATGATTTCTTTTAAAATACTTTTGCACAGAAGTTATCACTGGCAGTACACTACAGCCTACTCAGGGCTTTCATGTTCTTCTTATTGTGTTCAGTCATTTTAGTCGTGCCTGAATCTTTGTGACCTCATCTTGGCAAAGTTGCTGGAGTGATGAGGCATTTTCTTCTCCAGCTCATTTTACAGAGGAGGAAACTGAGATGAGCCAAGTTAAGTGACTTGCCCAGAGTCACGCAGATGATAAGTGTCTAAGGCCAGATTCGAACTCAGAAAGAGGAGTCCTCTTGACTCCTGGCTCAACACTCTATCCACCGTGCCTCTCAGCTGCCCCAATGTTCCTCTGTATTGCCCTTTAAGTCATCCCCTAAAGAACAAGATGGAACCCCTATTAAAATCATCAGATCATATATTTAGAACTGGTAGGAGCCTCACATATCATCTAATTTAACCCCTATGCCTTGTTTTATGGATGAAGAATCTGATACTCAGAGAGATTCAGTGACTTTTCCAAGGTCACAGACAGAGCATGTATCAGAGAAAGAATTTGAAACCAGATCTTCTACACTCAAATTCAGAACATTTTCCACTTTATCCTGCTATCTATTATATAGGGAAGCATCTAGTCATGCTGGGGATTGGTGTGAGATGCTGCCCTCTATACCAGTAACAGGGTGAAGTGATTACAAATCATTTCTCTGATGCCTAAATTTTAACTTATCTCTGTGTTCTAAATTAATAATCCAGTCATTTACATCATCTTGTTACTCAATAGTGTAAAATCCCCCTTTTAGAAACTCATGAGTTATGGCCATAAGTGTTTCTTTCTCGTAGGGTTTTATTTCTTCTATCATTTATCTGAATAAATGGGGAAGCTATTGGCTCAAGGGCTTAGAAAAGGAATCTAGAAATAATTGGAGCTGAGAATAGATCATTTTATCTTTGTGATCTATAGGAAAATTACAGCTCACTTTAATGAGATCTGTAGCATCATCACCTTTGATCTTATAGTGAAAATCCTCCTCCAAGTCATTTAACCCTATTATTACTTCAGCTTCATTTCTCTATCAATAGTAGTGTCTTTAAATCCTCAGAGAAAATTCTGATGGAGCCTTACTTAGGAATTCAATTTGTTGGCTAGATAACAACTTACTCAGGATCACTAGTGATGTTGTAAGGAATTTTAAACTCCATTTGCAAGTTCTCCCAAAGCTTCATGAATTTAATCTGTTTAATGTAACTTAAAGACTTGGCAGTTACAACTTAAGCAAGTGAATCTCTAGAAATTGTTCTGAAAAGTAGTCATCCTACCGTAGTCTTTGCTTTAGGTAGGGTCACTAACACCTCCCCTGGAGCCAATGTAACTTCTAAAAATCCTGTTACTGTCTTAGATGCCACCAAGCATAATTACTAACCTGTTGCTACCTAAAGGCAGTTTGACCCAAGGTCCCTGAGAACAGCAGTGTTCCCCCAACCAACAGACGTTCTCCAACAAGAAGTCATCTTCCAGGAAAATAACTCTTGTGTCCAATCAACTGCTATCAGTGGGATAAATAAGTCAGCCTAGATAAAGCATCAAGGCATACTGAGATAGACAAGAGCTGCATGTACAAAACAGATCCCCAAACACTGCTAATGCGTCAAAATACCACCTGCTCTGTGACTCTGGTGAAAATAACATAGTACTCTCCCCTCCTCCTGCCCCCATATACATAACAACTAATTATGGGCATTACATCTAAGCTGTCCCCTGTATCCAAGGTCAGTTCCCTGTATGATGGGTCTTGGAGTATAACTCTACAGATGTGGCCAGTCTTACCTTCTTAACAACCATATTTATTAAAGAATCTGAAAATAAAATTTTTACCACTGAAATTCTTGGCACTTTTAAATGGTTCATTGTATATGTTTAACACATTTTTATGGATATCTTCTTTTAGTGTCAAAATTTCTCCCAATATCCATCTCACTTCCCAAGAACCATTCTATCTAAAAGATTTTTTTTAAAGAAAAAGAAGAAAAAAAATCTATAAAATTGATCAATGCATCTAAAGTCTGAAAATATAAGCAATGCTCCATACTCATGGTCTTCTCACTTCTGAAAAAGACTAGTTATCTCTTTTGGAGGGCAATATTTCTTTGTAATTTTGCAACATTCACTTTTGATTGTTTCATGATTGCCAATGGAGTCAGTTTGTGTATTGCTTTCCTGCCTCTGCTTAATTCTTTTTGTATCAGTCCATGTTTCTTTGTATTCATCATATTAATAATATATTATGGCATAGTGATATTACTACAATTTATTTAAATATTCCTCAAACAATGGGCATCTACTTTGTTTCTCATTCTTTTCTACTTCCCAGTGTACTGTTCTAAATATTTTGGTAAATATTTCTTATCAATAACCTTCTTGAGATATATTCCTAGTTGTGGAATCTCCAAGTCAAAGAATGTTTCATTTTAGCCAATTTATTTGCATAATTCTAAATTGCTTTCTAAAATGGTTGCATTGATTCTACCAACAATGTACAGCTGCCACAACAATGAATTAGTGTTCCTACCTTCCCACAACTCCTCCAGTGTTTTACCATCCCCATGTTGTGTTGTCTATGCCAATTCATAGAGTATGATGACCACTGTAAGTTTTTAAAATATCAAATTCACCCATGAAGAGCTAGGACTTGTTGTCATTTAGACTATTATTGTTTTCTTCTTTTTTTTTTTTTGTATTTCTGTCTTTATTGTCTAACTCAGTTCCTAATTTGCAGTTAATAAACAATACACGTTTGTTGACAGATGAATACATTTAACTCATTATAAGTGACTCAGAACACTCTTTCATACCGTTGTTAATAGTTTACAATTCTTCTTTTGAAATATGTTTGCCCAAATCCTTTGACTACTTGTTTATTGGTGAGTGGACAGATATGGCTTTATCAATGGAAATGACATAAAAGAAGTTGTGTTACCTTCCACTGAACCCTAAAGTCCACTGGGCCTTTCCATCTGACTTGTAGCTGAGACCTATATGTATTGTCTCCCCAACAGATTGTGAGACTCTCAAGAGCAGAAACTGTCATTCTTTTCTAATTCTATCCCCAAAGCTTAGCGTATTGCTTTGCACAGAGTAGGCAATTAATAAGTGACTTTTATTTATTCATTCATGGTTGTCCTTTGTCAAATCATACCACAATAAGCAAAATTATTCATTGATGTATAAATTGTTTGCATACATTAGTGTCAATTAATCTTTCTATGGTAATAAAATGAAACCTTCTATACTTTGTCACTTAAAAATTATCAAGTATGATCCATATGTGAAATTAAGGAAGCCACATGCAATCTCCAAATGACTTACTTCAGTGGCACCTGCTGATTTTCAGGTGTTTATAACTTAGCCATTAAAAAAAGAAACATTACTAACTGATATCAAAAATCTCTATCCAGCAGGAATTGTAAAAGAAAATATGAATAAAGATACTTTCCCACACACATCTTTTCCATTTTGTCCTTTCTTCTCCCTTATCCCATTCCAAATTTATAGATACAAAGTGGAAAAAAGATAGAAGGCTTAAGGTCTTGAACATAACTTATTGGAACCTATAACTGGAAAATAACTTTGCTTTTAAAGACAAACATAGGTTGTTTATCTGTGCTATAACCAATTGCCAAGGTAAATAAATAGAAGCAAAGCTTGAGATTCTAATTGTTAGTAGAGAGACTAGTTCATCTCATGAATGACTGTGGACATTTATTGCTGATGTCCAGAATGATGTAGAGATTGCACAGTAAAATGTGCATCTCCATCCACACACACAAAAAGAAAACCAACAGAAATGCCCATCTTGAATAGATTAGTACCTACATTTTGTAAGTTAGACCTTAAATTTGAACTTCCATACAATCAGTTTCTTGAGTTCCTGACTCTGTTGTCAGAGTAATCTGAGTTGCCTAGAACTGGGGGAAAGAAGACTAAATCTGCAAATGGGAATTGAATAGCATTTTTTTCTTTTCACCAAGCAATATAGCTTTCAGTAGAATTAATCTTCAGTGTATAATCCTAAATTTTCTCCAACTTCCTTGATTCTGATGGTTTTCAAGCACTATTATTGTTTCCCAGGACCTTCAACTTGAATTTCGTCCATTTGAATTTCCATTTGAATTTCATCTCTTCAGACTTTGTCACATCCTCTCCAAATACCCTCCTTTTCCCTTACCTTACTTCCCAAATACACACATACAAATTCACCATTAAACTCTGTCATTTTAATCTTCTTACTACTTGAAGACTGAGGGACCTTTGGCAAGTTGCTCAATCATTCTGGGTTTCCTCACCTGTAAAATAAGAATGGTAGATTAGATCTCTTATAAAAGCCATTTTAACTCTTTATCAAAGATGCTCAGAACTATTTACACTTCTTAGACTTGCCTTTTATTTTCCAATGTGGCAATTAGAATAGCTGACAAACTATTTCACTTTGCTAAAGTTTAATTTTAAAAAAAGGCAACCTCCTGTCTCTCCTTCTCTTCCTGACCTTTCAAAGGTGGGCTGTAGAGATGATGCTTCTGGCATCACAAAGAACTGCAATTTTAGAGATGGAATTTTAGACCACATGCTAGAGAAGGGTGTGTATCTTTGACAGATATGAGGGTTGACAATTCTTGAAAAAAATAACCATTAGAGTGTGCTTCGATATTTTATATTTGTTATTTAGAAGTGGAATTGACTATAAAAATCATTAAGTCTACTCATTTCATTTTACAGATGAAAAGTTGAGGCTGAGGCTGTTAAAAGTTAAGTGATTTATCCATGGTCACACAGGTTGTAAGTAGCAAAGCAAAGAGTCAACCCAAGGTCCCTTGACTCAAAGTCTAGAGTTTTTGATAATAGGACTGTGCCTACATGTATAGACTGAGCTTTAAGTGATGCAGTGGATAGAGGGCCAGGTTTAGTGTCGAGAAGACTCATCTTCCTGAGTTCAAATTTGGCTTCAGATACTTACGAGCTACATGACCCTTAGTAGCTACTTAAACCTGTTTGCCTCAGTTTTCTCATCTGTAAAATGAGCTGGAGAAGGAAATGGCAAATCATTGCAGCATCTTTGCCAAGAAAACCCCAAATGGGGTCACAAAGAGTTGGAAATGACTGAAATGAACAACAAGAAACACAATTATAGTTTTATAAGCAATTCTAAAAGCAGAAACAAAATAGTTCTTTAAGTAGAAACCATGCGATGGATTAGTGAGAAAGGCTAGAGAGAAGGAAGTAAAATGTCCTGTATAGGATGATATTTCCAAAATTAAAGCACTACCAGCTGTTATTACTATTAATATAATCTTCAGGAGCAAATATTTTCATCAAATCATTTATATATATACACACTATATATGTATGTGTATGTATGTATATGTACACTTATATATATATGTACACACACACACACATATATATATATATATATATATATTCATCTCTGCACCAAGAACAAAAAGATATTTCTGATATCCTAGGGATGATTAGGACATTTGGATGAGTCATTTGGTGCAGAGCTTTTCTAGTCCCAGCATTTAGAAACCTACCTGTCTCTATTTCAATCCTTCTTTCTCCTGGTAAAACCATGGATAAAGTGCCATACCTGAGTCAAGGAGATCTGAGTTCAAGTATCACATCTGACATTTACTAACTTTTTCACACTGGACAAATCACCTGATCTCTGTCAACCACAGTCTCCGTATCTATATAGTCTGGATAATAATAGCACCTGCTTCCCAGGGTTATTGTGAGTGTCAAATGAAATGATATTTTTTAAGTGCTTAACATAGTGCCTAGCATATAGTAGTACTTAATAAAACTTGTTTACTTCCTTCTCTAACATAAGGTCAGTTTTGACATCTCAAAAAAGATAAAAAAACAAACAAAAATAGTGCGTATAGCAATTCTGAATTTTAATGTGATAAGAATATGTCTTTTTCATGATGTCTTTTCTCTTATGAGTTAACATGGTTCTTATATATATTAGCCTGCCACTTTCATTGTTTCCCTCTTGTATTATTTTTCTTTGTTGCACGGTTTAATAGTTTTGTAAAGTTTATTCCCCCCTGCTGCTCAATATCTTTTTATACTATTTGTTGTTCTTTACGTCCTGCTGGGGTGCAGTTTAATGAATTATTTTTCAATGAGTGTGATATGATTTTTACATCCTGCCTATGGAGATGGTGATTTTAATATAGTATTTGTTTTATTCTGTATCCTTGCTTAATTTCTCTTAGCCCAGTCATTTGATTGGTGCTGGTTTCAGAGTGGCATAAGGTGCTGGCCTCCTGTGCTCCATGCCATGCATGTAATGGTCTCCTTTATTGCACGACTAGTTCTTTATATCATCTAATCTCATTCCTGGATCTTTATTTTCAATTCCATTACGAACAGTTTTGACTTTTATGCCAACATCTGTACATTCCTTTGCATTGAAATTCCAGGAATAACATCTCTGCTGCTGGTGGTCCATATTGCTCCGTAATTGACTCCACATCCTCTCAGGGTGTGTTTTGTAAGGTGATTTACCATCCCTAGGCTTTTGTTGGACTAGAGTTTATGTGGAACTCAGCAGGGATGATTCTGCGTTTCTTTTCAAAATCCTTTATCTCCTTTTGTATTTCTTCCTTCTCCTTGCTACCTGTGCTTTTTGCCTTCTACAATTCTTTCCATTTAGGCTAGTAAACATTTAAGGGTTCTCAACTTTTTCTTTACATTGACTATACACTATATATCTAGTTGATATTCTAAACCACCATTCTCTTTTTCTCATTCATCACTAATCTATATGTCTTATGCTTACACCCATGTATATGCACATACCTGGATACATGCATATATACTTACATGATAAGGATAAGACAGTAAGTGTCTGAGGCCAGATTTGAACTAGGGAAAATGAGTCTTCTGTCTCCAGGTCTTGCACTCTCTGCACTATGATGCCACCTACCTGCCTTTCTAAAAATATTCTTATTCAAAGAGATGACCTGAGTAGTCTGGCAGTACACTGCAGCCTACTTGTGGCTGCCTGTTCCTCTAGTTTTTTTTTGTTTTTTTTCTGTTGTAAACAGCTGTTTCGGTCATGTCTGAGTCTTCATGACCTCATTTGGGGTTTTCTTAAAGATATTGGAGTGGTTTGTCATTTCCTTCTCCAGCTCATTTTTCAGATGAGGAAACTGAGGCAAAGAGAATCAAGTGACTTGTCCAGGATTGTACAGTAATTAAGATATGAACTCAGGAAAACTCATCTTCCTGACTTCTGACCCAGTAATCTGTGCATTATGGTGCCACCTAACGGCCCTCATAAAATACATATATATGGGAACTTATATAGAAATTAGACCTTCTGTAGAGCACTATGTAGGCACTAGGAACTGGAGGAATTAGGAAAGGCTTCATGTAGTGAATAGTAGTGCTTGAAATGAAATAATAATATTAGCTCAAATTTACATATTGCTTTAAGTTTGAAAAGTACTTTACTTACGTCATCATATTTATTCTTAATAACCCCATGAAGTCAGTACTGTTGTTACCCCCGTGTGTATATGTGTGTGTATGTAAATGAAGAGAGAGAGAGAAAAACAGAGAGAGAGAGAGAGAGGAAGAGAGAGAGAGAGAGAGAGAGAGAGAGAGAGAGAGAGAGAGAGAGAGAGAGAGAGAGAGAGAGAGAGAGAGAGAGAGAGAGAGAGAGAGAGAGGAGAGAGAGAGAGAGAAAACTGAGGTTTAGGAAGATTAAGAACTTCACCTAAGACCAAACTGTTGCTAAATGCCTGGGAAAAGATTCAAATCCCTATCTATCCTAATTCCAGATCAAGTTCTCTGCCACTCTGTCACCCTGAAAGAGACCTGGGTTGTGAATGAAAATGCTAGGAATTCTAGCCCAGAGATAACTAGTCCAGAGATAATTCTATAATCTTATACAGATGCTTTCCCTCTCTGTGATTCTGTTCTCTCATCTCTAAAACAAGGAGATTGGGGAAGGGACTATATCATCTCTAAATTCACATTGAGTTCTAGCATTCCATGGATGAAGTGACATTATTTCTTTAATGTCAAAAAAAAAATTGAAGCTCCTCATTTTTGAGTGATCAAATTCCAGGCACTGAAATTTCATCTCAAGGCTTCTGTCTCTGCTTAGGGAAATAGCCCCATACTGACATTTTGTGAAGGTGTGATTTAAAAGTTACCATTCCTCTGTGGATGAGCTAATTCACCCTAAATTCAAAATCGCAACAAACTCTAATTAAATGGAGTATTTGCTTGACGTATACACAAAACAATCTTCTAAACTTAGCTTTTACCTAATGAAACTTGGCCTTAAAGACAAAATGAAAACAGGCACAAGAAGTTAAGAAAAGCCTGTTTTCAAGGTCACAAGCATCCAGTTACCCATTTGTTCTGATTATCAGATGCAATTTAAAAATTAATTTGAAATGTCTGGGTCATGGATATTATGAAAGCTTTTTTATTGTAATCCTGGACTAAACTTTATTATACCATAAAGAAGTCAACAGTCTTTAGGGAAAATTATAGTTGACGGGAAAATAAAACTGATACCACATAGGGCTGAACATTATACTACATCAATGTCCATATAGCTATGTGTGTGTATGTGTGTGTACACCTATATGTATATTACTTTTCCTTTTAAATTGTATTTAGAGCCTGATAAAGGATGTAACTTGACAGCCTTCAAGACACATTCTTTCTGTATGCATAAAGACATAGAAGGTTTATGAGGCAGCTGGCTTGTACAGTAGGTAGAGCCTTGTAAACAATAAGATCTGAGGTCAAATCTTGCCTCATACAATGACTAGCTATGACCCTAGGCAAGTCATTTAGTCTATCTCTGCCTCCATTTCTTCATCTGTGAAATGGAATGATAATAGCATACATACCACAGGACTGTTTAAAGCTCTCATTCCTTCATTGTATTTTATCTCAAGTAAGTGGTGAAACAAAGAAATACAGCTAAACTAATTCATACTAATATATGAATGATTGCTATATGAATCCTCTCAAAGGTACTTGACTTATTAAAAAAAAAGATAATGCAGTAATAACATAGCATATTTAATCTGTATGGCTTAAATGCAAAATTGCAGATAGCAGAAAGGAAGATCTTTTTAGGTATAAGTCCAACAAGAAACTGCCTGCATTATTCAATAAACACATATAAGTCCATATGTATTATACATACACACACCTATATAATACATATATAGAAATAGAGAACTTTCAATTACTTTTGCCTTTGCTAATCAGTGACCTGGAACACATTCTATGGAAACTCTAAATAAGGTATTTGTTGCCCTTCAAACCAGGAATTCATGATGACTTGGGAAACAATATAAATATGAATTATTATTATCATCTTTATTATTCCCTGTTTAAACCAATTTTAGTTCAAATTAGTATGATATAGCAATGTGATTTGACAAATGTTCTTTGAAATACGCTTTATGTTTGCATCTACTTTGCCAAGTCTTGTCTATAGAATTATAGCAGTTAGAGGTAAGCCAAAAGATATTATTTATTAAGGTTTCTTGTTTTAATGTATAAGTTTTTATTTTTTAAATGTTTTTTTCTTTTTATTTTATGGAATAAAAGAAGCCTTTCTACAACATATTATAATAAACAAAATTATTGCACATGAAATTGCAAATCTGTTACGTACAACTTGTTCTTCCTTTTAAATATATGATAAAGTTAGCATGTAAATGTTTCTCCTTTTTTTTTCTTCCTCCCTTTCTATGACCCTCCCCCCACCCCATACCCTTCACTGCCCTGGAAATGATGAATCCACAAGTGGCAAGAGTGAGCATCTCTGGGTCATTCACCTGACTATATCTATATAGCAAGTGGTTCAGATCAAGGCAACTTTTCATTCCTCTATTCTGTTTTAAGTGATATGAGTGAGTTGTCTTTGACCTGGAGAAAGAACAAAGATCAGTGGTAGGAAGTTGTAGAGAGACAGTTTTAGACTTACCATTTTTCTTTGTATTTGTGTGAGTATGGAGGAGAAAAAAGACCAGCAGACCTGAAATTAAGAGACCTCAATGATGATCTAGCCTTTACATTTTACAGAGGGAGAGACTAAGGCACAAGAGGTTGTCTGGTTGATGGGAGCCTCTCTGAACTCTCCCAACCATCCCCCAAAAAATTGTTGAAATAATCGTCCTTACATCTAAGTCTGACCCCATCATTTCTTGACTCAAGAAAGTCCTGAATTCCTAGGATAAAATACAGATTTCTTAGCTTGACAAACACTCACAACTAACCTCCAATCGACTTTCCTAGACTTTCCTTCATGCATTTCAGGTTAAACTGGCTTACCTGCTATTGAGTTTAGCATTTCATTCTTAAGGCACTCAAAAGAACTCATTCATTTTATCACACTTGATCCCAACTACCTAAGATTAGCTTTCAGTCAACTCTCCGTTATTCATGGCTTCATATATCAATTTGTGTTTTTCTAGGTCCTTGTTCTTCTCCTTTCTTCTACTAATTTCACTTTATATCACCACTTCTCCCTTCAGAAAATAAGAAAAAATTAACTAAAGTTGACATTTTACTTTGTACTTACCCCCTATATCTTAAATATGTCTTTGTTTTGAAATTCTGTAACATTTAAATTTTGGGAGGGGGAAGATAGTTGCTAAGTGTTCAGTTATGTCTGACTTTACGTCCTCTGTTTACGGTTTTGATGGTAAAAATAGTAAAATGACTTGCCATTTCCTTGTCCAGCTCATTTTACAGATGAGGAAACTGAGGTAAAATGTTGGCCAGGACATAACCAGTAAGTGTCTGAGGCCAGATTGAAACTTAGTAAAATGAGTCTTCCTGACTTCAGGTCTGACACTCTAGCTGGTATGCCACCAAGCTGTACACACACACACACACACACACACACACACACACACACACACACACACGCATATACAGATGTACACCTATTTATATTTGTACATTATATATATATATATATATATATATATATATATATTCAACAAACAAACATTAAACATTTGCTAAATGATTTTAAGTCAGACAAACCTAAACTATCTCTGACTCACTAGTCTGGGAACTTCTCAGAGCCTCAGGTAAGACTTATTTATTAAGTACAGAGTCTATATTTATTATAGACTAAGTTGGGTGAGGAATATGCAGCCTTCTAGGTCTTTGGGTGCAGCCTGTTGACTGAGTCCAAGTTTTACAGAGCAAATTCTTTTATTAAGAGGATTTGTTCTGTGAAGTTTGGATTCAGTCAAAGGACAGGACCTAGAAGGCCATATACAGCTCCTGATATAGACCTTTTGGATATAGCTTGGTGGAATTTCAAACTTAGAAAGAAAGAAAAAAAAAGCAAATATCGTCTGTCTTCAAATAACTTCCATTGTTCTGAGTGGAACAACATATAAATGCTTAAATGAATGCAAGATAAATTGTCTAAGAACAGCACCCAAGGGAATTAGGAAGGGCTTCCCATAGAAAGTGATACCTGAACTGAATGTTGAAGAAAGCTAAGCATTCCCAAAGGCAGAGAAAGCCAATCTAAGCCTGGGTGGACAGCTCCTTTAAGACACAAAGTAGGAGTTGGAGTGCTAATTTCAAGGAATTCCTGTTAGGACAGATTGACTGGAAATAGAATATGTGAAGGACAGAATGAGAAATAATTCAAGAAAGGAGCACTAGGGTCTCACCATGAACAGCTGTAAAAGTCAAGTCATGGAAATGGTATTGTGTCAAGTACAGAAAGCAAGAGAGTGGATTTCTCTTCATTCCTCTATCCACTAGCTTTTGGAAAGATGTACTTCCTTTTCCCTCCCCATGAGGATGTGGCAAGTGGCTGGTTTGCTTAAAATTCTTCATCCTCTTGATTGTCTGCACTCTTGTACCTCCTATGCTCTTGAGAAGTGAATTAACCTGGTTCTCGGTTGATATAAACCTTAACTAATTCATGTATTTCATATCACAGTTACTGTACAATGTAAAATGTAAGATTGTAAAATTCTCATCAGCAGTAAATCGTTATGTATAAATTATATATTAGATCATAATATATAAATCAGTATACTATATATGTTGTGTGTGTGTTGGTCTTTCCTTTTTTATCAGCTGTTGCCTATTTGTTTTTTCATCATTTCTAGCTCTTCACACTTAAGTGCCAAATGGTACATTTATACCTATGCAGTCTTTCAGATTTTCTAACGACATTATAGTTTAAAAAAATAAACATACTACCACAATTTGCTCTATTACAGAAAGGATGTTTCCTTCCTTTTTTCCCCTGTCATTTGACAGTAAACTTTGTTAGCTATGAAACCAAATCATTTTGTGCATTATATGAGTCACTTGCTATTAGACTCATTTTTTGTGAAATTGAATTTGTCTATTTCCCTCACTGATGGGAATATGAGCTTATTGTTTTGGACTCCTGCTCAAAGGGAGTAGAGGTTGCTGGTGGCATAACTGGAGGGAATCGTTTTATTTCCTTCTATGCCATTTCTGTGTGGGATTCTTGAAGGACAGAAGATTCTTTCCCAGTAGGAGACACTGGCTTTCCCCCTTGGTTTAGGAAATCTCACACTTCAGCCGCTTTGACACATCACTGACTGTTAGAGAACATGGAGCCACTGTTTACTGCTGGTTCTCGAGTGTTAAACAGCCCTCCACTGCTTTTATTATACCATTAATTGCACTTAATGCAGCTGCATTTCTAGTACACTTGGCTAAGCTCTGAAAATTAAGTAGAGGGTACTTTGTTATAAAATTCACTGTAATGAGCTCTGGTGGGACAGGGTCTGTTAAGTTTGAAATTACCTCAGGCCATTTCCAAAGGACTTTTTAAAATATTTCACATCTAAAAAAGTTTGTAACTAGATAAATAGCCAAGGAGACTGTTAGAATAGGCAGAGGGGAAACCACATTTCTCCACAGTGCATCTTTGATAAAATATGAATGTTTAGAAGATATATAAAAGTCATGTTTGGTTTCTGTGTTCTCCTCTATCTATGGTAGTGGTTCCTCTCAAGATTTCTTGACTGTCAGGGTATAAGCACAAAGTATTTGCTTAACATTATGCGTATTATACCCAGGTTTTAGTTTTTTTTAATGAAAGCCATACATTCAGGAAACTAGAATAAACTTGGGACCCCCTCTGAGTGTATATAAATCGGTTCAAGAAAGGGTCACTCTTCTTAGAGACTCCCCCCCTAAAAAACAAAGCTGAGTTATCTATGTTTTACTATTAGACAATTACCTTAATGTTACAGCTAACAACATGTGCTGAGTCTGAATTGCTTGTACCTGGCAAAATAGATAACTAGAACTGAATGACTCACATTGCCCCAGTATCCCTTGGCTTAAAGGCTGCTGGGATGCTTTTTTTTAGACAATAAAATCTCCGATTGACTAATTTACTGGGTAGCTTTACCCAACATCCAAGTAATCTTTACATACTCATTAGAAATAGGTCTAAAATGTATTCCCAGAGGACTCAACTGCAAAGGAACGCACACACACACACACACACACACACACACACACACACACACACACACACAAACACCCCTTTCCAGGATCAGCATCACTGGGCTTTAGATGCATTCACACAAATCAGGTGGAGGATCTTCTAAGGTTTTAGTGTAGCAATTTATCTGAGTTTTGTAGTTAAATTTTGAGCATGAGGTAATTAGAGCCCTCCAAGCTTGAAATTCATGAACCTTTTTTTTTTTATTATTTAATAGAGTCGATACAAGCTTGCCAACCTGACTGATGTGAGATGTATATTGAGACTGTTTCAAGCCTCTAGACAGAAAGTACTTTTTAAAATATCTGAAATTAGTTTTCTTTTCTTTTCAGTTCTTACATGTGTAATCTGGAAAGATTGCTGGGTATTACCAACAGTCAGTCAGTAGTCTATTATGCTCAGTGGAAATAGTCACCAGTCAATAATCAAATACACAGCAGACATTAAGCACAGACCTGTCATCCAAATGGGTCTGACAATAAACATGGCACAGGTGATCAGAGCTGCAGAATAGTGGAAAAAACACTCTGGGGTATAATTATTGCTGTCTTTCTTCTTTATTTTCCCTTCTTTTCTTCCTTTCTCCTTTCTTTCCTTCCTCCTTTCTCTTTCTTCCTTCCATCCTTCCTTCTTTCCTTCCTTTCTTCCTTCCTTCCTTCCTTCCTTCCTTCCTTCCTTCCTTCCTTCCTTCCTTCCTTCCTTCCTTGATTTCTCTCCTTTGTTTCTCTGATTCTCTCTTTCTTTCTTCTTATCACAAAGAAGGTCTCTAGCCTTTGGGTGACCTATAAAGAAAATAGAGGAGGACATTGCCAAGTCTTACACGAGAGGCAGTCATGAATGAATTATATTTATAATCAAGATCACAGATCCAGTTGAGTTGTGTGCATGTCTGTATCTATGCACACATGCATATGCATGTAAATGTACGCATATACATACAAATATGCATATACATTTACATATATTTTAAAATAATTTATCACACACATGCCCTCAATGATTATGGAAGGTAAGTTCTTTTATTACTATTATTTTGTAGAAAGCAGTGGGCATGTGTAGGTCAAAATGAGAATCTTCTTCAATTTAAGAAAATGTTGCAAGCTCTTCTGTGTCTATGGTACCCATATTTCCCCAGCTCCAATCGTTTTTCTTCTTTGAAGTTAGTAGGTTATCATGACATGTGTTCTAATAAGTGGTACTTCTTTTGCAAAGCCTAGTTAAATGTTCATTTTCTGTACTTGAGCTCTGAACCTTCTTGAAAAAACTAAAAACATGTGGTACCTGAATGAATAGCCCTTAGGCAGTGAGTAGACAGATGATAGAGAGGTAGATATTGGCATTATATATTCTATATGTTATATCTAACATATGTATAATTTTCTATATAATACATATATGTACTGCATATGTGTGTTTGTATATATATGTTTAACAATAAATTTTATACTCATGTATTTTATATATGTGTATATATGTATTATATAAGAACACACATATATGTATAACTTAGTTGATCTTCATAATAGCCCTGTCAGGTTAGTGTGATTATGATCCAAATTTTACTGACATTGAGTGTCAGAGAAGTTAAGTGATTTACCCAAGGTCATTCAGAAGGTAAATTTCTGTGGTGAGATCTTTGCCCAGTTCTTTCTCATCCCAAGTCTACCATACTATATATCTTTGTATTTTGTTTTTATTGTTTTAGCCTTTCTGGATGAAATGCCAGCTCCCTCCTCGGTCCTCAGTACCTCCGCTCCAATTGTTTTTCTTCTTTGAAGTTAGTAGGTTATCATGTTTACTCTGAAAATCCCTGGTAAAGAACCAAAGCATAGCTGTGAATTTTTAGGACTTTAAAATTTATGGAATTATTTCTATGACAAATTATAATTTTATTACTTAGATTTCTACATTAGGCTATGCATATATCACCTCATATACAATTCCATCTCTTTTTAAAAAATCCTTAATGACACGGTATCCTTAAAAATTTTTTTCTCTACATAACTCTAGATGTTTTAAAAACCTGGTTTATGTATTTTCACCTCAGTAGCTTCTTTGTACTCCACATCTTCAAAAGTATTTAGCAAGGGTTGATTTGTATGTGATACTAAACTGCAGAGAGTTAAAAAAGCTACAGTCCATGACCTCATGGTGGTGATGAAGCAACAAGGACAATATGAGGATGAATTAAGATGAAAAAAAAGCTCCCATTCCTTTATATGACAACCAGGAGGGACAGGACTGAATATACGTCGTGAAGCTTTTTGAAGATGCCCTTCTTTTTGAAGAGTGAAGTAAGAAATCTACTTAGTGAGTCAAATAAGCTCATAAACCTAACTAAAAGAGTTGAGTTAATCTCCGCAGTGTGTTTAATTTTGTGGGTGAAAATAGGGCAGCAAGAAATGCTATGAATAAATTGAAGTAAAATAATTGAAAGTGACTCAGGAGAATCACAATGACCTTATATCCACTACCATATTTTAAAAGCACCAAATGTGAACTGCTTGAACTTGGGAATATAGCGCAGGAACCAAAGAAGAAAGAATTATGTGGGGTAAGTAGTAGGGAAGAGGACAGGGGAGGGAATTAAGAAGAGAGGGAGGCAGTATTTTTTCAGAACCTCTTACCTTTCAGCACTATTTTCCTGAGATTTTGAATGTTGTTGATGAAATATCTTTGAATTTATAAAATATTTGATTTTGTCACTTTCCATATAGAAAATCATCTTGATCTAAGATGAGAAAATCACTTCCAATGTTAAGGTGTCAAGACTGAGAAAATTGGGAAGGGCTCTGGAAGTGATCTGAGTTAGAAGGAAGCATGGATTCATAGTCTAACCTAGATCTGAAAAGAAATTCCCCTCTGTACCATCCCCAATAGCCTTTCTAAGACTTCCACTAAAGAGAGGTGTGTATGTGTGTGTGGTTTGTCCTTCCTTCTCAGAGAGGGTGTCAGGGACACAATGATATGATTTGCAAATGAGTTTGATTTGAGTTAGGGAGGGCTGTGCAGAGTCACTAGCCTCGCTTTCTCTTCCAGAGCCATCGGGGTCCAATGGCCAGATATCCATCAGGATGACCGGAGATGGCCCAGGACGCAATGGGAGACCATGGCCCTTTTAGGCTAAGGTCCTTTCAAGTACTCACTTTGAGTGAGGTAATGCCGATTCAGTTAATAGGCCTTTTTAAATGAATCAAAGGATGGCAATCACAAGGAAAGATAATATTTGTAAAACGAGATAACATTTCTAAAGCTCCTAGTACAGTGCCTGGTATACAGTAAGCACTTAATAAGTGCTTGTTTCCTTTCTTCCCTCTCTCCCTCCAGAAGTAGCAGATTCCACTTTGGGATAATTTTAATTATTAGGTGCCCCCCCAACTGATTCTAAATTTGCCACTCTCTAGTTTTCCACTTGCTCTTCTTGGTTCTGTCTCTGGGGACATGCAGAGCAAATCTGCTCCATCTTCTTCAAATACTTGAAAGCAGCCATCATGAAGACCTTAACTTTTCTCTTTTTATGGTCAAGAACCCTAGTTAATTCAACAGATTTGTGCATAGAATGTTTCAAGTTTTCAAATAATTCTGACCACCTTCCTCTGGATAATTAATTCTGACCACCTTCCTCTGGATATTCTCAATCTTCTCTAGTTCCTATGGTACCCAAAAATGCCCAAGATCAGTAAAGAATGTCTTTTGACTAATGCTTCCATAGTTCTAACCACTTGTACCATTAATGCTGCTGAAGCTATATTTTTTGTTTCCTATCCTGTGGCATAAAGATTAAGTAACTGTCTTCCAAACTCGTCAGTGTTTCCTTTGTCCAAAACCTCAAGCCATTTGTAGAATAGCCTGGTACATAAAAAGACTTCCTGAGGACATAGAGAAAGCTGACCTAGATTTTTTCTTCTGGCTTATATCAACGTTATTAGCACTGCAACCAAAATATTACACCTAAGCACAGTAGTCCTAGGATAGCCGATTTCGTCTGAAAGTAGGCAGTTTCCTGAGATAAGGCACATCATGTGCTTCTTCAATCTGATTGCTCAGTCTCCTTGAAATGCTTCAAATGCCACCCTCCATCCCACCCATCCATGTTATAGCAACATCTATGTTCTTTCTTATTCAGCTTAACCAAAATTCATGAACTTAATAACACAGTAATAATCCAGTATTTTTCATTTCCTTTTTAGTAGTTTTTCCAAAAAATAAAAAAAAGACCTGGTGTTTTCTTGTTTTAATTTGCATCCAGTTGGATGAAAAAATCGCATGTATTTCTTTCCTGTTGAGGAAAAAGGCAGCATAAGATAATAGAAAGTGCACTAAATTTGGACTTCATTCTTTTCCTATGGTTAACATTAGTACACTACCTTCTTCACAGAACTGTTATGAATGTCAAGTGAGCAAATATATGTGAAAGCATTTTGTAATAGTAAAGTACCATAAGCACCTAAGTGATTAGTAATATTTGACAGACTCTCTCACCCTTCCCCCCAACCCCATATCCAATCAGTTGCCAAGGCCTTCGATTTCACCTTTGCAACACCTCTTGAATGCACCCTTTTTTCTGCCCTGACACCACTGTAATGCAGATCCTCACTACCTCCTATACGGACATTATTACAATAGCTTGCTGGTTTCTCTCCCTGCAAAAATTCCCTCCCCACTCCTGTTCATTCTCCACTCAGCAGTCAATGTGCTTTTCCTAAACATCTGATCATGTCATCTCACCTACTTGATAAGGGAGAAGAAAAGATCCAGGTCAGCTTTCTCTATGTCCTCAGGAAGTCCTTTATGTACCAGGCTATGCTACAAATGGCTTGAGGTCTTGGGCAAAGGAAACACTGAAGGGTTTTTTCTTTTCTTCTTTTCTTTCTTTTTCTTTTCTTCTGCCTTATATCAACGTTATTAGCACTGCAACCAAAATATTACACCTAAGCACAATAGTCCTAGGACAGCCGATTTCATCTGAAAGTAGGCAGTTTCCTGAGTTAAGGCACATCATGTGCTTCTTCAATCTGATTGCTCAGTCTCCCTGAAATGCTTCAAATGCCACCCTCCATCCCACCCATCCATGTTATAGCAACATCTATGTTCTTTCTTAATCTTTATGTCATAGAATAGGAAACAAAACATAGTTAATGAGGTCTTCAGCAGCGTCAAGTAGGTGAACGTCAGTGATTCCTTATCACATTCAGGATCAAATATAAAATCCTTTGACATTCAACCCCCTTTTTAGCCTGCCACCCTCTCCTACCTTTTCAGTCTTCTTACACCCATCCTCCCCCTTTGCCCAAACCCCATACTTTTGATCCAGTGACACCAGCCTTCTTGCTACTCCCCAAATATGACCCTCCATTTCCACATTCCAGATATTTTCACTAACTGGACCCCATGTATGGAATGTTTTCCCTCCCTCTTGCTGCCTCCTGGGTTCCCTGACTTCCTTCAAGTCCCAGCTAAAATCCCACCTTCTACAAGAAACCTTTATCAATCCTTTGTAATTCTAATACCTTCCCTCTATTGAAGATTTCCAATTAATCCCTGTATATAACTTGTTTGTACATAATTATTTGCATCTTGTGTCTCCCATTAGACTGTGAACTCCTTGAGAACAAGGACTACCTTTTACCTTTCTATCCCCAGGGTATAATGCTGTGCTTGGCACATAGTAGGTACTTAATAAATAAATATATATTAACTGACTGACCTACTGATCTTGATTTCAAGAAGGAAGTAACTGCAAAACCCTAATATCAACAACAAAACTTTTTGAAGACAATTGGAGAACAACAAAAATTACAAGTAGTCTCATCTTTCTAAATTTTGGCCAATGGTCTCAAAAGTTTGTGAAACGGAAGGATTAAGAGTCTGTCTTGGTGTTGTCAGATATGAGTAGGAAAATGTTCTCCTTTATGTACAAACTGTTAAAATACTCTTGGGTTCTAAAGTAAACTTTGTTAAATATAGTCTCAAGAACAAGGATCAGGAGAGGCCGAGAACTCTAATGAACAGTGTTGATAACCTGGCAAAGGGAAAGGAAAGTCTCAAAGTTTGGCCACCCCAAGGTGTGGTCTTGAACTTTTGATGGTATGTGGAAGCCTGTGTAAATCCAAAAGATGTGGCATGTCCCTTATTTATTTTTCCAGGCACTGAGTTGGCAGGCAGGCCCATTTGGGGATGGAAAACAGCCTTCTGAAATCACACACCCAGGGTTTTCCTGTTACTGCATGGAGCTTTGAGATGGTTTGAGCCTGAGTCATCATTACCAGGAGGATAGAGGTGACATTCACAGTTGTGGCGAAAGGATGAAGGCTTCTCAAAGTTGGGGGAGGAGGAGGGAGACTGAGCATGGTTTTAGACAAATAGGTGTCAGCAGGAAGTCCAAGGAGAGCTGCTCCCCTGTGTGCAAACTGTGGATCTTGACTTTTAAGATCTTCCATATGACCTCCCAAGGTGTTCCACCAAAGTGGAACCACCACCTAGATGTGCTGAAAATGTGATTGCATTTAGAGCAGGCTGGGTAGCAGTAATATTCTGGAATATTACTTCTTCCAATGTAGAGGATAGAAGCATTTCCTAGTCTGGCCTTTTCCCCATGTGCTGTGCATTCCCTGGCTTGCCTTAACCTACTTGGTTTGTACTTGTGTTGCTTGTTTTGGTTTGTTGGCTTATTATGTATTCGTTTGTTTGTTTGGAGGGGGAGGGGGATGTCTGATGTGATGTTAGTAAGTATGAGTTTCACCATGATTGAAAATTCCATACCTAATATCACCAAATTTGAGAAAACTCATAAACTCCTTGAAAGAGGGAGAGAAGGGAGACAGCTGGAAGAGCTGTAAAGATAATTGGCTAGTGGCAAAATCAGTTCTCATCAGAATCCTGGTTCAATTATTCAGTTCAGTTTTGGCAACTGATGCAAATTCCTTTCCTGAAAATGTTGATTGATTGCATAGTTGTACCCACTTCATTTGCAAACTTTCATTATCTCTCTCTCCTTCCCTCTCTCTCTCCGTCTGCATCCTGAAAGGAGTGCAAAGGCTTGTAATTCCACAAGGTAATTTAGGGAACCTACTAGCTTTGCTCACTGCTTCCTTGGAAATCACTTGATGTGCTGTGTCTTTGGGTCAGTGTCTATTCTTTCCCTAACCAATCTTCCATGTTCATAGATCCTTATGTGGAAATTATGATCATTACCTGGGAAGACTGGGAGATAACATTTCAAGGGTACATGATAACTCTCTAGATTGAAATCATTCTGCTTTTTTGCTTATGTTGATGGCAGTTTTGTGTGGGGGGGTGTTTAATTTTCATTCTGGTAGCTCCACCTGCATTCATTAAAATATATTTGTCAATTTGCATGGTCTGTTCAGCCTGGAAAAAAAAAATGTTTAACTTATGTGGCACTTCATTTTTGCCTACATCTATAATCCAAACAGTACTCAAGGGAAAAAGAAGACAGGCCTAGTAACTTCTGGAAAATCCAAGCCTTGAGAAGGAGAATGAAGGCAATAACTAGCCTCTGTTTGGTAATCATTAATAACTGTGTGGGCTTTTGTTTACACAAAATCTGGGGGATGGGACCATAGGGATGTTACAGCGGATTCTGATTTCCACTGGTAGCTGCTGTGCACGTTTACCTAATCAAGTTATGTCTAAAGCCTTCAACTTCTTAAAAGGAATGCCAGTTACCACTAGAATAGGGCATGAGGGAATCTTTCAAAAGAAATTTCAGTGGGCAGTTGGTGACACACTGTCAATGAGTGACTCTTAGCTTGGTATTTGTGAAATGTTCACATTGTTTGGAGGCCCTGATGATGATCTGGCTAAAGAAGGCAATATGAAATGGGAATTAGAGATGAAATTCTGTCACTTTGTATATATTTGTGACATACTTTGTATATATTTTGTATGCCACAATGGAAGAAATAAAAAGGAATCCCCCAGAGATGGTGTTAAATTTAGGAAGTCATGTGTACTTTGTAAAAAGCTTCCTTCTGGCTTCTCTGGGAGTAAATGTGATATTTAATGTTCTTGATCTTTCCAGGCTAGAATTGCTAGACCTGAGTAGGGACTGAACCAGATTCCCTTTCATAGTACCTAACTTACTCCCATGGTGAGTGATTGTTGCCCCTGCAGCATGTGGCAGGTGCTTTAGGTCACTATATTATAGTGGAAAATACCCCCTGGTTGAAAACAACTCATCAATCATTTATACTTACCTACTATGAGCAGGGCACCGTACTAGGCACTGTGAATACAAAAACAAAGAAGAAATGGTCTCTGTGTCTCGGGAGTTTCATTCTGTTGGCTGTATGTTTAAGCTCATAATATTAATGATATTGACAAACAGATGAACAATGAGGTTTCCAGTATGAGGACCTCAACTTGCAAGGTTAAGTCTTATATTTCCTGGGCTTCAGTACAGAAGTCATTTAGCATAGCAAAAGGCAAGGGAAGTGTAGCCAAATTCTATTGTCAAGTAGCATTTTGTATGGAATGGTGCCCTAGTGTCCTGGACATAGTAATGCAACTTCTGCAGCTTCATCAGTGGCCTCCAGAGAGTAGTGCAGGAAACTAGCTCAACAAAGTATCGTTGGAAAGATGTCTAGACACAGGGTTGCTGCGGGCTCGAGAGAAACAGCAAGGAGAAATGTGGCAAGCAGATGATTGTGCAATATTGAGTGAGTTAACTACAAATGGAAACTACAAGGTAGATTTGATTTTAAAGACTCCAATTAGTGCAAGCAACAGCCCTAATGTTAGATGAATATTTAGCTTAAAAGCACCAGAAATGAAGATGTAAACACATAGTCCAAAAGTCACAGTTTTAAACATTAGACATGAGTGACCTATAGAATGTAGAATAAGAGGCACTGTTTTTTCTTTATTCCCTAGTGCTAACCCCCACCCCTCACTGTGTAACAGATGCACTTACGTTGAGTACTCCCCTGGAAGAAAAGAGTCCTGTGAAAACATGTTGTCAAGAATTGAAATGGTCAAAAGCTGGATGATGATGATGATGATGATAGAAAAAGAAAAAGGAAAGCAGGAATTAAGAGAGAGAGAGAGAGACAGAGAGAGAGAGAGAGAGAGAGAGAGAGAGAGAGAGAGACAGAGACAGAGACAGAGAGACAGAGAGAAAGATAGAAATGTACACACACACACACACACACACAAGACGGGAGGGGCAGTGACAGAGACTGAAACAGCAAGAGAGTGAGACAGAGGTGGACAGAAACTCCTAGAGACCTATGAGGGAGATTTTGCTTCCTTCCCTCACAGAAGCATATTACCTTGTTTCATGCAGATCCAACATCTCTTAGTTCCCTTGACATACTGGTGGCATATGAAAGCCCTGTGGATGGATGGAGCGTTAGATTGGAAGTAATAAGGTTGTGCCTGACTTACCTCAGCATTTGTAGCAGATGTTACAAATGTCATAACATGAACCTTTGGGATCAGATTGGAGAAAAAAAAAAACCCAAGACAACAGATGTGGTCCTCTTCGTTTTACTGGAAAGTGTAGTCTGACACTTAGAACGCAGCTCTGACTTCGTGCTAATATCCAACCCTTTCTTACCTTAACAGTCACTGACACTAACAATTTCTGTGCCACTGATGTCAGAAGGGTGACAACAGTACTTTTCCCAAAGGATGTTGGTACTGGTTTAAAAATATAGAGGCAGAACAAGTTATATTCATATGAACATGCAACATAATGAACATTTAGCACCCTGAATTTTCCTCTAAAGAGAACCCCAAATATGAGTCTTTATGAGAAATCTAATTTTTTTTAAGGTTTTTGCTATTGCTGTTTTTTTTTTTGTCTTTTTTTTTTTTTATTTTATTTTTGTAGGTCATAAGTTGCCTGCAGGATAAAATACAGTTTTTTCTCTCCTGGAATTCAAGGCCTTCCACAATTTGGTTCCAATATTCCTTTCCAGTCTTATTTAAGATTACTCCCCCTTGTGTCCAACCTTTCCACCAAAAAAAATCCCTCTCTCAATTTTATCTTATCTTGTTTTGATGTATTTAATCAGGCCCCCCCTTCTGCTTCTCCCTCCCACCCTGTGCCTGCCCAAACCTGGAATGCACTCTTCCTGTTTCTCCATCTACGGAAATCTTATTTTTCTTTCAAAACTAAGCTTAAGTGTTGAAGTTTCCCCTGTCCTATCAGGTAAAAGTGACTTTACCTCTCATCAATTCAATTTTTCTCACCTATATACTAATGAGATTCTAACTTATACCACTTTTGTTTGTATACATTTCATTTCTTCTTTTGCTGGATCATAAATTTCTTCAAGAAATGGCTGTTATTTTTCATCTTTACATCCCCAGTATTAGCACAAGGCCATATACATAATAGGCATTTAACAAATGTCTTTAAACTGAATCTAATTCATTCTAAGATTTACTTTGGTTGTCGAGTTTTAGGCAAACCTCAAAATTTGGCTAATACAATTATAGAAAATAGAACCGAAAAGAATTTTAGAAATCATATATTCAAATATCATCATTGTAGATGAAGATAGTGAGACAGAAATATTAAGTGAGTTGCCTGATGTCACATAGGAAAGGATTAAGTAGCGGAAATAATAATAACCACATCCTCCCTTCTTAAGGGCTTGACTAAGTTTCCCCACTCCTACCCTTCACCCCATCCTTGCAAAAAAAGCAACTCTCCATGTACCCATGTATCCTCAGGTTATAGTCCTTTCAAAGTCTGGCTGCTAGGAAAGCCCTTTAAATTAATCGATTTCACTTTCTTACGTTTCACTGACTTCTTTTCTGATCCTACTAAAACTTCTCTCTCCAAGGTTACCTATGATATTAATTGCTGAAGCTGATAATCTTTTTATAACCCTTATCTTTAAGAAGCTCTAAATCAGTTGACCACCTCTCCCCACACCCATACTCTCAGAGATTCACAGAGATGACTAGATGTGACACTGCTCTATGTCCCAACCTCCAAAGTTGGAGTTCCCCTAAGAACCTGTTCTAGACCCTTTTCTTTCAATACTCTTTCTCCCAATGATATAGCTGCAGTTTTCATTTCTATACAATTAAGTCCTAAATCTGTATACCAATACCAATTTCTCTCCTTACCCCCAGGACCACATCCCCAATTATCTGCAGAATGTGGGCATCTTAAATTCAAACAGAATTCTTTATCTGTTCCCATACACACACACACACACACACACACACACACACACACTCACATTCTTCCTTCAAAATTCCATATTTCTGTTGAAGATACCACGATTTTTCAAGTTACCCAGTTTCACAACTTTAGCATCATCCTAGATATTTTCATTTACTTTTTTCAGTTAAAAAATCTATTTTGTCTTCCTTCTGAGAAAAAAATGACATCAGTCACCCCCAACAAAAAACAGCCTTGTAACAAAAATGCATAATCAAATAAAACCAATTTTCCAAGGAGATACCCTTCATTCTCTTCCACCATTTCCTATCAATTACTAAATTTTATTTATTCTATCTCCACAATATCTCTCATATCTCTCACATTCTTTTTTCATTGCTCTCTGGAAACGATGGTGATAGAATTCTCAATGAGGCAAATTTAGGTTTGATTATAAAGGCACTCTTTCCAACCATGAGAGTCATCCAAAAGTGAAATGTGTTACCTTGGGAGGTAGTACGTTCCCCTTCATTGGAGGTCTTCAAGCTAAAGCTAGATGAACACCCATGAATATAATAATAAGCCAACAGTTTCATAGTGCTGACTGTGTGCCAAGCACTGTGTTAAAGCACTTTACAGGTCTTATCTCATTTGAGCCTTACAATGCTCCTGGGAAGTAGGTGCTTTTATCTGCCACTTCACAGATGAAGAAACTGAAGCAAACAGTGGTTAAATGACTTTCCCAGGATGACACAGGTAATAAATGTCTAGAAGATGGATTTGAATTCAAGTCTTTCTGACTCCAGACCCTGTGTTCTATCCATTGTGCCATCTAGCTGCCCTTGTATCTTATATGTTAAAGAGATAATTCTTTTCCATGTGTGAGTTGAACTAGTTGGTCACAGACATTCTTTCTAACTTTGAAAAATTCTATGATGCTTTACTTAAATGCCCATTGCCCTAGTTCAGACCCTCAGCACTCCTTGGCTAGGTTTTGGCAATAACCCCCTAATTTCTTCTAGCTCAGACTTTCCTCTCCCCATCCAACTTATTCTCCATTCAGCTTTCAAAATTAATTTTCTAAAAAAAAAATTACCCTTATCAATAATTGTTAATGGGAGTCTGTTCACACTTGGGATAGATTAGGAATTAAAATGAATAACATCTCTCATCAAAAGTCCTTTACAATCTGTTTCCAGCAGACCTTTCCAGACTTCTTTCCTTTTACTCTCCTTCATACAGTACATTCTAAACAAAATGATCAGATTAGTTTTACTAAAACTTAGCTTGTCATTTCTTAGTTTGATGCCTTTGAATGATCTATGCCCCATGCCTTGGATCCAATCCCTCATCATCACTACCTTCCTTAGTTCCATTTGTGATTTAACAGAGGTGCTACCTTCTCTAGGAAGACTGCTGATCGCCCTACTTATTGCTATTCTCCCTTTCCTCGAGTTGTCTCATATTTATATCTTCTTATCTATTATTTCCTTTGGTCAAATATTAGTTCTTTGAGGGTTGGTTCTGCTTTTTTTTCCTTTGGTCATATCTCCAGTTCTTGGCACAGCACCTTAATAAATGCTTGTTGAATTCAATAGAAAAGCAATTTGAATATTCTAGTCTGTGTTTTTCTAGAAGAGTGTCTATTCTAGGGTTCTTAGAATTCTTTTGTGAAATTAGATTTGTAACTCTTAAGAGGATTTCAGGCTCAGTTATCTATGGAAGGAAGCAAATGGGTCAATCAAGATCAGAAAAGGTTACATCCACCCTGCCGGTTAAAATAAAAATCCAGATTCTATAATGAAATGCAATGTCTGCTCTGGGGTTCGCAACCTCCTTTCTCTTCCTCTTACCCTGCTCATTCCACGGAGGATGAAGTTTGTTCCTAGAAGATCACCCAAAGAGTGACAATCCATCACTTTTCATAAATGAACATCCCTCTGTATACGGTAGCTTGGCTTACTCAGGTTCACATGATCATGAAAGAACAGAATGGGTAATGTCCCTCTTTGCTAAAGGGTACATCTGCTGTCTCTCTTGTCATGCAAGCTACTTTTGGGCTTTGCTCTTTCTTAAAGACTTCATGGATTTTTCTCAGTCTCCTCCTAATACAAATATCTCCTCAATGTCAAGGATATAAAGCTTCCTTTGGACTATTCATTCAGTTGGATTTTACGTTTTTCTCCTCCTCCTGTTGTCCCCTCATGTTCTCTTGAGGATTTCCAATCCTCCCTCCCCCTCCCCATCTCTCCAACCAGAGTAGCTGCATTTCTTGCCTGCATTTTCCTAGTTCATATCAGGCCAGTGATGTCTACTGTCAGGGCCTTGTCATTCCCTCAGGTGCTGTCACTCCAAACCAGAAGCTTAACCCTCTCCCTGAAGAATTTCATTGTCCAGAGGAAGAGGGGGGGTACTCCCATGAAGAATTTTAATCACCCTATATGTAGCCCTTTTGAGGGAGGCACAATTGTTACTATAGTAACTACCAGACTGTAGGAGGAAGGCCACTACTCCCCTCCCCCAGCTACAGATGGAGAAATCTCTACTTAGGTGGCTGGAAATTCTTGCATTGAGAAACTCTCATTTCCTTCAATGGAATAGGGACTGAGTCTCTAAACTTTGGAATAAAAAAAATACTCCCACTCCCCCCCCCCCAAAAAAAAAAAAAAAGACGAACAACCCTATAAATATCTGACTGATCAAATCTACTGAAACTTTGTCAAGGTTTATGAGGGAAATGCTTAGATGGCATTTCATATTTATAAGGTTTTTCACTTGTGAAGTAGAGAATTATTTGTCAAGAAAAGTTTTCTGAAATCACATGAAGAATATTTAAAACTCCAGAAGATGAGAAGTTTGTGGTAAACATCTCCTTGACTAATCAGTCCTTTTTAACCAGAACATAGCCTGCATTTTCTCTTCTCCCCACGCTACTCCCCCCGCTTGACTCTTAAGTTGCTAGAATTATGAGAACATATTTCTTGGAGGAATGCAGATAAGCTGCTACTTCTTTTTTTAATCCAGCAATGCAATCAGATTTACAGATTACTATCAAAAGTAGAGATGTTTTCCCAATCACACTGACCATGGTCTGTTCTACCTTCACTGGAACTGACACAGCAATCTCAGCATGGGCTGAATACTAGAGAAATAGGGGAAGCAAGAATCACCTTTCAAAGTTCTAAATATGCTCTTGGATCTAAAGCCTTTTTATTTTTTGGTTGCATCACATGCCAGTGGGAATCGATAGGTGAATTATAAACATGTAAGTTTTATTTTAAATTGTCCCTAAAAAAACAATTTAAGAATTCACCCCTCCCACATGCTTCAGATATGGTATCATTTGTTCATTTGTAGCTGAGCGTTCCAATTTTGCAATGATTTGCCCTCCTCC
Source organism: Bettongia penicillata ogilbyi (assembly GCA_023548195.1). Lineage (NCBI taxonomy): Eukaryota > Metazoa > Chordata > Mammalia > Diprotodontia > Potoroidae > Bettongia > Bettongia penicillata. The sequence continues at coordinate 9,623,658 of JAJHZJ010000447.1, read as the reverse complement.
CTTGGTCTGGGTATCAGCCATCACACTTTAAGAAGGGCAAAAATTAATCTTGGTGAAAATGGATCAAAAATGTTGTTGCTTTAAAGATGATTAATATGTTGTATTGCGTTGTGCTTTCATATAGAGCACCTTGTGACAAGGGATTCCATTGCCTTGTCTCTGTAATAAGCTGTCATCGGTGATACATACAGCAGTGATGATTTCAATGTCTCGTCTCTAGCCTAACCTGAATCAAAACACTTCCCTTGTCTAAGGATTGCTTGGACATTTTGGATCTAAATGATACAAGTTGTGAACCTGAGGCATTGTGAGAATCCAATCTAGAGCATGGGTTTTATCCCACATTAAATACAAAATAAAGATCTTAATTCATCTTGGGAAGCACACACAGGCACACAAACCCCACAAACCTTGAAACTCCCGTGAAAGCCTTTGGCAGGCCTTCTCTGCCCTATAGCCAGGGAGGCTAATTGTGATTCTTTAAGGAAAATCCCCTTTCTTTGGTAGTCATGGAAAGACTCATTAGGCATTCTGTACTCCTTTCTTTCCCAGACCCTGACTTTGCTTAGCCCTATTATCGAGGCCCCTGAGAATGATGTGAGGGGATTCCATTAAGCATGCACTACGGTCCTCTCAGTGACAGTGTGGGAATATGTCCTTACTTCTTTGGGTGAAGGACAGTGAGGTCAGTCACTAGTGGAAGATCTCTGGAGGTGACTTGGCATCTGCCCCATTGGATGGTACTACTTGAGGTTAGATAAGTAGGACCCCTTGCAAGTAGGACCGGTCTCTGACTTTTTGTCTTATTTATAGAGAGGCAGCAGGATCATTTTTTAATTTCGGAGACCTAACTTCAAATCCTTAAATATCTCAGATACTTACTAGCTATGTGAAACTAAGCAAGTCAGTTCTCTGGACCTCAGTTTTCTCTTCCATGAAATGTGGGTGCTAGAGTTGATGTCCTCTAAGGTCCTTTCTAGGTCTAAAGCTATGAACCTATCATCCTGTGTCCTGGCAAGCATCTCTTCAAAATGCCCTGAGTTACTGTTCTTGAGAGGTATGTGTATAGTATTTAGAACCCACAACTTGAAGATAGGAAGATTCCCCCTTTGTGTCTTCAGATCTCATTTTTGACACTATCTGTGCAACCATGAGAAAGTCACTGGAATTCTCAGAGGTTCAGTTTCCTAAACTCAGCATTGGGGATAATGATAGTACATACCTCACAAGGTTGTTGTGAGAATCAAATGTAATAATTTATGTGAAGAACTTTGCATACTTGAAAGTAATGTACACATCAGAGATGATATGGTCCACAAAATTCCCAATTTGGCTCGAATCAGATTAAAATGTAATTGGAAAATGTTTTAGAAAATAAAAATACAATACAATATAGATAATATTAATTTTTGGTTTTCTAAGTCAACATGCTCCTGTAGGGAGTTTGTACTTACTAGCATGAATTTTTAGATAAGTTTTTCTGGGTCAAAGGAAGGGTATCTAGTACACTATTTTCCAAAATTTACAGTAAGACTGTCACTTGAGCTCACTTTTGGATCTCATTTAGGGTAAGCATTCAACTTAACTTGAAATGCAGCATGAGTTAGTGGAGGGAGAATTTTCCTTGAAGGCAAAAAGATCTGGGTTCAGGTTCTGATTTGGATTGGTCACTCTCAGAGCCCTTGGGCAACTCTCTAGGAAGTAGGTTGTTGAGAAGAAATGGGCTTGCACTGAGAGTGACAATTCCACCTTGGGTGTCACAGATCAACTCTCTATCCCTAAGTTTCATTTAGATTGAAGAGGAGATTAGATCCTTAACTCAGCAATCTCTTTTGATTTCATTTCCTGAATCTGTAAAACAGATACATTGATCTCATTTGCTTATTATATGGCTCAACTCAATGTATATGTGGAAATGCTTTGGAAACCAATAAAATGCTATATGAATGGAAACTCCATATATAATGTTCATGCTCATCCCTTTACCCCCCTTTCTTCCTTCCATAGAAAAACCACACAATCAATAAAGATTATTTTTGCTCCACTTTGATGATCAGGGACCATTTCTGGTTCAGTATTATAGAAGCTTTGCCTCTGTTGAGCAGTGGGGGTGGGGACTGATTAAAAGAAAAAGGGCATTGCAGGCCACAGGGTGAGCAGGTCTGATGACTTCTCCACCTTTCATCATTTCCATCCACAGAGCTGAGCTGTCGTGTTTCTATTCTGTAATGGTTTCTTCTGTGGCAAGCTGACCTTTTGGCTGAATAGGTCATACTCCCACAGAGCCAAGATGCTCAACCTTCTCCATGTGTGTGCATCCCCAGAAGGGGATGATGACTGGTGAGGAATATTGCTGTGTAGAAAGGAGCAAGTTGTGGGGTTTTTTGTTTTGTTTTGGGGATTTGTTTTGTTTTGGTTTTTGCTATAAGGTTGATTCTTTTTCATGGGACTGAATTACCACAGCAGACGGGTACTCCAAATCACTGTATGTAAAATAGGGTTCAGGTTTTGCAGAAGGTCAAGACATTTTTCTCTTCTTACAACTACACTTGGTTTTATAACTTTCTGGTGGTGGTCTCATTCATTATCTTTTATTCTTGTTGTGAGAAATTATATGAGCAATGATGGTGGCCAGTAACGATTTTCTTTTCCTTTTCTTACCTGTCGTCCATGTCTAAATCACTAAGACATTATTTTTTCATCTTTGAAAATCAAAGGAAAACAATAATATGAAATGTAAGCAGTATGAAATGCAAATATTCATATTTGTTTTATTTTTATCTAAGATATCAGAGATCATCTAGTTCAGTGCTTGTTAAACTGTGGGTCATGTCCCCATGGGGTCACAAAAAATTTGGTGACAATACAATGTTTCTGAACAGGCAAGGACCAAAAATTAATTCAATATCAGGCATATAATGAATCCAAGATGTTTCTTGCCCATAATGCATCCAAAACATGAAAAGGGGACATGAGTGGGAAAAGATGATAAAGCTCTGATCTGGTCCAACCCCTTTATTTTGTAGATGAAGAAACCTAAGGCTGGGAAAGTCAGGAAATTCGTCCAAGATCTCTTAGGTAGTAAGCCTTTGAGGTAGGATTTGAGCTCAGATCTTTGGGCTCCAGAGACATTGTTCTTTTCATTGTGTCATTTGGCTGTTACCGTAGGCAGATTATAAACTTCTTAAGGGTCAGGATCATGTCTTATTTATCTGTATATCTCCCTCATGATATAATCAATACATTATAGATAGGACAAACTCAAGAAATGTTGGGTAAATTAGGAAATAAATGAATGGAAAAATATAGTGTTAATATTAGTTTCTCTCATGTCCTTTGTTAACAACTGACTTCTAAATACTTAACAGAATCTTTTTCACATCTTTATTAAAGATATGAAACTTCACATATGAGAATTTATAGTATGTTATGATGTCATCACTTTTTATTACCTCCTTTTAAAAATAGGTGAACGATGCCAGCTAAGAGAACTCAGAGGTCAGGTATCACTTTCCAATAAGCGGGGAGTGCTGCTAGGTAGCCTAATGAACAGACTGATAGGCCTGGGCTATCTTGAGTTCAAATCTAGTCTTGAGGAAGACTTGAGTTCAAATCTAGTCTTAGTCACTAGCTGTTTGACCCCAGGCAAATTACTTAACGTCTTTTTGCCTCAGTTTCCTTATCTGTAAATTGGGGATCATAATAGTGCCTACATCCCAGGGTTATTTTGAGGATAAAATGAAGTAGGATTTGTAATGTGATATGCATACCTTAAACCACTATATGAATATTAGCTATTGTTTTTTAGCCTAGTACTATGAGGGCATGCATTTGTGTGTACTTACTAAGTGGAAACTGATAGTAAGGGTGGATAAAGGTAAGTTTATTTTGCACCTCTTAAAAGGAAAAAAAGTAGGTTTTTTGTTTGTTTGTTTGTTTTCTGATAATTGAGCAAAGAGGTAAGTGGTCGAAGCAATGACCAGAGGAGCATGAAAAAACATTAGAAGCCATCAAATTTAAAAAAAAATCGAAATTCTGAAAGACCCTTTGAAAGGTGTTTCTTTTCAAACTCTGATGAACCTAGAAGAAAAAAAAAGATGCTTCAGGCTTTAAGAGTAAACTGCAATGAGGAGGAAACAGCATGATTTTCATTGTTCTCAAATTTTCAGATTATCTTCCCATTTCTCAAAATGTCAAAAGTGAGGATGAGAATTTTTTTAAGTAGAATTTAAGAAGTCTGTATTTAACATGTCTTCCATTACCAATAATACTAGAATGGAAGCAAGGCTGCTCCTAGAGATCTAATGGTTTCCTGTTTAACATATTTATGTTGGCTGTAAAATTAGGAGCTGTCATTATGGCCCCCCATCACCTGCATAAGTGCAAAACCTATAAATCCAGTGGTCCTCTGGTACCATAAAAATGACATTGGATAGAATGGCATGAAGCTAGGACAAGATATGTGTGTACAGGGATAGGAGGTACCAAGATTCGTATGTAGATTTCTGGTGGAACAGATGAACAGAAAGAAAATGAAAGTTACAGACAGTCCACAGGGAGATGCCCTAGCTTAATTTGAACTTGGAATGGAAAGAACTGAATGCCTAAGAAAAGACAATAGAAGAGAACTCTTGAAATCATAAACACTGTCTTGAATGGAGGAAGGAGGAGGGAGCATTTCAAAGTTAGCCTTCCTTCTATTGATGATTTCTAATTCACCCTATATGTAGCTTGTTTGCATGTAGTTGTTTGGAAGTTATCTCTCTCCTTTTAGATTATGAGCTCTTTGAAAGGAGGGATTGCTTTTGACATTTTTTTGTATCCCTTGCATTTAGCATGGTGCCTAGCACCTAGTAGGTATATGATAAATACAAACTTACTCTTTTCCCTTCCTTCTCCCCTTCTCCCCTATTAAAAAAAAATCCAAAAGACTACAGATCATATTCATGTGGAGTCATTCACACCAAGCTACCATAATGTGCAATTAGCATTGTATAAACTGAAAACAATATTCAGCAAGACAGCTGCATTATCAAAAATGCCAAAGGAATTTTGAAGGGAGTAATGTGCGTGTTAGAATAGAAAATTAATCTGCAAACGCACAGTAGTAATATCTTCAAAGTTTCTGCATTTTAAAGAGAGTGAGAGAGAGTGTGAATATGTGTGCATGTGTGTGTAGCATGTGCATGTGTATGCATGTTTATATCTGTGTGCATGTGTGTATATCTATGGCATAGTTTAGTTGTGAGAAAGGAAACCATATGGAATTGATTTTATTTCCAGGGTCTACTCTTAAGACAAACTTCTGGTGTCTACTTCTTTCCAAACGATCTTGAAGGTCCTTACCAGCTCTAACATGTTCCCTGCCAGCTCTCAAGTTCTAGTGGAATTATCTTTATTTTCATCCCTCTCTTTTGTTTTTCCTCACTTCCATCAAGTCCTAGCTAAAACTCACCTTTTCCAAGAAGCCCTTCCACATTTTCATCAATGTTTGTGCCTTCCCTGTTATCTCCAATTCGTCCTGTATGTGTCTTATTTGTACTTTTTTTGTCTATCTCTCTCCATTATAGTGTGGATATCTTTAGAGCAGGGAATGTCTTTTGTCTTTCTTTGTATCCCCATTGCTTAGCATAGTGCCTTAGCACGCAATAGGTGTATAATAATAAGTGTATGCTTGACTAACTGATTCTAATTTCCCATCGGTGTGTGTAAGTAATGTTTCCTTTCAACCATCATCTCCTTTTTGACTAGTAGAAATGATACTTAACATTCCCTGCATTTTCAAAGCACCATTTGAAATATCACATGTACTAACTAATAAATGGAAAGGTATATGCACTGCTTTTCCATAGCACTGTAATCTTAAGGGCATTTGTACAGTAATCCAGTCTAAGCTGAAGAGCCAACCTGCTTTACTCGGTAACTGAAGCTAAATTGAATTAGGCCAGCAAGTATTTAGATGGGATTTTCTTGTCAACTAACTGAAATGTTTCTAGTATGTGGGAAGCAGAAGAAACAAGTCTTATTTAAAATTTGTATTTTATGGGGCTCTGGGGCAACAAAAAATGTAATAAAAGTTTGTTGGGTTTTTTTTTTTCTGGCAAACTGAAAGGGGTAAGCTATTAATTTCTACAGGTTCCTTACAGAAAACTTTCAGAGCATTTGCATGCCTTTAATAAATTCTTACAAAACACGGAAATTTTCAGAATTTTTGGTAAAATAAAGAAGGTATACAGAAGCATAGATTTTGTGTCCAAGGAGTGACTTAAATATAAATCAAGATCCTAACAAAAAGTTTGTTCAAGTTGGGTAGAAACTTCACTGTGGTGGCTCAAGAAAACTTCATGACTTAGGACTTAATTCCATGGAAAGACAACACCACATAGCAGTGAACGCCTATGACCAAAATACTTGTAACTTGGGGAAAGGGGTCATTTTGTTAATGGTTAGGTTGTCATTGTTGCTGAGTTGTATCCGACTCTTCATGACTCTATTTGGGATCTTCTTGGCAAAGATGCTGGAGTGGTTTGCCATTTCCTTCTCCAGTTTATGTTACAGATGAGTAAACTGAAGTAAACTGAGTTAAGTAATTTGCCTACCATCATACAGCTGGTGTCTGAGGCCAGATTTGAACTCAGGAAAAGAAGTCTTCCTGACTTTAAGTCAGGTATTCCATCCAATGAGCCAAGTTATTTAACTTCAATGGAGAAATTTGCCATAGTGCAAAGGGTGATAGACTTTGAGTTAGGAGGATCTATTTTAGTTCTATATTCTCCTATTTTTATTTGCCATGTGTCCCTGAGCAGGTGTGAAACAATAAGTGCATACTGACTGATTCTACAAAGTCAGCTGGATTCAGATCCTTTGATCCTTAACTACCTGTGTGAATTTTGCCAACTCACTTCACCTCCCTAACTTTGTTTCAATTTCCTCACATGTAAAATGAATGTATTTGACTAGATGGGATCCTTTCCACGGCTAACTCTTTCCAGATCTAACTCTTTTTTAAATGAAAATAATAATAGTGATAGTGATAGGTAACTTCTTTCATATACATGGCTCAAAGGAGGTAATGGTATTTAACTACTTTGTAAACCTAGAAGTACCATATAGCACTTACTATTATTGGCTTAAGTTTTCTTATCTATAAAATAGGGATGATATTTTTACTACTTACCCCATAGGTTTGTCATATGTAAAATTGTAATAGGAATCTTAAGATTCTTAGTACAATGGAAATAGAGCTGGATTTAGAGTTATGAGACCTGAATTTTGTCCTGGTTCTCCTTCTTACTACCTGTGTGACCCTGGGCAAGTCAATTAACTTCTCTGGGCCTTATGTTCCTTCTTTTTTAAATGAAGGTTTGAACCAGATAACCTCAGAACTCTCTTCCCAGCTCTCTACCTAGGATCTTGTTATATTTCTCATTGAAATAGAAAATAGAGGAAAGCAATGTGATATTTTTGTGCCTTTGTGACAAGGAAAATTATTGATTATTAGTCTGGTTTTTTGTTTGCTTTTCAAAGCCTTCAACAAACAAAAATGTTTGCCTCGACCAAATGGATAAAGAACATTTCTGGACCAGATTATGGCATTTTATTTAGACAGGAAATATATAAAATTTATCTTCCTACTGGGACAGATAACACTGATAGGCAACAAGCTGAGTGAAAAGTTGATAGTATTAATAAGCAAAGGGCTTGAAACATAGTAGGTCCTTAATAAATTCTAATTGATTGAGCAGCTGAAGAAAATATGCTGGATTGCCTTTGGGAAGAAACAAAGCTCTTTTAATATTCAAGCTTCCTATTGAAACAAAGGCCCAGCTAATATTCTACTTTGTGACAGTAGGACAGAATGGAAGTCTACAAGGAATTAAAATGTGTATCACACACTCTGATGGATATCACATAAAGCAATAGAGAGGGATGCAGTGAACATGCCCGGAATATAACCCAGCAAGAACTTTGAGTAGCAGAAGTAAAAGATATCATTAAGGAAATGTATTTAAGGCAGAAAAGGTAGTATGGTCTAGTCATGTGAAAAGGAAAAGTGATGACAGGTAGCTAATGAGAGCATTCTATTGGTATACTCACAATATCAGGAGGAAATGAGAAAGGAGAGTGGAGTCATTGTGGCAAACTTATGGGAAGACATAGTGAGTCACCAAATGTGGAAAAGCATGGATAAGTTGTTCTCTGTATTATTGAAGGAAATTTCAAATCCATGAGAGCAAAGAGCAAAGAGACATTTGAGTATTTTGAGTATTTTAATATCTAGAAGTCAGTCTTTTCCTGAAAACTTTCTTTTTTAGGGAAAAAAAGAAGATACCGTGGGATAAGAAATGGGTTTGTAATAATAACGTAGTTGTTAACAACATCATCACTCTTATTGCATCTACTATCTAATATTTCTATAGCACTTTAAACTTTGCAAAATGCTTTATGTAACTTATCTTATTCAGGGAGTGATAGTAACTATTGTTAACCATATTCTGTTTCATGAATCCGTAAATATGGTGAAATGATGTTTATGCTGACAAATATTTTATTTTAGAAATATGAGCAAAAATGTTTGTAACATTGACATTGCATTATAACTAAATACTACATATGAATACTAATAGGTTTGTATTATAGGTTAGTAATTTCTATGAAAAATTATTTGATTTCCTTCATAGTAAGGTGCTTATTAGTTTAAAAAAAAACCAACTAAACATTTCCTGATGATGGCATGTTTTTGAAGTGAAATTATAATGTAATAATATAGCACTAAATTCATGAGAGTAGAAGCTTCCTGGAGACAAGGAATATCTTTGTATGCTTTAACTAAAGCTTTATAGATTCCAGGGTTCGACAAGTATTAATTCCATGAGTATTGAGTCATTTACCACAACCACCCTCCCTGGGGTCTCCTTCCTCTCCTCTTCCCTGGCCCCACCCCCAGTAAAGTACACAGCAACAAAAACTTCACATTTGGATACTATTACTTAAAGAGTTTTTATCAGCATTTGCTATCTTTTTTTAATCATTTTTTTCTAGTATTTCTCCCAGATAGGGACACACACACACACACACACACACACACACATATGGAATGTTCCTAAAGTTCTAGTTCAGTGTTAATAATGTGTATGTAAAAGAGTTTCACAAACCTAGTATACTCTACAAACTCCTGTGCTTCTCAAGTTTGAGTTAGAATCACCTAAGTTTGCAAGCAGATATAATATTGGTTTAATGTACTTATATTTTAGTGACCCACACATATACATAGTTGGTCTCAGTACAGGAGAAATATCCCTGGATACTAAGACAAAATGTGCTCCAGGGTACTGTTTTTCACTTTTCTTGGCAGTTGTAGTCGCTGAAGCCACTGAAAGCTAAACCTGAGCTCTGCTTGGGGTAGTAGTACAAGTCAGAATTGAAATTTATATCAGGTGCTGTTTCTATAAATTTACATAAAAACAATAAATAACCAGTGACATGACCAGGAAAGAAGTTATGCTGGAAACATGAGTTCACTGCAATATCTTTTTTATTTTATTCAGTTATAGGTGCCCAACGAAGAAGAAGCCCCAGTGCTCTAGCCATTGAAGTATTTGAGGCACATCTGGGAAGCCACATTTTACAGGTAATAAAAACATTAATTGTGCCTGCATATGTACATATACATATCTGTGCATATACGTGTGTAGATGTGCACACACGTATTTTAACCAAGAATAATCAAAAGACATAAAGAGTGTTGTTGTCTGAGTCCAGAACTGTATTTGGATTATTGTTTCAGCTTGGATTTGTGAGATTCTTACAAATTCATTTTTTTTCTTTTTAGAAAGTCATCACTTGAGAGTGTTAATGAGAAAGGGAGGGCAAGTATTATTTGTGCTGTAATAATTTAGATACATTGCTCTATTTAGTTGACTTGCACTGTATTAGCTGGCTGTTCACAGAATAATTGTGTGTATATTGTGTTTGTATGTGGATATATATCTCTTTATGTTGCATCTTTCATATATCTATATATTATTTTTAGAAGAGCAAAGATGTTGTGAAGGTAATGTGACTTTTTTAAATGTGTTGTCAAATTTGAATGTTCCTCAGCTTTACATGGTGATCATGAATGTTTCTGATATTGGAATTTTTTACAATCTTATCACAAAATTACTAGGGGAGAAATTACAGAATGTTTTTAAAGTAAAGTAAAGATAAATACTAACTTATTATTTTCATCAGTGCTATGATATGGAAATATATACGTTAACTTTGTTGAAATTAGTAGATGGACCTTACAACACTGTCAAGAAGATGCATTTTTTGATTGGCATCCCATTTACCACCATCATCTTCATCATCATCATCATTGTTCCTTAAAGTTATTGTCATCATTTCAACATGCCCATCTTTATCTACAGAACTTTCTACTCTTGCTTCCGAGTTGAGAAGTGTTATGATCAAAACCATCTTTTAGTTATGGAAGATGTTTTCTAACTTTCTGACATTCTGGAAGAGGAAGCACCTAGCAACGTTATCGGACTCATTGTCTTTTACAGAAGTGGCTAAGTTTCAGCTCAGTTGAACTGAAAAATTCAGATAGAAATAAGGATAATCTTAATGAACTCATATACAGAGGCTTGCCTGGACATTCAGGTCTAGGAAAAGTCCCTCCTGGGTGCTGCCACTTTCTGCAAGCCCAGAAAAAGAAGTGATTTTCACTAGCGTATGAAATGATAAGCCATTATGACTGGGCCTATTTCAAGTGCAGAGGTGAGACTGAATTTCTTGTGAGGTCTTCTCTGATGAGGCTGACTTTTGCCAAGTAACATGTGGAACCTTTGAGGCTGAATTTTGCCCAGAAACTATAAGGGTCTTGTTTAAATCTGCCCAGTAACAGCAAGCTCTGTCAGAAAACAAAACCCTTGCTTCCTTTGTCTGTGTACATGATTAGCCTTCCATAGTACAGCAGGCTAAATTCCTTGTTCTGTGATCACATCCCTGAACTGTTTTTCAGCATACCTGCTTCCCTTTCCTCCCTCCCCCTTTCTTTTTGAGTAACTAACTACTCAGGTAGGAGCATACTGTGGTCTTGGTCAAATACCCCAAAATTATGTATAAAAACAAACTCCTGTCTTCTTGCAAACTGCTTTTGTATCAATAAAGCTCTCTTGATTAGGAGAATATCTACCTCTTGAATTCTTCCAGACAACCCAACTCCTGAAGTTCATCATTTTCTTCATTCTCATTTCTCTTTCTTCTTCTCCCATATATCTGGAATCTGCTTTATCTGAAACCAATACAATTTGCTTCCTTTCAGTTTTTATCCAATGAGAGAAAGTGAGCTAAACTTGGATCATTTAGTGGAATGATCAATATAGACTCTGAATGTAGCCCCTACCATGACCATAACATGAGATCTTTTTGAAAGTAGGAAAAAAATAAGTATGCAGTCATAAGCAACAAAGATTATAGACCATACTCAGATCTTATATAAGCCAGCTTTCAAGGAAAAGTGGGACCCATTTTCAGCCCTTGTTTCTTGATTGCATTAAATAGCAGTAATTACAGAATACAAGAGAATCTATTCTCCACTAGAGGCTTTAGGGCAGTGAGAAGATGAGAGGGGAAGCCACTAAAAAGAAGGAAATGGAGTCATTGAAATAGTCTGTAATACAAAGGCTGTCTGAATCAATCTACAAACATTTATTAAGTCCCTGCTATGTTCCAACCACTCTGATGAGTACTTGGGATACAAAGAAAACTAAATAAACAGCGACAAAACAAAAATATTTCCTACCCTCAAGGAGTTTAGAGTCTAATGGGAGAAGAGAACAGGTACGAGAATCAGTGTTGTAGTTCAGGCCTTTCAGACTTGCTGATTCTTCCTGAATTCATTTGGGATTTTCTTGGCAAAGATACTGGAGCAGATTGCCCTTTCCTTCTTCAGATCATTTTACAGATAAGGAACTGAGGTAAAGGGTATTAAGTGACTTGCCCAGGATCACACAACTAGTAAATGTCTGAAGCCAGATTTGAATTCAGAATAAATCAATATTTCAAGAAAAATAGAGATAGCCTTCGGAGAGAAGTACTAAGCCCTGAAATGTGAGCAAAGTCTTTTAAGATAGGTAGGCTTTCTAAGAGTCAGAGTTTAGCTGAGAGAGCAGTCCTGTGCTAAAACGCAAATAGGCTAGTCTAACTGGACCACACTAGAGTGTATGGAGGGAGGTAATGGGTTAAAAGCGTAGAAAGATAGGAAGGGGGCAGATTGTGAAGAGTCTCAGATGCCAAATAAAGTTCATATTTGACATTAGAGGGGAAAAAATCATTTTGGAGGCTTAGCTCAAGGAAATGGCAAACCTTTCCAGTATCTTTGCCAAGAAAACCCCAAATGGGATCAGGAAGAATCAGACACAACAGAAAAACAAATCGACAATAACAAAATAGTGCCTAACACATGGTAGGAGCTTAATATATGCTTATTGACTGTATCGCATCAGAACCACCTTCATCTCCGAAGCTGAGAGGGGCAGAGTACTCCTGTGAGTACTAGGCACAATGCTTTCAAGAATTTTTAACAAATTAGATCAGATTATTTGAGTTGGAGCAGGAATGGATGAAAACTTGAGTGACCATTGGTTAAAAATAATATAAGAAAGGAAGAAAAAAATAGAGTAACACTCCAGAAAAAGCAACCTGGTTTCATATAGCTGGAAATGAATTGCAACCTTTCTTTTGACTCTTTGAGGCTTTGTGAACAGGAGCTAGCTTGAGTCCAGAAGGGGATGTCTCCTCCCTGTAGCTTTTGTACATTTTCTAGATCTGGTTCCTGGAGACTCGCAAACACCATGAGCTCAGTCAGAAATGCCTTCAGTATGTTCTAAATCACACAATCTACTGCTTTGCAGAGGTTTCTATCATGACAAGAAATCTGTCAGACATTAGATACCAATTAGTATGCGGACAGTGAGAAAGGACATAGGGTAACATAATGGAACTTTCTATGATGGTAGAGTATCATTGGACATGGTAGCCTTTTTTAAATTGCCCACTACATTGTTCCACAAACAGTTTCCCTTAAACCTTATAGGATTCCTTAAAATTTGGGGTTGCCTTTTATATAAAGTGAACAGGATAATTCTTTTTCTCATAATAATCATTTAGACAGTGAAATTACCAGCGATCATTCGACTTATCTGCCATCATTTTTCAGGCTAGGGTTTTGAGCCCAATTTTTACTGGTTATTGTCTCTGCCATCCTCTGAGTAAGTCTAGAGAGATTCCAGGATTGCTAGGACCAAAGTGCCATCTGCAGTACGGTTGAAGGCTTTCTAGGATAATTAGCCTTAGAGCTATAGGAGTGTCAATTGTATATATTGGGTCTCATCCAAGGTATTTTAGTTCAACATAGTCTTACTTGGCTTATATTAATCAGATGAGGGGCAAAAGCTATTAGGAGGTCAAGAGGCCAAGATGGGGAATTATTATACTTTATGGCAGAATAGATGGAAAGCCAAGAGACATCAAAAATAAGAGGTCTTCTTTGCAAACCATCTTCCTTGAATACCAAAAAGATTGTTGAACAGAGATTAGGTTTTCCTGTTGGTGGATTCTGCTTTATCATAAGTGCTCTGTGGATCCATTAACCTTCCATCCTGTCATCCTTAAGAAGGGAGAGAACTGAATATTGTTTACTTAGACAAGTTGTAGGAACTGTCCAATGTGCTCACTTTTCCTGTGTTTTTCTAGGCTTAACTAAATGCAAAATGATAGCAAATATAATCTTAGGAAAACATGAAATTAACCAGTCATTTTCCCTTAGGTGTCAAAATTATGAGTTGAGTGTTTTAATTATTTGTATGCCCTTGGCAGAAGCCTAAGTTCAAGGGTTGTTTTTTTTTTTATTCTCTAAATGAATACTTTATGTTAGTGTTAGAAGAGATGTAAAACCAACCACCGCATATTTGCATACTAGACAGTAATGCTGTTTTACACACCTTACAGGTGTTAAAAACAAGACAAATGAAACAAACCTTGTAAATTGAAGAACTGGAAGGGATGGGTATGTCACCTTGATTTGTCAGCCATGCTATGATGAGTCTGTTGAAACATATATTATTTATCCCACCAATAGTTTATGATAATCTCTACCATTCTAGCTATCGAATATTACAGGAAGCTTTGGATAATAAAAAATAAACACCATCTGTTATTAAGTACAGGTACTATATATGTCAGCACAGGATCTTTGGCATGGGATGTAGCTTTAGCTTTAACATGGCCTCAACAAAAAGCTTCCTTTAAGGAATGGAAATGATGAAATTTTAGTGTATCATAGGCTAGGGATGAGAAGACTCAGGAAGAATGTGAAAGCTGTCTTTGAGGATTTGAAAACATGTCATGTTGAACAGGGTTTGGGGTTTTTCTTCTTGTTCCTTGAGGAGCAATTGATGAAGATGGCAAAGGAGCAAATGTAAATTTGATATCAGGATAATTTGCCCAATTATTAAAGCCATCCACAAGGGGAATGGGCTTTTTCAGGAGGTAGTGTACTTCTCCTCATGGGAGGTCTTTCAGGCTGGATGAGCAATTGCTGCAACTGTTGGAGTAGGGACTTTGTGGAAGGTTTTGACCAGTAGGGTTCTTTACAATTTAAAATCTTTGACTCTGTGATTTTGTGATCTTTGAGGTCAATCAAGTATGTACTTTAAAAAAAATAGTAGAATAAAAATATTATTCTAATAAAAATATCAAGACTTCCTGAACCATATGAGATTTTTGTATGCATAAAGGCTATGACAAGAAACTTCAAAGCATGTACCCCAGTAAAGGAATATTGAAAAAAACTGAGGTGATGCAGTAAGCCTGCTTTGGCTTCTAGGAACCTCAGGTTCAAGTCCCCTGGACTTTACTGAATCCAACAATCCAGAGCACTTCTAGGTAGAGAAGCTTGATTTATTTTTCTTATTATCAATACTGTTATTGCTGCGTTCATCCTCATTGTGCCATCATCATCAACATTATCATTGTAATAAAGAGGTTGTGAATAGGAATAATGATAAATACATTTATGAGACACTTTAAAATATTATTTCATTTTATCCTCACAACTATCCTGGGAGGTTGGTGCTATAATTATCCTTGGTTTCCAGATGAAGAAATTGGAGCAGACAGAGGTTAAGAGACTTGCCCAGGGCCACACATTTAGTAAATATCTGAGGCTGTATTTGAACTCAGAGAAGAAGGCATTTTAATATATGTTTCGTCATGTGGATGTATTTGAATTTTTCTCCATTATACTGTCTCCTCTAAAAAGTAATTATTTCAATTATATTGCTAGCATTTTAGATGGCACTTTAAAGTTTGCAAAGCACTTTATAATATGTTATCTTATTGGATCATCACAGCAGTCCTGTGAAGTAAGTGCCATTATTATCCCTATTTTGCAGATGAGGCAACTGAGCCTGGGAACAGCTACATAACTTCCCCAGGTTCATACAGTATCTGAGAGAATTAGAACCCAGCTCTTCTTGACTCAGTCCAGTACTCTTCATTTTTTTAACTATGGAGCTGGCTATTCTCCCGGAGAGAATCCCACCAGATCCTCCCCATCCCCCCCAACAAAACGACCTTATAAGATTATAATTCTTGGACTCCTCAGGCGAGGTCTTGTCTCATGACCAAAATGGTTCTTCTGTAATGACTGTGTGTTCTTCAGAACTCCCTTAAAGGCTCCAAGATGACCCTGTGAACAGTCATTATAGAACAGTTTTATGCATATGTCCTATGGCTTCTGTCACCCATAATCAGAGGAGGTTTCAGGGCAAATGCTTCTAAGAATTACAGTACATTTTTGTTGATAGAAACGTCTTCCTATTGAGAGAAGAACTGGGAAATCTCATCACGTAAACACAGCAATAGAGTTGCAGCAAACATTTTTTGGAATGGACGGTGTAGTAAAGGAAAATTCCAATAAACTCCTCTTAATGAGGAGCACCCACACCTTCCTGAGTTCAAATCCAGCCCAAGCCATGACTAGTTCTGTGATCTCTTGTCCAAATCTAGGTCCCTCAATTTCTTCATCTGTAAGATGTGAATAACAATAGCACCTCCTCCCCTAAGGTTGTGCTGAAGATAAAAGGAGGCAATATTTGTAAAGCACTTTGCAAACCTTAAAATGACTCAGTCGTTTATTATAAATATGTAATATAACAAATATAATGAAACAAATTATTACTAAGTTCAATAATTACTAAAATACCTATTATCATTGCTAATTACATGAAAAGGGGTTCTGCTAACTACTGGTGGTTATTTTTTTTTAATTCTATCATCAAGAAAATTAATATCAAATTGACATATAACCAAATGAGTATGATCCACATAAAGGGCTCTGTGGTGTTGCTGTCAACTACAACAGAGATATTTTAGCCTTTTTGGTGTCAGGGTCCACTTTGTCAGTCTGTTGAAACCTATGGATACTTTTTCAGAATAATTTTTAAATGCATAAAATATTCCACAGAGGAACACAAAGGTAGCCATTTACAAAGGAATACAACTATTAAAATATTTAAAAACAAAAACAAGTTTATGAACCTCAGGTTAGGAATCCCTGAACTGTATTGAATTTAAACTTCACATAACAAATCCTCTTAATAAAGTCATCAACAGTTCCCTTTATTAAAAACATTTGTTCTGTGAAGTTTGGAGGCAAAGGGCCACACTTGAGGACCTAAAGGGCCACATGTGGCTTTAGCCAGCAAGTTCCCCACCCCTGCTCTAGAAAGTCTTAAATCTCAGGTTAAGCCACAGTGATAAACACGTTTGGTAAAAACTATGGACTTGAGTGAAATAATAAAAGAGACTTGTAAAAATTATCTCATTTGCATCCTCACAATAATCATGGGAATGAAATGCTATTGCTAGTCTGATCCGTGTCTAAGGTGGAATTTGAATTCAGGTCTTCCTGACTCAATATTCCATTTATGTTTATCTCATCTATTCCTTCCCTTCCTATAAACACACTTCTCTATACTATCAAGGGAAAATAGCAGTTGAGAAGTACAGGATACATTTGATACAAGCAACGCTTCCACTACCAAGCAGTAATCAGTTAGATGGTACAATGGACAGAGTACTGGGCCAGAAGTCAGGAAGCCTTGAGTTCAAGTATGACCCTGGGAAAGTTACATAACTCACTTTATGCATCTATAAAATAGGGGTAATAACCTAACTCCCAGGGCTGTTGGGAGATTTTATCTGTAATTCACTTAGCACAGTACCTGACACATAGTAGGTTTAGCTGTCAGGCAAACACACACACACACACACACACACATGTATACAAAAAATTCTTCAGAATTATTGATAGATATATGGGAACTCCATAAACTCAATATCCAGAAATTTTTACAAAATTTTTTACAAAAAAATGTTAGTGGGTATTGTTTTTTTAAAAACCCAATCAATGAAGAGTATGTTGTGACATATAGCATCACTATCATTTTATCAAGCATAACCAAACAAGATTTTGAGGTTTGGTCCTGAGACCCAACCAATGTCTGATTTATGGGAGAAAAGTACAGTTTGTAGCAACATGCTTATGAGGAACGGGAAGTGTCAGCTCTGTTGTTATCAGCATCTCTCCTGGTCACAGATAGAATAAAGAAAAAGGCCACCAACTAGTCTGGACAGTGAAAACATCTGGCCAAGAAGCAACAGCATCTTAAGCGCATCAAATCCTAGGTAATTAAAGGATGCTGATTATTATTTTATTGAGATGTATCACAATCAACATTTCTTGAGCTTTGTGGAAAACATATCTCCAACAGATATTCAGACTTCCAGGTCCAATTGTCTGTTTCATGAGAGATCTGGAAATTCATTTCCATCATTTGTGTTATTGACACTTTACTGATGTTTAAAAAAAAAAAAGAAACCCTAGAAATGTTGAATGATCATGGTTCTCTTGGCAAACTGGGTCCTGTTGGACTTCAGTGATAATAATAAATGACAGTGACATTTCAAATGATTTCTTTAACTTACATCGGAGAAATAAGAAAAGGATAAATGACCGTATATTTTCCCTATGATCCAGAATGATAAGAAAATATAGAACTAAATATAGAAAAAAGAGAAAGTTAGTGAATATATTTGCATATGCAAATTAGCTTAATTGATACTGCTTGCCTCTACAGGGATTTTTCATTACAAACTGGAGTGCTACATTGTTCAGCTCATATTGAGTAATTTAGTAACTAATGAGACCAGTTTGCACTAATTTGCATATGATAAATGAGCTTAATTGCAGTAAATAACTTGGAGGCATAATTACTTAATTTTCCTGTGTTGCACGGCTTTTAAGTTCACGTATGAACAACTCAAGATAATTTTGCATATTTAAATTAGTTGCTTTTAAATTTTCTTAAACAAAAAAAGAGAACACACCTTATCAATTGAGCTGTAAAACAATTGAAAGTAAGGTTTACAGTATTTTTGTTAAAAAAGGAAAACACCCAGAAAATCCTTCCAAAGAATGCTGCTTTTTTTGGTGCCAAGTTCAAAGCACTGAACATTATGGGAAGTGCTTTAAATGGTGCAAATTGAATGTGCAACTCCTATTAGTCACTGACCTGTGTTTAAACAGAAATATGTTGATGTTAAAAAAAATGTATGAATAAATCATAACTTTTAAGTTACAGCTTATAAGAGAGACCTGACAAGTTTGTTATCTAATTCAGCAAACTAATACACGAGTAGTCATTTGGTTGGTTACCTCACCTGTAATGCTGGAATTCAGCAAAGTTACTTGGTTTTAATGAAGTACATGTTACTCTAACACTAGCATGTCCTTTTTATCTAAATTAATGTTTCATATTTAGTTCGGGGATTTTATCAGCGAAGCTCAGTGGTGGTTGCCAAGAATTATCTTACTGATCTTCGTACTATCCCAGGGTAACATTCTAATATTCATTTTTCAAATGGAAAAACTGAGGCATCAAGCTGTTGAGGGCTAAGCCATTATACATCGCAACACTGAATTGCCTTGAAATCATACTTTTTTTAAAAATAGAATTTATTATTCAAAATTGACTGATATGTAGTACTATCAGGCTTTTCAGTAGTTTAATATAGGCAAATCTTTACTCATGAAATCTAGTCTAGAATTGAACATTTCACAATGCCAGGCATTTATGAGGAGAGGGAAGTGTCAGATCTGCTGTTATCAGCATTTCTCCTGATCACAACTGGAATGAAGAAAACGACCACCAACTAGTCTGTCCAGTTAAGACATCTGTCCAAGAAGCAGTATCACCTTAAGCCTATCAAATCCTAGGTAATTAGAGCGCAGTGACTGTTATTTTATAACATCTGTACCATTGCTATCTTGCCCTACAGATTTAAGTGAATGTGAGTCTGTCTTAGAACACAAGCAGCTGTGGCTTAGTGGATAGACAGAGCTGTCCTCAGAGCAAGGTTCGAGAGCCACTTCCGAAATTTATTGGCTTTGTGACCCTGGGCAAGAAACTTTTTTCACTTCTCTGTGCCCCAAAGCAGCTTTCTCAGGTTATAAATTACCAAACAGGTGTTAATCTGAATTAAAAAGAGTTTCCTCTGGGGGATCCCTAGATCAATAGAATTTGGTCTAAATTTGGTTTAAAAAAAATAAAACACAGAGCATTTCACAATCAAGAATCTGTTTCTGTTCATTCCACATCCTCTAAATATTGGTGCTGTCTTTTCTCTCGATTTTAAAGGAATTCCATATGCATCTTATTTTTCTACCTTTAGCCTTCTGAGGTAGAAAAAGAATGCTGTTAGCAACATTTTTGTAGATATAAAAAAAGTGAAACTAAGGCAAAGAAACATTACATGTTCCAAAAATTCACATGGTAGAGGAACCATATTTGGAGTTCAGATTTTTTGACTCTTTTTAAAAATTCTCTTCCTCCATCAGGCATGTTTTCTAATAAGACATAAGATCTTGGATTATGTGACAAAAAATCCACAATAGACTCTGGGCAAATCCTAAGAGTTATTTTTTAAAGAGTTTTTAAAGCTCTGTTGTGCATATCCAGAAATACATATTCTAGTCTGGTAGCAGAAAGGGAACATTGGTGGTTCCAGAAAGGAGCTACAGTCTCTATGGGGCAGCTAGGTGATGGAGCAGATAGAGCACCAGTGCAGGAGTCAGGAGGATCTGAGTTCAAATCTCACCTCAGACACCTGACACTCGCTAGCTGTGTGACTTTGGACAAGTCACTTAAACCCAGTTGCCTCATCCTGGGTCATCTCCAGTCATCCTGAGGAATATCTGGTCATTGGATTCAGATGGCTCTGGAGAAGAAGTGAGGCTGGTGACCTGCACAGCCCTCCTTCACTCAGAACACAGTCAAGTGCAAGTCACGTCATTATCTCTGTGATGTCATGATGTTCTTTGGCAACGAAGGACAAACACACACATAGTCTCTATGGAAGGATGTCCTATTGCATCGGCTTCTCCCAAATCCAGGATTCCTATCAAATCACAAACAATATATAAGAAGTCAAGACCATCATTTTAAGGAGCCTGGATGTCCTATCAACTTTGCAGGAGGTTAGAGATGACAGTTTATTAATTTGCAGTTTAAAAAAATTAAACTAGCTTTGTTTTTTAAAAAGAGAAATCTCTCATAATAATACTTATAACAAAAGTCATAATTATTACAATAAAAAAACCTAGCACAAAGGAATTACTTCATTAAAAAAGGTTCTCAAAATAATACTGTGGTTTTCCTATGCTAAATGGAATTATGTGCAGCCATAATCTAAGTGGGGAAAACGTAATTAGAGGTTTTAAGGAGACTCCAAAATCAAAGTTTCCTTTAGACAGTAATTTGGTTTGTTTTTGCTGCTGTTCTCATACTCTGCAGCCTCATCAGCTTGCACAGAAAAGACGAAATGAGCAGCCAATCAAAATTCAGAAGATCTAGGCGGTGGAAAGAGTTCACTGTTCACTACTATAAATTATAATGTTGATGAGACATTGAAATTCACATATTTTCCCTCATTATCCAGATTGTAACAAGAAAATGACACAATATTCATTTTCTGTCATGACTAAAAGGGCACCTTAATGTGTCAGGATGAGATTGGAGAACTGCCTTGAACGGTTTTCTACATAGTCTAAACGTGACAGAGATTCCTCTGCATTTTGGCATGTAACCTGCCAGCACTGATTTGCAAAATTACAAGAGTCTTGAAGGTAAAAAACGCATCACAGTTCATCTCAAAGTAGTATAAGAAAGACTGTGGACAAAGTAAGAGTTACAACCAGGTAATTGTGTGAAACAGGCACACTGGGGAGTAAGTGGTTATGCCCAGTCTCATTCTTGAATGAAGGAAGGTCAATGGTTAATACCTTTCTCATTAAGCAGTCTTTTTTAGTCTTTATGTCAGTCATTCCTTGAGTGGGCATTTATTAAGGGAATACTAGGTGCCATGCATTGGGCTAAGTGCCAGAATTATAAAGAAAGGCACACACACACACACATACACACATACACCAGCATTGTTCTCAAAGAGCATAACTTGTAACTGTTGTTGGGCATCCTTCATTCTTGAAAAGGACCAATTGCCCTGGGTGATTTCTTGACTTGCATGTGAAATGGACAGCTGCACAAGATCATCAGCCTTACTCTCTCCTCCAGAGTCATCGAGGTCTAGTGACAGGACAAAAGACAAGACACTGGCGACCGCCCTGAAACAAAAACAACAAACATTAAGTGTCTAGTTTTTAAAGAAGTGGACTAGCCACTAGAGATACAGACTCTTCCCTCAAAAAGCTACGCTTCCCTTCTAAACCAATTAGCCTTTGTTGCTAGGGTCTTACAGGGATCATCTTAGGATAGATTCAATGATAGAACAGTCATTAAAGGTCATGAGAGAGCTAACTTGAAACCTAGAAAGGTTAAGTGACTTACCTAGGGTAGCCAGGGAAGTAAGTATTAGGGAGTGAGATATGAACTCAGGTCATTTGTCTCCAGATCCAGTACTTTCTGTTATGCTTCCTATAGCTCTAAAGAAAATTAGATGGCAGATTCTATCCTGCAAGGATTTCTTTTCTTTGTTTGAGCCTCATGCAAGTTTGGATTTGTGGAAGAATCTAAGATCATTTGCTTCAGTTGATAAATGTAAGTTCTTAGTTCTGAGCTAGGGGACCAGTGAGAAAATTTGGATAGGGGAGTGGTAGTCATGGGGTTTTGGGGAGTGAATTGTCTTTTTGTGGATATTATAATATGAAAAATGATTTACAAATTTCAATATATTGGTCTTCATTTTTTCTTTCCCATGCACTTGACAATGTCAGGTTTAGGTAATGTTTTAAATGGATGACAAATACATCCTCCAAGATAAATGATAAATAGAGTTCCTAGGAAGTGACTTGGAGGGGTGGCAGTTTTCTGGTACTTTATATGGTGTCCTATAGAAGCACATAAGAATTTTAAATATCTGTTAACCAATTACAGTTTTTCTAAGAAGGGAAATATCAAGTGCAGACGGACTTGTCAGCAAAAGATAAGTTCACTTGATACAACAACCCTGGGAGGAAGGTGCTACTATTATTTCCATTTTATAAATGAAGAAACTGAAGCAGATAGGGTTAAATGACTTGCCCAAAGTCACACAACTAGTAACTATCTGGGGTCAAATTTGAACTCAGATCTTCCTGATTCTAGGTCCAGAATTCTATCTGCTGAGCCACATAACTGTCTCAAGAAAAATAAATAAAATCCCTGATTTCCCAATTTTCCCAGACTCCTTGAGGAGATTGGGAATTATTACCAGTTGAATATCCCCACCCTCTCTCTGTCACTGTCAAATTTTAAATCCCATAATGTAATGGAAAGATTGTGTCAGAGGATTGTGAGTCAGAGGAATTGTGTTCAAATTGTGGCTCAGGCACTTCACCTCTTTAGGGATTTGTTAATTTATCTGTAAAATTAGGGGATTAGGCTATATGATCACCAGTGTTCTGTCCAGCTAAAATTGTATGATTTTACAGGGCAACTGGTTCAGCCTTTATGTGAACTTTAAATAAGCTTGACAAGTGATCAGTCTTTGCCAGTAGACCTTTGAGAAAAGGGAAGCCTCTTCCTCATGAAACAGATCATTATACTTTTGAATATTTCTGAAGCTTGGTTTACCACAAACCTGAATTTGCTTTTCCACAACTTCCACCCTTAGCTCTTAATTTCTCATTATGGAGACAAAATAAATCTAGTCCCATATGATAGACTTTTAAATACTTAAAGACAGCCACTATAACCATTCCCAGTATCTACCCCCACCACCACACACACAATGCCTTCTCTTTTACAGAATAAATATTCACAATTTCCTCATTAAATCTTCATATGACAGTGTCCAATCCCTCTTCTCAGCTGACTATAGTCTTTAATG
The DNA here is from genome assembly GCA_023548195.1 of Bettongia penicillata ogilbyi. Taxonomy (NCBI): domain Eukaryota; kingdom Metazoa; phylum Chordata; class Mammalia; order Diprotodontia; family Potoroidae; genus Bettongia; species Bettongia penicillata. The sequence goes on along the minus strand of JAJHZJ010000447.1, from coordinate 9,600,222 downwards.
TTTTCCATAATTGACAATGATTCTCACTACTTCTACCTATACTTTAGCCACAGGAGAGCTTTAGCCCCCAAGGTCACCCTACTGAAGATTTGACTTTGAAATTTAAGCCTGAAAGACCTCTAGTTGTCCATAGTCATGTCACTAGTGGGTTTTTTTTGGCTTTGGTCTTGGAGAACCAAGTAAGAAATCACTATGTCTCTGATGTGCTTGGGTGAATTTTGAAGTCATATTGGTGACCAAATCATTTTATACTTCTTTTATACTTTATACTCTTATTACCCTCCTTATTTCCTGGACCAAGAATCAATTCATATGTAGAGCAGGCTCCCCAACGAAATCCAGGGATGCCCTGAGATAATCTTATCCAGAATTTAGAGGGTAATGAAATATCTCATCTGACTTATGTTCTTAGCATAATTGAAAGATTTGATACCCCTTAATTGTAGTGCCTTACCTCAATTACCTCCAATTTGTTTTGTATATATTTTGTCTGTACATAGTTGAATTCATGATGGCTCTCCCATTAGACTGTGGACTCATTAAGATGAGGAACTTCTTTTTACCTTTCCTTTTCAGCTCCTGCATTCAGCACAGGGCCTGGCACATGGTAGATATCTAATAAATACTTACAGCTTTTCACTACTGGGCACGAAACTTTATCCTTTAAAATGCTTTCCTATCATCTTTGCTATTTTATTCAAATTATATTCATATTGCAAGGGACTAGGATATGAAAAAACCATTTTACAATTTGTTTTTGTATCTAATATTTCTCTTAAAATAATCATTTAGATTTCCCTTTTTAATTAAAGTGTGATATTTATTTAGTTAAGATTCTTGCCCCACATAATACCAAAATGTATCTGAGACAATTTCTAAAATTAAACACAGTATGACAGAAGCCCATTAAAAATTAAGAGAAAAATAAAAACCTTTTTACGGCAAAGAGAAAATATACACGACCAGTTGTGGTTTTCATCAATCTTTTTCCTGATTTAAGAAGTACAAAGCAGGATGCCAAGTGACTGGAATGCTACTGGCTGATTTGCTATTATATTTTCCACATAGCCTCTCAAGTCAAGATGTAGAAATACTTCTGATGTTATATTTGGATTCTTTTGAAGTATAGGAAGCAGAAAGTGGCTACATATCTGAGTATATGGAGATACAGCTATTTGTAAATTATAAAAGAAGAAAAATAAAAGACTGGAACATGGTGTCTAATGTCACATATCAAATTAGAATCACATTAGACCTAAAATATTCTTATTCTGCCAGTAAAAGTACAGAACATCAAGCTACCTGGTCAAATGTGTTCCAATCTTTTTTGCTTTTTATTGAAATTTTATTGAAAATGATTGGTATATGAAAAATGTTTAATAGTATCACTTTTTCTGACCCAGTATTAATCTGAAATCAATAATTTATTTTTTTCTTTAACATACTAATTCCATTTATTTATTTATTTTGTACTCGTGCCGCATAACATCAACATAAGTTGAAACAACTTATAAAATCAAATATTGTATGAAACAAGGCAATGAAAAATGAAAAACAAAAACCGATCAAAATGAGAAAATAAATGTTAGCTGGCACATGGTTTAATTTTAAGCTTGTATTTTCAGTCGAGTACTGGATTTTCTAACAGCCAAGACAAAAAAGGAAAACACCTTAATGATATATGGTTCTTGTTATCTGATAAATGAGTATGCAAGTAGATGTAGAGTAAGAAATTTTTTTTCCTGGAACAGTATTAAAGGATGGATTTATCATTTAGATCTTTATTTATAAGAAGGGAATAGCATAATGGAGAATATCTTTAATTGTGGTGTAAAAGAGAAGGAAATGTTCAAGTGGATATTGCTTATCTCTACAGTTCCATAAAAGTCAAGAGCATGATATTAAATATTAACACAGTGTAATCATTTTGAAGTCTAGGATGAAAATTCTAAATTTGAGAGTTTATTGAATCATGGTTCACTGGATGAACAATTGACAGACACAGGAATTAATTCAAAATATGCTCTTAAAATTCAGATATAAAAAGTATAAATTCTACATATTATTATGCTTTACATCTGTAATGACCCCGGTAGTTTCCTAAAAACACTCAAAAAGAATTTAATGAGGAGACTTGAATGTGGAAAGAGAGTAGTTTATTTCAAAGGGTCATGGAAAGAATATGATTACAGACACTCAAGCTTCAAAATAGATGATTTCTAATGGTTTCTATAACCCAGTTTTTTAATAACTGGTAGAGAATCTTTTTCTTTAGTTGTACTCAACAGGGTCTATAGATTGTTATCACAAACTTTAAATGTATGGGCACTAGGTAAAGGGGAGATGTCAAAGCAATCTCATTGGCTGTTAAAGGTCCTAGCCTGTTTCCTCAATGTACATCTAATAGTCGGTGAGAATATGCCAGCAGACACTCCAAGATGGTGCCAGTACTTGTAAGCAGCAAATGAACACTTGGCAATTTAGAATGCAATGTGATATGATATAGGATGTGATATGACTTTGCTTGGCTTTCTTAAGTAAGGGTATTTAACTAGCAAATGATAAAATAGAACCTATTCTGGGAAATATATATCTATATTACAGATATATATATATATATATATATTTGCATACACACATATAATCATTTTGATATACTTATTTGAAAGGGGGGAAGGAAAAGTACACACAATGAGGAAAAAGGAAAAATACCTTACATTATTTTCTCTTAACTGTTTAAATTCTTTTTTAGGGGTTGAAATATCTCTATGGAATTTATAATCAAATGGGAGAAACAGCAAATAAACACATTTTTACAAATAAGCTACATAAAGGATAAATAGGAAATAATTAAGAGAAGGAAGACAAGAGGCTTAAAAGGATTTGGGAAAGGCTGCCTGTGGAACATGGGTGTGTGTGTGTGTGTGTGTGTGTGTGTGTGTGTGTGTGTGTGTGTGTGTGTCCTTCATTGCTGAAGAAGACCATGCCATCAGAGAAAGAACGACATGACTTGCACTTGACTTTGAGTGAAGGAGAGTTGCACAGGTCACCAGCCTCACTTCTACTCCAGAGCCATCTGAATCCAGTGACCGGATATTCCTCAGGATGACTGGAGATGACCCAGGATGAGGCAATTGGGGTTAAGTGACTTGCCCAAGGTCACACAGCTAGTGAGTGTCCAGTGTCTGAGGTGAAATTTGAACTCAGGTCCTTCTGACTCCTGCATTGGTACTCTATCCACTGCACCATCTAGCTGCCCACATGGGATTTTAGTTGGGACTTCAAGGAAGCCAGTGGTAGGAGATGAGGAAGGAGAGTATCCCAAGCAAAGATTTGTCCATCCTTCATTCTTGAAGAGGACCAAGGACACCAGGAGTGTTATGTCTTGATTTGCAAATGAATTGGATTTGAGTGAGGCAGAGCTGTGCAAAGTCATCAGGCTCATTTAAAAAAAGTTAAGCTCGCTCACAGCATCTGGTGCTGGTGCCATCTCCAGTCATGTTAACCTATATCTTGCCACTGGACTCCATTGAAGTACAGAAGACAGCTGGAGAAAATTCCTGGGGTGAGAGATGGAGTGTCTTGTTTGTGTAACAGCCTGGAGGCTAGTGTCACTGCATCAAAAAGTAGGGGAAAGGGAGGAAAGTATAAGAAAACTGGAGAAGTAGAAGGTGGTGAGGTTATGAAGGACTCTGAATGCCAAACAGCAGATTTTATACTTGGACCCTTAAGGTGATAAGGAGCCTCCCAATAAATAAAGGAAGCATTTATTGATCAGAAGGGTACTTTAAGAAGATCACTTTGGTGATGTATCAAAAAAGACTTCTAAGTGGTCTCTGTGCCCCTAGTCACACTTTAGCCAAAGCAATCTCCCAGATGTACTGGTCTGGTCATCTGTTTAGAACCCTTCAATGTTTCCTTCCCTATTGAATGAAGCATAAATTTCTTATCCTAGTATTTGAAGCTCTCTACAGCTCCCCTTCTTTCCAACCTTCTGTCATTCTACCCATCTTCACAATGCTCTGCTGAACTACTCAACATTGCTTATCCTTCCTCACCCTTCCCATATCTATGTTATCATTTAAACCACCTCTCTTATTTATTATAGACTCCTTTCCCTCTCTGCATCTTGGAATTCTTCTAAGACACACCTCTTCCCTGAAGCCTTTCCTCTTCTCTTCAGCTGAACAAATCATAAGTAGCTGTATACATCTTGAAGGCACAGTTTGGACCTTATTTTCTTAATATCCCCATGTCTAATGTGGTGCCTTGTACTTGTAAGCAGCAGATGGGCACTTGCCAATATAGGAAGCGATTGGATGTGATATGATCTAGGATATGATATGACATGATTTTGCATGGTTTTCTTAGGCAAGGGTAAATGAATAGCAAATGATTAAATAGAACCTATTCTGGAAAATATAATTTTATATTTAATATATATTTACATGTATATTATTTACATATTATACAATAGATTTGCATATCATATGTTTATATATTATGTAATATACTTATATGTAATGTATTTAACTTTTGATGTACCTCTTTGAAAGGGAGAAAAAAGAAGAAAAATGTATGTTACTGGGAATAAGGAAAATAATTTTTCCTTTAATTGCTAAAATGCTTTTTTAGGGATTGAAATATCTCCACAGAGCAGTTTGGCCAATTTCTCATGTTGTGTGACTAGACTGCTGGGTGAATACAATAGCAGGTCATAGGTTAATAGTGACTCTTTTCCTCATCAAAAAAAAAGGAAGTAGGAAGTAGGTGCACACCTAGGTTACTAAAGAAGTATGTAGTGACCCTCTGGGATAGTCTAATTCTCTTTTCTGATTGCTTTAATAAACATAGGCTGCTTGAGGAGCAGCACTTATTAAGTATTTCTTGATTTCTTGAAATTATTTTCATTATATTTTTGATAAGAATATTTTAGTCTCATAAATTTTATTCTTTAAAATCATATCAAGGGCAAAATGCAATCATTATTTAATAGTGCATAGTAAGATTGATAGAGACATCTCTTGAGATTCTATTTAGGTGGGTAAAATATAATGGCCCAAAACAAAACTTGGTCAGATCTTAATCTTTCAAAAAGCACCATTGCTCCTTCAAGAATATCCTGGGCTCAGGCCTTAATGCTTTTAGTTGGTACCAGTTTCTTCTATGAATTGAGAATTTTAGAGTTTACAAATATTTTAGAATTTTCAAAGACAAGTTTTATTAGGCCCTACAAAGAATTGGATAGAGGAAGACCAATATTCACTGTTACCCAGAAGGCAGTAAATTAGTTGGAGGGATTTCAGCCAAAGATTGTTTATACCTTTTCCTAGTTTTATGGATCAAATTCAATATGGTGGGACATTTTGGTTAAAAGAAGGGGAGTGGGAAAGCATAAACTGTCTCTTTTGAGACAGTCATAAAAGTCAGAGGTCCCGATACCATGAGAAAAAAGGGGGCAGCATATTTTTTTTATCATCATTCTCCCAAAACTGTTGATCATTTTCATATCCATGGAACTTAAGTGTACCGAGAGTGGGAGTATTGTGGTAAGGAGCAGAGAGGCTATGTATTGGATAAGCAGCAAAAAGGACTTCTGAGTTTTTTAGATTTCAAATTTTAGAATCCAATGAAGTCATTGTGAGTATCTTAGCCTGAGTCAAGTTAGCAAAAGTTTTCATTCCAAAACTACTTGGAGAGAGGGAAGTAGTAGCTACTGAAGGGGTTAAATACTGAGAAATAAACTCAAAACTAGAGGTAGAAAAAGAGGGAGAGAAAAAGAAGGAAAGCAGGGAAGGAGAAATCAGATATGATTTGTTTTGCAGTTGAAACTAGAAACAACATGCATAAACCTATATTTTGTCTAGAAACTATAGTGTGTACACTTTTGTTTAATAAAGAAATATTTGATCTGAGCAGGAGACAACCTTCTAAAGCATGTCATTTTATTCCTGAGAAAGTATTTGAAGAAAATGACATATCTCAGCACTGTTTGCTGACCATTTTGTCATCTCCTGCTGAGCGCTACCATTTCCATAGCCAGTGGGCTGTATTGAATCAGACGGAAGCAATAGGTCATTAGCAGAAATGTAGACTTTCTGCAGCCTGGAGAGGCTATAAGAGGATATATTTACACACAAGTGAGTATGTGTGTGTATATATGTGTGTATACATACACATATGCACATGTATGTGTATATGTGCGCATGCACATAGATGTGTGTATATGTGTACACACATGTATGTTTGCATATGTATATGTATTTATATAATGTACACACAGATACACATGCATACGTATACAAACACATTTTTTTCCCCTTTCATTTTTTCACTTCAACAAAACTGCATTTAACAGAGTCTCCATTTGGCCAGGATTTGGGGGTTTATCTTTTTCAGAGACTGTAAAAACAAAAACAAAGAAACATAAATTAGGTAATTTATGTGTTTTTTTAAAAGAGTGTTAAATATTGCATGAAGATAAAATCATAAGTGAGAAAACAGCTTTGCGAGACTCAAAAAATGCTTGGTTCTGGAAATGGAGCCACGAGTTCACACATTGGTTCTTCCCAAGTGATATTGGGAACATTACAATATCTGAAACTCAGATTTCTTATCTTTTATAAGAGGAAGTTGGATTAGTCTAGTGTCGTTACACTGAAAGAGAAAAGGATCACACCAGACTACATTCTGACTTAGAAAAATTCAAATTATCATTATCTATGTTGTACTGTATTTTATTTATTAAAATTTCTCAGTTACATTTTAAACTGGTTTTGCCCTCACTGAGGACTTTTGTTAGCATGCAGTTCACAGGTAACCAGTCTGACACTTCTGAACTAGATGAATCCTTAAAGTCCCTTTAAGCTCTGATTCTTTGTCCTCTAAATAATCTGTTATCTCACCCCATCCCCATTTACTCCATCACACTTGCTGAAAAGAAATATTTAAAAACCAGTTTGATTTTTTAAACTCATTTTATTTATTTAATTATTTTAAAAATCTGGATATTAAAAAAACTTCATCCACCTAGAGTTATTTAACTGGGTTCATTATATAGCTCCACAAGAAGATAATACTTATCATTTCAAGCATGACAAATCACTAAATTATATCCAAACCCTGTTTTTCAGGGAGGTACCTCTTAATTAATAGAATGTTTCTTACTTATACTTATTTTTTTCAGGATTTTGCCACAGAGTTTACTTTTCATTAGTTTTTAGTATTTCCAAGGTGATTCATGTTACAAAAATAACATGTAAGTACCACACAAGAAGCCATCAGGAAAGCTATACTCTTTACCAGCGCAATGCAGTGCTCTCTATAAAATGTTGTGGGGGAAAGTAGCTAATCATGAAGTCAGACAAACTGAATTGGAAACTGACATTGTTACTTATTAACTGTGTAACCTTGGGAAAGTCATATTACCCCTGCAGGACTCAGTTCTCTCCACTATAAAATGAGTATAATGATGCTTGCAGCCAGTGTGACCTTCAGCTTAGACACAGAAAGAACACCAAATCTGGGATCAGAGGAACTCAGTTCAAAACCCTGTGTGACCTTGGGTGAATGACTCTAACTGTAGCTTTCTGTTTTCTTGCCTCTGAAAGGAGAGGTTTTAAGATTCTCTCCCCAATCCCTTCCCCAGCTCTAAATCTCTGCTATGATGATGTTACCCAGCTCACAGAGTTGGAAGAAACAAGTCCTTTGTAAACTGTAAAGTGCTATGTCAATATGAGCTATTATTGTCATTATGCATTCGCTAGGGCAACTAAGTGCGTCCTATGTGAAGGTGCTATAAATTGAATAACATTTAGTAAATAAAAGTAACTTTCCCAAGTGAGCTAATATTCATGAAATGTACACAAATATATGTCCATCCCACCCTCCCTATGTGCATATTGGAAAATTAAAAATAATGCATGAGAGAGAAAATTAAGCATAATGCATGTTTTCCAAAGTGACCTGCCTTAGTGAGAGCACGTGCACTGTGCAAATTCAGTCTCCAATTTCCTTTCTTGTTGCAGGCAGCAGGATTAAGAAGTCAGTGATAATAAATGATTCCAAGGTATATTCTCATCACTCGGAGAAGACATTTACATGCAGAACTCCCAATAGGGTTAATGCGCTATGCACCCAAGTCCCCATGTGCCGACATGAAAATAGACTCCTTAGCCAAGAGGTCATCTAAATAAAAGACAGTTCCATCATAATGTCATTTTCCCCTTAATTTTCTGATTACTTACATTTGGTTTGGTCTTAATTATGGATAACTTTAATTGCTTTATCACAGTGATGATTAACTATGCCCATGTCGAACACCCTTGAACGGGCGGACGATTCTTCCTGAAGGATTCACATGGATGCCCATAGGAAAAAATAATGATAAAAAGAAAGGGATTCTCTCCCCACTTCCAGAACAGTAGACAGCCCTCCTTCATTCCTTATAAATATAGATTTCCTAGTTCATTAAAATCCTAGAGATGAGATTTACACCAAAAATTTTCATGTTTGGGTGTTTCAGAATCAGTAAAACAACCTTCAAATTGTTCCCTCTCTTTAGATTTTATATTCTTCTGCTTTATTTACATGAAGCAGTCTGCCAGAAGACAATATTGGAAATGCAAAAATATGCCAGTTGTTAACTTGAGTACAAAAAAAAAAGCCCACCAGCTTTTAAATAATATCACTGAAAGAATGCATTTCTAAGCTTCTCATTTGTTCGCTTTTTTAGTGTTTCGTTTTATGTGTGAGTTAATCATGATGTAGACTTTGGGGGAGGGCTATCTATTGAAGGATCATGTACAAGTCAAAGACATAAAGAGATTAAAATATGATACTTTCAGTTCTTTAGAGGCAACTATCAGTTAAATCCTAATAATTAGCACAAAGCATGAGGGATATTGAAAATATTTGATATTCTCTTTAACTCAGAGTATTATTATGTAGATGAGGAAGAAAAAACAAGTCAATACTAACAATACAAAAATGTGTAGGTGTATTTCATCTCTCTAGCCTCAAAAGTGAAAATGAATTTAATTTTATAACATGAGCCATTTCTATCATGTCCTCTATCTGTTGTTCATACATTTTCATATTTCACAACTTCTCAGAGTGATCCCACATCAGCTTCTTTTCCCCCTCACACTCTGGGCATAAGACATAGCAGTGATGTTTATTGTAGCAAATACGGAAAAACAAATACTACCCAGATGGCTCCAACTGATGGAGCTCCCATCGGCAGAAACTGATTTCCCCAGATGCTACCTTGCTGGGATTTGGACCTGTTAGTGGAGTACGCAAGAAAGCTCTGTGCCCATTCCTTTGTATGAACAGGTTAGCTTTTGGGGAGGGAGGGAACGATCTCCCCTTCTAGAAAACTCACTGTGAAGAGTGCTAGGGTCAGTCATTGCCAGTCTACCAACAAAGAAATCATTCTCACTTAAAAAACGAGTCAGCAGTTTTAAAAAAAAATTGTGCAAATTCTCTTTTTTTCACAGCTTTTTAAAAAATGGCTCCCATTCAGATGAAGGTTTATTCCAGTGTCTCATTTTCAAGGAAGTAAAGGAAAGAGAGTGATTTGTATTGGGAAAACCTTCTTTGCTTTTTGCAAAGGGTACAAGCCTGTGATGGGGGAGCTGATCTGAGACTGGGGGATGGGGAAAGAACTATAGCTAGATTGGAAAGTCAGTAGCACAAGAATATGGGGGAGGCTGTTCTCTCTTTTCTCTTCTAGATTATTTTCTCTCTGCTGAAAATCTGAGGCATATCAATTCAAGGTATTCATGCCTTCTTGAGAAATTAAGCTATGGCTGCATTCTAGATCTGGAGGTTTCTTATAAAACTTTTCTTGAGCAGCTAGATGGTACAATGGGTAAAACACTGGGTCCAGAATAAGACCTTAGACATTTATTAGATGCGTGGCACTGATCAAGTCACTTTAATCCTTGTTTACCTCAGTTTCCCCAGCTATAAAATGGAGATAATAATAGCACCTATTTCCCAAGATAGTTGTGAGGATCAAAGAAGATACGTGGTAGGCACTATATAAATGCCACATCCCAGCTTTCTGATTTGGGTCAAGTCACTTAACCTGTCTACCTTATTCCTCATCTGTGAAATGGGCATAATAGTACCTACTTCCTAGGGTTTTTGTGAGGATCAAATGAGATATTAATTGTAAATTAATATGTATATTATATGTGTATATTATATAATTATATACATATATAATTAAATGTGTAAATTAATATATAATATATCTACAAATAAGCACAGTATATGGCATGGAGCAAGTTCCATATAAATGCTAATTATAATTAGTTATTACTAAATCAAGGGAGATCTCTAGGTTTATTTGTTTTAAGAATGCATGTTCTTATATGACAGTCACAATGTACATGGAAAATAGAAAGAGTACAACTGAAATCATTACAGTTGAAACAACAATACAATAGTGAATCATCAAGCTGGGCCCTTTTAAAGAACTAAAGAAAAGCACATGTGTTACTTCTTTACAGAGGTGGGGACTCTGGGTATAGAACACTATATCTAAAGTCAGACATTTTCAATAAGTTACTTTTGCTAGAACACTTCTTCCACTCTCTTTTTCATTCTTTTTCAAAAGAGATGGCTGTTTAGCAAGGAGAAGGATATGTTAAGATATAGACATGATGTTAAAATATATCTTTAACTTTTTTAATTGGAAAAGTTATGTTTTCTCAAGTTTTATTTGAGATTAAGAACTCATCAAATTCAACAAGAACTGTGAAAACACACATATTCTTTGTGTCTTGACAATGCAAAGTGGTTATGTACACGTTATTGAGTTACTGGAACCGAATAACAAAAAATAAATAAAAAGTGCCATGCCATTCACAGTCAAGTCTAAGGAGCCATCAGGATGGCAATGGGCAAATCCTCTGCAGAGAAACCATCAGGTCCAGTAGACCATTCAGCAGTACGAGCTAGGGAAGGAAAGCTTGACATCCAGATGCCACTGCTTTGGAAATGCTATCCTCAGTCTAACATATGGGTCTTGCATCTGCTAGGGTTATGCTAGCAGTTGACTTTTTAACTGGCATAGCTCCTGATATCAGCAGCCTTGAGGGTTCAATCAGGCAGGCATGTTTCCATGGCTGTAGCAATGCTAAGACCTCTACACAGTAATACTGACACACTTGTCCAAAACAACAAAATCCAAAAACCAATTATATTGGTCACCATTTTTTTTGAAAGCTGATCTATTTTGATACTAACTGGTACAATAAGTAATAATAAAAATAGCTAACATTTTATAGCACTATAAAATTTGCAGTGTTTCATAAATACTATTTCATCTGTCTCCCTCATAATCTGAGGTAGGTACTATTATTATTCTATTTAATAAATGATAGAATTGAAACAGGCAGAGTTAAAAGTAATCTGCCAAGCGTCACACATTCATTCAGTATCTGAGGCCAGATTCAAAGTGAGGTCTTCCTGACTGCAGGTCCAACATTCTTTCCCCTGGGTCCTCTAGCTTATTCCTATAAATTTTTAATGTTTGCAGAGGGCTTTACGTAAATTAACTCATTTGAGCCTCACATCAGCCCTTTGACATATTTTATAGATGAGGAAACTGAGTCTTGGGGAGATTAAATGAAATTATATCACCATATTCCCACAGATAATAAATGGCTGAGACTGGATTTGGATTCATGTCTTCCTAACTATATTCAGTTTTCTCACTTTTGTTGTTGAATCATTTCATTCATGTCCAACTCTGTAACACCACTTGGGTTTTGGGGGGGCGGTTATTTTTTGGCAACAATACTAGAGTGCTTTGCCATTTCCTTCTCCAGGTCATTTTTATAGAAGAGGAACTGAGGCAAAGAAGGTTAAGTGACTTGGTCAGGACCACACAACTAGCAAGTGTTTGAGTTCATATTTGAACTCAGGAAGATGAGTTTTCCTGACTCTATGCCCAGCCATGGCACTCTATTCACTGTACCACCTTGCTGCTCTGGGCCTCACTACCTCACCCACAAAACCTTATGATATTTGGGAGGGGAAGAAGGATAATGAAAAGGTTTACCTGATTTTTTTAATCCAAGCAATTGTAAATAAAACTCAGTAATCAATGGCAAAAAAATACTGAGAAATTATTTAGACACAAAAGAACATTTATAGCTTGGAATCTGTCCTAGGTATTTGGCTAAAAGTTCCACTTTGTGACATTAATCTTTTGTTCCTTCTCCTTTTGATCAGAAAAAGAGAGATGGGTCCCAATAAAAGAAAACAATAAGATATCAGAAATCCAGATCACTAAGGTGGTATTACTAATGCACCATGTTATATTTCACAAAGCCCTTTGACCACAATTAACACATGAGGTTCCTGGACTGTTCTACCCTCATTGTGAACGTCATTATATAATGGAGTCTTGAATAATTCTGAGAGATAGAGATCAGAAAGGGCTGCATTTCAGGCATCAGGGATGGTTTGTACAAAGGCATGGAGATAGGAAATGGAATATATGATTCGAGGAAAACAGTAATTCAGTTTAGTAATATAAAGTACAAGTCACTTGACCTCCCAGTGTTTTAGGTAATACTGTAAGCTGCAGAAAGGTGCTGACTTGCATTGGTTAAAAAGAATTTCCTCCCCTGGGAGTTGCCCATTCTAGTGGAATTACAGGTCTAATTCTTCCCTCTATAAAAGTACTTGATGATGAGTAGTAAGATGTACATCTTACTACTTGTAAAAGTACATGATGATGATCAGAAAGACAGGTTGGAATGAGACTGTGGAAGGTTTTGAGCACCAGGTTGTAAGCTAATTGTATGTCAAGGCATCTTATCTCCTTATCCAGAGTTCTTTTAGATTTCAACCTGAGCTTTTCCTTATAGCTACCATTGCTAATATTATAGTAAACACTGACTGCTTACCAAACGCTACAACACATTTATTAAGGATTCCTTCCATTTAGGACAGTCTTTGCGACACCACTGTCCACTTGTTTTTTCACTCTTTGTGTTTAGGTAAAGTATACTGTGTCTTTAAAAAAGGATTTATTTCCTTTTAATCCTGAATATGGTGTGCATATTTATATAGGGTCTTCAATTATTTTAGTTCTAATACTGCATAGATTCAAAAAGACCACAAACTCAGGACCTTCGTGCATTTCATGTAAGCAGCTAACATTCATACGGGGCCTTAAGTTTGGCAAAGCATTTTACTTATATTATTTCATTTGACCCTGTGAAGTAGATATTGACATTATCTCCATTTTGTAGGTGAGAAAAGTGAGGCCCAGAGAAGTTAAATTACTTTCCCAAGTTTATAGAATGTGACTAGTTCATTTGATAGGTGAAGAAACTGAGGTTTCACATAATTCAAATAGTCTGCTCAAGTTAACACAATTAAGTGTTTGAATATCATACTCATGTCTTCCTGGCTACAAATCCAGAACTTTATTCATCATACCACTCTCCCTTTCCAATTGAATTGCAAACACTTTTTTTTATATATTTTGGGTAGGCTCTTGCATTCTGAGAATATAAAGATCTAATTCTACCCTCAAATAGCTTACTTTTTTAATGGGAATGAAGTGGACACAGACATCCATGAAACCGCATAGAATGTAAATCTTAAGGAGAATTTTATGCTATTAAAATTGAAGTAGATTCACTTGCAAACAGTCAGAGAAAATATCACAAAAGAAATGATACCAGAGGCTCACCTGGGAGGAAAAGAGGGATTTTAAAAGGTGGAAAGAGAACAGGAATGTCATAAGTGGCAGTGCTAGCTAGGTACAGAGTCAGATGAGGCAAGATGAGAATTGGGGAGGGGGATAATATAAAGTGCATTAGTGTGAGATAATGTCCAAATGATAGGTTGATATCAGATTGTGGAGTATAATTTTATAATATATAATTTAATACTTTATCAAGGAGGAAATGAAAAACTACCTTAGGTCTTTAAGCAAAGATGTGATGTGCTCATTTTGGCATATTAGGATTTTTATATGGGAAACAATGAGTTGGAAAGGGGAAGAAATATAGAAAGATCTATTAGAAGAGTATTCCTTCACAGACACTTACTAGCTGTGTGGCCCTGGGCAAGTCACTTAATGCTTTTTGCCTCAGTTTCCTCATCAGTAAAATGAGCTGGAGAAGGAAATGGCAAACCACTTCAGTATCTTTGCCAAGAAAACCCACAGAAAGAGCTGAAAAATGATTGAAGAAAATCCCTTCCTGGAGATGATCATTTAATGGGCTTAAACTTTTGGAAACTGAACTGAAAGGACTGAAAGGTGACAAAGAAAGATTACTCCAAGGTTTTGACCCCAGGTAACTTGTAAGATGGTGGTCCCAATGATAGAAATAGAGAGTTTGGTAGAAGGTGAAACATGAATATGTTGGAGGAACAAGTAAGGGAGATAAAGAGCTCAGTTGTAGATATTTGGTTCAAGGAGCCATCAAAAACTCCATCACACAGATAAAAATGTGGGCAAAATTAGAAGTGGCTTTAGATTTGGGAGTTCTTTTACACAGATGATATAATTGAAGCTATAAAAGTGCATGAGATCATCAAGGGAGAAGTCAAGGGCAGACCTTTGGAGGACACCCAAATATAAGTGGAGGAGAAGAGTAAGAAGCCAGTAAAGAGAAAGAGGAAAAGTCAGAAAGGTAGTAAGGAAGGCCATGGAAGTGGAGTGCGATATCCTATAATACAAAAGTGGAGAGACTATCAAGAGAGAGTATTGAATCGTGTCAACTAATGAATAATGGTTAATGCTATTAAGAAATTTTTAAATGCTCTCAAATTTGGTGAGGGGTCATTAACCTCCCTGAGAAAAGAAAATTCAGTAGCATGACGGGGATGGTAAGCAGTTTGTTAGAAAGTATAAACTATTTCTAAAATTTGGCAAGGAAGCTGAGGAAAAGGATGGTGGCTGCTTAAGAAGGCAGCAGTTCTGTTGTTCAGTCATTTCAGCTCTGTCTAACCCTTCGTGACCCCATTTGAGGTTTTCTTGGCAAAGAAAGTTTACCGTTTCCTTCTCCAGCTCATATTACATATGGGGGAAACTGAGGCAAACAGGGTTAAAGTGACTTGCTTAGGATCACATAAGTAATAAGTGTCTGAGATTGGATTTGAACTCAAGTCTTTCTGACCCTAGATACGGTACTCTTTCCGCTGATACACCTAGCTGTCCACAGCAGAATTAGGAAAGGTGATTTTTAGAATAAGGGATAGAATTTGGCATGTTTTTTTTTTCACTACAAGTTAGTGGCTAATGAAGGAGAGATTCAAAGTAGATGAGAGAGGAACTGATTTCTAGAAAGCAATTCCACAATATGTAGGAGGATATTTTCATCACGGGTACACATTGGAGGCATTTATTGCTCACCAATGAAGGAAGTATCATGAGAAATTATGAAACTGGAGGAAAGAAGAGTAGGTGAGAAAACAGGTTAGAAGAACAATATAGAGGACAATATAGATAGATAGATAGATAGATAGATAGATAGATAGATAGATAGATAGATAGATAGATAGAGGACAATATAAAAGAGAAGAAAAATGGTGGTGAGAGATGTGGGTCAGGTATAATTCAATTTTACTTCAACAATTAAAGGAGATACAGAGTGATGTAACACAGTGGTTAGAGGGCTTGCTTTGAGTCAGAAAGACGTGGATTTGAGTCCTATCTCTAACTCGTACTGCTGGACCTAGAGTCAAGAAGATATCTCCTCCTGACACTTTCCTCCTGAATTTAAATTGTCAAGTAGGTTCTGATATGCATGGTAGAGGGAACTTTCTCACCAGCATTTCCCAGTACTATTAAAATCACAAGTCCAGTACAATTCAAGGATCCACCATTTCATCAGTGTGAGTATTTTCTCCACTCATGGAAGCTGACATAGTAGTAGTAGACTACTTAGTATCAGACACTCTTTGTGCCTTCTGTGATCAGGAAAAATAATCACTTGGTTGCCCTTTCCTCTGGTCACGACTTTTTCCAAACTTACTGAGGATGGTTTTTGGACCAAAAAAGTCCCCTGGTGAGCCTAGAGGCAGTGAGGTTCAGTGCAAAGAGGACTTCTTTTGGATTCTGAGGACCTATTTTCAAAGCCATTCTTCCAAGCTTCCTATGTGAGTATCCCTGGTCAAGTACCTTCATCAACTTGGTCTCAGTTTTCTCAACTATAAAATGGACGCTTTCGATGACCTCTGTCATCCTTTCCAGCTATATATATATTCTGATTTACTTCCATGAAGCTTTCCTGATAGAGACTCTCAGAGCATAGCTTTTCTAAGTGCTATCATGTCTTTAAGAACACGATTTACCTCTATACCAGGATAAGGCTCAGCAAGGTGGAATTTCAGTGGAGGAACTCATTTTAGCTTAGACTCTTTTTGTCATTTTTTTTCCATCCTAACAAAGCCCTTATTAGCAGACTTGCTCCTCCTACTCTTGGTTGATCCAATCAGTATTGATATGTGACCTCCGTTAGACCTTAATTGCATTTGTATTTCAAAGGTATTGGGTTAGCCAAATTACTTTCCTATTGTACAAAATGCCAGAGATTTTTTTGCCTTTTGCCAGATCTTAGTCTTGCATAGGTTACTTCCTAATTCCTTAGGGCAGCTAGGTGGTACAGTGGATAGAGCACCAGTGCCCCAGAGTCAGGAGAATCTGAGTTCAAACCTCACCTCAGACACTGGAATCTCACTAGCTGTGTGACCTTGGGCAAGTCACTTAACCCCAATTTCCTCATCCTGGGTCATCTCCAGTCATCCTGATGAGTATCTAGTCACTGGATTCAGATGGCTCTGGAGGAGAAGTGAGGCTGGTGACCTGCACAGCCCTCCCTCACTCAAAACAAAGTCAAGTGCAAGTCATGTCATTATTTCTCTCATGGCATGGTCTTCTTCGTCAATGAAGGACAAACACATACATCCTAATTCTTTGTAGTGGATAAAATAGCAAATCTTCAGAACTTTCTTATACAATTAAATCAAGAGAATGAAAAACCAGGTTGAGTTCCTGAAACTGGTAACTGTGTTACAAGTTTATGGAAAAGTCTATGAACCTCAGTCTTCTCATTGTAGAAGGCAATAATACTGGCACTATCTATCTACTTTAGAGTGTTGTTATGAAGAACATACTTTATAAATTTCAAAGCACTACAGAAATGTGAGTTTCTGTTTATATTCTCTGACCTTTCTAAACTAGAAGTACTTTATGCTAACAGAGGATGTTTAGGTACTCAGGGTTGTTCTCAGTTTCTAAATTTCTTCTTTCACTGTTCCTGACCGGATAACTCTTAGGCAAAGGTTTGAAAGCTTTTTTTTAACTGATAAAGAAAGGGTTAATCTCTGCTCTGGAAGTTTGCAGGTTTTGCAAGATAACACCTATATTTCAAAGGTGCTGCTTGGGGATTGAACTGCATAACTGTGATTGACATTAATGAGAATCAGGTAGTTAAATTCTCACATGTTATTTGGAAGACATTCAGGAGTTTCCTTTGTCCCACTGAGAGATATGTTCTTTTAGCCCTAATCAAGTTTTAAAGTCATTTTTATGCATAACCTAACTAGCTTTAAGGTTTCTTCTACAGATGTTTTTAATGTAATCCAACCAGTACCATCCATTTTTCTCTACATTATTATAAAGTGCTCAAGTGCCAAAATTCCCATAGGTTTATAATGATATTGCTGGTCTCATGAATGTTAGATTTCTTGTGGTATAATGGATAAAAGTCTTGGACATGGAGTCAGGAAGAGCTGAGGTCACACGCCAATTCGAACATTTATTAACTGTGTAAACTTGAACATGTTAACCATCTGAATCTAGGCATGTGAACATCCTGTGCAAAGTCACTAAGGTGGGAGATGTGGGGTTACATTCCAGGAAGAGTAAGTGAGACAGTTTAACTGGAACACACATTACATGAAGAGGAGTACTGTGCAGTGGACCTGAAAAGGTAGATCGGAGCCAGCCTTCTGTGGGCTTTAAATGCCAAGCAGCATGGTTTGTATTTTATTCTAGAGACAAAAGTAATCATCTTAGATAGAATCCAACACATTATTAGTAAAAGTGCCTACTGGTTACAGTGTACTAAGGGGAAAAACACCTGAATTCTCTATGAATGGGGACATCTTTTGACTCTTCCTCTGAAATTCATTTTTAAAGTTTTAGTCTTTTTTTGTTGTCTTTATACTAAATACTCAATTCTTGATTATACCACATCAACTTCTATATTTCCTTTCCTTTAAACTCTCATTCATGAAAAAAAAAAGAGTTTAGCAGAATTGGTCTTTCCTGACAGTATATGCAACATTAAATTCCCATAGTATCTCACCTCTATTTAGAGAGGGACATGTGATTCAGCATGTCTTTCCTGAGACCAAGCTTCAGTAACCCATTTTTATTAAAGGCTCATCAATAACCTTGCTTCTGTTTTGGCATTTAACTTTGGGGACTACCAGACCATGGATTTGCAGGTTCTTTAAAGTGCCTATTACATTGTGGGTTATCAGAATCGCTGTTTAAGGTAAACATCAGAATTCACCACCTTCTAAAATACTGAACTGAGATTGATGGTTATATTCTAGTGAATTCTGGTTTTCCCAGGTTTAGTCCTTTGATTTCTATCTAGCTATTTCTCTCTTTCTCAATAGGCCAATCATTCTGGCACCAAAATGATATGAATTTGTTTCCTAGCTAATCGGGTTTTTCTTTTTGATATCACAGTTCCAAAATCTTCAATAATTTGTTTCATGTTTCTCTAACATACCGATGAAATACATGGTACTATAATTTTCAGTTTTGTGTCTGATTTCCCTATTAGGCTATTAGGGTCCCAGGAAAGGGTTCCTGCTATCTTCTTAGTGTTTAACAAAGTGCTCTACACACAATACACATTTAATTACCATTTGCTAAATGAAGGAATGGTTCTAGTTTTTATTTGTGAAGAATATAGGTCATGGGATCATCATATCATATTCCACAGATTTTTTTCCACAATGCCATAAACCTTGCAGTCTTAGGTTAGGTGGCATAGGAGAACAAGGTTTCTTATCCTGGAAAATAGAGATTTATGTAGATGATGGCAAATCTTTTTGCAAACTTTCCTTTATAAAAAAGCAGTATAAAAGTATACTCCATGTCTGTGGCTCCTTTCTAAGTACAAAATATGTCAGATTCTGCATCTGGTATCTTGACTGCAGAACATTAAACACTTCATCTTTTTTCATATCATTTTTTACTCATCCCTCTTTTCAACCTAGAAGTAGATATGTGAATGAAGACCTTTCAAATGTTATTGAAATATTAGTTCAATATTATATGGAGAAGGTGTTGTGAACTGGTCCAGAGAAGGGTGAAGGGTAAACCACACATATGATATCGGGATGGTGGAGTAAAGTGGTGAGGGTAGTTTTGATTTCTTACTTCTGTTCTCTTCCTTTCACTTATTTCTTTTTGAGTAAATAGCACTTTGTGTCAAAAACTTTTTATGATAATAGCAATGACAATAACAGTCTTAACTCCCATTACTCATATTTATATTTTACAGTTTGCAAAGCAGTTGGCACACATTTCATTTGATCCTCGTGATGATCCTTGTAAGCAGGTTGGGCAGGCGTTACGCACAGAACTCTGGAGAAATAGTGTCCTAAGAAGGAAGCCCTGGGTAACCTCCATGGATTTATGGTCCTTAAAGGCACATATCTTAGTGGTGTTTAAGATGTATAATGCTCATTCACCCCAACTTGGTAGCTAGATAAATAAAAATGATAACCCTTTAAAATAAGTAGGCGATCATTATTAATTCATCTAGACTGTTCTATAAAAATGTTAGTCATTTGGAACTAATGTGGCCATAATGTGCTTCCACCATGGGGATTTTGTTGTAGTTCGGCAATTATGTACTTTTTCTTTAAAGTGTTGTTAATAATGACAATAACACATCCTTAAAGGAATGTTGTAAACCAGGTTTATCCTAGGAAGAAGAACTTGTCACAAGATACAACAGGGAGAATAAACTGCCCCTTATTAAAGCAAAATAATGGATGTGTTATGAAGTAAACATTATAGAAAAAGGGTCTGAGAGATAAAGACTTTTTTTATGGTATATTTTATGATTTGAGCCTTGTGAGGGCATTTGAGAGTAGTAAGATTGCAAAAATCCAGTTCCTCAATTCTGTTCTCTTGCCTCATTACCTCTATCTACACCACATAGCTAGTGCTGTTTATCTAACTCATGAGTCTCTAAGATTCTTAATTTATTAGATAAATGTGCTCTTCTTTGTAGGATGAGTATGATGATTCCTGAGGCCAAGAAAAACAAAGAAAGTGAAATTTATTTTAGCTAATTTACATTCAGAAGAAAATCATCTTATTGTCAAAAGTTTAAAATTGCTTAAAATTGAATCTTAATTATGAAGCATGGCTATTTCATTTTCTTAAAAAAGTATAATTTCACCTTCACAACTTCTAAAAAACGTACTGGAGATAAATGTTATAGGAGCTTTTTTTAGAGGTAGAAGAGACCATTAGTGGTATTTAATCCAATCCCTTCACTTTGAAAACGCATACAGCGAAGACCAAAGAGATAAAATAAACGCAACATCTGAATCCAGGTTTTGTCTGATTCCCTATCTAATACTCTTTCTGTGGTGTTAACCTGTCTTCTGAATAGAATGTAAGGTTTCATATAACTTTGTACACGCAGCAGCCACTCATGGCCTAAATCCAATAATAACTGGTCCAGAAGCTCTAAGCTACCACATTTTTCTGACCTAGGATGCACTTAGTGGCCCTCCATTCCCAGGGGTTCACAATATTAATCATTAACTCTTAATAATATTTTATTAATTATTAATCATTAAATAATAAATTAATAATTAATATTAATTATTGACTCTTAGTGCATACATCCTATAAACTTTAGTCTTACTTTATTGGTATTTCAGTCTTCTTGACTGCATTTGGGATTTTCTTGGCAAAGATACTGGAGTGGTTTGCCATTTCCTTCTTTAGTTCATTTTACAGATGAGGAAACTGAGGCAAACAGAATGAAGTGACATGCTCAGGGTCACACAACTAGTGTCTGAGATCACATTTAAATTCAGGAAGATGAGTCCTCCTGGCTTCAGACTTGGTACTCTATCCACTGTGTCCTCCTGCAGTCTTACTAAGAGCTCAGAGCTCCCTAACTCATGCAATTTGCCAGTCTTCGCATCCCCCAATTTCAGGGGTTACAAGTGTGTTCCACGTAGAGAGTAGTTTAGGTCACCGTGACTTGATTATTGTCCGATAGCCAGTAAGCGTCCAAGGTGGGACTTTGAGAACAACTCCTGGCTCTCCATTTTTCCTTTTCTTTCATACATTTTCAGTTCTTCAATAATTCTGTTTCTCTTTGATTGAACATTACATGTTGCTGTAAATGATACTCTTCTCAGTAGTCTTGTTTGGATGGTGATATGCTATACTGTTTGAAGCATGTCACGTGGTCATCCATCAGCATAATGTCATTTCATGGGAGGAATTCTATTCCTCAGCCAGTGTCATTCTCATTTTCATTAAGAAGGAGAAATACAAAAATATTCAAGGTGTGTAGGTGTGTGGTGAGATAGGTAGGATTGGACCAAGGTTAGGGCTGAGGTGGAGGGAGGACGACATTGTATTCTGCTAAGAATGTTGATGACTGCCAAGTAATGGAGGTTGAAAATTGTTACACTACTTGAAATGTCAATTTTATTATACTGATTGTATTGTGCAGCTGTCAGGAGTGTGCTTCCTCTCAGGATTTTTAATACCTATAGCACTCTGTCCTTTGTCACATGGAAGGACACTTAGTAGCAACACAATAAAAAAATGCCACTTCTCCCACCAATGGTCTTGTCTAAAAGGGTCAACGTGATGAGAAAGTAGGGTTTGGATAATAACATCCCAAAATGGGGTGGATGGGACGGTGGGATAGGGGCTGGGAAGGAAGAAAGGTATTCTTGCATCAGAATAATTTAGTAGTCAATTTTTCTACCAGCAATATTTCTTTCAACAAGAATTAAGATGTTGGCCTTTATCCAAAAACACCTCATCCTGCTATTAAATTACACATTTGATCCAGCTAGGGCTGCTCCAACAACAGCAGAAAAATAAGATGAAGGGAGACTTACTTAAGAGTCTAGTTGTTACTCTTTGGATCCTTTTAGGGGATGTTTAAATTCCTTTTAATTTTGTCCCAGGATCTGTAGTTTCTGGAACATGGAAAGTGCCAATACTGCGTTAAGTGCCTTACAAATATGGTAGGTACTGTCATTATTCCCATTTCACAGTGGAGAAAACTGAAGCAGGCAGAGTTTAAACAAGTTGTTCAGGATCAATGGCCAGTAGGTATCAGAAATAGAACTTGAAATCAAATTTTCTTGTCTTGAAAGCCAGCTTTTATCCATCATTACAATGTGGTAAATGAGACCAGTTCACTATTCTCTTTCTTTAGTTAAAACATGTCTACCTTTCTAATAAACCACTTAGGGACTAAATAACTAGTGTCTACTTACTATCCTATTAGGAAGTTATCTTACTTTAAAATATCGTATCAAAAAATACAACCAAGATGGCAGTTCTTATATGTCATTCCTCATTTTCTAAATCTGCGAAAATCTGATAGCACATTTCATCTGTTCTATTTCAGGACAGTATCATCCCTTTAAAGTATTATTTTTGGATCCATGAACTTAATAATGAAGCTACTGCTGGGGTAGTTTTGTTTTTCTTGAATTCGGTACTAACCATGGAAACTTTACCAATTCTTTAACCCCTGCATTTCACTCTGAAGAGTGTCATGATTCCCACTTTTCCCAACCCTGATCCCTACAGTTTAAGCCCTCTGGACAACAGAGCAAATCATTGCCCAGGTGGAGGGATTTTTAAACTTTTTTTTTTTAAGTGTTCTCAAACACTTTTCATTCTCGTTTCATTCATTACTTAGACTCTGGATTCCATCCAGAAATTCATTCTGAATTTTATGTTCCATCTCAAAGATCTCTTCTATTTTTTAACTCAGAGTGGGAAGGAGAAAGCAAGGATAGAAAAGAGAAATATATGGCATTTGTGCAGAGCTAGAGAGATATTAAGTTGAAATATTGTGGTCAACAGTAGAAAAGAAAATATTTTATAAAATAAGGCTATTGGTGAAAACTTTATGATCAGTCCTAAGAGTAATGTATGTGTATGTATATTTATGTTATACATATATGTATATGCTTTTTCGCCAATCTAGAGGAATCTTTGCACTTGAGGATGTTGAGGACTGAAAAAGTCCTTGGGTCAAACTCTTGAATATCCTGAAAATATACCTTAAACTTAGCACTTTTAAAGCTACTAAATATGTTTTATTAATTTAAAAGTTTCTTTGATTGAAAAGATATTTTCCAATAATAACTAACGCCACTTATGACACTTATTTATTTATTATTAACCCATTTATTGATTTCCGGACGAGACTTGACATTTTCAGTTTCAAAAAGGCACCTGATAAGGAACAGTACACTACAGACCTTTAAAAAAAGATCTTGTGTTTTTTATGTCTGGGTATTTGCTCCTTTTCATTATTGTGTAGGCCTCAACCTATTGTTCTAGTGGATTATTTTAATTCAGATTAGATGATTTATGTAAAAGATACATTTAAAAGGAAGAAATGGCTTTTTTCCTCTAGCTGTTGGAGTTTTTTTTTTAGTTTACAGAGTTTGCAGCACAAGTAAGTTTTAGATGAGAAAAAAGGAGCAAATTTCTTCTCATTTTAAAATTGACTCTGGGCTTGAATATACGTTTATTAAACAAATGCAAAACAGAAGATTGTGGAACTTCTCGGGGGGGGGTGTGTGGAAGCATTAATAATTTTGCGGGAAAAATTGTAATGTGACATGTTCAACTAGGAATTTATCAATCTAATGCAAGTTTTATAAGTAATGATTTAAAAGGAAACAACACTTCCTGGTACTTCTTCATGAGCAAATGAGAAAAAAATTCTCTCCTGCAAAATATAAAGAAATCAATTTTATTTTAGTTTTTTATTTGCAGTTTGCCTTTTGGAATGAAGAAGCATTTTTTTATACTTTTCCCTCTCTTCATCCTCATTTTCTTGCACTCTCTCTGTGAATAAAGATATAGATTTAGGTAGGTATAGAAAATATAGATATAGATCATTATAAATAGAGCTAAATAGAGCTACAGATATGTGTAGATACAGATAGATATATGAGGCTGCTAGGTAATGCAGTGGATAGAGCCTTGGGTTTGTAATCAAGAAGAGTCATCTTCATGAATTCAAATCTGGCTTCCTTTACTCTGCTATATGACCCTGATCCTGCTTGCCTCAGCTCCTTATCAGTAAAATGAGCTGAAAAGGAAATGGCAAACCACTCTAGTATCTTTGCCAAGAAAACCTCAAATGGGGTCATGAAGAGTTGGACAAAACTAAGAAACAACTGTTGTTACATCAACAATAGATAGATTATATCTATATTATGTATAACAGTAATATTATAAAATATATAATACAATAGTAATACATAATAGAAAATATATATATAATAGTTATATAGATGTTAGTATAGAGATATAGATAGATATAGACAATTATAGAGATTGAGATATAATTATAGAGATAGATACAGAAATATAAAGATAAAAATAAGGATATAGAGATATAAATATATAGATATACAGAAAGCTAGATAGAGATGGAAATATAGAGATGGATGGAGGGATGGATAGATAGACACAGACAGATAGATAGATAGATAGATAGATAGATAGATAGATAGATAGATAGATAGATTTAGAGCTGGAGAGGTCATCCAGTCTAATATTCTCATTTTACAGGTGAGGAAAAAGGAGGAAGGGAGCAGGAAAGGTAGGGGAAGAAAAGGGAGAAAGGTTAAACAGCTTTCTCAATTTCACACACATAAATTATGTCAAAAACAGGATTTGAACCCAGTTCTCTGACTCCAGTTATTCCTTTTTCCAGGGAACGGGCCTCATCCTGCCCTACCTCCCTTCTCCCCTCCCATTTATACTTACCTCTCCCTTCCATGTGTTTTCTTCTTTCTTTCCTGCCTATTTAACCTCTTCTTTACTCTCCTCTGTTTGTCCTATAAAACTTTAGTTCATCATTGGTTTAGAATCTGTAGCAAATGTTTATTGGAAAGGAATATGTCTGCAGATGTACAATTTTTTTTCCTTTCACAATATTAATTAAAAATGTTAGTATCTTTTGCACATTTTTCAGATTCAACCCTTACGTTACCCCAATTAGTATGGTATCTTCATACAATCTACTATTAAATAATATAATTTGTATACATAGTATATGTGTGTGTGTGTGTGTATATATATATATATATATATATATATATATATATATATATATATATATATATATATATATATATATATATATAATATTGCCATCCCACACCTTTGGTTAGAAATCTTAAGTAACTTACTAGTTCCCACTAATAAAATTTAAACCTATTTGTATGGCAGTTGAGACTCTTTACTGTCTGAAAACGTTCTACTTTTCCAGTCTTATATGATATTTCTACTCTCCATATATTTATATGATTATATATTTAGAGCCAGAAGGAATCTTAGAAATCATTAAGCCTGACCTCAGAAGGAATCTTAGAAATCATTAAGCCTGACCTCCTCCTTTTATAGCGAAAGAAACAGGCTCACAGAGGTTAAACGACAAGGGTGGGGTGGAGATGGGGAGTATTACAAGCTAGTAGTCTTCAGAGGGAGATTTTGAATGCAAGTCTTTCTGACTGAATTTAATGGGCAGTCTACTACACCACATTGCCTACTTTCCTATCTTTTCATACCTTTCTTTATTTATTGGATTATTGCCCAATCTTTAAAACCTAACCTAAAGGTGACTGCTTTTAGAAAGTTTTTCCTGATCCATCCGATTACTAACTTTCCCCACCTTACCACACATAACACTTCTGCATACCTCCGGAGTATTTATTTACTACTGAGCTTGGCAGACATCATGTTTTTATGTACTTTTTGTGTTACTGGAACAAATTATTAAACCAAATACACATTTGAGTATATGTGTGTCAGTCTACTAATCCTTAATAGTCCTTAAAAGTTTTGTGGACTCTAGCCACATGGCTCCCCATATCTTCAGTTGGAATACACACCTAGATTTGAAGGTTCCATCCTCTCCAGCGTTGAGTTTCTTTATCTTCATGCAGGCTGCACCCTTTACATCTATTCTACCGTGCACTTTTCATTTGCAGTTTAGCAGAAAAGGGGAAAAAAAGAGGTTTATTTACTCACGTAACACACTGAAATAGAGTTAATTTGCAGGGTTGCTGTTGAATTATTGCAGATTACACTGTTATAAATGGCAAACGAAGGGACCCTGGTCTGTGTGGTAATACTGTCAGGAGCCCTGTGGCCGTTGGCTCAGTTCATGATGTATTGTACTGCTAGCATTTCAGCTCTCTCGGGGGATCTCTGGTCCTACCATAAGGTCAGGAGTTAACTACTTGTATTTTAGCTGTGTACTGCTATCAATACTGCTCCTATGGAAACCTCACTTGACGTCATTTTGGGGGCTTTGCTACTGTAGCCAAGCTTTAGTCAATGTCAATAAGAGCATTAGACCGTTGTCTGTATTATTACTTGCTACTTCCTGCCAGCAATCTACCAATTCATTAGCAGAGAGTTTTGGAAATCTCACTTGATTATTTATGCAGTCAATAGCAAGTCTTGTCTGCATTCATAATTGTTTGATTTTATGGCCCCTTCTTTAAACAAACATTGTCTATGGTAATGTGATGCCCTGATGGATGGGAAAGGTTTTGTCTGTGAATATCATTTAGATAATTAAAAATGACAGATGAAATCGCCCGCTGTCTTGACCTGTACTTTGTTCCCTCAGTGATGCTGAAAAGATGCTGATTGCTGTCAATCAAAACCCATTGGAGGTTTGTAAATTCTGGCTGCTATGAACTCTGACCCCCACTGTTGATCTGAAATAGATAATAACCTTGAAATTCTATTAGAATTTAAAAACAGTTTTACCAAAGGGGCATTTTATATATACATATGTGTGTGTGTGCGTACACACATATGTATATACATACAAACACAAATACATAAAGACATGCATGCCTACATATGAATATACACACATGCATTCATATATACACACATACATATGTATAAATGTATTATGTGTACTTTCCCCCATCTCAAGCATGGTTACTTAAATGTAAGGGTTTACAATCTCCAGAACTCAAGAAAATATAGTACTTAGCAAAATACAGTGTAACAAATCAGAGCAAAGATCTTATGTTATAAATACAAATTCTTGAATTGGATTCATATAACCTGCCCTGTCCTCTTTAGCAAAACTTAAGCTCTTACATTTTCATTGGGTGTTAACAGTGTTTGAAATTCATTTTGCTTCTTTTTACTGATTCCAAAGTTTATTGAATTATTCTGGCAGTACCTTGCTCTGAATTTATTGCATTTTTTCCCTCCATGCTCACTCTGTGAGATTATTTTAAACTGCTATTCTTTTTTCAAGGCCAAAGGGAATGATATCAACCAGCATACTGAAAAGTATGGAGATTCTGAGGCCAATATTTATGCCCCAAAGTTCTAAACAAACACCATCAGAATCTTGGGTCAAGAGATCAGCTGGATAAATGCACCTGCCATGCAAATTGTCTTTTATCATTATCTAGACACTTAAAGTAGACTCAGAAGTCACATTGGTATTTAAAATGCACATAAAGGCAATTGGAGAAAAATAACACTCCCATCTATCAGTATTAGATGTGTCAAAGTAGCTGACAGCAAAAATAATTAGCAAATTTCACAGGCTGCACAATAACACCAACAATTAGGCTTTTTGAGATTTTTAACACTTAAGTTGTATCAACTGTACAATAATAACAGGAACAGGGCAGTAAGAATTGCAAAGAGCAGAGATCTCTAGAAAGGTAATTGAAAGAGTGTTGGTTTTTCCATAAGAGAAACTCCTTCCTATGCTTAATGAGTTTGTGAAAGGTTGGATGAAGAGTTATCATCATTTTTAGCATTTCACTATCTGTGTAAAGCCTGTCACAGTCTCTCAGTGACACAGCAAACACAGATATTGTTATATCCATTTTTCAGCAGGTAGAATTAACTGGAGCTACTTTTCATGTAAAACGAAAGTTCTTCCAAGTTATATCTATTACACTATTAATTTATTTGGAGTTTTATAGGACTGGGAGGAGAAGAAGGGAATTTTGTTTTTTATAAAATCCAGTAAACCTTAGACTTCTCTCCATACCTCACTGGGGAAGGATCCATGGCAAATCTTATTTGAATAGCTGTTGATTAATAATAATTGAATGTCTCAATGCCTACCCATCCTCAAAGTCCATGTGATCCTTTTTTGGTGCCTTAAGTCTTCTCTGAGAACCTCAGTATATTGTGGTCTTTCCTTCAGAATTGATTATTTATAACAATCGCTTGGCATTTATCGTATCCTTTTAATATGCAGATAGATGTCTTATCTCACCATCCAAATTGTAAACACCTTGAAGACAACATCCACAGTGCCTTAAGATTAGTGTATCAGAAATAAATACTGGCTGATCAACTGCATAGTAGGTCTTGCCTTTGAGTTTGGTGGTAGGGATTATTACAGTCCCCACAAGGGAAATTCTGGACACCTACCTTAGAAACTACGGTCAATTCAGACATAACTTTTAAGGAAATGCCATCATGTAATGAAAGTCAGCTGGCAAGCGTTTACTAAGTGATTGTGGTTTGCCAAGCACTGTCCTAAGGGTTGAAGATATAAAGAAAGTCAAAAAACCAACCATCTCACAACAAGTAACAGTACTTATTTTTGAGGAGCTCCCAGCCTGTTGAGAGGTTAAGTCATCTTCCTCACAATCGTTTCTGAATTCCAGAGCTGTAACAGGGGCATGATGAATAGGAGTTTCCTCTAGGATGCCAGCATCAAATGTGTGCTTACATCCTATTTTCTTCTATTCATTTCTGTTCCTAAGTCATACCACTCGTCTTGCTGCCCCTCTTATAGGCAACCCAGTGTAAGATAGAGGTGATCTGCCTTCTCTCTCTACCCAACCCAATTGAATATGCCCCAAGTATCAGAATGTCTAATTGTACTGAATCAGGATCATGTACATTCCTTGGATTAACTTCCAGTTTTCACAAATTAAAAAAATTATATAATTCCACACACATTAATATATATTTGTATATGTATATAGATATACGTATATATCTATATCTGTATATAGATATATACAATTAATCATTATATTCTACAAAATTCTGGATGAATTTAAGCCTTAAACATACAGATTAGCTGATAATGGAATAGCTAATAGTGGAACATTAATATATTACCAAACACATGAAAGGTACTAGAAGAAACATTTGTGTCTTGAAGCAATTTATACAGTAAGGGTTCCATACCTCTGAATTCTTATGTATTAGATTCCAAGTATTAATTTGGAATTAATTCCAAATGAAACGATTCCAAATAAAAAAAAATGCTTTTTAAATTTGTTACTCACTTTGAGCAGAATAAATTTAAAGAGAAAATTTCACTCTGAAAGAAAGGTCTTCCTTGCCTTTTCATGCTGACGCACTATAAGGGATTCTTTCTTTGTCACATTCAATAAATAGTTCATGGAGACTCTATTTAGTTCTATATTAATTCATTGCTCTTGTGAAAATAATTTAGAGTTATTCCTAAATGAATGATGTTGCAAGGTGAGTTGTAAATTTTGAAAAAAACAACTTCATTCCTGGTGATATTTTTTTTTCTGATTTTAGATGCTATTACCTAATTTCCATAGTTTCTTGTAATTGAATTTTTTGTTTTTGGAATAAGTTACCAATGTTTTCACACATTTCATTGGGTTCTTAAGTGCTAATATAGAAAAATATTGACTCCGCAGTCAGAGGACTTAGGTTAAAATCTGGGGCAAGGCTTTTAATCTTCCATGGCCTCAGTTTCCTTATTTGTAAAAGGAGGAAGATGCAATCGAGGCCCTCTCAGGTCTCTGAAAATTCTAGATCTAGGATCATTCTTGGGTTTTGTCTATAAGTTGCTTTACAAAAAATGTAGATGCAAAACCAAAACCAGTCAAACATATTATTTGTCATCTAGTATGAATGAGTTTAAGCATATGGAACGCTTTGTTATTCAGTCATTTCAGTTATATCTGACTTTTTGTAACCCCATTTGGGGTTTTCTTGGCAAAGATACTGGAGTGGTTTGTCATTCCTTCTCCAACTCATTTTACAGATGAGGAAACTGAGGCAAACAGGGTTAAGTGACTTGCTCAGGGTCACACAGCTAGTAAGTATCTGAGGTTGGATTTGAACTCAGATCTTTCTGACTCTAGACCTGGCATTCTATTTAATGAACCAATTAGTTGCCTAGGGAAAAAAAATCATTATTTTTCTGTAGTCTGTAACTGAAATTTAACATTTCTTTCACTTATGAATGTAGCTAACAAAATGATATTTTGAGAACAGATCCATAAGTTTTTTCTAGACTGTCGAGGGGGTCCATGACATAAAAAAAAATTATGAATTCCTCCTTCAAGAGATGGAATGGATGCTAGATTAGAAATCAACACTAAAATACTGCATTTCTCTATGAGCCCAAATAATCCCATACTCCATCATTCTCTATCTGTTCAAAACATACATACACACACATACATGCACAGAGATGCACACAAATTACATAATCATATAAAAAATTGCACAAATGTACAACCAAGATGGATCTTATTGGTTTGTCTAAATTTAATCATTTTTGGCGGATTTTTCTTTTAAATTTTTGGGTTTGGTTTTGTTTTATTGGATGAAGTCAAGCTGCTTAATATGTGTGGACAGAGTCTCAGAGCTCTGGGGGGCTCCGTTCATCTTTTCTGTATGTCTCTTCTAGAGAAGTTGCTAGTAAAACCTTCTGTCGGTTTATACTGGCAAGAAGGATTGAGAGAGAATATCAGTTCAAAGAGCAGATGTGTTTAGGAGACCATCTCTTCCATACCTGACTGTCCCATTGTTTTGAGGATGGCAAGTCACACTGCTCAGAGAAGAGTTTAATTTCCCAAAGATTAATAGCCTCACAGAAAGTTAAATGAACTGAACAGTGGCCCCTAAATAGGGAGACCTAGTCAAAAAATCATCACCCAATTCCCCACTGTTATTGGCGAGATGATCACTGAACCTTTGTTCCTGTGAAGTAAATGAATTTTGAATTCTCTGTATATTTAATTATCCAAGACAGAGCCCCTGTTTATTTTCCTTTTTAGAAATAAAACCAGTAGAGGTGGCTCTCAGTGGAATATTCTGTTCACTAATTACTTCCCCAGATCTCAGCACTATTGTAACCTGGTCTTGGCAGTACGCACTAAAAGTTACTTGGATTTATTAGCGTACTTTTATAAGCAATGTCTCTTAGCAAGGAAGTTTGTTTTGCCAATCTGATTTCTGGCTATAATTTACACTATCTGCTTGTCTATAAATGTACCATTGCTTTAAATAAGTGCTGATTTCGTGAGATTTGTAGTAAAGGTATAGCAGAGTAAATCTATAAAATATTGAAAGTAATTTACCCGTGAATGTATCCCATCCATTTTTTGGAAATGAGATTTTATTGCAGCAGCGTCATTCCCAGATAGCAAGAAAGTGTTGATTGTTGATTTTGAAGAGATTAAAATGACTTAAAATTACTAAATTTGATTTAAAGTGCATAAACTCCCCATCTATGAGTATAAAGTGATTTTTTTTAATTCTTAAGGGCTCCCGAGGTTATTATTTTGCTACAATATGAAAATGAATTGTGACAATAAAGGCCATGATTACAAGCCTTTCAGGTTGCCCCACTGTGACAATTAGCTCCCAATTGTTATCCCATTTATTTATTAGAACACTAAGGACTGGGGCTGTCTTGACTTGTAACTGGAAATGGCTTATTATCGACGTTGGTTATGAACACAAAGGACTTTACAATAAAGTCTTTTATTGGACAAAAATAACAGGACATTTCAAATTGATTTTAATTGAGTCACCTCTGATAGAATCCAAGAGAGTTACTCTACAAGCTGATGGTTAACAGGTGGCTCTCCTCCAAACTGCATTTTTGTTTTCTTGGGAGTACAAACTTTAAAAATAAGCATATTCTTCACGCAGAGAGTCTGACACTGCAACCAGAATGATCAAAGGGATTATTTTTTTTTTCTTTGGGAACATGGAGTACTTGCCTCCTCCCTTAGTACAAGGTAAGATGGACGTCCCTGAAAGTATGTGGGCTGTTTCCTAAAGAGCAACAAGGAGGATGTGGAAAAAGCCTGCATTAAACTTTCAAAGGGACATATGTTTCAAACAGACTTATTCAGCACTAACTCCCTCTATAAAAGCAGACTAGCTGCACAGATGTTTCTTCACTGGTAGATGGAAAGCTGATGCACATCACAGGGGGCATTACAAAGACAGACAGAAACTAAATCACCTCTCCACTTTCTAAAACGTTGGCCATATACCCAAGGATTCCTTGGACCAGCTAAATGAAGCTGCCTCCTCTTTTATCAAGCAGGAATTTTTTCCCTTGTCTCTTCTTGTTTCAGAGGGATTATCTACTTAGTTACCCTAAATAATAATCCTAGCTATTCCAAAAATTTGTGGCTTATGAACAAAAGATGTATTTATAGATGGGAGAATTTTAAACTCTATTAGGTTCTCCCTTTGACTTTTTCCTACATCTTCAGTTATTTTAAAAGGGTACACACAGTAATCCATCCATTCTCAACAAACTATTTTTTTCTTTATTAGTATCCATATCTGAGAATATTATGATGAAGTATGAACCTTGGTTTAGCTTTGAAACTATTGAGAAAAGCCATTAATTGGATATTCAAACATCGGTACACAGACCTCTTTTGCATGCTTGATTGTAATCTACCCCCGTCAGAATTTAGGCAACAAAATCTTGCTTTACTGCCTAATACTGCCAATTTCATGACAGGATTGTTGAATTAATGATATCTTATATTTGTACAGAACTTTATAATTGCAGAGTGTTTTGACATGTCTTATTGAGGGGGCAGCTTAGTTAAATCAGAGTTAACTGGTTCTGGTGCCAAAAGAGCTAGGTTCATATCCAGCTTCTGGCCTTGGGCCCTTCTCTGGATCTCCGTGTACCTTGGTTTTCTCTACTGTAAAATAAGGGGGTTGGACCAGTCGAACTTTGAAGTCATTTTGAGGTCTAGATCTGTGATCCTAGGATATCCTTTCATCCTCATAATCTCCCTGTAAGATAGTTAGTAGAGGTAATATTGCATATATTTTGTGGATATGGAAATTGACGGGCATAAAATTATTCCAGGTAACATTACTGATAAATGGAAAAGTAGGAACTCAAATTCATGTGAGGTCTTCTGTTTCCAAGCCCTGTATGACAATGCTTTCTCAGCTCATAGTGGAAGTGGATGTGTCTAGGTGCACAAAAGATAGGGCTCTGGACCTGGCATCAGGAAGATATGAGCTCAAATCCAGCCTTACATACTTACTCATATTGTGTTACTATAAGGGAAAAAATGAAGTAAAATTTGTAAATTGCTTTGCAGACCTTATAGTGACATATAAATGCTGACTATTATTACTGAAAGACACTTTGTCTATAAGAGATTCCTGATGAATCTAGAGATCATCGTTACCCTTGAGCCCAGTGGTATTTTTATGACTTAAAATACAAAATACTTATCGAGGAATATCTTGTCCTTTGGTCTTAAAACACCAAAATCAGCACATGAAAATTGTATATAAATGTGTTCTCCTGATAAAGATAGGTGAAGTAATAGATAAGAGCACTGGACCTGTAGTCAGGAAGCCCTGAGTTCAAATCCAACTTCAGGCATTTCATACATGTATGATTATGGGTCCCTTAACCTCTGCCTGCCTTGGTTTCCTCATCTTTAAAATGGTGATAGTAGTAGTATCAACTTCCTAAGGTTATTGTAAAGATAAACTAATGTAATATTTGTGAAATTCTTTGTAAATCTTGAAGTGCTGTATAAATGCTAGCTCGTGTTACCATTATCATTATTTTTATCTAAATTATTTTCAATGTTAGTGCAACTTGATGAGGCAATTTGGAGGCTTAGTCATTGTGGAAATACAGAACAATTACAGGACAATTGGATTCTTTAGAGAAGAAGTCTCAGAGTTAACATTTGAAACCTGGTTATAAACAGTAATAGCAATGACCCAAAAAACCCAGACTACCTTTCTGGGTTCAATTCAATTTAATTTAATTTTGTCTCATATAAGCAAGACTCCCAAAAATAGTAACGGGGGGAGGGGAAAGTTTATCAACACGTAGATCTGTAAATGGTTGAAATGTGAGGGTACAAAATTTCCTTTTCTTTGCAGTGTCCCTTATTTTTATTTCAAAGATGACTTTGTAGGTAATAGTTACCTCAGAGTTCTTGTGGTTCAGTTGTGTCTGACTCTCCTTAACTCAATCTGAGTTTTTTCGGCAAAGGTAATAGCATGGTTTGTCATTCCCTTCTCTAGCTCATTTTATAGATGAGAAAATTGAGTTAAACAGAATTAAAGTGACTTGTCCAGAGTCACACATCTAATAAGTGACTAAGGTTAGATTTGAACTCAGGAAGATGAATCTTCTTGACTCCAGGACTGGCACTCTATCCAATGCACCACCCAGCTGCCTTACCTCATTGTAGAATTCCACAAAGCTGAAGAAAGGGGGGAGTTCAGTGAAAGAATGACAGAAATTTACACCATATTGCAGAGTATTCCTAAGAATCAGAGGAAAGTGAGGCTGTTCATAGCTTCGGGGAATCAGGTGGTAGACTGAAAATTACATGAGTCTCAGTCCCAAGGGAAAAAAGCTAGGTTAAGGACCAAGTATTTACTGACAGACATGGCAACCTTTTCCTTCACACTTGACCCCATGGAGTCTGCAGGTCAAGTCCCAGCCTGATGGAGCTGCAGATGATAAGGTCAGCTTTGGTATGAGTGAATTGGTCTATTTTTTGTTCTAGATCAATGACTTGGTATGGACATTGCCTCCACAGATGCAAATCTATCATTTGTCCATAACTTCTGCAATTTAAGTGACTTGTCTGTGATCACACAGCTAGTATGTGTCAGAGACAGGACTTCGAATGTTATTTCAAAACTGACCTTCTGTCTATTACATGATGTGGTCTTTCGTGAGTTTATTATAAATCTAAATTTACCCATAATTAAGAGGTAAAACTGAAATATGCGTAGAAAATTAAGGGTGTTTCTCTTGCTTGAGCAAGTCTTCTGCCAGGTAAACTAATGGATCTTATTAAAGGGAAGCCATTAGTGTCAGTTCAAAGTGAGACTGTATGTACTGAGATTGTGGATAGAAATCTAGGTCACTCACATGTCCTAAAATATTTCTAGTTCAGTTGGAAGAATGCCCTGCTCTGATTTTCCACCTGTCCTGCTCAATCCCTGTATTTATTGGCATTTGTGAAGTTGTTTAATTTAACAAGGTGTGTGGAAGCTTGTAGGGGGTGTGTATTCAGAGGGGGGGAAAATCACTACTTCCATTCTGAGCATCTCTCAGATTGCTCTTTGCTCAGAGGTGAATTGTGCTAGAAACCAGCTGACCGGTTTTTGTTCTTTCTTCTACGGTGCTTTTCCTTCACTAGTAAAGGGATTCCTAAATGATAGGAAACAGTCACATTACATTTCATCCGCATTATCTATTGCGGATGCAGTCATAATGATGCTTTTGCAATATGCAAGTGAGTTAGCATACTGAGCCTCTTTCCAAGATACCAGCAAATGGCCTTTCAGAAATTATTTTCCCCTTCAGAGCCTTGTAAAAAACCATACCTTCAGGTGTAGTGTGCAATTTTTATTAGTTTAACTATTGAAGAAATCTGCCAATTCTAAAAATTGGGTTGCCACATTTAGATGTGAACAGTGAAAGTTCGAAGAGGAGATGGCAGAATGGAGTACCTGGTTTCCTTCAGAAGATATTTCATAGTAAGAATCAGAATCACAAGCTAGCTAGCAAAGGTTTTAATAACTGAAACAAAGAAATTTCTTCTTCCAGGGGACTGAATTTTGTTTATTACCAGTAGAGGAATGGTGATCTTAAAGGTACCTCTTCATTGAGTCTTTGGATGTGTCTTTTTGAAATTCTTTTGGGGAAGGGGGAAAACAATTAAGGAGAATAATATGAAAAAGTGATAAAAATTCAATTTTCTTGTATGGATTTCTTCCTACCAAAGCAGCTTTTGCATAAGGGTAGAGTAATACAAATAGGATGTTTAAATATTAAATAATGTTTAAATAGAGCCTTATTAAAACACTATAAACCAGGAATTTGATATAAAACAGATTGTTTTTGACTCTATCCAAGGGCTTTAATGACTAAAAATGCCACAAGGACCTCCTTATAATCACTTAGACATCAAAGTGTAGTAAGCCAAAACAAATAATCCAGAATTTTCAACCTACAAGGGACTATATGGGTCATCTGATCAAAGGTCCCAGTTTTACTAATGAGGAAACTGAGACCCTAAGATATTATGCTTTTTTCCAAGGTCTCTTAGTTTTATAATGGAAAGGTTGGTACTGAACTTGCATATTGGATCTCAGTCCAATGACATTTCTTTTGTGTGGAACCTAAGGATGCATTATATTGAGTATTTATTCTATTTCTTTGTATTGACATATAGGCTCTGAAAGGCTTTGAGTCAAAAAGTTCTTTGGTGTGACTAATGAAAGTCATAGTACAATTTAGGGTTATTTCCGCTTTTCAAAAGGTGTAGTTTATTCAGTTCTAGTAGCAACACACGTCTTTGTGTTAAGAGGGCATTTTTTGAAGTCACCTCCAACACTGTAACTGCTCTGATCTTACATAGACACTGAAACCTCCTTTATCACAATCACGTGGCTGCTTCCTCTGTCAGTATAGTCTGCAGCTCATCTACTCCTTTTCATGTTGTCCTATCTTGACTTTGTCCTTCTATAAAGTCTTCTCATAGTATTCTCCTAATATGCTGAAGGTCCCCTTCCTCTAGATCTTTTACTATTACATGCACACTAGTGTAGTCCTTGGGCTTTACATCTGTTTGTTATAGCTTTCTATCCCTAATGTGTCCTAACCCTAACTTCCTCTTCCAGATTTCATTAAGAACATGATTTTTTGTTTGTTTGCTTATGCCACTTCTTATATATGATATAGGGAAAAATATAGTGGAAAAGTGCAGAGGAGTTGGTGTTGGAGACTTTCTTCACTCTTTGCAGAACGAAGGAGTTGATCATGAGATTTTCTGATATTCTATCAGCTGGAGTTATGAGATCTCTAAAGCAAATGGAGCACCATCCCTCCTCCCCCCAGATATAGAAGCAGCAGAAATTCACCAAAGAGAGCCTCCAGACATGTCCTTCCTTTTATTTTCAGGATTTACAAATTATTCTACAATGATACAATGATATTCTACAGTCTTAAAATGTAGCCTCCTATTTACATAAACATGCTTTATAATAGAGAAATGTGTGTATTCTAAGATTACTTTGAACTGCAGAAGTTGCTTTGCTAACTGGAAAATTGTGGGATTTCCCCCCATTCTAAACTAGTGTAAAGGCAGCTTCTTGCAAAAAATGGAAAGCTTGTTTGTTTCTAAATCAGCGTTTCAGAAATACCGAGTCAGAAATGTGGACCTCAGTGGTTGATGCGAAGCAGGTTTGTGCATTTTTTTCATAACTTAGACCTAAAAAATGCAATAGTACAATACATTACTGATACAAGAGGCTGATAGATTTAGAAAATGTTGAGTGAGTGTATTCCGCTTAGACCAGCAGGAACACCTGCGTCTATTATTCAATCACTGATAAAATGGTAAATAGCTTGTGTCAGTCATGCTGCTCACACAAAGCCACATAGTTTGCATGTAGGCTTGGTCATCTTTATGGAATTGTGCAGGTTTTGTGTTCGATCTCTTTGCTAAATGACTCCATCAAAAAATTATAGGGTCATAAATGGACAGTGACACCATTTTAATGTTCATTCATTTTATCTCTCCCTCTGCTCTGCTCCCCATTTCTCCCAGTGGCACCTCTTCCTAGACAATCTGAAGAAAAGATATTAAAGTATAAATGTTGTTTGTCATAATGGTGGCCATGCAGAGAGTTTGTCTCATCCCAATCCTTTTCCTACAGGGTAATTTTCTTTTTTCTTCAAGATCATAGAAGAGCCACAATTTCCAATCTAGAGCATTCCCATGCTATCCCACTTCTCAACTTCAGTAAGAGGGTAGCTGCCAATATTAGAGAAGAAAAGTCATAGTTGTTGTTTATATTCCATAAAGAGACTGCTGTAAAGTAGCTTTGGACTTGGTACTCATGACTCTCAGGGCCAGGGGACAGAGGCTAGGAATGTATCCTTGAGTAAAACTTTTCTGGAGAGGAACCTCTACACAATTAACGACTTTACTCATTCATTTCTTTTTGGAAAATGTTCCAGTCCCTTAGATATATCAAGACTGCTTCTCTGTTTGGTTTTAAATATAACATAATTACAACATTTGGCAGTCATTGAGACTTTAGTCTCTAGGGCAGAGGTGTGGCTTTGAGGCCACATGTGGCCCTCTTCGAATCCAGACTTCCCAGAACAAATCCCCTTAATAAAAGAATTTTTTTTTTCTGTAAAACCTAGACTCAGTCAAAAGGCCACATCCAAGGAACCAGAAGACCACATAAGGCCTGGAAGTCATAAGTTCTCCACCCCTGATCTAGGGGATGGAGAGGAGAAATCTTTGAATCTGGTAGCTCCACTCCTTTCCCTTTCTCACTTAAACACTTGGTCTTTAGTCAATCAAAGTTGAATGACTTTTCTTTGAATAAATTTTTACTTGTATTCATATTGAGGGGCCAGGGAAGGGTTGTATTAGATCGTTTCTCATGGAGCTGGGTACTTATTGCATTTTGATTCTGAGGGGATTGTGGGTGGACATATATACACTGACCCCTTTGCAAAAGACATGCATGGCCAAAAGCTCCTAGTCGGTCCCTTGTTCCCCATGCAGAAGGGAGAGTGCTGTGCCAAGGATGATTTGAGGCTGAGCCAGGAAGAGCCACCCACTCTGTAAGCTTTCAAAGAGGCCAAAGGCCCCTCCTTCCAGTCTCTTCCTTCCTCTCTTTTGAGTAGTACCCTTGGGATTCTGCCAGCTCTCCCTTGGACTTCCTGACAGAAAACAAGTATAGCTAGAGCTTGGCTAGATTGAACTGTACAAATCCAAGACAACTTGGAAGTTATTGCTATACCTAGCTGAAAAAGTCACTGGTGTCCATTACTTTCTGTATCAGGATTTCTTAACCGAGGCTCCATGAATAATTTGTTTTTGTATTTTTTTTATTTTAAGGAATATATTTCAGTACAATTGATTTCATTTTTAATCCCATTTGTTTTCTCTTATCCATTTAAAAATACTTTTCCGAGAAGGGGTCCCTAGTCCAGACTACTAATGAGGTCCATAATACCAAAAAAAAAAAAGTTAAAAATCCTTGTTCTGTATAAATTTTGCTTTTTCATGGAGCTTCTTAAAAATTATTATTTTTAAGAGCCTTTAATAAGTTCAATCTCAAGTATCTTCTCAGGGTCTGCATTAAGTGGTATATGTTCAAAATAAGAGAGTATTAGAGGATTCACCGACAGATTTATTCTCCATCTATTTGGAAAGCCCTCTCTTCAACTTGCCAACATGTTTTCCTGCCTTAAACTTGACAACCTTCAGTCTAACCACCATGCCCTTGCCAGATTAATTTTCTTTCCGCATGGATTCTATAATGTTATTTCACTTCTCAAAAAAGTCTTCAATTGCTCCCTCCTCCCTACCAAACAGAGCCCATCCTCACCCTGGTATGCCAATCCCTCTTCAGTCTTCATCCTACCTTTGTAGCTTTATCTTGCATCCCTTGGCACACTATATGCCAATAGATCTCAAATTTTTGGTTTTGGGACCTCTTTGTCGTTTTAACAATTATCAGGGATGACAGTGAACTTTTGTTTGTGTAAGTTATATCTATTGATATTTATCACATTTAAAATCAAAGTGTTTCAGTATTATGAAAACAGTTTTGACTACACAGATCCCTTCCCCCCAAAAAGGATTTCCCAAATCCTTTGAGTTGATTGAGACAGTGACCCCCAAATTATCACACCTTGAGAAGCTTTGACATTATTCTAAAGAAAGTGAGTTCGACCTTTTCATTCGTATGCTCTTGAAATGTTTCCTGTGCCAGGACTGCCTTCCTTTCTAATTGGATTTTTGAAATCCTTGAAAACCTTCCTCAACTGCCACTTCCCTTGGAAGCTTCCTCTTAACTCCCCTAGTTGGAAAAGACTTTTGCCTCCTCAGAAACCTCATAGTACTTTGCACTATTCTCATGCCTTTGTAGCCTATTCTGATTTCCTATAATCAGCACCATGATTCATGAATGTGTCTTACTTTCCCTCTAGAATACGACCTCCTGGAGAATAAGATCTAGGTTTCATTTACCTTTGTTTCTCCCTCAGCACCCAACATAGTGCTCTGCACATCATAGCTGCTGAATGAATGAATGAATGAATGAATGGAAACTCATTGAGGGCAGAGATTCTGCATTTTTTATTTATTTATTTATTCATTCATTCATTCATTCATTTATTTATTCATTCATTCATCTATCTATCTATCCATTCATTCATTCATTCATTTATTTATCTATCTATTTGCTTATTTATTTTTTTTATTTTATTTTATTCATTCATTCATTCATTCATTTATTTGTTTGTTTGTTTGTTTATATCTGTTGAGATACCTTTCGTTTTCTAGGTCTGACCGGTACAAAATCTGCTGAATTATATTGATTACTCTCTATCAGAGTCTGTTTATTTTTGTATGCCCAGTACTTAGGTCAAGGCTAGACCATTGTAGGTGCTTAATTTTTTGTTGATTGTGTTTGTAGGTTTCGCTTTCACTCATGACATTGCTTCCGGGAGAAAAAATGTACCTTGGGTTCTAGCCTGCCCCACTCCTCTGTCATAAACTGGCTTCTACTTATTTCAACTTTGGAAAAAGTCATAGTTGCCAGCAAGTACATGAGTGAAGTGTCTGGGAGCAGTGAATGAAAGGGTCACAGCATCTTGGTTTATCCCAATTTGTTGAAAAGTGTGTTCTTGTCCTTTCACCACAGCCTATAGGAATAAGGGTGGACCTGGAAAGAGCCCTCTGGAATAGTGATTAAGAGCTTTGACCTGGAGGCTATCTTTTCACTTTCCATTACACTGACTTGCCTTTGAATAAAGATTCTCAGACATTTTTAGTCTTAGAATCAGAAGTGAGTTTGTGTCTTCCCTCGGCTACACACTAATTATGGGACCATGGCTAAGTCACTTGACTCCAAGTCTCCTTTTCCATAACTTTAAAATAAAAATGATGGTCACAGAGTTGTTGGGAGGAAACCATTTTGTAAACCTCAGTGGTATATAAAGGTGAGGTGTACATGTTAAAAACATGATTCATAATAAAATAACGCAGCTTAAAAGTCACAAAATATTTCAGTAGTTACTAAAAAAACCTAGTTAGGGACTTTTGGAAGAAGAAAAAGTTTGGGTTTTTTTTTTTTTTTTACCTTGTTTTCAAATCAGTTATTTCTGTTCCTGATACCAGTGTCAAGGTTTAAGAATTGCTGCAAAAGTACTTAGAGGGACCTGAGCTTCCTTATGACTTGTGTGGGTAACCATAAACCATGTGAGGTCGCTAATTTGCCTACAAATACCTGAACCTTATGAAATTACTCCACTGGGTGAGGTTCAAAGGGCTCAATAATGTCCTGTCCATTCAAATCAGACCAGAGATTCAGAAGGTTAAAACCATAAAAGAAGTCAAGGTTAAGGTCTCCCATAAATTTGGCTCAAGGGTTACAAATTATCTATGGCATCTAATGGAAACTTATATTTCTCTTGTGTTAAAATAACTTAATTGGATGATATATTGGTAGATATCTACTTATCTTCTTTTCTCCATCAGAATATCTGCTTTCTAGACAAAGGGTAAGTAGTATCTTGGATTTAGGTTGAAAGTGACTTCAGAGGTCAATTAGTCCAACTCTCTCTTTTTACAAATGATGAAATGGAGACCTGTAGTGGTGAAACAAATTGTCTAATTCAGTCCTGTCTGATTCCTCATGACCCCATCTGGGGTTTTGTTGGTAAAGATGCTGAAGTGGTTTGTCATTTCCTTCCCCAGTTCATTCTACAGGTGAGGAAACTCAGGCAAACAGGGCTAAGTGACTCACTTAAGGTCACATAGTAGTGTCTGAGGTCAGATTTGAACTTAGAAAGATGAGTCTTCCTGATTCTAAATCCAATGCTCTATCCACTACACTACCTAGCTGCTCTATCCACTACACGAGAAAGGGTATTATTGATCTAAAGTGAGTAATGGTCTCACAATCTACTCAATAATTCAGTTATCCTTATATTGGGCACTTTTTCCCTTTCCTTGCCTTGGATGAGGGGGTGGGGCAAAGGAATTCTAATTTAATCAAGATAAGGAATTTGTAGTCTTTGAGTTGCCTGGAACGATGGGAGATGAAGTGACTTTCCCAAGTTCACACAGCTAGTATATATCTGAGGCTAAACTGAGCCCATAGCCGATTCCGAGGCTGCCTTTCTAACCGTTTCATAATGACTTCCATCCAGTACAGAGGACTTTCAAGAAATACTTGCCTACCATGTCTGGTGCTTGATTTCAGTGCAAAATTTTAGGAATATTCCTACAAACATGAATGAAAAAAATAAACACACACATATACAGACAACATACAGCAAAGATGCTTTTTAGCTTTTTTTTTAAGCTTTGAAAATGAATACTTAATTATATTAAAGTATTACTACCTCCTCCGTTAAGGTTGAGTACCCAAGCACACAAAAGTAGGAAATGCCAAGGTTGAGGTTTCTGCAGCAACATTAATTCACCACATTACACTTGTTGTTTATTTAACAGAATAAAGAACAGTTCTGAACAGATCCATTTAATAGGAAAACAGTAACTGAAAACATTTGATATGTGTGTGTGTGTGTGTGAGAGAGAGAGAGAGAGAGAGAGAGAGAGAGAGAGAGAGAGAGAGAGAGACTCACTTTCTGACTAAAATCTGAGTCTCAGCTGCAAAAAAACTTGGAAATCATATAATACAATCTTCTCATTTTCTATTTGATGAAAATGAGGTAATAGCCTAGGTCACACAGCTAGGTTAGTAGTAGACCTGGATTAGAGCCCAATACTCCTGCCTCTCTTTCTCCATTTCAACAGATTGTCTCACACCTGGGTTTTCTCCTAAACTTAAGTATTGTCTTCCTATGCAGTCCTGCGGCTTCTCTGAGGCTATTTTTGTCCAC
The DNA here is from genome assembly GCA_023548195.1 of Bettongia penicillata ogilbyi. NCBI lineage: Eukaryota > Metazoa > Chordata > Mammalia > Diprotodontia > Potoroidae > Bettongia > Bettongia penicillata. Next base: position 9,556,705 of record JAJHZJ010000447.1, on the reverse strand, counting down.
ATACAAAAGAGCAGGGCTGAAATGATCACCCTTCCTAGTAGAGACACAGGGTCATATATCAAACAGTGCTCTGGTCCTCCTGTCAGAAAGACTTGAGTTCAATTCCTGCATCCAATGCTTATTTAATGTTGTGACCATGAAAGAGTCATTTAACATTTCTGAGTCTCAGTTTCCCTGATTGCAAGATAAAGATAACTTTGCTGTTAACCATTTCTCTTAGAATTTGTTGTGAGGCTCAAATGATGTGATGGTGGAAAGGTGCTTTGGAAATACTGAAGCTTTACATAAATACATTTTGTGATGATTGAGAGTCTGCTCTCGAGGTGTTTCTTCCTTATCTTACCATCTCTTCTAATAGCATCTAGTTTCCTGATACAATTATACCTTAGTGGAGTCAATCCAAAGGTACAGGATGCTCTAAGACTGGTCAAATTGTCATATCAATTACTTCCTTTGACCTTGTCTTCTCTCCAATTTTCCAACCCGTTTTTGTCCTTGATGTCTTTACACAGCTTAAAAAAAAAATGTCCTTTTCTTCTTTTCTCCTTTCTGGGAGCCAGCCAGTCATTCTTTTTATAAGCAAATGCCTGTGTATCCAGAGGCCATTGGACAACATCCAAACATTTATTGGTCATCGAACACCTTGCATGAGGTAATTTTCAATTATCTTATTAAACCAGCAGTGATCTAGTCTCATTTTCTTTGATTATAAATGTTGTCTATGTTCTTATTACTGTTAATAATAACACTTGTGGAGTGCCAACAATGTGCTGGACATTGTACCAGATGTCCTGTCCTTTCTCAATCAGACCAGACACTGAGGTGAATGACCATAGCTGAAGGCAAGAAAAATAGCTACATCTTGTGCAGAATTAGAGGTCATCATCATATATTATAATGGAAAATGTTTTCCTCACATTGTTTTTTTTCCCTGTTGCCTTGTGACTTTCCACTAAGAAGAAATTCTATCACCACCCCACCCTTGCAAAAAAACCAAAAATATAAATCAACTATCAGGTGATCACGTTAGAAGAATGTTAAATGGTTGATATAAAGGGTATTATTTCATCATTTAATTGCTAGTGTAACATTAAATTAATAGTGAGTCATGTTTAGTGAATTCAAATGTTCCTCTGTGCTTTGGGGAAGGAAATATCTTTTTTAAGTATGAAAAAAATGTTTATTTATATAGAAGGACTCAATAGGAAGCGGTGGATAGAGAGTTGGCCTCAGAGTCAATACATCTTAGGTTTAAATCTCTCCCCCTGTCACATAATGAATGGCTGCATATTCTGGACAAGTCAAATAACCTCTATACATTCTGGAGCAACTCTTTAAGACAATATGCTGCAGACCAAATGCAGATGTGCATTGCTAGAGGGAAGATCCTCATCAGTGCCTATCCACAGCAATGAGATTATAGGTCCAGACCTCCCACACCAGCTGCTCCCCATGCAGTTGTGTATAAACATCTCTGATGGACTTTAGATTCAACCAATTCAATAGATGTTATAAAAAAAATGACATGATCAAAAAAGATGTTGAGTCATTTGTGTGGAGCGGGCAAAGGATATCCATGGGCAGCCTGAATGCTTCACTGGTATCCTTGGGTTGTCTAGAAATTCTCTCAGTATGTTGGGCAACTTTATAAGATGACAAACTGAAATCATACAAGATGGACTGCTATGAATGTAGACGAGAAAGAACACTGACACTGATAAGATCACAAATTACTTAAAGCATCAGAGTATTGACTGAACTTTGGGAAGGAAAACTTTATGTGATTATGATAGAAGAGCACTCCCTTGCTGCCTTTTAAGTCTTGCTTTAGGAAATCCTTCTTAGACTTTACTGAAAGAGTCATACAATTTCCCAACTTCCTTTAGATATAAAAGGGAGATCAAGGAACTATTTTTTTGTTATCCTAGAATTAACAGTCCTAACTGGTTCCCCCACTCCCAAATGCACAAATAAAAACAGTTTCTAAATATTGGTGAATTTGTTTCATTAAATTATTTCTGGACTAGAGGCGCGAAACTATAAAAACTATAAAACTAATAAATACGATTCTTTTGCAGTTCTTTCTGCAACACAAAAATACTCCCAATGTAACTGCGATCAGGAACCTTTTCTGCTTACCCTTGAAATGTGGTGAATGTGGTATTCTAAGACATTTAGATTTGTGCTTTGCTTATACTTTCATCTTTATTTGTTGGATCCTATTCATACTGACATACTCCTAGGTCAGGTTCTTGTGACCTCATATCTAAACTATAGTGCCAGCCTTAAATGGTAACATGGTTTAGTGAATAAAGCACTAAATTTGAAGTCAGGACAAGATGAGTTCAAATTCTACCTCAGATACTTACTAGCTATGTGACCCTGGGCAAGTCACTTAACCTTTTTTTTGCCTCATTTTCCTCATCTTCAAAATAAAAATGTTGGACTCAGTGACCTCTAAAATTCTTTCTTACATTAAATTTATGATCATATAAAGAATTCATCCATGCTTCATTCTCTCTATTCCTTTCTACACATTGACATAAGATTCATCTTCCTATTTCACCGCTCCCTTGCTCAAAATGCTTCAGAGGTTCTCAAAATATCTACTAAATAAAATACAAATTCCTAAGTTTGGCATTCAGTGCTCTCCACAATCTGTCTTTCTAGTACTTTCTCCGTTCCAGCCATTCTGGGCTATTCTCCCACCCCATGCCTGGACTCTTCACAATTCTTCCACCAAGAGTGTCTTCTTTCCTCTCATCCTTCCTTCCCTATCTTCACTTATCAAAATCCTTCCCCTCCTTCAAGACTCACTTCTGCTTCATCTATGAAATCTTTCTTAGTTGCTTTTAATAGACATAATCCCTCCCTCCCTGAATTCCTATATAACTTCTATAGAATTATATCACTTGATGGATAATATTACTCATGTGGGAAGGGAATAGGCATTTATTCAGTACCTACTATGTGCCAGACAATGTGCTAAACACTTCACAGATATTATTTCATTTGATCATCACAGCAACCCTCCTATTATCCCATTTTATAGTTGAAGAAACTGAGGCAAACAGAGGTTAAGTGACTTGCCTAGGGTCACACAGTTACTAAGTGTCTGGGGCCAGATTTAAAATCAAGGCTTCCTTACTCCAGGCCCAGGACCTTACCCATTTTACCATCTACCTTTCTCTAAAAAGTGTGCATTTGTCTTTCATGGGATGGTTTTAATTTAACAAATGGTATTGCGAATGTTGGTGTCATATCTTATCTCCCTGGTTATATTGTAAGCTCCTTAAAGGAAGGGATTATTTCTTGTGCTGTACAACTTTATATCCCACCTAGCTTTACTTGTTTGTTTAAGAAAAAACAGATGCTTCTGTTTCTTCTTATAATAAGAGTGACCTTAGTGTCAGCCTTGGCACCTTGGTTTCTTTTAAGATGAGTAAATGATCAGCACTAAGATATATTGTCATAGTTGCTGTGAAGGTACGAATTTCAAAGGGAATTAAAGAAAAATAGTTGGAGCAGACAGTATGCTTAAAAAAACATATAGCAGTTAAGTAAAGTCTTCTTTAGTTAGGTTTCTCTTATTGTCACCCAGTTGATCATTAACTATCCTAAATCAAAGTGATATTTCAAGATTCAAATCATTTTTAGTCTGAAGTAGTAAATATCATCTTTCCCTATTTTTGGTTGCTGCTCTTGATTACTTGGAAAAATTCACCAACCGAAAAAAAATCCATTCTCTACTGATGTCAAGTTTCTTTTATCTCTTTCTGAGTATACAGGTCTGTAGAAGCAACATGAGGGCATGGCCCTGTTTCCACCTGCTCCTTGGCTCTCCCATCAAGACTACCTTGCTTTGGAGTCACTGGTAGTATTTAGGAACTCCAGCATCTTTAGATCTATCTTTTGGAGATAGATATTGATTTTCTTGTCTTTGAATGTAAAGGCCCAGAGTGAGCCCTTTTAGCTCATCATCTCAGAGCGTGCTGTGGCATCAGTAGCCAGGGATATGGAAGTAACAGCTTTAAAATGCATCAGAACTGGCAGCCCAGGGCTCGCCAGTGTGAGCATTCTGTGCTAAGGGAGTTCTCTTGTAAGTACCATAAGCCACGGAAACAGATTGTTCCCAGCCAGAGGCAGCTTCCATTGATGGAGATGATAGAAAATGTTACTCCTCTCTCTGACCTCCTGGAATTACTTCAGATTGTTAAAATATGAGACTTTCCTTTTCTCTCATCTAAATTCTGCTCCCAGTTATGTGATTGTATCTAATCCTATATAGATACAGAGGACTTAGAAAATATTCCATAAATTTGGGCAGAGTACGTGAATCGACAGCTACACTGAATCCATAGAAAGCTGAAACTATGAGATGGTAATAATGAGATTTTCAGTCTTCAGTGTCATTTGGTTCCACGTTTCTTGACATTGCTATTGTCTAGAATTTAGAAGTTTTGATCTTATGATCAGGTTACATTCTTCCCCCCTTCAGATTCATTCTCTTGTTGTAATGCTTGTATTTTTTTAAGTGGGAGCATTAATAAAATGATGACTTAACTATATTTTCTCTGAGACCCGTCTAGCCCTATACTCATGATTCTGCAATCTGCAATCTTTTTTAGAATACAGTTGAAACACATGATGCGTCCATCTGATACATGCAATAGAGACATAGCTATATGAATGTCTATTTGGATACAGTAGTGTTAATTCACAATATGTCCATCTTTTATTTATAGAGAAGGTACATAGATAGAAAAGGTATATAGAGAGATGAAAATATTGTCAATAGAAGAAGTGGAAACATTGGATTAGATCAATTCCCACCAAGTAAAAACAAAGTGAGATATGAGAAAAAAAAATAAAAGATAAACAAACAAACTGCAAAGAAGATTGAAAATGAAAACTCACAGAATGTTAAAACACAAAATGACCTTAGTAGAAGCCTTCTAGTTCAACTACCTAATTTTGCAGATGATTCTATTGTGATCCATGGGAAAGAAACTTGGTGAGTGCCAAAATATATATTAAAAATCTGGTTTCCAGTTCCTGAATCTGGAGGCAGTCAGATAGTTTAATGAATAGACAGTTGGATTTGGAGACCTTTGAAGGCTTGCTGTGTGACCCTGGAAAAGTCACTTAACCTCTCTCACTCTCAGTTTCTTCATCTGTAAAATGGGGATTAAAATAGAACTGGCTTCACAAGATTGTTGTGAGCTAATATATGGAAATTAACATGTAAATGCTATTATTTTTCATCTGTTGTTCAATCTACCCCCCTTGGCCACACACACACACACACACACACACACACACACACACATATATATACACACACACATATTTTTTTTAAATTTCTTATTCCATTTGGCATTTCACCATGATATAAATAGGTCTCTATGATATATTTGTAAGGAAATAAGAAATGGTTTTACTCACATCTTAGTCCAGTGAGGTTAAACTGAGGTCAAGAAATAAATAAGGGACTTCTTAAAGGTCCTAAAAATTTAATAGTGGAAGAAGTTTTAAAATTTAGCCCCTAAATTCTGGGCTTCTCAGTCATTTATAGGTTATTTTAATTTAACTCCTCTATTGCTTCTATGCTAGATAAGCAGTTTTTTACCCATTATTCTCAATATGTTATCCAAATGACTACTCCAAAGAGGATAGAAAAATATAAAACAAAGAAATAAGTCACATACTGCATCTAATGAATCACTTCCAGACTCTTCATTATTAAGACTAGTTTACCTTAAGCTTCCTTTAGAGAAGTCCTACCTGGAGACCCTGAACCAAAGACTCTTTTGTAGTTGAGACTTCCTTAAGTTTCTATACAGAAGAGACATTTCATGAGCTAAAATGAAGAAACAATATGGAGTACTTATGGACGCTAAAATGATTACTTCTGAGAAAACATTGCCCTTTGTCCATAAATGTTGTGGAACTGGCTGGTACCTTTTATAAGAATTTTTTAGTAGAGTACTCCAGTCATCTATTATTTGGAAAATGTGATTCCAATATCTGAGATTTTTCTAGCAGTTATTTGAAATACCTCAATATCATCAACAGATCTATTTGCAACCAAAAGGAATAAGAGCAGATACCAATGCCAGAGCTGAACAAACCATAGAACTAATCCTAAAGCTATGTTTAAGGGATTCTGACCCTCCTTCACTTAATCCACTAGATTAAATTCATCTTGATTATATCAAATAAGTGGAGCCTTCCGAGAATTCATCTCTTCTACTAAATGTATTGGAGAGATTTTATCCTCCTCAGGCAGGTATCTCTCATTATTCCAAAGATCTGTACCCAACCTAACCCCATGTCTGGGTTTGATGGAAGCCTAGTATTCTGATTAAAAAGGGAAAAAATTAAAACCTTGGACCTTTATTAAATGGACAATCCTACACACAGATCAAAAACATTTAGGATGGTTTTTTTCTCTTATAAACTATGCATTCTCTAAACCATTCAACCTGAATTGAACTCAGAATGCAAAAAAAAAAAATCTAGCAAGTACAATGAGTGATTAGATCGCTCAAGTCTATTAGCTGTTTTGCTTTTACACCAATCAAGTTTATCAATTAACATTTATTAAACACCTTCTTTGACACTGTAGGCACTGTGCTAAACGTGCTAGTAAGCATTTTACATTGCCATCAAATGTATCTCTCCCCCTTCTTTTGCAAGTGAATCATCCCTTGGAGAGAAAGGAAGAAGAGGAAAAAAGAAAGGAAAACAAACAAAGAAAGAAACAGAGAAAAGAAGAAAGGCAGAAAGAAGGAAGGATGAAAAGAAAGGAAGAAAGGAAGGAAGAAAAGAAGGGAAGGAAGAGAGGAAGGAAGGAAGGAAGGAAGGAAGGAAGGAAGGAAGGAAGGAAGGAAGGGAGGGAGGGAGGGAGGGAGGGAGGGAGGAATGAAGGAAGAAGGAAGAGGAAAGGAAGGAATATTTAAAAAGAAAACTGAATGAAATTAAAGAAAGAAAACCAAAAATATATAGTGATTTTCTCCTATTTACTTCTGCAAAGAAGGGAGGTCCGTTCACCTTTTTCGTTGTGACCAGGGTTGCTCATTATAACAGTGCTCAGTTGTTGCTGCTGCTTTTTAATGTTACTGCCTCTTATCTTTTAGACACAATGTATATTGTTTTCTTTGCCCTACTTCTTTCACTCTCAATTAGTTCATATAAGTTTTCTCATACTTCTCTGACTTCTTCACATTCATTATTTCTACAGTAGTATTCTCTGACATTTTTAGTGGTTGTCTCATTAATCTAGTTTGTTTCTAACTCTTTGCTATTATAAAAAGTTCCAGTTCTTTGCTACTACAAAAATTATATTATGAATATTTTGGTATATACCTAAAAGCACTTAATAAAAGGAAACCAAAAACCATTTTTTTCTACTACTATGCCTTATATTGGCCCCTTCCTTTAAATTTCAGTATCTATCATCTTACTCAAAACTTCATTGTATACCTTTCTGTCTTCTCCTTTAGTCTCTCCTTCAATATAACCTAGATAGCGTTGGGGGAAAATGGTATCTCTTAAATTCTGTTCTCATGATGTCACTCCCTGGATCAGTGAACTACATTTAGTTTTTGTTCAGTCATTTTTCAATTATGTCCAACTCTTCATGACCCCATTTTGTAGTTTTCTTGACAAAAGTATCTCTTAAATTCTGTTCTCATGATGTCACTCCCTGGATCAGTGAACTACATTTAGTTTTTGTTCAGTCATTTTTCAATTATGTCCAACTCTTCATGACCCCATTTTGTAGTTTTCTTGACAAAAATATTAGAGTCGTTTGCCATTTCTTTCTCCAGCTCATTTTACAGATAAAGAACTGAGGCAAATAGGATTAAGTGACTTGCACAGGGTCACACAGCTAGTAAGTGTCTGAGGTCAGATTCAGGTTCAGAAAGATGCATATTCCTGACTTCAGGGCCAGCACACTATCCACTGTAACATCAAGCTGCTCTGAACTATAGAGACTTCTAATTGCATCATATATCCAAATACAAATTATCCAATGCTGATGCCATCTTAGATTATATTACAAGAAGCATAGCATATAGGACAAGGTTGTAAAAGGAAAGGTAAAATCTTGACTAATCAGATAGAATCTAGAGTATTGTGTTCAGTTTGGGGCACTTTATTTTAAGAAAATCATTGAAAACTAATCAACATAGAGAAGTTATGTTAACATGCAATGTAACATGCCTTGAGATCATGCCTTAGGAGAACTAGTTGATAGAAGTGGATATTTTAAACTTGAAAAAAAGAAGATATAGTAGGGTACATAATGGCCATCTATTCTTTATAGTATTGTCATAAATAAGGAGGGTTAGATTTGTTCATTTTGGCCCAGAGGTTGGAGCTAGGGAATGATGGCTAGAAATTACAGAGAGGTACACTTAGGTTTAGTGTAAAGAAAAAATTCCTAGTAGAATTCTTCCATCAATTAATAATTAGATAATAACAATTAGAACTCTCCTTCAAGCCAAAACATTGAAATTGGCTACCTTTGAACTAGGTGACCAATTGTCAGATATATTATAAGTGGAAGGAATTCTTGTTCAGTTTCATGATGGACTTCAAAGAATCTGAAACTTCATCCACTTGGGTGAAAACCCTGGTCTCTAGGTTCCTTGTTTAGAGGCAGTCAGGTAACTTCAGGACAAGGGTTCTGTATTTGGAGTCTGGAAGACTTGAGTTTGAATTCTGCCTTAGACATTGTTTGTGTGACCCTGGACAAATCACTGAGCTTCCATCTTTGTGATTCTATCATTCTGTGACTCCAGTTCTCAGTCCAACATTATAATTCTGACTGACCTTGGCTAGATTTTTGACTAATAATAATTATTCTGATGATAAAACTAGCATTTATGTTTTGATTTAAGATTTGCAAAGTGCTTTACGAGTCCAGTGCTCTCTCCACTACACCGCCCAGGAAATCACTTATCTGTAGTCCTCAGTTTCCCCACTTATAAAATGAGTGGGCTACCATAGAGATGATTGATCAAATACCTTCTAACTCAAACGTTCTGTAGTTCTAGATACGCTTCTACTTGATCTTCCAATATTTTTTAGTCCTCACCTATGCCTATTTTCTTTGTGTGTTTTATTTATTGTTTCATTCCCTACTCCTACCTTGTCCTCAAACTCAGCTTCTATTCAATCTTCTCAACATTCACTCCTTCCAAGAACTCATCCACTCTAGCTTCCTTTACTGGTCCCCCTTGGTGACTTCATAATCTCTAAATCTAATTCTCACTCAAGCAACTATAGTTCACATGATCCCATCCAGTATCCCCAGCTATCTACGGAAAATTTTCCCATTATCATTTCTATAGCAAAATATCTAAAATGGAGTTATTTAATCTGCCAACCCCCCAAAAAAATAAATCTCGACCTCTCTTTTCAACTTCTCTACGTCTGTCAATGACATCATAATCCACCCAGGTAAAAATATAACAAGATGAGAACATGGAAGTCAAAGTATCCAGAGAAAGGGAGTGTGATCAACGGTGTCAATTGCCACTGAAAGTTCAAGGATGATGGGATATAACAAAAGCAAGGGAATCAAAATTTCACAGGACTCTGCATTTGGATTTTAATTTATTTAGTTATTGGTGACCTTGGAGAGGTGGTTTCCATAGTAGGATTCTGAAGGCAGTTTGCCAGAGGTTGAAGAAGAAACTGGATGATGAGAAAAGTGAAGTAAGTAAATGTGGATGACTCTTTTCTAAAAGTTTAGAAGTGAAGGAGAACAAAGATATGGGACAATGGTTTGAAGGTATGAAATGATTAAGAATAGGATTTTTTTGAGACAGAGTGTGTTATGCAGCAGGACAGAACTAGTAAAGAAGGAGAGATTGAAGATGAGAGAGATTCAGGGGTCTGTATTCTTCTGAAGGTATATTTGTCCTACTCTATTGAAGAGGAAATATTATATTCTCTTTACTATGTTTCCCTGCAAGTTCTATGGGGAAAAATTTCTTTTGCGTATCTAGTAAATTATAAGAACTCTGACAGTGTTAGATTTTTCTTGCTTACTATACCACAGAAGTTTTATTCCTCATAAAAGAGTTGCTGTGGGCAGGGCATAAAATAAATCCATTATACATTCTAGCAAGTGTCCACAGGTCATTATGAAAAAATTCAATTCAGAGCTTATTCTCCACTTAATTAAGCCATAGTGAAGAGTCTGTTAATCTTAATTGGTGGATACAAACGTCTAAAATAGAATTTTAAGTTTAAAAAGCTATACTTTAGGGATTGCATTTTTCTTTTGCCTATGGAGAGAGCAGGGTAATGGTTAGTATGGATAGATTAGAAAACAAGCAAACAAACGAATGAATGAATGAATAAATATGCAAATAAAAATTAAAAAGGCAGTCATTGGAGAATTTTTTTATTGTGAAAAAGAGAACAAAAGGAAATTCAGAAAGAATCAGATAAAATTAGCACATCTTTGAAAGTTACATGCTGAATTTATTATATATTTGAGAAGAAAAGCAAGCTGCACATAATAGAAATATGTTGCCACATATATTTCTCTTTTTTCCCTCTATGTGAATAGAAATGCCCTATTGGTTTAATGCTTTAAGTTCAGAATAAAAAATAAGATTAAAAGCAAAGAAGCAGCACAAAGCTGTTCTTTTTGTTACCACACCCTATAAAGGAACACAATGGGCTAGAGAAAATGAAGACATGCAGGTATGTACCTGAAAAGTCCTCATGAACACGATCCTCTAGGAAAATCAAGTATCAGACTGAAATTTATTTGAATCCCCTCTGAAACAGAAATCATTATTGCACAGCTTAACTATATAATCAAAGAATCTTTGATCTAGAAGGGATCTACCACAGAAGTCATCTAGTCCAAATTTCACCAAAAAGTTGAATTTCTCTACAATTCGGAAAAATGGTCTAGCCTTTGCTTAAAGATTTCCAGTGAAAGAGAACCAACTAGGTATTGAGGCAACTGGTTCAACTTTTATACAACTCTTTTATTAGGAATAAGCACAGTAGTTGTAGGGGGTTTTCCCTCTTTTTTTTTCCTCCTACCTATTATTCTCAGTTCTGTCCTCTTGGAGAAGGACTGTCAAGAAAAATTGAATCTTGATTCCTAGTGACAGTTCTTCAGAAATCTGCTATTATCTTTCTTCCTTCCCTCACTCCCCAGGCCAAGTCTTCTTTTTTTCCAGCTGAATAGCAGCAACCCCTTCTACCAAAGAGACAATGGAATAATTTTGAATCCCTTCTCCTCCTACTCACTGGCCTCCAACTTACCCATGTGTTTCATCAAAAATGATAACCATGAGGGAGCCCAATACTTCAGTTACGGTCTGACTAGAGTAAAGTACAATGAAACGATATCTTTCCTCATTTTTAACACTATAACTCAATTCTTCAAGCCTAAGATTGGCTTGTCTTTTTGGCTACTTTGTCACATTGTTGACTTACTAAACTTAACTCATCAAGGCTTCTAAAACCCCTGAGTCCTTGTCACATGAGAATTCTTTTCTATCTACAGTGATGATATGCTAGGACCAAATACCATCTCTCCGAAATATGTATTAACAATAATAGCAATAGTTTTCACTGGAAAAGTATTTGTAGATAAATTTTATCTTATTGGAACCTAACGAAGTAGGTTCTGTGAAGTAGGTTCACCTTCTGTGAAGTAGGTGGTACCAACATTTTTCTCATTTTGTAAACAAGGAGATGGAGGCTTAGAGACATTTAAATGACTTACCAGAAGTTTCACCGATAGTGAGTTCAAATCTAATGCTATGTCTAGCATACCATGTCCCACACCCCCATCCTTATAGCAAAAACCTAATTAACATGATAAATCTTTCCTTAGAGTGCTAGTCCCATCCTCTAATAGTACCTTATCTATTGAATTACATAGCACATATTATTAATGCAGTTTTCAACATCTAAAGTGATTCTACTCTTTCAAGTTAAGAATTTAGTAAACACCTACTATGTGTGGGGCACTGTACCAAGCAATGGATTTATAGGGAAAAACTGAAAATAACTTTCTGCTCTTGAGGAATTCACATTGCAATGGTGGAGGCAAGATACCAACAAACTATTTACAAGGAAAATTGGACATGATCTCACCTGCAAGGCACTAGCATTAAAGAGGTCCAGGAATGGCATCTTGAAGAAGGGACTTGAAGGAACTGAGGAAGACCAGGAGGTAGTGATGAGGAGAGAGACAATTCCAGGCATGATGGATGGTCAATGAAAATGCTAAGAACTGAGAGTTGGAGTTTTGTGTGTGAGGGATGTAAAAAAAGTCACTATCACTGATTCCAGGGGACATAGAAGTAAGAAGATTTAAAAGGTAGGAAAGGGCCAGTTATAAAAGGCTTTGGCTTTGAAAGCCAAACAGAAAAAATGAATTTTTCATTTTTGTTTGATCTTGGCAACTAAAGAGAATCACTCGAGTTGACAGCATGGGTGTAGGTGAAGCAGATGTTGGGGATGGAGATGGAGTGATATGATTAGTCTTGTACTTTAGAAAGATCACTTTGACAACTGAGTGGAAGGCACATTGGAATAAGAATGGACAAAGATACCAAGTAGTCCAGATGTTAGGTGATGAGGGTCTGTTTCAGGGTAGGTGACAGAGGAAAGAAGGAGGCATATATGAAAGATGTTAGAAAGGTAGAAATGACAGTCCTTGGCAATAGATTGGCTTGTAAGAGGTGTGAGAAAGTAGAAGGTCAAGGCACTAGATTATGAACCTGTATACTTCTTGAATAAATGTTTTTGGAATTAGAACACAGTATAGTATACATGCCCAAATGAAATTATGTCCTAGTTACAACATTTGAAAGAAGTAATGTTTGACTAGTGCTTTCTTCTATGGTTCACAATATTATGCCATAGTTTCCATTGCCATATTGAAAAGTCAAGTAAACATTGCAAGAATCCCCAAAATGAATCCACAGTTATTTGTTGTCATTTCATTGAGTCTTCTTATATCCTTTTTGGGGGGTTTTCAAATATTTTGCTTCTTTCCACTTACATGAAAAACTTTTTCTTAGCATTTGGGTATTTTTAGAGTCTTACTATATTCTAAAATGTGACACAGCATTTTTTGCTATCCAGGGTAACTCATTTAACAATTTATCATTGATTGCTATGATCTGATTTCTTTAATTAATCCTATAATTACAAAGCAATTTTTCAAAAAATTCTGGTCTTTTGCCAGAAAACAGCAAGGATTTGAGAGTAAGAAAGGGAAGAGTTAAAAATTCAATTTTTCTTTTATTTGGGTCATTTTACAAAACGTATTTTCACCAACAATTAAATAAGTATCTTCAAAGATTTTAAATCTTTGCTATCAAGAGGTGTTGTAGTGAAATCCACAGTCTTTTTTATTTCCTTATCTCTTCAGATGGTTTCTTGACCACCTTAGAGCGGCAGATGATAATCCCACTGCACTCTGCACCAGTCTGACCACATCTAGGGGATTGGGTCCAGTTTCATGACCTAAATTTTAGAAAGAATATTGACAAACTGGAATGAGTCCTGAAGAGTTAGATCAGAATAGTGAAGAGATTCTAAACCATGCCAGTGAGGATTGGTTGAAGGAAGTATGTTTAACCTGAAGGAAAGAAAATGTTGGCAGTACATGATTACTGTCTTCAAATATTTGAAAGGTTGTCATGTGGAAGAAGGATTGAACTTTTTCTTCGCCCCAAAGGGAGACAATGTTTGGAAGTTAGAAGTAAATTTTGGCTCAGTAGTAGGGAAAAACCAAAAACTAAAAAAGCAAGGAAAAACTTCCAATTTCTTTGGAGCTGTTCAAAAGTGGGACCATGCTGCCCCAGGAAGCAGTGAGTTCTCCACTACTGACTCTTCCATTTAAGGCTAGACTACCAATTTGGGCTGTTATAGAGGAAATTAATTCTTCAAGTGGGATTTGGACTACATGAACTTGGAGGATCCTTCCATTTCTGGGATTCAAAGATAATAGAATATAGAGATATTGATCTGATTAACACCAATTGCTTTGTTGAAACTAAGCATAGAAGTGACACTACATAGAAAAATGTTCTTGACGGGCAGTCCCAAACTCTCCATGTCAGCCAATCCTTTTGTCAACCTCTCCAATCAGAGGCTTTGTTTTTTTAAAAAACCAAGACTTCAAGTTACAAAATAATTCAACCTATTTGTCACCCATTTCTTTCTTTATTTGTACTAATAGCTAGCATTTAAAAAGGACTTTAAAGTTTGCAATGGGCTTTAAAAATATTATTTAATTTTGTCATCAAAATAACCCTGGGAAATAGCTGCTATTATAATCATCCCCACTTTACAGATATGGAATGAGGCTGAAAGAAGGTACATGATTTGCTGAGGATCACACGGCTGCTAAGTGCCTGATGTTGGATTTGAATCAAGGTTTCTAGACTCTATTGCTACTAGACCACTAGCAACCTCTCCTCTCTTTCTAGATTTTTTTGTGTTCATTCTTCGTTGCCAAAGAAGACCATGGCATCGGAGAAATGATGACATGACTTGCACTCGACTGTGTTTTGAGTGAGGGAGGGCTGTGCAGGTTACCAGCCTCACTTCTCCTCCACAGCCATCTGAATCCAGTGTATATTCATCAAGATGACTGGAGATGACCCAAGATGAGGCAATTGGGGTTAAGTGACTTGCCCAAGGTCACACAACTAGTAAGTGGCAAGTGTCTGAGGTGAGATTTGGACTCAGGTCCTCCTGACTCCTGCACTGGTGCTCTATCGACTGCACCACTTTGCTACCCCTATTTCTAGCATTGATTACCAGTGAAATAACTAAAAAATAATCAAAGGGAAAAAAGGTTCAAGGGGCCCAATTAGCCTGCAAATTGAATAAATTCCCTTTAATTATAAAAATTGTCATAAATAAAAATAGTTGATAGATATAGGTAGTTTCTGCAAATATTCTCCATAAAAACAATTTTAGTGACCTAACAGTGACAGTACAAATGCCCAAACCAGAGAATTTTAGTGGAAATATGTTTCAACATGGGCATTTGTTTCAATCATTGACAAATATTTACCTTTAAAAGACGTTAATATAGCCTACTGTTTTTATAAATATTTCCAAAAACCACTTGTCTACCCCACTTTTCTAAAAGAGATTTTCTATTGACTTGCATCAGGTTGTGATTTTTTTCAAGTAAAAAATACATATAAAAGTTTCCACACAGTTACGATGCTCTTAATTAGAAAATAAAATTCTTAGGAAAGTCCTATTTAAATTTTAAATGTTTTTATGTTTCTGAAATCTATGCCTTTTGACATTACTGTGAATGTACCTTTCTCTCTCCCCTTCTCATAGCAATTTATTACCAGAAACTTTTCTAGCAATAAGCAAATCAGTCGTCTCTACATAGATCTCCTTTAAAAATCTATTATTGATTAATAAACAACTCGAAGGTTTTGGGATTCGAAACAGTAAGACAGGATACCTGGTCAATGGAAACATGGAATCTAGTGAGGAGCAGATTCCTATATAGTTTATTATCCAAAGTATATTTGATTTAGTTGGCACGAATATTCTTTCTACTGGCATAGATGGCAATCTGTTAGTGTTTTTCAGGAATGAGAGTATATGAAAAATCTGCTACCAAATAGCTAGCCTAGTAATGAGCCTCTTTGAATGTGGTCTGAACCACAGAAAACAGACATTACAAAAAAAACAACCAAACATTTGACACTTACTAGCTGTGTGACTCTAGGCAAGTCGCTTAACCCCGATTGGAAAGAAAGAAAAGAAAGGAAACAGGCATGTAAGCAATCACTAGACCTATATTTGAAGCCTTCGGAGTTAGGGAAAATCTGCCAGTGTGAAAATAAGTGGAGTGGTAATTTCTTTGGGGGAAGTTAGGCGATGCAATAGACAGAGAGCGGGCCTGGAGTCACGAAGTCCTGAGTTCAAATGCAACCTTACTTGCTATGTGACCCTGGGCAAGTCACTTAACATTGTTTGCTTCAATTTCCTCATCTGTAAAGTAAGCTAGAGAAGGATAGCAAACTGCTCCGGTATCTTTACAAGAAAACTCCAAATGTAGTAATGAAGAGTTAGATAAAACTGAAACTACTGAACTAGAAAAAAAAACAAGCAAGTAGTTTCTTTGCTACATCATAACTGGTGTGTTGACAATTTATAATATAGTTCTTTGCAGTAAACAGCTCCCCTGAAATCCACTTTTTCCCCTCCAAAATAGAAAAATACCAGATATTTCAAGATAATATCGTGAGGGTATATGGCACAATATCAGGTGCATTATGAGAAGGTAATTGCAGTCAGTAATGCTAATGAAAAGTAATAATAGTTAACAGGTAGCTAGGTGGTGCAGTGGATAGAGTTCTGGGTCTAAACTCAGACCTAAGACATTTACTAGATGTGTGATCTTGGTCAATCCTCATAGTTTCTGTTTGCCTCAGTTTCCTCAGCTGTAAAATGGGTATAATAGTAGCATCCACTTCTAGGGGAGATTGTGAAGACCAAATGATAGAAGTAAAGTCCTTAATGCAGTGCCTAGCCCAGAGTAGTCACTATAAAAATGCTGTTATTAGTAGAAGTAGTATTCCTGATAGTAATAGCTACCATATATGTAGTGTTTGTGGTTTGCAAAGGTCATATATTCCCTCATTTGAACTTGATTTCAAATTCCCCCTCTGATACTTCATTGTCATAAAATCGTAGTCTAGCCTCAATTTCCTATATGTAAAATGAGGAAAATAATGCCTTCAAAATCTACCTCTCATTATTGCTGTGAAGCTCAAATTAGGTTCTCTATATAAAGGGCATGCGAATTTGAAAGAGCTAAATAAAAAGCCATTATATAGAATTTAGACCCCTTGAGGACAGGTACCATTTTCTTGTTTCACTTTTTTATCCAAAACATCTTGCACATTGCTTTGTTCATAGAGCTTTTGAATTGAAAGGGAAAGCTATAATGGTTATTTTTACAACCACTGTTGTTATTGTGTATTTTTGAAATTGTGCAAGTTACACTGCTGAGGAAAAAAAATTCTGTTTACTACCACTAAAGCCTTTAAAAGCTTTGGGTGAAAAACTGTAGCTTAGTGAGGTGAATTGGATCAAAGGAGAAGATAATCTTTCCAGATAGGGCAATAGGAAGATAAAGATAAATACATTTTTAGAGGAAAATCTTCTGCCGTCTGTATAATTAAAATGTTCCCGTCTGATAAGGGACTGAACATAACAAATTCTTCTGGGCTTATGGAATTCCTCTTTTGGAAAAGAGCATTTAATGATTAAAACAAAGAATAAACCTAAACTGGTTCTTGAAATGGAGAAAAGTTGAATGTCAGATAGTCTAACAAAAATAATGTATAGAGGATTCCAAAAATGTCTGAAGATGGAAGTCCATCCATATCCAGAGGAAAAAATCTAGCAAATGAATTATTTCTACACAGAGCTTATAGGAAAGTATTTTACATGCAAAATGAATTCACAAGTTACTTTTTGGAACAGTTAAGAAAACACATACAACACAACTTAAAAAATACAAGGTATTTATCAACATTATCTGAAACATCGGACTGGATGCAAATGTTCTAACATATTTGTTTTCTTACAATTAAAGCTAAGCTGACACGTTGAAAAGATGTTCTTAAAAGATATTCTGAGCCAGCTAAATTTTGATCAATAATTAGCCTTAGATTTGCTGTACAGACAAAAAAATTATTCTTCCCACCAACTCCCTAGCAACTCAGTACCCCAATTGGCAAATTGGGGATTTTTCACTTGTAAATGGTCTTCTTCTGGTGTTTGCATTCAGGCTTTTTTTTTTTCCAAGCAGATTTCCCACTGTCGGCCACCATGTGTAGTATTGCATTTATGCATTCAGCTTCCTATTCAAGTGATGCTATTTTTTTTTTTCTGCAGCAACCTGACAGCCACTAATAATAACACATGAGGACAGTCAGACAAAATGAAGACAAATGCTGCCTGTCGCAGCAGAATCATAATGTCTCCAGACTCAGTAAAGACAGTCTAACTGTATGTGGATGCTCTTTATAGCTTATTTAGACCTGTGGTTTTTCCCTGTGGTTTTTTTTTTTTTTTAAGCACAAACATTTTGCAGAGATACATTAAGGCAACATATGGGCCTGTTAGTTAGCCAAAACAATGTGGAGCCATGGAGAATAGACATGGCAATGCACAGATGGATATTGTAAAAAATTCATGAGTGGCATAACAGATCTAAAAGGTAAATTTTAGTCAAAATTCAAGTGGGGGAGCATAGGAAATATTTAAGAATTTGACTTTATGAGGCTTGAAAAAAAATTAACCCCAAATCACATAAGATGAAATGTGGTAAATATTCTATAGATTTGTTTATCCCATAATGTGAAAAATCAGGCCTCATCATTTGACAATAATTACGTCTATATAGATTTATGCCATCAGAAGGAGATTGCTGATAACCAAAAGCGCTTTGCTTCTACTTGATGTAAACTCTGCAGTATTAAATATCCATATTATTTCCAGCTCAATATTAGAAAATGTCAGTCATTGTGACAAGCCTAGCAAGGAAAGCACATTGAGCAGTCCTCTGTGTAGTCAAGTGCTGGATTAAATAACCAAGTTTCCATGGTATGTTACTTTGTCATTTAAACCAAGTTCTAAGCAATAATTGGCAAATAGTTATTTTTCCCCAGTCTCTCTTAACTTTGAATATTCATAAGAAAAGCTTAAACATTCCCTCTGTCTGTTTCTCTCTCTCTTTCGCTCTCTCTCTCTCTCTCTCTCTCTCTCTCTCTCTCTCTATATATATATATATATATATATATATATATATATATATGTCTCTGTCTCTCTCTCTCTCTCTCTGTCTCTGTCTGTCTCTCTGTCTCCCTCTCTCTGTCTCTGTCTCTGTCTCTCTCTCTCCCCCCCCTTTCTTTTCTCCCCACTCTTCCCTCCCTCCAGCTTGCACAGACAAACATGTACATAGTTGTTTGACTTTTTTTCCTGCCCCAAGGTACACCCTGGATCCAACAAGACAATTATCTTTCGAATTTGCCGTTGCCACTGCTAACCTCTACAGTCATTTCTCTAGATGAAAGTGCTGCCTCAACTCATTTGACATCCTGTCCTTCGAGACCCAGCCATTCAGAGAGATGATGTTGATGTTTTGACACCCAGTGTCATTCATAACATTTTCTGAGGAGTAATTCTCCCCTCCAAAAGTAATTAGAAGGAAAAAAAGCCCAAATAAAAGAGTAGAAACTGAGAGTCATCTCGACAATCACCGAATTTTGGATTTGGAAAGGACTTGCATGACATATAGTATATAATCCATACTCCCTCCCTATCCCCTTTGCCCCACCTACTCCCAACCCCCATTAAAGCACATCCAAGTATTTATCTTTGTTGGAAGACGTCCAGGGAGGAGAAACATTGTACCATGGGGTAACTCATTCCATTTGGAAATAACTCAATTGTTTTCCTGACATCAAGTCTATAAGTAACTCCTTGTAACTTACAGTTGTCTTGCTTCTGTTTCCTGAGGACGAACAAAGCAAATGCATCCCTGTACTTCATTCAGAAAGCTTCCCAGATAACTTTTCAGACTTTAAGACAACTATCATTTTCCCTCTCGAGTCTTGTCCTCATCTAGTTAAATGGCCCCGATTCTATCACACAGTCTTCATATTTCATGGATTTCACTATTCTGGTTGCCCTCCTCTAGCTATTAGCCCAATAATGGCAATGGCTGTATAATTAGAATAATAATTTTCCCTTTCAATTCAATACTGATTATTTTTAATGAGCAGAATTGAACACTGCTCCAAGTGTGGTCTGACCGAGGCAGAGAGCAGCACTGCTATCAGTCCCTCCTGTACTCCTGGAAGTTATGCATCTTGTGTTTGGTCTGTGGTTGTATAATCTTCCTTTGACTATATTTTTACCAGAACTGGCACTCCACTCAAAACATATGAAAAGGGCAAGCAAAGTGTAATCATGACAGTGTTTCTCCACCTTTGAAAAGGCCAAAGGCCAAGTGGCTTCCATGTTGGATGCTGATTTTTTTACAGTCTCCTTGTGCTTTACTGAAAATTCAAAGCAAGATACAAGAATTCTGAGGAAAGATTTGGGTGATTTCCAAAATACCACATTAGTTACTTTTTAGTATTGCATTACATTAGGCTTGTCATTTTGAAACATGTGAAACTGTTAATGAATAGACTTGCAGAGACCCAATTAAACCATGTAAACAAACTGGTGGTTCCTTTGGGCATCTGGAAAATTATCTTGCATCATCCAGTAGGATGATTACTAGCTTAAAGGTAAAAGCTCTTATTCAAAACAGGCTGCGATTATCTAGTTGAACTGAGGATTTAACTTTACTGTACTTAATTTAGCATGGCTAGATGAGTGGCATAGTGCTTTCTGTAAGGGCACATAGATCTTAGAGCATAGTTTGAGGTCTGAGAGGGACCTTAGACACTATTCCACATACCCACAGACACATCCCTCCATTTACAGAGGAGGAAAAGAGACCTTGAGCCATATGGGCCATAAGGAGCATGGTCAGGATTTGAACCTTGGCCCTATGCCCAAAACTCTAGTCAACATTTCCCCTGCACAAAACTTAAATCTGTGTACTTCATATCTCTTCTCTGGCAATAAAATCTTGGGGAATAACTTAAAATTTGTGATTCCTGATCATATTATCTATTAAATAGGAACTGTAGTATTCCTTTTTAGGTAGTTGTTATCCTTAAGTGAATTAAAGTTTGTGTTTGTAAGCCCACTGGGCAACAGCCAAATCTCATTCTCAGTTCTCTGTGACACTTCTCACATTGTCAATTTTGAGTAAGTGTTATACAATAACATTTTGAGAGCCTCATATGAGAGTTGATGGAGAAATATCAAATAGTATTTATTAGACTTGCCAACTATACAAAGTCCTATGCTGAGATACTTTGCTTAGGGGCAGGAGGAAAAGCATAGAAAGGGAGGGGTATAGGAAGTGGTTAGAAGTGACAAAGAGGGGTGGTGGACTTTTTGCTTTGAATGACACGAGATGATGATTATTGCTTTTAATTTCAGCAAGGTGTGAGGATGGAGAAAGAAACGGAAAGATTAAGAGATGATGAAGGGTAGAAATGAGAAAAGAAAAGAAAGAGAGCTCTATCCTTTTTCTCTGATGTACTCCTCCTTATGTGGATTTTTAAGAGGGTCTGTGAAAGGGGGGCAAGCTAGGTGGTGTTGTAGATAATTCAGGCTATTCCCTGGAATGTTAAATACTGAAGCTGAAACTTAAAAGCTTTATCCACATAATGAGAACTCAGAACTCATTGGAAAGACCCTGATGTTGGGAAAGATTGAAGACAACAGGAAGCAGGTGGCAGAGGATAAGATGGATAGTGTTAGGGAAACAATGAACATGAACTTGGACAGACGTCAAGAGATAGGGAGAATAGAAGGGCTTGGTAAGCTATGGTCCATGGAATCTCAAAGAGTTGGATACAACTGAACAACTCAACAATGACATGTTAAAGGGGATAACGTATGAGTGGCTTCTGGGGTGGGTCAGATTATAGTACTTATTTGTAGAGGACGAGGAATAGCTACTGGTGTGTTGGGAAGATCGTTGCTGTTAAGAGTCAGAAGACTTGAGTGTAAACTCTAATTTAAGCAACATATTGAAAAATATGAACAGCTTATAATACCTCTGGAATTCATGGTCTTGATCTTCTAAATTGAGGGGATGATTCTATAACCTCTGAGAAACTTCTCTGAATCTAGAACTAGAGAAGGATGCTGTTCTCCACACTGAGTATAGAGTCATGTAGTTTACTCTTAAATTTCATTTTTCCCTAAAACCCAGTAAACTAGACTCTGAAAACCTCCTTTCACACCTCACAAAAATCCTTTTAATATCTCCCTTCTCTTCATGCTGTTTGAACTCCAAACTGTTTTCAGACCAATGAACCAAAATCTATACCTTAGATCATCCAAGTAATGAGAGTAGACAATGAATTTAGAGTTAGGGAAAATGATAATAATTGACCAATGCTATTTTTTTTAAAAAATTCTTTATTGATTTCTTTCTTTCTCCTAATTTCTACCCCCAATTAAATGTTGTCTTATAATGATGAAGAATTAATTGACAAAAATCACCAAACTAATTATGACTGATGGCATGTATAATCCTCTGCAAGCATAGTCTACCACTTCTCTAATGAAAAGAAGAGAAAATGTTTCATCACCACTGTTTGAAGCCAAGATTGGACATTGTGTATCATCTTAATTCTTATGTGCCTTAGTGTTGCTTTTATTTACATTAATGTATTTGGGGGACAGCATGGCAAAGTGGCCAGACAACTGGCCTCAGAAAAAGAAAAGTGGGGTTTAATGAATCCCTTCTGAATGACTTGGTGACCCTGGGAAAGTCACTCAGTTGACGATGGTAGATGGACTTTCTTCACTTGTATTTCCCATATGAATTATATCTGAAGTGGAGGCAGAGGCCTTCATAGTTTTAGCTCAAGGAGGCCATGATATGACCTCAACTGGTGTGTCATCAATCAAACAGATCTTAGGAAGGTTGGCCTCATCCCACTCTTTCAGAATTCGGGAAACTCATCACTAACATAACCACAGTTACTCTTATCTTACAATATTCCCTCATTCAACTCTCATTTCCTCTGTATTATGCCCTATTTTCTTCCTTCTAATAAAAGGCTCTTCTGAGCAATTATGAGACAACCATAGCCAGATGCCTACAACAGTGACTGTGAAGGTGTTATTGGAGAATTTCTACTTCCTCTCCAACAAATGCCCTGCAAAGTTACCCCTTCTCCCCAAGATCACTTTGTGACTCAGGCCAGTGCCCCTCTGAAGGTAGACTCTGAGCAATAAAAAATGAGTAGGAGCCCCATCTCCTTTGCTTTGGTGGACTAGAATGAATCTTATTGCATGAACAGTGTATCCAAACAATTGCCAAATCTTGTAGTTTGACGTACCAATATATTCCACATATGGCCCTTTTTACTCACAAATCCACCAATCCTAGTTCAAATTCTAATGGCTTTTTGCCCATATTATTACAGTAGCCTTCTAATTGAATCCCACACCTCAGGCCTTTCTCTTTTCTACTATCCAGCCTCCATAGAGAACTACTAAAGAAATTTTTCAAAATTTCAGGTCTAGCCCTGTCCCTATCCTACTCAATGAACTCCAAGGGTTCCCTATTGAATCTTAAAGTAAATGTTACTTCATATTTATCTTATCTTTTAAAAACATATTTTGTATAGTTTTTGGTATGCATAATTATTGGTGTGGCCCTGTATACATATAATTTATAAACAGGTAGACAAATATTGGGATTGTCCACATTTTCTTACTGATGGGGTAGACAACAAAGAAATACAAGGTCCATTGCTCTAGACTAATGAATTGAAAGTGATATAAGGGGGAAAAATGTGTGATTATGTGTGTCTATGCATTGTCTATAATAGAGAGGACAACTAGATGGTACAGGGGATAGAGTACCAGACCTGGAGTCAAGAAGATCTCGTCTTAAACACTTAGCTGTGTGACTCTGGGTAAGTCACTTAAACCTGTTTGCTTCAAGAGACCTAGCTTACTCCTGATCTTTTCCGTAGATAAGCTCTCCTTCCTCTGAGATAAGAAGAAGCTTAGTTTCACCATCTGGGGGTAAATCCACTGAGGAACATACCAACCATATAAAAAAATTAATGTTGATTTTTCCGGTTGGTAATTAAGGAAGTCCAGGTTGATCACCGGTAGGTTTGGCTAGTTTGAAGGATTAGAAGTATTTTGTACATTCTGAAGACATTTCAGGACTTAATAGAAGCATCTATATAGGCATTGGGGTGAGAAATTTGGGGATAACTAAATTAAATAGGAATTATAGTTTTGCAACATTTTTACTATAGTTCAGAGTAGAGAGAAATGCATATACTATCTATATATTTTATCTCATTATTGAACAATTATAGCTTCTTTCTCATTGCTGATTTAGGCGTGTTTGTTTGGATTATTGAAATTAGGTTAAATTATTTCATCACTTCTCACTTCATCTATTTGATTTTCCCAAGATCATGATCTTCCACTGTGGTGGGTAGTATTTTACTGTATCACCCCACATGGCAGCCTCCCTCAGGAAACAGGATGACAGGCAAAAGTGAAAAGTAAAGCAAGGAATGGATATTTCTATTTCCATCCTGCCTGGCCTTACCCCTGCAAAGAAAAATGTGGACTCCAGTTGGAAGCCAGAAGGGAAACAACACATTCTTAAAATAGTATGCATTTTAACATTTTATGTGCAATGTCTTTGGCAAAAGAAGGGACCTGTAAGCAAATCAAGGAAATATAATACAAAACCATATTGCCCTGTCACTTTGTGAAAATATCTAGGATTTGGCAAGTAGCAAAGTGTTCTATAAGGTCATTGTTTTAAAGCTAGAAGGTTATCTACTCTGCAAACCCTCATTTTACAGATAAAGAAACTGAGGCCCAAAGAGACTAAATAGCTTAAAGAATCATAAGATCATAGGTTTAGAGTTAGAAGGGACCATAGAGGTCTTCTATTCCAACCCTCTCATTTTGCAGGTGAGGAAAATGAAGCCTATACAGAGGTTTAGTGAGTGGTCCACACAAGTCACTCAGATTGCATCAGAGAAAGGAATTCAGTGTGTATCTTCTTATTCCAAAGTTAGTGTTTTTCCACTTTATTATGCTGATTTAGTATAAGGAATAGTTTAGTAGTCAGAGTCTTGTTTTCAGGTTGCTGATTTTAAAAAAAAAAAGTGACTTAAAAATCCTGAAAGATTTAGCACTAATTTTATAGAAAATTGATTTTCAATGAATTAGGATGACCATTTGGAAGCTAGGCAAGTAAATAGGTCAACAATTTTAATGTCACTTACCTTGATCTATGTTTACATGGAATTTCTCTTTTTTCTTCAATTATGAAGGAAAGCTCTTTAGAATTGATATTTTAAGCCAGTACAAGTCATAGTTAGTTCTACATATGACACAAAATAGAAAGACACTTTTATTCAAAGGAATTTTTATTTCCTTTGCCCAAAAAATGTATATATTCAATTTCTTGGTATATTAAATAACGTCAAAAATAATAAGAGCAAGTTTTTTTTAAAATAAGATTCTCCTTAGAGAAAAGGTGGAAGTTATGTATAAAATAGGTGATAGAGACCCAGTCCTGACCTCAGGAAGATGAGGGTTCAAATTCTATGCTCTGACTGTGTGGCTTCAGACCAACCTGTCTCTGCTACCAGGCAACTCCATAGAGAGTTAAACGGCAGAAGATGTTCCTTACTTGAAATTCTTTGTTGTTATCATTCATTTCAGTTGTATCCAACTTTTCATGATTCCAATTGGGGTTTTCTTTTCAAAGATACTGGAGTGTTTTGCCATTTCCTTCTGCAGCTCATTTAACAGATGCGGAATTGAAGTGAACAAGGTTGACTGACTTGCCCAGGGTCACACGCCTATTAAGTGTCTGAGGTCAGATTTGAACTCCAGTCCCTGAAGTCTATCCACTGAGCCACCTCTTGAAATCCCTACACCAATAAAAATCACAAGTCCAGTTTAAAAAAAAACCTTCAGGTGAAACAAACCATAAAAGGAATATAAAATAAAAATATCTTATACATTCATCTATTTTTTTATGCAGGCAGATTTTCCATTTTCCATGTTATTTGTGGTAAAATTTGACCATGATTCTATCCCCTTGCTGCCTAATATGTTTCTACCTGATTTGGGTAGTATGTTGTTAAGAGAATATACTAGGATATTTCTATAGATTTGCAATTTCAGAAATATTCTCTCTCCTCCCCTTACCCCCACTTCCATTAGAACTTCCATAACCCCTTCCCATCATCTACCTTGCCTTCTCTAGAAAGGATCTAACCAACATGCCAGTGACCTTCTTTTTGGTTAGGAATTCTCAATGTGAGGCCCATGAACTTTTTAAGATACATATTTTGATATCTGTATTTCAATATAATTGGTTCTCTTTGTAATACTATGTAGTTGATTTATAAACATTATTCTGAGAAGGGGCCTACAAACTGCCCAAGGGATCTGTGACACATAAAAAGACTAAGAGTCTTGCTCTGAGTCTTTTTATACTTTGAGGGGATCATGTATAGCACTTGCTGTCCAACTATTATCTTAGAAGAATGCAAACCAATTTTCATAATAATCTGAGCATAAAATTATCAGGAAGCTAAATGGCTGCTAAAAGCATCATATTCCAATACCTTCTACATCCACATAGAAATATTTTTCGGATTAGCTCATTTTAGATAATGCATGCTATCTCTTGCCTTCCCCCTCCCCCGAGAGCAAAGTACAATACCATTGTTTCCTTTCTATTAAATAATGGAGAGTTGACTCTGTATGTGTGTGTATGTGTATATGTATACACACACATATATATGTGCATACATACATACATAGATATGTATATATATATATATATATATGTATATCCTTGAAAGAAAGAATTGTTTCAGTCTTTTTCTTTGTGTCTCTAGCACCTAGCAGTGATATCTACAATAATTGGTGCTTAATAAATGCTTACTGGTTGCTTATTTCATTGATTGATATAAGATATGACAACAAAAATAAACCCATCAAAACTGCATGTTGTGAAATTACAATGTCCAAGATCAGCTCCATAGAATAGATATGCTCAAAAACCTCCCCTGCTTCTTTCCTTCCCGGAAGAGGGGAAGTATAGGTGTAGAATATGTAGAATCAGCTCTCTTGGTGTGTCAGTTTGTTTGTTGAGCTATTTTTTAATTCTTTTTTTAGCTATAAGGATGACTTATTGGAAGAGGGAAAGGAGGAGATATGTTGGGTAATATAAAAATGAAAAAAAATGATGATTTTATTTGAAAAGAAATAAAAACTGTCACTACGTAATAATAAGACTGATTTTCTCGTGAAGCTTCCAATCTGGTCCCAAAGGAAATTCCAAAAGGAGTATTGTAGAAATATATGTTACAGAAATGTTTTGGAAAACAGCAACATTCCTGGAGTAAGCGTTTACCTTCTGAAGGTGATTGTTAGAGGAGCAGACATCATTATGACATATTGGTTCTGGTATGTTCATTTAAAAAAAATCTTGCTACTTAAAAACAGATATTACCATTCATTAGATTCTATCTCTCCCTGACCACTAAATTTTTGTATGTTTCAGATAATTGATTCATGTGCTCATGTAGCCATATTTTTTATACATTCCTCCCCTAAGTAAGCCCTCCTAGTGTAGACAGTTATCCTGGCCTTCTTTACTTACAGATGGAGTTCTAGCTCCTCATTTACCCTCTGGCTTCCTTTCATATATGAGACAGATATCTGGCCTCCTACATACTTCCAGACAGATCATTACTTCCCCTCCTCACCTACTCTGTCCCTCTATCCTCCAGTCCAGTGTCTGGTTATTTCCCTAGCTTTTTGTTTTTAAAGAAAAATTTGTGACCCTTCACAGAATTCTATTGATTTTTCCTCTCAGCTGAGCTTGAGTTACTTTGTTTCTTGACCAGTGGTCACTCCACACATTGCAGCTTGGACATGACATACAGAACAAAGACTTTATTAATGCTGAACACCCAATAACAAACTTTTTTTTGGCAGTCTAAAATCTAGGGGAACCTGCAGTTTTCCCATCACTGATAGACCTATACTTTTATTCTTGGGAACTTCCAGTAAGGAAAACTTTCTCTCTTAATGTAGACTGGTAACTCTATAACTTATAATTTTAGAGATTTTACTGGGACACAGACATTAAGTGACTTATCCAAGATCATGTAATATCTGAATATATTAATGGTAGGACTGTCACATAGGATTTTCTGATTCTAAGGTCACTTCTCAATCTACTTGTCAGAATGCTTCTTGTCATAATGTTTATAACAATAACATAAACAAAGGAGTATACTAGCAACCACACTAGCACACAGGATGGACTGCTAACACAAGTTTTTGATCTACTTTTCTAAAGGAAAAAGAGCTTCAAAGGGGTCAACAATCTTATTTTAATTAAACAATACAAACAGATATGTAGAAAGAAATGACTATCCAAGAAAGAATTCAATAAACAAGGCTCCAACTGTCTAAACAAAGTAACAAAAAATTTACATCACCACACCATGGAGCACCAAAATCTGGGTTCAAAAAACTGTGGGACTCCTTAACAACAGCTACCCAGTGTCTCATCTGGAGAAATCGCAAAGAAACATTCTTCCCATGAGTGACCCCCAAAATAAAATACCAGTCAGTATTCCAGTATATAAAGTTTTCAACTAATAGGTTTAGAGCCAGAAGGCATTCCAAACCACATGACCCAGAGCCTAATTGTCTCAGCATCTGTCAGGGCCCTATATTGACGACTCAGAATATATCACAGCTATGAACTGCGCTGAAGTTTAAAGCAGTAAGACATCTATGAATGAAATACCTGTGTATCTTTAGACCTGGGAACATGGTTCTTGTTCCAAGGGAAAAAGGAGCATGTGGTCACATAGGCCTATTAAAGGACAGGGAAGATCTTATATTCCATTAACCCTACAGGAAGATTCTACGTAATCACCCACATCCACATCTATACAGAAAGTGAATGAGTGACTGTGCAAATGGGTCATTGATCATACATTTTAATCTTTACCTTGCAACAGTTTCCTACTAGGTATGTGTGATGCTTTTCTTGAAAGTTTTTACTTTTGCCTTCCACGGCAGAAATATTCAGGAAAAGTATGACTCTCCTCTATTTCCCTTTATCCAATCACCACCTGAATTTATGTAATAGACTTCCCCTAGACCAGTAGATCTTGAGTCTTCCTCACAAACAGTGAGCACAGACAGGCCAGTCCTCTGTCTGCTAAATGTATTACACCTAAAGACTGCAGCAGAGAAAACCAACTAAAACTAAGGCTCTATTCAAATTTGTATCAACTCATATCATTTGTTGCTTTGACTTGATCTTCGTGAATGTGTGTATATGTGTGTGTGTGTGTTTATTAGGCTCCCCATGGGGACACATTTTGACACTATGAAACTTTTATACAGTTACATGCATATATACATCTACAAGTACCATTTTATATATAGGAAGTAAACATTGATGTTATATCACATTTAGTAGCCACTTTTGATAGGCTAACATGCAATATCTGGCAGAAATGTTTAATATTAATTAATTTCTGGGTCTAATATTCACTAAAAATTAAAATAAGAACACCTCCACAGGTCTTTTCAAAACTCAATTTAACTTATGAATTTGACTAAAGAGAGAGAAAGAGAGAGAGTGTGTGTGTTATGAATTTGAGAATGAATTACCAGGGTTTTGATTAATGTTGAACATTAGTTCGTCAGGCTGACAATGGACTTTGACCTCTTATTAACATTAGCTGTAACACATAAAAATAAACATTCCTTTCTTCCAATTCCAATCATACCCTGACTCATACTACTGACTCATATTAGATCAAGGATTTTATTTCCTAAGTCGCAATGTGCATTAATTATATGTGATTCATCCAACACCTTGAATTTTCATATAAAGAAATAGTATTGTAGAACATGATTTCATATTCACAATCTACAGTTTAATAGGGATCTTGATAAGCTGGAGAATGTCTAGAGGAAGGTGACCACTATGGTGAGAGGTTTAGAAATCATGACCTTTACATGTATGTTTCTTGCTTCCACTTAAGAATTCTCAAAAAAAAATGTAATGGGCTCCTTTCTAAAGTAGTTCTCTTGTGCCATGTTATCTAGGTCATCATTTTTCTCTTAGCACAGTCTCCTTTATATTACAGTTACTTTTTGTATTCATGTTAACTATTTTATTAGATTTTAATGTAGGAGTCTGATATTTTCTTCCTTATGTCTCTAGTACATTGCACATCATAGATGTTTGATAAGTGCTAGATAAAATGAATTAAAGAATAACTGAAGAAACTAAAGATGTTTGACTTAAGGGAGAAGAGACATCCAGGAGCCATGTCAGCTTCCATCAGAAACCTGTAGAGTTGTAATGTAAAAGTGAGAATAATTTAATCTCTAGATTAAATAACTAGAACTAATGGGTGATAGGTTTTGGTTCAACATAAAGAACATTCCAACCAAGCTATTTAACAATGTAATAAACTGATTCCTTTGGTAGTGACTACCTCAAAACTAAAAATGTTCAAGGAGAGACTGGGTTACCATTTATCAAAGAACTCATAGAAGGCATTGTTCCATGAGGTAATCCCTAACATCCCTTCCAACTTTCTGAATCTTTTGTGTTGGCAGTATGAAAATTCAAAGAATCTTGAAGCTGGAAGGGCCCTCAGTGACAATCCAGTCCAACCTGTATCCAATGGAGGATTCAGACATACAACTTCCATAAGAACTCAAAAAAGTCAAAGCCAGTGAATTCGCCAGTCACTGACAATTGAAACATCTCATGAGGAGTACAGAGAAGCATAGGAAGACTTGTATGAACTGGTTCAAAGTGAAGAAAGAAGAACCAGAAAAACAGTCTGCCCCATAACTATAGCAATTTTAATAGAAAGAGCAACAAAACTGAAACAGAATATTTTGAAGTCATAATGATCAACCTTGGTCTCAAGGCAGAAATATTAGAATATATTTTCCTCCTTGCTTTACATATGTGGGGGACTATGGGTACTGAGCACTTCATAAAATGTCAAATTTGGTTGATGTGTTGTGTAATTTTTCTGAAAATTTTTCCTTTTTTAAAAAATCTATTTAATAAGGGATAGCTTTGGAGAAGTAGTATATGCTGAGATAAGAAGATACTTTACCTAACCTATCAATAAAATCTTAAAAATGAAATAAAATACCTAGCCAGGTTGTAACTTTTCATATTTGTCCTCTCTTCTCTAGTATGAACTGAAATTTAGCGGCAAAACAAACTCTCTTCAGATTCATCAAATGAGGGCTTGTGGGTCTTAAATATTTTATAGCAAACAGTGGTCTACAATTTTCATATGCAGTGTATGATCACTTAATTTTAAACATGTTAGTCATTTTCTCCACTGTTTCTGAGTGTCTGTGTCCTTCTTAGAATAAAAGAGAAAGAGTAACCATAAGATCCTTTACTTCATCTCTCTTCTGCTAGGAAAGAAAAGTTTTCAGAAAGCTTAAAAAATGAAAAAGGGAATCAATATTCCCTTAAGTTTTTTTTTCAATTATTCCATTAATATATGATCAAAGAAAATGAACAAAAAAATTGCCTCATCCTCAAATGAATATTGCTATTTAGGTCAGAATTCAAGGCTGAGATTTGTTTCTAATTTAAGAATCTCTTCTGTAGCCTTCTCAAAAAGTGAACTCCCTCCATCCTTGCAGGAAGATCTCTTGTGAAGGGAAATGTGCTACTTCCTAAGACAGCCCTTTCCCTTTTTTATAGCTGCAGTTAAAAAGTTTTTCCTTGTATCAATCTGATACCCCTTTGTGTTAATTGCATATTGTAAAAATTCCCATAGTAATGATTGGATGAATGCTATATTGCATGGCAGTATTTGATTAATGAAAGAAATGGACTATGGACTTCAAAAGTTTTTGGATTAGTTCAATTGTACTTGTAGCATTTGCTTTAGGTTAATCAGAACCCAGAGTTAGCAAGACCAAAATGATGGACTCACTTTCCCCGTAGATGAATTAGCTTTCCACATTTCAAATTTATATAATATAATCTTAATCTTAGCGAACTATCTTGCAGATAGCATTGTTGGTCAAGTGAGGATGGGGAGCTGAAAGTAGGCAAGTTTTTATTAGCACAAATTTATCATCATTATAGGAAAAACAATTGATCTAGAGGTAAAAGGGATCTTAGAAGCCATCAAATCTAACTCTTCCTGATAAATGTCTCAGATGGGATTTGGATCCAAATTCTATAGGCTCCAAGTCCATTCTCTGATTCGTTATTTCACTAGTCATCCCTTTGAATGAGCATATTTTTTTAAGAAAACAGTTGTAAAAATTTTCCTCATGTAATTTATTGTCTCAAGAGCTGGCATTGAGTAATGCCTCTATTTCTTTTTATTCATTTGCTGTGATGAGACTCAACATACAATAAATGTAGACCTGAAGAAAAAGGAACTGAATGTTGTATTTTCCAAGTTGGGATGGTTGGTACATTATAAGGCATTGTCTGACACTCCCTAACTACACAATGGTGTAAAAACTAGAGTGATAGATTTGGAGTCTAGAGTTTAAACCCCAACTATGCTACTTTATATCTTTGTGACTTAGGGCAAATCACTTAACATCTCTAGGCCTCAGTTTCCTGTACAACGAAGAAGTTAAACTAGTTCACCTGCAAGTTCCCTTCCAGCTCCTACATCTATGATCCTTTAACTGTCAGTAAGCTATCCAAAGTTATTAAAATGAAATCTTTCCCCCCACCCTGACCTGACTTACTTTTTTCAAAGAGAATCTTACTTGAATGTTGCTAGACAGAAATATGCAAAACTCATATTCTTTCTCTCTGATGTCAATGGCTGTATTAAAGTGAGCCCAATCTTGTCCTCAGTTGTGCTTTAGGGACTGTGCATGAGTGTCAGGGGAGGGTGGTGGCGGCAGACTTTGGCTCATAGTTCTCCACTGAGATATTGCCCATCTGGCCAGCTTCAGTGACATGTTACCTGTTTGTCATTTATACCCAGAGGAATGGCGCCAGTGTCATCTATGGAGCAGTTTGGTTCAGAAAACTGCAGAGTAAGCTGGGTGGTTCTTATAGTTGAATAGGGAATAAGTCAAGGATCCAAATAGTGCCACTATATGTCCCTGAACATACATTTGTCAGGGAAATGAGGCCTCTGGCATAGACAGAAAGGGTTATAATGTTCTCTCTAATGGATACTTACTAGTCTTGGATACTCGGAGACAGCCCTGAGTTAAAACTCTGTAGAATAGGATAGAAAAGTAATATCCAGTAGGCATGAGTCCATTTCTCAAACAGATGCCTCAGGAAAAGGGGAAAAAAGCCTCAGGAAAGAAAAGAAGGAAAAAGAAGAGGAAGGAGAAGGGGAGGGGAGGAAACAGGAAAAGAGAGAAGAAGAGAAAAGAATTCCCTTTGAATTCCCTGTTCTTCTCACTTCAACGGGTATTTGCTTTTTATTCATTCAGAACCCTATCAATCCCCTCTGGACTATCCGAGTTATGTCACATGACTAGTCTAGGATTCAGATTCTTCAAAGCATGGGAGAACCAACCCACAGTACATGGTCAATTTGATTGTAATTCTTCCTCCCCCTCCCACCCCTTTTCTTCTTATGGACAGCAATGGGACAGAACACAACCCTTTCTAGGATAACCCCTAAGAGTTAGAAGCATTGTTTCCTGGATGCCTTTCATGCCATTCCAGAGACATCAATGGGAAGGTGGGATTGGCATCCGATTCTCTGGGATTCCAAGGTGAGTGCTCCAGGAAAGACTGGAGACTTGCATTTGATTTCCACATCTTTCTTCCCCTAGCAAATTAAATTATTAATTTTCCCACATGCCTGCTTGTTTAATGAGAAGAGTGGTAGCCTTTATCTGTGCATGTATGCAAACAAAACATCCCAGCAGGGGCTCCTGAACTGCCCAGGCAAGCTGAAGGGTTAAGCCGTCAGATGCAACTGTTGTCTTGGTACAGTCTGAGTCATTAGCAAAAAAAAAATCTCGGGCTGTCTGGTGACAATAGAAACGTGGAAGGACACTAGGTCCACCAAACCTCCCCACTTACTTTTAACCGAGGGGAGGGTGCGGGGGGAGCCTCTTATGCATACAAAGACGAGCTCAGGAGAGGGAAATATAACTCCTTGTGAAATGCTCAAGTGAAATGCAAAATTATAACATGATTTTGCCCTCAACTGCTATTAGAGGAGTGCTATTTTCTATGATGGTGAGGCTTTGCTGATTACCATACCATGTTTCATATAAGAAATGAGTGAAACGATATATTTGGAGCTTGGTTAATGTACTTTCTTGCCATGCTTGGCATTTCTAACTTTCTCTAGTAGTATGTAACTGTTAACCTCAGGTGACAAGTTAGCTGTTCTGGCCTCTGGTGTCAGTAAATTCCATTGCCTTCTCCTTACTTGACAAATGAAGTGCCATTTGTTAATCCATTTATCTACATCTGTTGTTCATTAAAAAGTAATATTGAAAAATGAAAACCTTTATGCGCTAGATTTAAGTTTCTTGAAGGATCCCAAAATGATTAATATTTTTTTAAAAAGTGTTGACATTTGAGTGTTGGGATTGTAGCTGACTCTGGGGCAAAGTGGTGCCTATATACTGATTTTAGAGTGTCTGGTTTATTGTCTCATGACAACAGTACAAATTCCACTTGATGAGTTATAAAGGATTTAGAATTGTTATTTTAAAGATTTGTTATCACACTTCTTTGTTTTATAAATGTCAGTATCTTCTTAGGGGATCTAAAGTTCACCTCTTCTCCACAAGTGACAGTGATGTATCCATTTATTAAAATTATACACAATCTTTATTGATGGATAGAATGGAGAGTGACGGTGGTAAAGCTTTAGGACTCATCCAGAGCTATTCTGATTACTGCAGTTTTAGTAGATTTCTTTCTTAACTTTATAATTACTCTAATGAAAGGATTCAGTCTTCTGACTTGTTGGAGCAGCTAGACCCCTCCACAGCTAAAAAGCAATCATTCAGCAATCCGTGTCCAAAGGGGTTGATCAGGATGGTCATTTTATCCTTTAAAAACAAAACGAAAAACCTTCAATACCAAATCTACAGGAAAATATGTACAGAGCTTTTCAGGAGAAGATTCACTGTACAAAGGAAAGTGATACTATCTCCTTATAAGTGTAGTGATATTTAAATTCTTTTGTAAAGTAAATAAAAAGAAAAAAAAGAAAAGCAGCCAGAACATCAGTGTTTGGATTCACCCATATTTTTAGCTTTGGAACAAAGGAAAATGTTACACAGTCCCAGTTTTAAAGGAGGTTATTTTGATGAAAATTGCCCCACCCCAATAGAAAACCTTTCCTTGATTTTTTTTTATTATTCTGCACAGATGTAAATGAATATGCATCCACTTATACAGCTAATGCATACTTATTGGTTGCCTCTATCTATAGATCATTAATAAAATCTGGCATTCATTTAAAAATATGTAGTCTTTACAGAACACTGGTTTGCTGAAGGCATATAAACCAACTCCACAAACTCATAAACTCAATATCTCTATGAAAATGCAGAGAGTAAATCTATTGGATGGTTTTGAAACAAACTTTTCAGAAGCTTCAATATAGTTTATACAAAGCACCATATTGCCTATACATTGAAAGTCAGCCTCATTTTTCATGAACTGTTTCACAGGAGCCCTCTGCTGGACAGCTCTGCTTGACATCAAGTGCACACATATTAATATATGATTTATAAGCTTTAGTAAATATTACCCAAAAGCCACTTGTGATTGAAATTCTACTATTGCAAATTGAATGCATCATTGAAACCTGTTTTGTCATCATTTTTTTCATTTTTAATGAATGTGCAATTGTCTAAAAATAAAATGTTCATCCTTAAAGTTTACTGTAAACCACCGTACATCAGCATATTCCACACATGAGATAATCATACTAAATTAGCATTCATTATCAATAATTTTACTAATGAATTATTCAGCTTATACATAATGATCACATACATTTCTAAAGAAGTTTCTTTATTGCATAGGTATCCCATGCTATTCATCTTATTTGTCTGTATTACATGTGTAAATAGCAGGAATCTTTGCATTCCCTGCAGTTTCAGATGCAAAATGCTTTTTATGCTTACTTGTTCAATGTTATCAGGTTGCAGGGTGGGTAGTTATTATTAACTACATTTCAAGCAAGATGCAGATGTCAGGGAATTACTATAATAAAATGAAGCAAATAAAAAAAGAAACCTAGTATTTGGAGGGAGAGGAATATGATGTTTTTCCTGCGTAATAAATCAGCAGGTTTGCATTATCGTGGTTTGTTTGTTCTACGGGCAGCTGTCTGTTATTTGAGAAAATGATAAATAATGTTGAATGACTGCAGGGTCTGTCTTTATGCCTAATGATAAGACATTCCACTGGAAGACTCCATTGTCTGTTTAGAAACTTGTACTTCTTTTCCTTTGGCACAGTTGAATGTGCTGCTCACGATCACAGTTGGCAGGGCAGTGATAGGGCTAAAAACACTTGAACTTCTAATACTGGTAGGGAATTAAGTGTGATAGAGGAGGAGTCATTGGTTGTGCTATAGCTGATTTAGCAGTATAAAAGTGACATGTGATCTCCCTGAATGCAGGCCTGGACCCCAATTATGAATCAGGAGCCCAAGGTTGACCTTTCCAGAACATGTGATCTGCCTAACCATCCCTCATCTGTAGAATGAGAGAAACTTAATTAGCACAGAAGTACCTTGCAAAAGCAAAATGCAAAACCATATCATGATGCATTTATACCAAAAGAATTTAAGAAACATTTCCTTGAATAAGAATAACAATGTAGCATGTTGGAGTACATATATGAAAAGGCTCACAGTTTAATCAATGGTGTTCTTATGCCCATGTTAGATTATAATGAAGTCACTAGAAAGGTAGATAGACAGATAGACAGAGATGGATGGAGGAGAGAGAGAGAGTGAGAGCGAGAGCGAGAGTGAGAGAGAGAGAGAGAGAGACAGAGACAGAGAGACAGAGACAGAGAGAGACAGAGTTTACTATCTATCAGTCACCAAGGATAAACATATAAGCAAAAAAAAAGTTTCTACCCTTAAGGAACTTGCATTCTAATAAGAGGAAGATAACACATAAAAGGAATACTGGGAGGTGGGTGGGTGGGGAACCAGCACTAGGGAAAGGCTACTGGACAAAAGGTGTAAAAATCTAGGGAGTAAGAAATGGAGATGAAAGTGGAGTGACTATGGCCTGAGAACCTCATGAAATGGTCATCTAGATCAGGAATTCATCACTCAGAAAAGAAAAATGCAAGGCAGAGGTATCTGCAGAGTGAGAAGGCTGCTGGTCAGGAAATGGAGAATATCCAAGAGTCAAGTGAACGTGCACCAGGTGCATTGTTAAATGGCAATATGGTCCAAAGGCTCACCAATCAAAAGAGAAGGTCATGTGTGGAAGCAAGTTGATCCTTTCTTTTGAACACTCATAATCTAAGGGGAAAACAAAGTTATATTATTGAGAAAATACAAACTGAAATTGCCCTAACTCATGTAGTTCTACAATGAGAACCTTTCCAATACTAGACTCTAGAGTGCTTTTAAATTCTCACTGAAGTATTAGAGACTTTATTTAAAGATTAAATTATGAAGAGGGCAGCTAGGTAGTGCAGTGGATAGAGCACCAATGCAGGAGTCAGGAGGACATGGGTTCAAATCTCACCTCAGACACTTGGCACTCACTAGCTGTGTGACCTTGGGCAAATCACTTAACCCCATTTGCCTCATCCTGGGGAGCCATCTTGATGAATATCTGATCACTGGATTCAGACAGCTCTCTGGAGGAGAAGTGAGGCTGGTAACCTGCACAGCCCTCCCTCACTCAAAACAAAACCAAGTGCAAGTCATGTCATTATTTGTCTGATGGCACGGTCTTCTTCAGCAATGAAGGACAAACACACAAATTATGAAGATCTAGATTTTTTCCTATTTCCACCCAATTATGCAGACGTGGGCAAGATTTTTTAGTTCAGTTGTTTTAGTCATGTCTGACTCTTCATACTCTTTGTTTTTTTCATCACACCTATATTCTGTTACTATTACTATTACTGGTCTATTATATAAGAATTCTGGAAGCCCAGAAGAGATAGGACTGAGTCATGGAAGGGAGAATAAGGTTGAGATGTGTTGCCATCACTGCAAATTTTGGAATTGTCGGGTTTCAGATAACTGAATTTTAGTTGCAGAAGTGATAATAAGGTCATCTGTGATTAACTGATTTCCTCCATTGATGAAATTATTATATATTATTATATCTAACAGAGAGATATTAAGGTTTCAAATGAAATGTAAAGAAGTATTTACACTTTGGTGGTATCACACATATAAAGAACTTCTCTTCCCTCAAACTTAATCAAATTAGAGAACAGCTCACCATTTGTTAGTGACCTTCTTGGAAGGGAATATATATGTGAGGAAATTCCAAGAAAATGATCTCCAGGAAGCAGAGAAGTGAATCAACAAGGGAAGAAGAACCCAGCCACCAAAGGGAATTCTTCTAAACCTTTTCTGGAGGGAAGAGGTTTACAAGGTTTTTTTTTTCTCCCATCCTCACTCCCATGGGTCATGACATTTTAAAGCAGAGGAACCATGCTTCCCATCAGGGAGCAAACTCAATGAACCCAGCAGAGTAATATGCTTTGCATCCGGGGAGAATACTGTAAGAACACCCCAAGAAGAGAAAGTATGTTGGGGACCTGTAGCTTCGTTGCCTTGACCACATGTGTTTCAATGTAATCTTTGTGTGTGTCTGCTCTTCCTACTGACCCTTTGTGTTTGTGGTTGTGGGATAAGTTATAAAGACCATAGATACAAAGCTAAATATCAGACTGAATTAACCACTAATTTCAGTCAATGTAATAATCACGTTAAAATATGTATATGTATATATGTGCGTGTATATATACATATATATATAAATGAATATTTTGAATGAGAGAGCAATTAATGAATAGGGTACTGGAATTAATCAGGAAGACTTGGGTTCAAATCCCATCTCAGAGAGATCATAGCTGGGTGGTTCTGAACAGCTTCTCACAGATTCAGTTTGTCCGATCTGGGAACTGAGAATAAGAGTATGTGTTGTTATGAAGGTTGTTGTGAGACTGAAATGAGATAATTGCAATCTGTGAAGCAATATATAAATGGCAGTTATTCATATGTATATATATGGAACATATCTAAAACATGTAATATAATATTTTGTATATAACTTATCTGATATACCCATATATAATATAGATAATGTGTTCTCTATATTTTATAAAACATAAACTATGCATAATAACTTTATTCCCACAAAATTATTATTCTTATCATCATTCAGTATTTAGTGTCGTCAAAGCTATAAGGAATATGGACTTTTCATGTTATAGCTGAAAAAGTCTATAAAATTATTATAAGAGTGATCACACTCTCATAAAGGATCAATTGATGACCTGCTCATTTCACACACACAAATCCTACCTTGAAAATATAGAAGATCTGCCAGAAACAGAGTGAGAAATAGACAGCCTCATTTTTTTCCATCTCAGGACAGAGCAAGATCACTTTAAAGCCAACTGGGATATAGGAGGGTAGAAGGAGAGAACACCTTCTGTAGCTCCTGTAGGGGGAAACGTGAATATGTGTAGGCTTAATACAAGTCTCAGAAGCCTCCTATCTATGGCTTTATGCCATCCTGTCCTCTTATTTGAATATCAGGAGTTTTAATTTTAGATTTTATTCAGTTCAGACAAGTGGAAAGAGTGCTAAGGATGAAGTCAGAAGTAACCTGGGTTAGAATCCCATCATTGATAACTATCCAAGTCACTTAACCTCTTTGAGTCTCGGTTTCCTCATCTGTTAAATGATGATAATAATGCTTAACAGTAGTTACCCTGCAGAATTGTTGTGAAATTTGAATTAACAATGTTATGTAGAGATCTTTGAAAACTTTAAAATACTCACTAAATGCTATTATTCTTTGTCTCTTATATTTTTTAAAGTACAAAATGGTGAAATTAATTTGCTTCTTGTGAAACAAAGGCATTTTGGATCTTGTTTCTTTGAATCTGAGCTCTCTTTTATCTCCTACTCTAAATCTTCAGGCCTATCCATCTCTTCAAATCATCTCCTCCTCCTCCTGCTACTTCTTCTTCTCCTCCTTCCCCTTTTCTTCTCCTCCTCCAGGGCTCCTGTGGAAGAAGGATTTCTTCTCTTACCAAGGTCAGGGTCTCTTTCTTTGTCCTTGATCTCATCTACTCCTGTCTCCTTTCCCAGTCTTTCTCATCAATAAAATCTTCTCTCTGTCTCCCCCTCCCTCCCACCTTACTTCTCATCTTTATTCTCTCCCTATCAGTTACCTTCTTTTCTTCAGTGTGCAAACATACCCAGGCCTGATTCATCCTAAAAAAATCAAAAAGAAGAGAGGAGGAAAAGAAGGAAGGAAAGATAGAATAAAGAGAGGGAAAAAGGAAGGAAGGGGTTAAATGACAGAAGAAACAAAAGAAGAAAAAAGACCTTCTTCAGTATTTTACATCTCTTCTTCCTTTTACTGGCAAGCTTCTAGAAAGAGAATTCTATTCTACTATTCCTGTTTCTACTTATTTGCCATCCACTTACTTTCAATCCCTTATAATATGTCTTCTGACTTTAAGTACTATACGGAAATAATTCTCACAAAGTTTATGATTTCTTAATTGCTAAATCCATTGGTCTTTAAGTCTGAATTTCCTTGATTTCTCTATAGTGTTTGACTACCCCATCCTCTTAGCCATACTCTACTTCCTTGACTTTTGTGACACTGGTCTTTCCTGCTTCTCCTGTCACCCGCGTGACTTGTTCCTTGTCAGTCCTGACATCAAGTGACCTTGGATTCATAAAGGCTATGGAAAGAGATTCAAATTCTGGCACATTCTTCCAACTAGAAAAGCCGGGAGAACAAGTCAGTCTTGAATTGTGTCAGTCATCTGAGGACCACTCTAGCTAAGCTGAAAGCTCATCACCAAAAGACTGGCCATCAAGTAGTGAGTATTATCACAGTTTTTAATTAGTAGTAGTAGTAGTAGTGGTGGTGGTGGTGGTGGTGGCGGTGGCAACACTAGTATATTTTGATTACAGAAGCGTACAAGTTTCTGTCTACTTAAAGTAAAGGCTTTGCAATTGGTGTTATTGAGGATACAGGTAAAGTCATGGATCCTTTAAAATATTGAAATTAAGGTCATAGTCATTCAAAGAAAAAACTGTCATACTTTATATACATCAAGTCACAAAAATAGTAATCCTAATAGAGACAGAAGTGAGTCAAGATGATCCAATCCTATTTTGAAGGCTGCAATGATACAACCTTCTCTCTTCTGGAATAATATTGAGAAATAAGGGAGGAGGGAGAGGAAAAAGGAGAAAGAAGGAAGGTAGGAGGGAAGGAAAGTAGAAGGGAAGGAAAGAAGGAAGGAAAGAGGGAAGGAAAGAAGGAAGGAAAGGAGAAACAGGAAGAGAAGAAAAAAGGTAGGAGGTAAGGAGGGAAGTGAGGAAGGAAAGAAGCATTTAGTAAGCACCTACTATGTGGCAGGCACTCTGCAAAGAGCTTTACAGATATTATCTCATTTGATGCTCAACACTGGAAGGTAGGTACTATCATTATACCCATTTTATAGTTGAGGAAACTGAGACAAACAGGTTAAGTGACTTGCCCATGGTCATATAGCTAGTAAATGTCTGAGGCTTTGACCTCAGGTCTTTCTGACTCCAGACTCAGCATTCTATTCACTATGCTAGCTAAAGGGAAAATGCTCTACTTACCTGCCTACACAGAGAAAGGGTCAAATTCTTCTCTGCTGGCTGTACTTGAAACATTTACCTATGAGGGTTTATGCCAGCTTCAGTTCCAATCTGTTCACCAGAAAACAACACAAAACCATAACAGAAATATCCAAACTATAAGTATTTTCTTCACAGAAACTCCTCTAAGATTCAATAATTATATTTGCTTTAATTTTATTCCAGCTACCACCAAAGGAGTTGTCGGTTTTGTGCATGAGCACTGAAATTCAAATATTGTTAATAGCCCAATGTAAAGAGGTCACTGAACACATTTAAATTTTGAATGAACGAATATCCAGGTATTCATATTTTCATTCATCTCATCATCTAGTTCATCTGTGTAAGCAACTAATTTTGATGAGCAAATGTATAGATTTTGTGGAGGCTCATCAGAGGAACAAGGTAGGATAGTAAGATGTACACGTTGATACTAACCAAGTTATCATCCAACTAGTAAGTAATCTATGGTACCTGGGAGGTCAAGAATATTGATTTTTATAATTAGCAGAGGTGGAGGGTAGGGGGAGAGAAAAATCCAATTCCTCCTTATTGAAATTCTGACTGTTTTGCTTTAATTTCCCATCCTAATGTTCTCATTTATAGGCCAGATGTGGCCCATGGCACCACGGTTCTCACTTATTTGTTGACATTCAAAAGGTCTGGTAAAATCTATCCACTGAGAAAGAATAAATTTGCCGAGTGACATCCTGCAGTAGTAGTCCGGGCATAGGCTATAGAAATCTACCACTCTATCTCATTTTCAAAGGAGGATAAAGAGTTAAAGATTATTGATTTGGTTGTTGCTTAGCATCCATAATCCAGAGTGAGAGTAAAAGATTTGATCTCTCTTTTTGTTTTATGTTGTGTTGTGTTTTCTAACATAGTTGCGCTCATCAGCAATTCAGTCAGGGAATAGGACTTAGAATTTAGCATTTTCTGATAATGTGGGTCTAGACCAATTTGCCAAAAAGACTGACCCACAGATGTGAAAAGTTTCCCAAGTGTATGGGGCAAAGTTCCTAATTAAAAATATGCATCTTTAAGTTTTTTACAGGTACTCTTTAACCATTTGAAATGTTATTTTTTTCTTCTTCTCACTACAACAGTGAAGTAAATTTTTTTGTTCCAGCCACTTTGAGAATTAGGAAAATGAGTAAGGCAGGGAGTAGTGGATAGAGTCCCAGACTTGGAGTGAAGATAATGCTTACTATTTGTCAGATATCCTTGTAAGTGCTAGAGAAGCAAAGATAAAAAAATGAAATGTCCCTGCCCACAAGTAGCTTCCATCCTAATAAGTGCACAACATTAGAACTTTTAGACCCTGAGTTTCTTCTCTGTCCATGATTTTGCACTGCTTGAATGCTATATTGGAGTGGCCACAGGACCCATTCTACCATTCCTAGACATACCAAGCTTAAATCTCTTTGTATCTTTGGGGATCTTTCCACCCCTTCAAGAAGCAAATATCCTGGTAAACTAGTATTTTGTTAAACAGCTGAGTGGTGTATAGGAAAGGGAAAATCACACATTTGGGATTCCTCATCCTTCTCCTGTAAATTGATGCCTCCTGGAACTTTTCATCACAGTTGCATCCTAAGGTGTATCAGAAAGTAGGGAGAGAGTTAACATCTCTGGATAGAGCTTTATAGACTATGAGGGAGACAAACCTACATACATATAAATGCAGAAACCCCAAACGCAAGCCAAAATTCCTGCACACTCACATGCAGTCTATTTCTCATGACATACTTTCCAATATTTCCTTATTGCTCATTTTTAAGCCCTTTCCACATGCCACATTTAAATTTGCCAGAGATGTTATGATTGTGTTAGAGGAGGATGCTTTATTTAGGGAGAGAGTGTATATAGTGGAAGGAATACTAACTTGATTCAGAGGATGGACAGGGGCTCAAGACTCTTCTTTCATGTTTGCCCTATGCGTGTGTGTGTGTGTGTGTGTGTGTGTGTGTGTGTGTGTGTGGAGAGAGAGAGAGAGAGAGAGAGAGAGAGAGAGAGAGAGAGAGAGAGAGAGAGAGAGAGAAAGGAAAGAAGGAAAGAAGGAAAGAAGGAAAGAAAGAAAGAAAGAAAGAAAGAAAGAAAGAAAGAAAGAAAGAAAGAAAGAAAGAAAAAGAAAGAAAGAAAGAAAGAAAAGAAAGAAAGAAAGAAAGAAAGAAAGAAAGAAAGAAAGAAAGAAAGAAAGAAAGAAAGAAAGAAAGAAAGAAAGAAAGAAAGAAAGAAAGAAAGCGCTTGGGAACATGACTGCTGAACTCAACGTCCTCTCCTGGAAAATGAGGGTAGTGGTTTGATGGGCCCTGAAATTCTTTTCCCTTCTATCTCTGTAAACTTCCACCTTTAGCTCTGTTATCCAGAAAAGAAAGGAGAGAAGTAGAAAATAAAACAATAACAAAAGCAAAGGAAGGAGTCAAAGTATGAGTCTTTGTATGTTCACATTTGCAAAACAAAATGTGAAAAAAAAGTGGAGATAGAATCCTGCCCTACTTTTTTTAATTGACTGAAAATGTTTTTAGGGTGAAAGTTCCTGATGGTTGCTGAATGTAAGAAAGCCAAGCTCCACTCCACCGAAAAATTAGATCTTCCATTTGGATTACTTAAAAGATTAGATACTCCAATTAAATCTATTTGTTTGTTAACAATTCTGCCACCTGTATGCTAGACCAACTGTAGGGAAATGTAACTGAGAGGAAATGTCATTGCAGCAAACCTTTCTCTGTATTGTGGGGGAGACAGAAGAAAAACGATGCACCAAAGTAGAATCCCCATTCCCTTTCTCATTACATTTTTTAAAAAATGTAATAAGAAAAATTTGATCAAATCAAACACATACATGCAATGGAAATATTGTAGGATTTTGACTCAGGAAATTCTGTTTCCAATCCCAGATCTGAAAATTACCTAAGTGACCTTGGGCAAATCACTTAACCTCCCCAGGTCTAGGATTTTGCATCTGTAAAGTGGGGGTCTTGGATTAGATGATTCTCCCTGGATGTTATCTCTTTTGTCTTATTATGCATCACCTGTAGCTAACTCAGTTTAGCTATTTATCAATATCCCACATAGTCTTTAATTATCATTTATTTACATGCATATAAATATACCCAAACAGAAGAAAATCTTCGCTTTATATGTGTGAATATTTTCATTTACCATAATTGGAAAAATATAATAGCAAAATCAGGTGCAATTCACGCTTGACAGTAGATAATGCCTCAGGCAAATGTTGGAAACAAGTGGTTAACATTATATGTTCGTCTATTATTAGACATCAGCTATAACATATAAATATGTTAATACAGATATTCCTTAGCATCTTCACTTGTAATGCTAAAAATGGATAATTAGAAATATAT
This sequence comes from Bettongia penicillata ogilbyi, assembly GCA_023548195.1. NCBI lineage: Eukaryota > Metazoa > Chordata > Mammalia > Diprotodontia > Potoroidae > Bettongia > Bettongia penicillata. Next base: position 9,511,728 of record JAJHZJ010000447.1, on the reverse strand, counting down.
TTAATTGTTAAAAAAAGTTTAATAAATTATAGTTCAGGTCATATAAGCGATATACAATATTCCTCTCAAAATATTTTGTAGGGAATTTTCCCATTGATTTGTCTAAATCTCTCTAACGTAGATAAAAGATATTGCAACACAATTATCTAAATTAAGACAAGATTATATCTACTATGGGGCAGATTATATCTACTAGGTGGCACAGTGGATGAAATGCTGGCCCTGGAGTCAGGAAGACCTGAGTTCAAATTTGACCTCACTTACTAGCTGTGTGACCTTTGGCAATTCATTTAACCTTGTTTGCCTCAGTTGATCATCTGTAAAATGAACTGGAGTACATGGAAAACCACTCCAGTATGTTTGCCAAGAAAACCCCAGATGGGGTTACAAAGAGCTTGACACAACTGAAATGATGAAATGACAATACCTACTATGGGTGAAAATACCCAAGTTTTAAACATGGTTTGATTTTCATATTCATCTCTGTGGTGCATATAAACAATATACATAGTTTAAAAACAATAATTACTTCCACAGGCAGGTGTATCTCAATGTCCACTAAAGATCAGTGAGAAAATACTCTAACTGCACTCAATGAATCTGAGTCAGAAGACCCAATGAAATACATTTCAGAATTTCTAAATTGATATTTGTATTATGTTACATCTGATAAGCTATTGATAATGTCTTTGGAATCATTGCAAATGAGAAAGGTTCCAAAATAAAAGGAGACAAATACCCTGATTTTTTTCAGAAAGGGGAAAAAGTCTCTCAGAAAAAAAATTACAACTTACTAGTTTTTTTAACTAATTTTTGAACTAGTTCTAAAGTAGTTTTCAAACACTTAGGAAAAATATCAAAATGAATTCAGTAAGAATATGTTATATCTCATTAAGCTATGTGTTCTGCACTTTAAAATTTTTTATTTTGAGGTTTAGACATGTGATTTCATTGACATAAGAAATTTTTCCAGGGCAAATCAGCCGTGACCCGACAATTTCCAGCCATCATAATGTTGCCTAGGGCTGTGAATGGAAAAATATCTTGCCCATGGTCACATACCTAATGTGGGCATCTAATGTGGCTAGAGAAAATACTTGAACTCAGGACTTTTTGACTCTGAGGATGGCTATTTATTCACTATATTATAATACCTCCAATGTACATATACTATTTAATAAATGTTGACACTTAAATGGTCATTGAAATAAATTGAATTGAATTCTTTTTTTTAAATAGGTACTTGACAGAGTAGGATAAAGTTTTTGATGGTATAGCTAGATTTTGGTAAGATATTTAATAATGTATCATATATATGTAATATATTAGAATGTCTTATATTAATGTGTGTATATACATATACATATGTGTATATCTGTATGTAAATGTAATTTGTATATTAGAACAAAGATAGATGACTTCCAACATTCTCCCTATTCAATATTTTTATCAATGACTTAAAAATGTAAGGCATACCGAATACAAAAGTTGAAAGAGGTAGTTGTCATTTCCTCTTGGATTCTTACCAAATTTCGTAGATTACAGAACAAAGATCCAAAAATATCTAGACAGGCTGGAACAATATTCTGAATTAAATGTAATAGAACGTTCATTGTAAGCTTAGGAAGTTAAATTAAAAATACCAACTGCACACATGTGGCATGATGGAGATAGAAAATATCAGTTTATGTGAAAAAAGAACTTAGTGATTTTAATTATCTGAAACTCTACATGATTTAGTTGTGTGGTATAGTTTAAAAAACATTCAAGTAAACCTAATGGAATATAATTTTGGTCATTGCCAATGTTTGATTTGTTTTGTTTGAGAAACTATTTGTGATAAGGAAGGACTTTTCCTTGGAAATGGGAAGGAATTAGTATTAGTGATATAGATCCCCTTGCTCCACTCCTCCAAAAGACAGCATTTAATATTTAATATTGAAAGCAGGATATGGAAGAAAGCAAAAAAGAGGTTTGGAAAAGGACATAAATGCAATGATTTTGTTATTACCTTGGTAAATATAATGTACTTTGAAAATGCATATATTGTAAGTGGCTGGTTTCATAAACAAAATTCAAAATAAATATGGGGTTTTTTTTTTTAACTCTAATGTGACCCTAGACTGAATTAAAAAGTGTATAAGGGGAAAAAAAGATAATAGGCCAAATGTAGACCCATGTTTAGAAATTTTAAAAGAGATATTGACAAACTGGACCTTGGTGAGAAAAGAAGACCAGGATGTTGAGAGGACACAAAGCTTCCTTATGAGAAATAGTTGCAGGATGTGGGGGAAATTTTGAGAAAAGGAAAAGTTAGAGGACAGAATAGCACCAGTCTTTAAGTGCTTGAAGGGTTGCACTATGAAAGAGCTATTAGACTGGTTCAATGTAGCTTAGAAAAGTAGAACTAGAAATAGCAGTTGTTAATTACAGAGAAACATTTTTGTTTAAAATGAAGATAAACTCTCTAATAATTAAAGCTGTTTGAAAATCAAATGAACTTTTTATTTGCTAAGATAGCCACAATATTGGAAATATTCAAGTAGAACCTGAATGGCTCATGACTGAGATGGGAAGTCAAACTAAAGACCTCTGAGAAGTGTGTCAATGTATATGTATGCATGTATATTACATTCGTGAGCACACATATACATATGAAACATTCATTACACATACACATACATACATGATTGCATACACATATATACATTTCTGTGTGTGCATAGATGTGTAGATATATGTATGCTTTGAGATGCCACTCTATAGCATATCTGGTCATAAGACTGACCTGGACCCCTTAGAATTCTTTTGCATTTAGAAATATCATTGTACATTTTGCTAGTCTCAGTGAGGTATGTCAGTATATTAAATCAAAACGCAAATCAATGAGTTATAAGCAAGGGGAACAGAAGAAAAAATAGAATTCCAATACAAAGTCCCTCCAAAACAAAACTAGAGAGGGGAAAGGCAGATTATCTGTAAATTTGTATCATTAGTCAACCAGTAAACTTTAGGAATGGAAATAGTACTAAGAATCTGGATAAGAGATAAAGTTGTGGATAGGAACAGTTGTCTCAACAGAGAAGAAATTAGCCGTTTACAGTGAAAAAAATCACTTAGTTTGATTAACAGCAACAGTCAGAAAAGTAGTTAAATTTGAATGGCTAATGTGTTATGACCATTTAGACATCTTAATCTCCTCCACTGGAGTCTTTGGTAAAGGTTAGAAGCTTATATTCACAGCCTAAATGACTTGTCCATGCTTGGGAGATTACAAATATTTGTGGAGTTCTAGAACACAAGCTTTAGATGTCTAAAAGTAGTCTTTTAGGAATCCTTCTCTAATCCCTACTATCCAAAAATGATCTCTCCCTCGTCTGAATTCCTAGGGCATTTCATGTGTACATCTCTTCTTTTTATTTGTATAGTTTACCTTGGATTCAAGTTGAAACTCTTTTGTCAACTCTTTAAGATCCTCCATGCTTCCCCCCCTTTCCATTTTAATTCCTACTGATCTTTCCAAAATTTAAATTAAATAACACATCCTCCAGCTTTTCTTGATCTCCCAGTCCACTGGGACCAGGTTTTATCTAAACTTTGAATTTTACTCAATTCATGGCCCTCAATATTAAGGGCTTTATTTAAAAAAAACTATTCTTACATCAAAATGATTTTAAAGGTTCTTCTAGCTTTACAAATTTTATGAATCTACATAGATAACTTAAAATGATAGAGTAAGTATATGTGAGTGGCACAGTGACTAGGAATTAGAAAGACTCATTTTCTTCAGTTCAAATTCGGCCTCAGACACTTACTAGCTCTGTGACTCTGGGCAAGTCACTTGACCCTGTTCACCTTAGTTCCTCATCTGTAAAATGAGCTAGAGATGGAAATGGTCAAACCACTCCAGTATTTCTTACCAAGAAAACCCCAAAATGGGGTCATGGAGAGTCACACACAACTAAAACAACTGAACTATAACAATACATTTTGAACTGAAAGAAAATCTAAAAGATAGCTAATTCAGCTTCTTTATTTTAGACATGGGCAAACTGAGTCCCAACGGTGTTATGACTTGCCCAGTGTCTTACAGGTAATATGAGACAGAGGATAAGATTGAAAACCAAGTAGTTTGACTCAAATCCAGGACATGCTCTACTCTCCCATTCTAATGGTACTTGAGCCATAAAGGATGTTAGGAATTCTAAGAAGTAAAGGTAAGAAGGGAAACAAATGCATTCAGTGCATCGAAGGGAGCCTGTGGGAAGATACAGAGACTAGAGATGTAATGTGAAGTTCAGACAAAATAACTACAGGCTTATTTGAATACAGCAGTGAGTGAGTGAAAGGGGGAATATGAGATCATGTCAACTTGGGCTAGAGCAGCTGGTCCCAAATCAAGCTTGTCTACTGGAACTGCCATATAGCATAAACATGAGTATACACACACACACACACGCACACACACACACTCACACATACACACAGAGAGAAGCATCCATGGTTGAAAGAATGCAATATGAATTGCTACTGTGTTTTTTAAAAAGTTTTGCAATAACTTTGTTTAATTATTCCATTTCCCCCCCCCCTCGTCTTCCCCCCACTTTTTTTCTTAGGCTCTGTCTTAATCTTCCAAAGTGAAATCTTTCCTTTGCTTCATGTTTTCTTGTAACCATATTTCAATAGCACTTAATCAGTGATAAAACTGCTTTGATTTATTCACAGCTGTGGATATTATTGTTGAAATTTCTGTAAGTGCTTCAGCATGGTATGATTGGAGCAATAGCATTTAAGAGTCCAGAGGCAAGTCAGAAAATTAACCACTGGGTTTTCTGAGGCTTCAATTAACTGCATAGGCAGCACTGAGCACAATGAGGAAGTTCCGAAGAAACTTAGTCTGCAGTATGTAAAGTGCCATAAATGCTGCTGGAAGTATGATATCACCAGGACAAGCTTCCATTGGCTGAGCACACCCTAAGATGGTATAGAATTTCCATGGAAGAGGGCACGCCGCTGAGCAACCTTTCTCCTCTTTTAATTCTTTGACAGTTTTTTAAACCTTTTCTTCCACTGACCTAAGATCAAATTCTGCCTCTGACCCTTATTGCCAATGTGATTTAGGGTAAGTCATTTAACATCTCTTGGCCTCAGTTTCCTCATCTGTAAAATAAGGGAGTTGGACTAGATAGCTTCTGAGATCCTTTCAAGGTGTAGAGCTTTGATCCTACAATCTAAGGTAGTAATTGTAGCTACCATGGCATTGTGGGCATCTAGGTCCTGGAGTCACAAAGACCTTGAGTTCCAATGTGATCTCACACACTTACTATCTGTGTGACTCTGAGCAAGTCACTTAATGCTAGTTGCCTCAGTTTCCTTATCTGTAAAATAAGTTGGAGAAGGAAATGGCAAACCATTCCAGTATCTTTGTCAAGAAAATTCCAAATGGGGTCACAAAGAGTCTGAATACATAGTCCAACACCTATGGCATCTCAAATGACTTTCTCTTTTAAGTCTTTTCTAGAACCCACAAAAGAGTCAGCCTATGATCAGAAATCCAACAATTTTTTTACAGTCATTCATTCATTTGACTTATTCATTCATTCATTCAACAAACAGATAAATATTTCCTATTTGAATAGTTCCAAATACTGGAGAGGAGGAAAGATAGAAAGATAGGCAAATCTTGTATTTAGGGAAAATTAATGCAGGCTCTTCAACTCTTCACGAGGGCTTTCTTGCCCCCCCCCTCCCTTCACCACTCCCCTCCACTCCTACTTGTTAATTCTGCCTTCTTCAAATAGAATGTAAACCTCTTGAGGACAAGAAGTATATCTTTTTAGTCTTTGCGCCCAGTGACTGGCACAGTATCTGGGACTTAAACTCTAGCTGAATTGATTTAAATTCAATCAAATTTTGCTCTTAAATTCATTTTTTTTTTTGTCACACTAAGCTTAAGAACCAGCACATGACATCTCTTTGGCATTTTTTTCAATAGGATTTTATGAGAATTAGAAGGGAAATGTTAAATACATTTTTATAGCCATCTTTAACACTTTTTACTCACTTCATGCCCTTTTCCAAAGCACTCACCCTTATAACTACATGCTGTTTAAGGTCAGCAGCTTCTAGATGTTTTCTGGGTATAAGAAGTAATATCATCCCCACCCCAGCCTAGGACTGTGCTATCTTATAGATTCTCAGAGTTTTGTTCATACTTAGGGCAAGTGTTTGTCAATGTCAACAAGATCTCTGCGATTATATTAGATCCTCTGACCCATCAGAGTATCATTTCATTTCATCCTATCTAGCTTAGGTGATCACATTCTTCATGTTATAAATCAACCCTAGAGGTACAAAAGGATAATGAAGAATATCTAGTCAGACCTTGTCACTTTAGAAATAAAAGAAAATGAAATGCCCAATAAGAAGTGTGACTTGCCTAGTGTAGCCAGATGTGGCAGAGAGGATTTAGGATTCTACTTTTTTTTGTTTGTGCCAGTAGTGTCTGATTCTTTGTGATCCCATTTGAGGTTTTCTTAGCAAAGATACTGGAATGGTTTGCCATCTCCTTCTCCAGGTAATTTCACAGATGAAGAAACTGAGGTAAACATGGTTAAGTGACTTGCCCGGGGTCACACAGCTAGTAAGTGTCAGACTGGATCTGAACTCAGGAAAATGAGTCTTCCTGACCAAGTGCAGTGCTCTATCCCCAGCACCACCTAGTGCCCTATCCTTAGCACCACCTACTGCCCCCCTTCCCTACTAGTTCAATACTACATTCACTAAACCAGAACTTTTTCTATATGTCATGCCCACCTATAGCATACAATCTCTCTATCCTTTCTTTCTTACACATCGCTATAGAATTAGAGACAGGATGCCATACAAGTACACTAGAAAGAAGACAGAAAAATCAAGTCAAGGCACTGGGTTCAAATCTTAACACTCCTAATTGTATTTTTTTTTTTTTTGAGTGACCTTAGAACAAGTCACTTTCTCTCACGGAGAGGTAAAGTTTCATTTCTACCATGAGGATGTTGGACTACAAGATTTCTGAGGTCCTTTCCCATTCTAAATCTATATGAGCCTTTAATCAAAACCTAAAATTAAAAATGATCTTGGTTGAATTTTGATAGGGCAAGGATACATTTTTTAAAATGTCTATAGTCAATCAAAACTTGTATATGTATATGACTATGTTTCATAACTTCATTTTTTTACACTTTGAATTCATAGATTTCAAAGTTAAAAGATATTGTGGTATTATGCTGCTACTTTGTAAGGAGAGAAATTAAGAGTATAAATTTGCTCCATTGTTAGCCACAGAGAAAAAGGAGGGGCACAACAAGATGTTCTAACCCTTGGATAAAACAAAAAGAAAACAAAGCAAACAAAAAAAGAATCTCTTTAAAAACTTTTCTACTATTTTGTAATTTTATTAAAAATATTTTGATCCAGACTTGCTACTTCATTTGAGTAGGGGAATTCCCAATATACACATTGCCTCCTCTGATTTAAGATGCACAGTTCATCTGTAACTTATAGTCTCCCAGGGGTGCTTCCCCCCATTTTTTTTATGCTATAGACCCCTTTGGCAGTCTGGTGAATCCTCCAGACTCCTTCGCAGAATGTTTTAAATGCATGAAATGAAGTACAAAAAGATACAGAAGAAATCAATCATACTGAAATTCAGTTCACAAAATTTGAATAGTATTTTATTTTTTCCCAATTCCATGTCAAAGACAATTTTTAACATTCATTTTTACAAGATTTTGAGTTCCGAATTTTTCTCCCTCCCTTCTTCAAAAAATGGCATTTTGATATAGGTTATTCATGTGCCATCATGCAAAACATATTTCCATATTATTCACAATCAGTTCGCAAAATTTTAAAACAAAAACAAGGTCAAGAATGCCCTTCTTAGGACTACTGTTAATTGCCAGATCCACTGAAAAGTTATCCTTTCCCACAGTCACACAGATAATATGTGTTCGAGACAGGACTCGAACTCAGATCTCTTCCTTCTCTCCAAGACACCATGTTGCCAACTCCTCCTATGTGTATCATTGCAAAAATCATTTGTACCCTAGACAAGGTACGTAGTTAATGAACAAATTCAATGTAGTTTCCACCTTTTGCAGAAATCTGCTAACAGTCGCACTGAAATAATAATGAAATTAAGAAACCTGTTCCTTAGGGGGGAAAAAGTTGAAAATTGACACAGAACTCCTTTTGTCTAATCATATTAACGCTGATGTTCTCTTACCCAAGAACTTGGCTAGAACTGGAGCCAAAATCTATATTAGTTTAATTTTAAGTGGACTCAGGAGCAAGTGCATAAAGGCATTTAGCTGCCTGAAAAGTACTTAGAGTCCCACCACATTCCCTGACGTGTGCTATTGTATGGGGCTGTCCTCTAATATTGAACCATCGTAGCTTAAATGTATTCTTCAGTAGGAGGGGCTCACTTTTAGGACACTTCCAGTCGCTTTTATTTTAGCCACTGAGGCAAACGGGGCTCATTAATGAGCATAATAGGATTAGACATGAAAAAAAAGACCCAAACTTTCTAATCTCATTTGAAAGAAACTCCTCAAAAGGCAGACAAATACTTTCTTTTCACTGTCTTTTTGAAGAAACATTACAGTGAAACTGACTCAGATGGATAGAATAGGGGAGAAGATAAGTCATATTGTAGAGTCTCCCACTGACTTAGGCAACAGAAGCAACGCTTGGCTTCAATAAAAAAGGGATGTACGACGCCTCCTCTTTAAGTCCCATCGCAACCCCTTATTAAGCTCAGGTAGGCAGAATTTCTTTATATAAAAAATAGGGAGTCGACTGTGACTTTCTCCTTTGGTGGAGGACATCAACCAAGTGAAATGATCTATACTCGTGGTGGCTGCCTATTATCTTTCAAACACGTCTGGGGAGGAGGTTACCTCTGAATGAAGTGGAGAGCTCCCAGGATCAGCCAACCTCGTTCAGGTGTCTCGCGTCTCTGCCAAGCTCCCGCTGCTCTGTGAGTGGGAGGGTGCTTAATCTCTTCACAGTTGCCACAGTTAGGGGTCTATTGTTAAGACCTGCCTGAAAGCTTGCAAAATGACATTCCCTGGTGTGATTGAGTTTTAATGTAAGATTACAACCCATAGATCAAAGTGAGAAGGACATTTGGGAAGGGGCCCTTAAGAATTTCTTGAGCCTGAGCAGAAAAAAAGATAATTATACTGCGCGATTATACTGCTCTCAAGATGATCATTTATGGGCAGCTATATATATACATATATATATATATATATATATATATATATACACACATAACGTACACACATCCATATATACATAAATAGGCAGACAATACATAGGCATTTATACAAAATTTACGTATGTATTAATGTATAAAATTAACATGCAATATATATATGTGTGTATATTTAAGTGTATGTGTGTACATGAATAAGTATGTATATATGTGTATATAGTAAATATATAAAATTTATGTTAACGTATATAGTTAATGTGTAAAATTGATATATAAACGCATATGTGTATATAAGTGTATATATGTATACTTAAAATATGCAATTTATTTTTATGTAATTAATATATACAATTAACATACACATGTACAGATATGTGTACATATATGTATATATACATACACAAATATTTGTGTATATGTGTATATATAGTTAATATATAAAATTAATATTCCTTAAATTTAGCAATGAACAAAATATATACATATGTATATATAAATGATCTATAAAATTTTGCATATATGTATAGACATGTATGCATGTATGCACATAGGGGCAGTTAGGCAGCACAGTACATAAAATGCTGAACCTGGAATCAGGAAGACCTGAGTTCAGATCTGCCCTCAGACATTAGCTGTGTGACCCTGGGCAAATCAATTAAACCTGTTTGTCTCCGTTTCCTCATCTGTAAAGTGAGCTGGACATGGAAATGGTAAATGACTCTAGTATCTTTACCAAGAAAATCCCGAATGGGGTCATGAAGACACATAAAGGCACATCTGAAACAACTCAACAATCATATACACACATATATGTTTGTGTGTATTATGCCCATTGTTAAGTTTAAGAATACTAATTAAAAGACTTCCTTAAGGATGTTAAGGTAAAGAAAAGAAACCAAATTGTTTCATGGTGGTCATGAGTATGATTTCAGGGTGTGTCCAGATATACCCTATCATCTCAAAAACTGTATTTTGTATCTCATTTTAAAAAATATAAATATTTTAAGTTAGTTTTGGTTTTTAATTTTAAAATCACTGTTTCAGTTCCTTAAGTTTTTGAAGAAAGCTTATATCCTTTATGACTGAGTATTAATAAATTTTTGTCATAAAAATTCTTAGATGCACAGCTTAATAAGAAATGTTGCATATACCTGAAGTGTGTGATTAAAGAGACCTGTTAGCCACTTTTGTGTCACATTCTACATTTGCTGACAATGAATTCTTGAAAGGGAAGGAGAAAAAAAAATGTGCAAAAGACATGGGAATGTGTCGTTCCAGTTTTGTTCATCTGCAATTATTCAATCTGTACTAAGCTATAGTGTACCTTTGCACAACTGATGCAAAAACCTTTGCTAAGCAAACTTAGTATCCAGGATCATAAGGGGCATGTTGAACCTACCTAAGGAAGTTCTTGAAAGAAATTTAGAATGCCCATTTATGCTGTTAATCAGGCATGATTCATATGTATTCATTATAAGTGACTGAACACTGTTGCATGAAGCCATTTCTTAGGAGATTGGTCAAATTCTGAAAAAAAAAAGACTGCTTGGAAGTAATAAAACTTGAAATTTAGGAAAAAGTTTTAAAGTTTAGTCTTTTCATAAATTCAGACTGACCCAATAATCTGTCTAAATTATAGGTTTTTTAAAAATGTGCTTACAATTCAGACTGTCTCAAAAGTCTTGGTGCAATTTAAAGCTCTAATAAGTACAGAATGCCACAAACTTAGAGTATAATTTTTAATGTACTTTGTTTTTAAAATTTTATTCTTGAGTAGAATGAGTCAAAATGTTCCTCAGTGATCTCAAAGTTTCCAGTTATTTCTCTGTCTTGTAAACCTCCTAATTCTTCCATTAATATATATATATATATATATAATATGCGTGTATGTATATATATATATATGTGTGTGTGTGTATGTATGCATGTATGTATATTCTTCCCTCATTCAAAAGTATGAGAACAGGCAGCATAAGTTTAAATTCCATATAATTTCAGATTCCTTTAGATTATACTCTTGAAGTTGGACTGATTTTGGAAAAACACTAGTAAGAAAAAATTAAATATTTGGAAGCCGCCTGCACTAAGCCTGTTATTGAGGTGATTTGTAATGGTTTCTAAATATTAGAAGTGTGCTTGCTGCCTTGTCTAACACTGACCTCAGCACTTCACATGACTGATTTTGTAAGGATCTCCATGTAGGTGCTTAGATGTTTCACCGCTTCTCCCTGACACAAACTAATGATGTAGACCGCTAAACATGGTGACATGATTAAACAGCGATGTTAATTAGTGGCTCCTGTAACCGACTTGATCCCTCTTTTTTAGCAGCATTTGTTATGCGTGCACAAAAGTTAAAGAGACAGAAGTAAATTTCCCTTTATGGCATCTGCTAATAGCAGTAGGGGTCCAGGAAATGCATTTAAACCATCTAGTAAGACATATGAGGTCCAGCTTCCTGCCTGAGGGATTGTCCAAAGTCATGTCTTTGTGGGAAAGAATATGACAATTTTCCTATGGGTAGTAATCATTTGTACTATTACTTAGATGTCATGTATTGATGATCCCATTTCAATCAAACATATCTCATTCTGAGAGCTTTTGATGGGAGGAATTTTTGGAAGGGTTTAGGAAGGTTAAATCTGTGAGACATGGCTTCCATCTGGAATGCATTAGCTACAAAGATTTATTAGTCAGAGTGCCTCTGCATAATGTTCCATGGAAGGCAAAGCCCTGCATCTAATTTCCAGCATGATGTCTATATGAGGAGTGATCTTTGAAATATCATAGGTGACAATCAAGTTTGTTATAAAAATAGTAAATGCACAGGATTTTCATGGCGGCTATTTTAAATCCCTCATGAGGGCTGCTAAGCAGGTAGTTGATTTGTTGACAAATGATAAAACCACAGGAATAGCAACATGCATGAAATTTTAAAATCAGATCGCCCTTTTAAGCAGAAAGAGTCACATCAGGAAAATTATTAGCATTTAGTGGTTGTCTTTTTTTCTGTGAGTAAAAAAGCATTAGAAAATAATAACATCAGTACTCAGCTCTCCAAACAAGTGCATCCCCCTTCTGATTAAAATTGTTTTAAGAGTTAATGCTGTTGATCGATAAGTGAGGCAGGCAAAGCTTTATAGCATCTCATGCATTAGACAAACTGAGCCAACACTATTCTGAGCTGTGATGTGGTTGGTACACATGAAGAATTATTGGGGTGCTGGAATTTCAGATTCCCTTGTTAACTATGGACAAGGCAATAGGGGAAGCCAATGGGGCTGAATAACTCAGGCTTTCCCTTATCTACTCAACCGCACAAATACACTCACACATTCAAACACATAGATGTGTGTGCACACACAAACACACACAAAAAAAGCCCAGAGCAAAATAATTTGATAAAACAAGACTTTTAAAATTTCCTATCTCTTCCTACTGGAAAGATAACTTTATCTCACAGAAATGACTTGCCATCTTCATTCTGCCTCATTCATCTATCTCTTCCTTTTCCCCTTCCCCTTTCTCCCAAACTTGAATGTAATATTGTGAGTAAATATTTGAGGTAAATCCAGCCTTCCTGGCTCATCAAAGTTTGTTATGTTTTTAGGAATCAATCAAGGACCAAAGTCTCTGTTCACAGTTTTGTCTTATTCTCTTGGGAACTTGATCGATTTCCAGTGATAAGAAAGTCACTACCCAACTATTGCTTTTTTTTTAAAGCTGCTTATTCAAATCATGTTGTAGTATCTAGTTTTTGGACTTAAGAGGAAAAGTATATTGAATTTTTCGTAGCATTTGGGGCTAAATTGGTGTTCCAGGTTACAAAGAAGATGCTTTTAACTCAAGTTAAGCTAGTCCAATTTAACAATGAAAAACTGACACTTTATTCAATATGACAGTCAAGATTTGAACCCACATCTTCTGCATAAAGTTGTACTTTCTCCACTGCACTATGTTCTTCCTTGATGACTCAAATATAAAGTGAGTGCAGAGGGACATCTTGGCATAATAGAAAGAGCACTGGAGTTCAAGTCTTGGCACTATAACTTATCATCTATACGAACTGGGACAAGTCATATCGTCTGCTCTGGCCTTATTTTCCTTGAAAATAAAACAAGGGGTGGGGGTAATTACTATGATCCTCAAATTACTAATTTACTGTGATTTCTCCTTTACTTCCATTTGCTGAATGAAGAATCAGCATTTATAATTACAAATAAATGGATGATATCAATGAAGAGGATGACTGTTACAACTTCCTCACTAGAAGAAGAAATAAGGCACAAGGTTGAAACCTTAGCCCAAGGTAGGGTCCCTTCTCATACATGCTATGGCTACCTTTTCTCGGGAGCCCCTTCAGAGAGCACTCGTGCTTCTACCAAGACAGTCCTTCCTCTGTTCAATATTGGGTAGGTCATGTATGTCCATAGCCTAGTAGACATTTCACTCAACTCCTTCTTTGGTCAAACTGACCTTTTATCCTCAAAGAATTTCTATCCTGATATCTCCCCATTGTTTCTGTCTCATTTTCTTTTGGATACATGACACAAATACTTCAGTCATTTGGGTTTCAATTCAGTCTTCAATTTTTCCTCCTTGATCTAGTAGATCTGATGTTGGTCTCATAATCAATGAACTGAATTAATTCTATCTAGTATTCTTTTACCTCTAAAATTTTAGAATTCTTTGAATTTACTTCTTTCAGTTAGAAGAACACTCTACTTAAAAGAAAACAGAAGCTAAGTAAGGGTAGAATCCCTCTGAAACTTTCAGATCTCTCTCTTTTCAGGGCATCCTTCTATAAGACATATATACATATATATATATATATATATATATATATATATATATGTGTGTGTGTATATGTATATATGTCTTATAGTCATATATATATAATCTTTTTTATCTCATGAAATCTATTTTCTTAAAGTCAAGTTCCATTGTAAGCAGGTCCCACATTCTATTTATTGGTTAGTACAAACTCGAAAATGACTTTTCACTTTCTACCTATATCTCTATCTCTTTTCCACTTTCATCAAACATTTTAAGCGTGATACCTCTAACAGATACATGGATAACTGAAGTCTCCCATTACTTACTACATTCACACCCCTAGAAGGTAGGTGCTGTTGTTATCCCCATTTTACAGACAAGGATACTGAGGCAAGCAGAGGTGAAATGACTTACTCACACACCTAGTAATTGTTTGAGACCATATTTGAACTCTGTGCTCAGCACTGTATTCACTGCACTACCTACCTGTCTGATGAAGGTATTTCTGTGTTTCTCTGAAATGTGAATTTGTAGGTTTCTTTTGCATTTCAGGCAAATACATATAGGAAATTTTCATTTTTATTAGGAATACGTCCTTATGAGCCTACAAATGCTGAAAGCTACAAAGTAAACTTAAGAGCCTAGAACTGAATTATTGCCCCTATGTTGACCAAGCTGCATGAGAAAACTTTGAAGAAATATTTTTTTTTTAATACTTTGAATAAAATGACTACTATTTCTTTTTATGTGGAACTCTAGAGTAGATAGCATGGTCAGTTATTTTTGCTTTGGAATCATTTTAACTTGTAAAACATTTTATTTTAGAAGTGTTTTAAAGGTTGTCACTTGAGTAAACATATCAGATATTAAGTGATGTTTTGTTTCAGTTTCATTGAAAAGGCATAGTAATTAAGAACTTCTGAAGGTAGCATATAGCATAACGATAAATAGTGTTCCACTGGTACAGGTTACTCCAAAAATCTTGGTACAGTTCTAAGTTTCAACAGTTAATATCTATTAGAGCTATTGATTTAATAGCTTAATATAGTTTTATATATATATATGTGTGTGTACTATATATACTTAATATAATTAAGTTTAATATAGAGCTAACAACTAAAGACTATACTAAGATTTTTAGAGCATCTTATTAATCTCTAATAAAAGAATTAGAGAAAAGCCAAACTTTCTGATATTTTATGATGCAGTGTTCTCAATTTCAGCAGAGACACATAAATTAGAATGATGGTATTTTTGTTTTTAGTCATGAGTAGTTCATTTAAATTAGAATTTGTAGAGAAGGAAAAATGCAATGAATTTTTATGAATAAAGGTTAATTTTACCAGAACCAGTAGTAATGACATTCATTACATTTATGTTTAGATTTCCATAAAGAAAACTAACCCTAGAATAACACATTAATTATCAAACATGAATGCCACGCAGTAGATAAGAGTTTCAGAATTCAGTCAGAAGAAATAGCACACTCTAGCGGTTGCTAGGTGAACAGATGGATGTGACTCAGTCACTTCACTTCTAAGCCTCAGTTTCCTTATCCATAAAATGGGGACGATAATACCTGCAGTATGTATTTGGCAATACCTCACTTGTAATGAGGCTTAACTGAGATGATGTGCAGAAAAGCACTTTGCAAACTTTAAAGCGTTATATGAGTGTTCATTACTATTAGCATGATAACTGCTTTAGCACTGCAATGGAGTTTTTAAAAAAATAATTTTATGACCTTTCTAATTTTATTTTTGATCAGTATTTCAGTCGAGTTTCATTTTTCCTGAGTCATAAGATTTTCTTGGCAAAGATACTGAAGTGGTTTGCTATTTCCTTCTCCAGCTCATTTTACCGATGAGGAAGTTGAGGCAAACAGAGCTAAATGACTTGCCCAGGGTCACACAAGCTAGTTATTATCTGAGACCAGATTTGGACTCAGGAAGATGAGTCTTCCTGACTAGGCTCAGCACTCTATCCATTGCATCACCCAGCTACTTCTCTCTTTTCAAACAGCAACCATAAACTTTAGTCTGACATTTTCTGTGTAAGAAGTTTTGTATCTGATAACCAAAAGAATCAGTTGATTCAGTCAAGCAATCATTTATTTAGAAGACAAGGGAAGGATCAGAAACTGCTTGCTTGATTTCAACATTTTTGACTGAATAATTAGAGCAGTATATTAGTATATTGTTTATGACAGCTAGATAGCCCAATGGATAGAGGGCTGTGTCAGGAGTTAGAAAGACCTGTGTTCAAATCCAACCTCAGACACTACTAATTGTGTGACCCTGCACAAGTCACTTAATTTATATTTACCTCCGTTTCCTTACCTTAATATGGGGATAATGATAACACCTACCTCCCAGGATTGCTGGAGAGAATCAAATAACATGATGATTGTAAAGTGCTTAGTGCATTGTCTGGCACATACTAATACATACATATATATATATATATATATATACATATATATATACACACACATATAAATGCAAAATAATTAAATATTATATTTATATAATACATAAATGTATTTTATATATTATACATGATTATATATAATAGCTAAATGTATTTAAATATATTATACATTATATGTAATAAATAATGTAATAAAATATAATGCTATACAAATATTTATTATTATTATTTTTAGACATGTTTAATCTTAAAGAGCTTTCAAATAAGAGAAATCTCATGCACTTACCATCATTTATTCTATAATTTTGCCAAAAATTGAAGTTAAGCTCGCTGGCTTATGGTTGAAGGTTCAATATCCCTCCCCACTCCATTTTTTAAGATCAAGATCACATTAGCCTTTCTCCAGACCCATAGTGTCTCTCCCATTTTCTTCAATATTCCAAAGATCACTGATGGAACTCTCAGCTCTTGCATATATCATTTGTTTCAGTATTCAAGGATGCAGTTTATCTGGTTCAGATGAATTGAACTCCTCAAGAGCCTGCTAATTGCTTTTTTTTTTAAATCTCTCTACTTATCTTGGCTATCAGCTCTCCACTAGCTTTTTTCACTCTGCCCTTTCCATGCTAAAGACCTTTCTCTCTGGCCAAGAAAACAGAAAGATGACAAGAATTGAACAGCTCTCCCTGATTGTCATCATTGTTCATCATTTCCCCATCCAGTCTGAGCATCACTTATGAACTAACAGCAAACATGTTTTTATCCTTAGTTCCTCTCCCTGGTCTCTGTTCATTCTGAGCTTTTGATCACTATTTTTCCAAATGTATGCCATTCTTTTGTATTCATTCTGGATTATCTGCCTTTGCTTTCATTTTCTGTACATCCCTTTTAAAACTCCAAGTTGGTGGATCCATATCAGTCTCTTTAGGCAATTCCCCATTTTTTCTCTTCTCACCAGGATTGGTTCATGTTATATCTTCAGAATTTCATAGTTGAGAATTTCTTATCTTTCCAAGACTGATTTTCTCCACAGAATTTTTAGTCGATGAAATCCAGCTTTTCTTTGGAACCCTTTGAAATCTGTTTTCCCCAAATCCAACATACATATCAGACAATCACTGGAGCTCCTTCCTTCTCTATCAAATATTCTAAGATGAAGTGTCCCTTCTCCACCAAGCTCCTCCTCATTTCCACCCCAGCGATCTGTGGAATTGTTATGGAAAGACCTTCTTGGAAAAGTAAAGGTTCCAGTAACATTTTGAGAAGCAATAACAACCATAACTTACCTTACCTTCAGAGTTTTCATGGGGTTCTAACATACATTATGGCTTTTTATCTTTACAACCATTTTATAAAAGATGAGAGGTATTAACAATTTGCACAAACATAGGATTTAGAATTTTAAAAAATCTTAGGGTCAGCTAGTCAATTTAATTCAATTTCAGTTCAGCAAGCATTTATTGAACAGCTCTTTTGGGATTTCTGTAATGCTTTAAGGGTTGCGAAGCACTTTCCAGGTATCTCATTTTGTGCTCAAAACTACCATGAGAGGTAGGTGATATTGTTAATGGCATTTTACATATGAGGAAACTGAGGCAGATAAAGTTGAGGGACTTACTCAGGGTCATCCATCTAGTAAGTGTCTAAAGCTGGATTTGATCTCAGGTGTTCTTGAATTCAAGTCTAGCTCTCTATCCTCAAGGAGCTTCTATCCTCTTGGGAGCTAGGGGAGGGGCTATATAGTAATTTCCAAGGAGAGAATATGGATCTTATATGAAGGATAGGTTGTTGATAATAGATTGAGAATTTCAGAGTATATGGTAAAAGGACAGGATTTAAGGGGATAAGCACATGGGAGGAATGCAACTGACATGAGAGTAATAGCCAGTGTAGGAAACATTAGTTTACTTAATCACAGTGATTCTGACTGAAGCTACAGGGTAGTAAATTATCATGCCCTTAACAGTAGCAACAATAGGGTTCAATTGTTATCAGTTCTTGAGAAAGAAGTACATAAGAATCCACAAGGAAGATTGTGATGCCATGGTTCTTCATGATACTCAAGAAGGGTTGAATGGAGTCTTGAGGTCTGGCTCATTACAAATAAGTGAGGCAGACTTAAGGCACTCACCCTCCAACCCTTAAACAGGTCCACTTTGCTCCAGGACTCACTACCATATTCAATAGATTATCTCCTCCATAGAAGAAGTGTCAGGAGGATCATTCATCTTGGACTTGTAGCTGGGATGGAGAAAAACAGGAAGGATGGTAAGAGAGATGACAAGTCTCTGGTCCTTCCAGATGGTCAAGGCATGAGTGAGTGGTTTTCAAGGACTGGATGTTTACAGAGGGCTGTTCAATCATCTCATTTTATAAATGAGGAAACTGAGCCTTGAGGGGGTTTAAATAACTTGCCCAAGGTTGCATAACCATTAAGTATTGAAACCAGAACTATAACCTTGATTATCTGGTTCTTAAACTGTTGTTCTTATTATATTATACTACTTCTTATCAGTCCGTTCAAAATGAAATGTTTCTAAGTATTCAGTCTTCCTCAGAAATAACTTACTGTTTCAGAAAGGCATGTTTCTCATGCCTTCCACTGCCCAAACCTTTGATATTATTTATAAAGTTATTCAAGTGTTTTCTTTTCTCTTTAGATGCAAATAATTTTTCTGATCCACAAAGGTCAAAAAGCAAACAAAAGAAAAGTGAACCCCCTTTGTCCTTGTACATCTAAGATCATATAGGTAGCAAAGAAATGCACCAAGATTTGAACACAGGTCTTCTAACTCCAAATCCACTATTCTTTCCACATCTACCCTGTAGCTCTGTAAAATACTGGTGAGTGAGGCCATTAATATAATTAAACTATCTGTGAATTTATTAGCTATGCTATTTTTACTCCACTCTCTCTACTGGGGTGCAATAATTGAGAGTTAGCTAGAGTGTCAAATATTACAGTAATAAAGAAGTCCACAGTTGATCTTTTTTTTTCTCCCACTGTATATGGAGCCATTCAATTAAATTCTACAAGGGTTTATTAAGTGCTTATGCCAGGTACTGTGTGAGGCATTAGAGACACAAAGACAAAATTTAAGCAAGTGAGACTTGTGTATGTATGTATAGGTATAGGTATGCATGTGTGTGCATATACATGGATAACAAATTCATTTGTGTATGCGTGTATATTGTGCACATATACATGTGTATATGACCCTCAAAAAGGTAACATTCTACTGGAGTACATTTCATATATTACACCCAGCATGGGCTTAAAACAAGCCACTAAAAAATACTTTGCTGTTAATTTCCCCAAAACAAATTTTACAAACTGCATTGGGCTCAAAAGTCATTTATTTGTCCATGATAGGATTTTACAAATTTATATGGCATTTTGTATTTTTAAGAAGTCTTTTAATTAATATAAAATTGATTAAATAATAAAAACCATATCTCATTAAGAATATTAACCAGAAGCCTCCCATAGAACAAGAATAATAAAAGTCATAATGAAACAATAGCTATAATTCTTTAGAATATTAGGTTTAATGATAATTTTTACTTAAGCAGTACTACAGAGAGGAAAATTTTAACAGTTTTGCAAGCATCAACTAAGTCTCAAAATTTTCTTAGACAATCGGTATCCAATTTTACAGATGGAGAAACTGAGGGAGGTTAAAAATGATCAGGCCAAGGTTGCAGTGTAAGATTTAGTATTGAAATCTCATAATAGTGTTTCTTTCTCATTCATATAAAAACCTTCCCAATCAAAAATCCATCTCTAAAATATTTATATGTTTGCCTAAAGAGTTAGATTTTGTTGAAATGGCTGGTTTGGGTGATATAGATATATGGATTCTTAACAGGCAGTAGGTATCTATGTGTTAAAAAATGTAGAACTTCACACTTTCCCGAGGCATGGAGTCTGTCCTTAGGTGAAGTGAAAGCCATGTTTTATCCTGTCTTCTTGGCATGACATTATACAGATTGCATCCCATAACCGAAAGACAGAAGTATACACATACAAACACGCACACACATGCACACACACGTACACACACATACACTCATATATATACACACACATAAAACTCATATATTTATGTGTATAAACATGCAATAGACGCATCTGTGTTATACATACATATATAAACACATGTATATCTGTGTGCATATGCATATAACACAGTGTATATATGTGTGTGCATACATGTACATACATAGACTATAATATAAATATTATGAAGATACATGTGTATATATACATGTGCACATACACTATAGGCTACACATGTTTATGCATGCACACACTGTGTATTATACATACATGTAACACACTACATATGTACACAATATGCACGTGAATGCATAAACACATGTGTGCTATGCATGTGTGTAAGTGCGCATGCATATATATCCATACTTACACATATACATACACATACATGTATCACTTATCTCTGTTCCTAGGAGGTGAACCAAATCCCATAAAAGGCTAGAACCCCTATTCACAGTTTGTATACGCATTTCCTGTTTCATTGTGTTCATTCACACATGATATCCCAAAACAGTTAAGTAAAATGAAGGATATTATATCTGTCACACATGAGGAGACTGCAGTTATGGATTCGGTTAATGTATTCATTGCTTCCTGCACTCTGGACTCCCATGGGGTAGGGAAGGTGGGGAGGGGGACCGGAATGCCACAAATGTACAGTTGACCCCAAATTCTGTAGCCTGCTTAGGGCTTTCTGGAGTAATCAACATCAATCTTTAAAACTTTTATGAATATTATTTTATTTTCATAGCTTTGATCCATCCAATCTTAACTAGCTGTAACAGTGTGAACACCACTGGCCGCGTACATTATAGAAGCCAGTTGTTGAGATGGGCATTTCCTGACCAAGTGTAGAAGTTTTGCCTTCTGAATTAGTCAGTCAGTGAGCATTTAATAAGTGTCCTCAATATGTGCCAGACGCTAAGATCACCAATGACTTCATAGGATCGTTCAGTTATAGATTTAGAGCTGGAAGGGGACAGTAGAGGTCATCCAACCAAAACCTTTCATTTTACAAACAAGAAAACTGACATATAGAAAGGCAATGGAACCTACCCAGGGTCACCCAGCTAAGTAAGCATCTAAGGCAGGATTCAGACTCAGCTATTAGACATTGCAAAGTGTTTACAGTGAAATGTATTTGAAGGAAGGGAAGGTAGAGGAAAGAAGGCTTTTAACAAAATTTATTTTTAAACAAAAATTGTTTTTAAGCTCTTTTATCCTCCCAAAACCGACTTATTGTATAGGCTATTCTAATGTTTTATCTAAATATAATTTGAAAGCAAAAGCCTGGTAGTAGTTGCTATCATTTTCTGAACTGTTTAATAAATTGACTGATCAGCAAGTCTTGGCTAAGTCCTTAATATGTATCAGGCACTAAGTAAGTACTAGGGACACAAAGATGAAAATCAAAGAGTTCCTGGCCTCAGGGAGCTTGAATTCTATTGAAGGAGACAACATATATCCATATACCTTTGTGTAATAAAAGACTGTGGCACAGAGAGTAGTCTGATTTGCAATTTATACAAAAATGGAGAGCATTCTTTGATTTGTGCTTGTAGACTCCAGGTGGAAGACCGAGATCTGTGTGTGTGTGTGTGTGTGTGTGTGTGTGTGTTGCATGTGTCCCAAGGGAATTGTCTGGTTCTTGGATATTTCATGACAAATAGATTTGTCCATTTATTGTTTTTCAGTCATTTCAATCATGCCTGACTCTTGGTGACCCCATTTGGGGTTTTCTTGACAAAGATACTGGATTGGTTTGCTGTTTCCTTCTCTAGCTCATTTTATTGATTAGGAAACTGAGGCAACCAGTTAAGTGATTTCTCCAGGGTCACTCAGCTAATAAATGTCTAAGGTTAGATTTGAATTCAGAAAGATGAATCTTCCTGACTCTAGGCCTGACACTTTATCCACTGTGCCATCTAACTGCCCCCTGGTATGTCCCTTACTTCCATTTCAAAACAACTTCTAATTGCGTCACCTTGGCACATGACTTCTTAATACCCTTGGAGCATCAGATATTGTGTGCGTGTTATTGTACCACTTCACCTCACCATAGAAAAAACTGGAGGTATCTAGATCTGCATATATCAAGCTATGAGTACACATTTAGATGTATAAAGCATGTCTACAATAGGCTTTCCAAAATTCACTAAGACTCTTTCTGTTTGGATGACCCATTATCAAAGCAGGCATAGAAAGAGAGTGGAGGACAGAGAGAGACAGAGAGAGAAGGAGACGGAGAGGGGGGCGGGGAGAGAGAGAGAGAGAGAGAGAGAGAGAGAGAGAGAGAGAGAGAGAGAGAGAGAGAGAGATTCAGAGAGACAGAGACAGAGAGAGAGAAAAAGAGACAGACAGAGACAGAGAGATTGATTTACCATATGTTTGGTACTGGACTCTTCTCAGGTCTTTGTAAAACTTTAAACATTATATTAAGTTGAATTTACTATTATCACTGTAGTAAGTGGTAGTGGAATTGTGACTTAGGTATGAAACTCAGTCATTGACCTCAACAAACTTCTAGTCTATCTAGGTGAGACAATAAGTTTTGGTACATATAATCATGCATACACCTCTTTTAAAAGGAGTAAATAAAATGTAATTAAATGTTGAAGTTCAAGAAACAATAATAAGGTATTTAGGAAAAAAGAAAGATTATTGTGGCCTACAGTTATAAAAATAGACTTCGCAGAAGACATGAGATCAGAGCTGACTGTGAAAGATGTCTTAAAATAAAGGTTCTTACCTAGGGTCAATTTCTGGGGGTGCATGGATTTGAGTAGGTAAAAAGTACATCTTTATTTCAGTACAATTGGTTTCTTTTGTAATCTTAGATATTTTGTTGTATGCATTTAAAAACATTATCCTGAAAAAAAGGTCTTCTGTAATCTTTCCCAGATTTCCAAAGGGGTCCAAAAACCCCTGCATTTCTGGGTAGAATGAATGGTGATGGAATTCTAGCAGGGAACAGGTTGGAAGCAGCATGAGTGATGATAAGAAATTGGGGTCTATGACAGGGAGATATACAGGAAATTGACCCAACTAGATCAATCAATCCAACCATCAACACATATGGTACATTTTTTAACTATTTGCTGTATTCTGGACACTCTGGTACTGTGATTCTTGCTTGAGTTTAAAGGTAAAAATGAAGCAGATAAGTCTAGGTGGTTCACAGAAAAAATGTAAATACTACCTGCCCTCAAGAAGCATATAAATATTGAAATTCTATTGGAAGAATGGAGATCAAACAAATAATGTAATTCTATATAATATGTATGTATACATGTCATTATTATACTGTTGCATATATATGCATGTACATATACATATGTATATATGTGTATATATGTATGTGTGTGTATATATACACACATGACACCCCAAATTAGTGCCAGGTAATGTTGTAGGGAGAGAAGACATTAGAAGCTGAGAAGAATCCTAGGAGGGTTTGTATTGGGGAGTAGTGGGAGCTAAGCTTGAAAGAATGGGATATAAACACATTATAAACACATTTTCTTTGAAAAGAAGGATCTGTATAGATAGAAAGTGGACAACCATTATAGATTTTTTAGCAGAAGAATTACATGAAGAGAGAATTGGATTAAAGTTCTAAGAACTGGGAATTATAGTTCATGGAACCTTAGAGGGATCTAGTTCAAACATTATGCAAAATATGAATCCTATTTACAGATCTTAGAGCAATCTTGTAACAAACAGAATTCCTGTGACCAGAAGAACTGGTTTAGTTTCTAAACAAACTTGGTCAATGTATCTTCCTTTGAATACAAATATTCATTTGCCACCTTTTTTTTGTAAACAAGCAATATGAATTCATCAATTTTAAAAATGAGAATTGAAAGTTTAGCAGATCTCTTACCCCATGCACCTTAAGGGAGTTGAGAAGTGAAAGGACAGAAAGGAGGGCATGCGTGTTGAATAATATGTTAGTTAATTTCTCTTTGTATAGATAGGTGCCTTCACATTGATTAATATTCCCAGTCTTTGCTTGGGTTTGTGTCCTACGTTTAGTAATAAAAGTAAGCATAATCCCAATCAGTGCAGAAAAAGTGAGATTTTGAGGTTTATTCATTTTACTTAAACACAAGAAAAAGGAGGACCGTGTTGCGTGACCAGGCTTGTTTGTTTGTATGCAAATTAGAAAGACAAAAAGAGAGACAGAGGCAGACAGACAAAGTTTCTATATCGTTGTTGCTGTGGAACTAATTTTAATTCAAACATAGTCAAAGCCAATAGATAAGTTGAACCAACAATATGTTTCCACTTTCATGCATACCAGATTTAGAAACTCTCAGTTATGGTAGCATGTAAACTGTCAACACATCTAGAGATTCATACTTGAAGTAGAAATCTAGTTATCATTTGGGTTGAGTTATTGTTGGGAACCATTTAAGTGATAAACCACAAAATATGACAGCAGAAAAGAATATGGTCCTTCTTTCATGGTTTTGGAGAAGGCAAAATGGTCGATGAAAGGGGGTGAAACTACATGAAGGTAGATTCTCCCCATCCTTCAAGACTCAGCTCAAATGATACCCTTCTTCATTCCTTCTGTCAGAAATTGTGTTTCCTTCCTTAGAACTTCCACAGCAGTTGGGCTTAATCTCTTTTATCTACCTAGCAGCTTCTATTTTGTTTTATATGGACCTTGATCTTGTCTCCCCACCTCGACTATAAATTTGTTAAAGGTAAGTACTATGTCTCATCTTTCTTATTTCCCTTATAACCTTCCTCAAAACCTAACCTATTGCCTTATGTATTTTTAAGTTCTTTATTCAGAAGTTTTGGTTTTTTAAAAAATGAAATCTAGAGGACCAATGAAATAATTGGTCACCTATGTCCAAATACCCAGACGCATTTTAATTACATAAGCAAAACATCTGGAACATTGAGTGAGATTCTCACTTTTCATCCAGATGTTTTGGCATTGTCTAGACACAGCCAAAATGCCCTCTGTATGTGATAGCGGTGATTTAGTTAATATAAGCAAATGGGAACCATGTGCTGAATGTTTATCAGGCATCAGAATCAATAAGTAGTCTTTAGATTTAAAACTAATGATTTTCTGTGTTGGGCAAAAGTCAAAATCTCTCAAAGTTGCCTTTGCTGTCTCTGATTTTCCCCAAGAGAATAAGGGGAGGGCGCGATAAATCATCGTGTGCACAACACAAACGGAATGCCTGACAGGAAAGACTTGAACCAGACTTAAAATGGAAAACCTGAGCCCAAAATGTCTTAATTATTTTGAATCTGTTAAAGTGAACACATGAAAGCTCAGCACTAGCAATGACTGCCATGGCAGAGGAAGAGTCATAGGATCAGTTCATCCCACCCTGACCCTTAGGAAAGGTCATACAACCCCTCTCCGTACACAAGTTCATCTTTTCCCTCCCATAAGAATTTTAAGCAGTCGAAACGAGGATGCCAAATGCTACTGAATATATCTGTAAACTTCTGTTGAATGTACATAAAACTCCACGGGCCCTCTGATTTAAAGCCCTAGAGAAGGCCACCAGGCTGGTATGGAAATTAGCTAAGCATAATTTATTTATGAAAGGCAGAAAAGCTGAATTAATAAATACATGAGTATGTAAACTTATAAATGCGAAAGGGTTTGTAGAAAGTATAAAAAATCAGTATATTAACATAAAACTGTAGGGTATGTCCACATGGCCCTTACAAACCCTTCAGTCTTCTGCTTGGAAGACAGAAGAGGGAAAGCAAATCTCTTATAGGGATTAGTTTGAGGAAGATAGTTCTGCCTGAAAAGAGGGAGGAAGAAATTGCTAAGGAGAGAAGCACTATGTGAAAATCAGTCTTAAAGAATTATATTTTGAAATGTTAATGAAGTTCTTATTCAGGAAAGTCTTTGGTTAATATCTGTCTTAAGTCATCTTCTCCCTATCTAGAAATGGCTGTAGGTGCAAGCGGATGTTAAAGGTTTTCATTAAGTATTATCACAAATCTATATATTTGCCTCATTCCAATGATGGATGCCATATTCCTTGTCAACTGTCAGCATTTGGGTGTATAAGCTGAGTGTATCAGCAATGAATTAGGGAAAATGCAATCTTGTATATAGTTGGGTTTAAAGCATGCTCCCACATTTCCAGAGGGCACTGGAGAATGTACTGCATTGCAATAAATTTATCTTGTTATTTAAACTTTTCATTCTGGTTGGATTATGACCAACTTCCTATTTTCTGAGCATTGACCCAATTTGTCTGTTAGTTCTTAACCATTGATCTAAAATCTTCTTTTTAAAACTTTTTAGAACTTTGCCATCCCTCCGAAACTATTACTACAGAAACTGGGTTGCATGGGAACTGGAACGATTTGTTGTGCTTGTCTGTTTCATAGATTGCCATGGTGGAAGAACTCATCGCTTAGAGACCAGCTAGTTATAAGCCTTTGTGCACTTATATGAGCCAGTCCTCAGAAAATACTCAGAACTTATGGCTGAGACCAATGATTGAAACATTTATAGTTTGATGAAATGTTCCAAAGTAACACTATATCATAAGAAAACTTTTTGTTAGATAGTACATGATGGGAAGACCACCAGTCGTTGTTCAGTCTTTTTCAGTTGTGTCTGACTCTTCATGACCTCATTGGGGGTTTTCTTTCTTTTTAATATTTATTTACTTTAAGTTTTCAACATTCATTTCCATAAAATTTTGACTTTCAAATTTTCTCCCCATGTCTCTTCTTCTCTCAAAATGCTATGCCTCCTGAATGCCCCTGCCACCAATGTGCCCTCCCTTCTAACATCCCTCCCTCCCCTTAAAGCCATCTTCTCTCTTGTCCTGTATGGCAAGATAGATTTCTATACTCCTTTACCTATATCTATTATTTCCCAGTTGTATTCAAAAACAATTCACAACATTTGTTCCTAAAACTTTGAGTTTCAACTTCTCTTCCTTCCTCCCTCCTTACCCATTCCCACTGAGAAGGCAAGCAGTTCAATACAGGCTATACATGTGTACTTTTGCCAATGACTTCCATAATAGTCATGTTGTGTAAGACTAACTATATTTACCTCCATCCTATCCTGCCCCTCATTTCTTCTATTCTCTCTTTTCACCTTGTCCCTCCCCAAGAGTGTTTTTATTTCTAATTGCTCCCTCCTCCCATTTGCCTTCCCTTCTATCATCCCCCCACCCTGCTTCTCCCTTTCTCCCCTACTTTCCTGTAGTTTAAGATATATTTTCATACCATCATTTGGGGTTTTCTTGGCAAAGGTACTGGAGTGGCTTGACATTTCTTTCTCCAGCTCATTTTACAGATAGGGAAACTGAATGGAACAGAGTGAAATGACTTGCCCAGGGTCACACAGCTAGTAAGTGCTTAAGGCTGGATTTGAACTCAAGAAGATGACTCTTCTTGACTCCAGACCTGGCACTCTAGCCACTTCATCACCTAACTGCCCTGTTAATCCCTTTCACCTATTACCCTATTACCCCCAAGCCATTAGGTTGCTTAGAATATAAGCATGTCTATTCCAGAAAAAGGTATGGAAATATTCACATTCCACCTTCATTATAGCTGATTCATTGACAGGTAGCATGGTATGATAGAAAGCATATTAGAATGGGTGTTAGATGACCTACATTTAAGTCTCAGCTCTGCCATTTAATAGCCATTCTAGCTAATATTTATATAGTGCTTGCTGTGTTCTAGGCACTCTGCTAAGCTCTTTACAAATAGTATCTCCTTTGAGCTTCACAACAGTGCTGGGAGGTAGGTTCTATCATTATCTCCACTTTACAGATGAGAAAATTGAGGCAAATAGAGGTTAAGCAACTTACCCAGGGTTGTATAACTGGTAAGTTTCAGAATCTAGATTTAACTCAGATCTTTCTGACTCCAAGTCTGGCACTTTATCCACTATGCCTCCTAGCTGCCTGTGTCACCTTGGGTAAGTCGATTTATCTGGGTCTCAGTTTTTATCTGCATAATAAGGCTATTGAGCTGCATGTCCTTTAAAGCCCTATTATAGCATTAAATTCAAAATCCTATGATTTTTTTTCTTCTACTATAAAAGATTTTTTTTAAAACTTTTTATTCTGTAGAGATTTACTATGTTGGAATTCCCTTGGCAGTCATAGTATATAGACAGTACACATAAATGCTAACACATTGTTCTCCATAAAACTCAGTTTACAACTTCAGTGTAGATGGGGATTAAAAGTAAATTAACAAGTAGTTTCCAACCTACAAGATGGCCATTTGTGTTGAGAAGAGCATGGGATCCCAGATCTGAAACCAACGGGTTTTCAGAGTAGTCTAAAACTTCATTTTATAGAACAAGCAAACTGAGTCCCAGGGATGTTAAGTTCCAAAGTTACACAGAAAATAATCATCTGAGATGAGATTTGACCCAGGTCTCATGCAGAGTTAGTGCTTGTTCTACTGTTTTCTAAAAAATCCTCTTTCTTTTAAATTGATATCTTTTGCTTCTTATAACCTACATCCCCTTCAAAATTTAAAAAAAAAAAACACCCTTTGCTTCACCACTTTCCTTCATTATAACAGCAAATGAAAATAAGTTCAGCAAAAACATAAGATTTGGACATCAAAAAAGTATCCTATCACATGCAGGGTCACAACTACAGTCATCTCTGCAAAAAAAAAGAGGTGGGGAGGGAGACCCCTTCCACTATCTCTTCTTTGGGACCAAGCTTGATCATTATAAATTCATCATATTCTATTTTGCTATTTTTCTTGCTTTTTACATTGTTATAGTCATTGCATGTAGAAGCAACTAGGTGGAGCAGTGGATAGATTTTCCTGGATCTGAAGTCAGGAAGACCCATCTTTCTGAGTTTAGTTCTGGCCTTAGACACCTGTTTGATGTGTGATCCTAGGCAAGTCACTTAACTCTGTTTGCCTCAGTTTCCTCATCTGTGAAATGAACTGGAGAAGGAAAGGACAGATCTCTTCAGTATCCCTATCAAGAAAGACCTAACTGTGGTCACCAAGAGTCAGACATAATTGAACAGCAATAGAAATCATGGTATATCATTTTTGTCCTGGTTCTTTATACTTCGTATTGCATCAGCTCATGTACGTATTCCTGTGTTCCACTGCATTCATCCTATTCATTGTTTATTATAAGTACAGTAATAAGTAGCCCATTTAGGAAACTTTTCAAAATGTCTTTTTTTTGAGTTAAAAAACTCTTCCCAAGGTAGAACTGAAGAGTGTAGTTAAGATTAGTCGAACTGAAACCAAAATCTCAAAGCCCTCTTGTTCAAATGAACAATTCTTTCCATTTCGCAGTGTTATAGTTCCCTTATGGATGTACATACACAAGGAGTCAACTGATTTTTCCCCAAAATCTAACATTAATTTTCTGCTTACTTTGGATTAAAAATCTTTTGTGTTAGGAGAACTTCCAAAACACATGTAAGATGTGTTCTCTTACTCTGACCACATTTCCAGCAGTTCAGAGAGTGTTTTATACCTGCTATTGACTTTTGAGCTGGTCTTCATTCATTCAATGTGAAGACATTAGAAGATGGTTTAAAAAGGAAGTTCGTTGACTATGTAAACTGAGTATGTCAAGCTCAACTCATTGACCACATCTTGAAGGAAGCTTTCATTGAACTTCCAATTGGTGACAGCCTCTCCCCACTTAGACCTTACCTGGTACATTATGCTCCCTCTAATATATTCCTTTTATAAAATCTGATCTCATTGTTATAAGGAAGTTCCAATAAGGATATTCCCTGTACCACTGCAAATCAGCACCTGTTTTACATGTTACAGTCTTAGATAGCTACCTGAATTCCTAATATTACACTCACCTATCATTCCATATACTCCTAAGAAGCAACAATTAAGCTTCATGAGATCAGGAACCATATGCCTCATCTAAATTTTTATGTCCCGCCCAGCCTAGTTCTATTATGTTAAACATAAGCACCATTCATTAAGTACCAGTTATTCTCAAAGCATTATTCTGGGACACAAGGATGGAAAATGATAAAGAGTTTACAATCCAAATACAGAAGACTACTCTACAGAGAGTAAGCTACTAATAGATATTTGTTGAATTGAATAACATTATTGACTTGGTACACTACAAGTCAGTCAGACAGGAAACATGTATTAAGTTTCTCCAGTGTGTTAGGCATCTTGCTAAATACGAGGGATACAAGAAGAGGCAAAAGACAATCCCTGTCCTTAAGGAGATCACAATATAATGGAAAAGACAACAGGCCAACAAATATGTACAAATGAGTTACATACAGGAAAAATAGGAAATAATTAAGAATGAGAAGGTAACTTAATATCATCAGTGTGATATTAAAAAGGTTGATAAAGACTTCCTGTCAAAATGGGATTTTAGTTGTTACTTAAAGGAAGCCAGGAAAGTCAATAGGCAGAGATAAGGAGATCATTCCAGAAACTAGGGAGAGCCAGAGAAAATGCCTGGAACTGGAATATAGAGTGTCTTGTTCTTGGAGAAAGGAGAGCAAAGTCACTAGATCAAAGAGTGTATGGCAGGGAGAGTGTAAGACTTAAAGGTAGGGAGAGGGCAATAGAGGTTGTGAAGGGCTTTATAAGCCAGAGGATTTTTGTATTTGGTTCTGGAGGCAACAGGAAGTCACTGGAGTTTGTTGAGTAGGAGTGTGGCATAGTTGGACCTGTGCTTTAGGAAAATCACTTTGGTGGCTACAAATTGCCTTTCTAGTGGTTGTGATAGATTTGACCGAGCCATTGGTACTCTCTTACTTCAAGTCTTCTTTAAGTCAGTCATCTATAATATTTCTGGTCAGAATTAGAGATTGCCATTGGGGAATGGAAGGAAAAAGACCATCTGGTCCATCCACATAAGGTCAAAAATACAGGCCTTATTCCATGTTATACCATGTACTAACTAACCTAAAACAGGGAAACTCATCTAAGTACATGTTCCCAAAATTACGTAAATGAAATCAAAGTGATTCAGCCTGTTATAGTGGAAAGAACACTGAACTCAGAGTCAGAAGATAAGCATTTTAATACTGACTTTGCTTCAATAAACCTATGCAATATTAATCAATAGTACTTCAAATGTCTTCACTTTGATTTCCTCATTCTTGAAATGAAGGGGATGTAATAGACAATTTTAAAAGATCCCTTTGAGATCTATATCCTATAGGCCCATAAATCTTTGATCATAAATAAAATATTGGAAATGAAGTACATAGTTATAGAGTCATGGGATAACAATTACTTCTGGGTGGTAAGAATTGCTTCTGCTAAAAAATTAAAAACTACATGGCAAGGGCCAGGTTTGAATTGAATTGGTTTTAAAAGTAGGATATAGACCAGAAGATAGATCACAGATAGACTGGAGAGTTTCTAGTAGATGGCAATCAGTATGACTGAGGGTCTTGAAATCATGCTACGTAAAAGTTTTAGTTGAAGCAAATGGGAACATCTTGTCTAAAGAAGATAGGGAGGGGTGGGGGGAACTGTAGTTGTCTTTAAGTATTCTTAGGGGAGCCATGTGCAAGAGGGATAAGATTTGTTCAACTTAACCTCACAAAACAGAACCAGTAGCAATGGGGATGGGTGTGGAAAGGGTAGAGGCAGAGCTCAGAAGCCTGATGCTAAGGAAAAAACTACTTAACAGTCAGTGCTGTACAAAAGTAGAATGTGACATAGTATCATTCTCCTCAACCAGAAGTCTTCAAGAAAATTCTAGATAACCACCTGTCAGCTCTTATAATACAATGAATTATTATTGTTCATAGAAAGTTGAATCAAATGACCTCTGAGATCCCTTTAAAATTTGAGATTCTATGACTGATAGAATTTCGATTAGAACTAGAACAGACTCTCATCATTATCTAATCCAAGCCCCTTATTTTCTCAATGAAGAAGTTAGAGAGATTAAATCACTTGCCTGGAGTCCCAGAGTTAATAAGTATTAAAACTGGGATTCAAACGCATGACTTTAACTGAACCTATACTCTTTCCATTACACATTGGGAAGTGGGCACTTTATGGCACAAAGACAGCAAATAATATAAGGAGGAAATAAATTGATACAAAGATACTTTGGTTGGGGAGTGATGAGAAAGGTGGTAGTAGAATGGAGGTAGAAACAGTTGATGGAGGTTTTTTAATTTACCTTGGGGAATTTAGATTTGATATGATAACAGATAAGAAGTCTTACAGTTTTCTATAGGTCTTACAGTCAGAAAGTAATGGAATAGAAAAAATATGAGGAAGATTATTTTTGCTTTAGAGTGTAGAAGAGCTAAGGGATATGGAACAGGGGGCACTAGTTAAGAGTTTATAGGTCTGGGATGATCTAGGCTCCAAATTACCATATTGGTCACTGAGTGTCCATGGAAATAGAGAAGGGGAAGGATGATGAATTCAGTTATAATTTAGGATTCAGTGAGTGGATTGCCCAAGTGGGAAAGCTTTGTCAGTGGCAGAACTATGAAGTTGGACAGAAAACATGACCCCTAAGACTTGAATCTTCTCTTCAGTCACTGTCTGACATTGGTAAAGTAATCTGTCACCTCCTTACCTGTTTCCTTGTCTTATCAGTGATACTAAATATAGTGCTACCTATTTCATACATTTTTTGAGGATTGAATTAAAAAATGGTGCTATTTAAGTGTGAGGATTTTTTTTATATTACTAGAGAAAGGGAAAGGCAGTGGTTAATAATAAAAGTTTAAGATAGTCACCTACAGTTTCATTGCTAGAAGATGGAACTTGTAAGGGAATGAATGAAATGGCCTAGGACTGCTTCTAGACGATGTCTCTAAGTTGATGCTCTAAAACTCTCAAATGTTTAAAGAATTATTTTACTTTATTTCTAAAAATCCTTGCTTGTCACTTCTTTCTGATCATATTTATGATATACTTCTTGAAACAAACAGTAAACAAGTTCTATAAATAGAAAAACCATAATAAGTAGACATTGTTCGTTGATATTAAGAGTTTCCAACCATTGTGGTATGATGAAGATTCCAGTCTCGAATCTGAATTTTTCACAGAGAAATGAAGTGTTGCATAGTGTTAAGTTATTTTTTTTAAGTCCCTTGAATTGATTTAAGCTGCGTTTATAAGAACTAAGGCCAAGTCATAATCTCTGAAGATGAATACTATCCAATACTAATTAAGGAAAGGTCCTCTGGACTCATGTGCTTCCCCTGTTTTCCATCACATATTTAGTAAATGTCAGTATTGCTTAGAAGTACTTTCTTAGATGGTAATAATATAACCAGTTCTGAATGGGGATCCTCTGAGTTAAATTAAATATGAGCTGGGCTATAAGAGGCCTCAGACCTTCATGATAGAGAAAGAAAATGAAATGACTCACCTTTTCACAAGGGAGGCAATTTCTTGAAGTGCCAGTTTGCTGTGGCAATAAAGTAATGATAGAATTGAGTGTGTTCCACAGTGGAGTAGGAACAGCCATTGGTCACATTTGGGTGGTAATACTTTCATCTGTACAGCAAGTTTTTCTGCCTTTTAGAAAAGGTTACCTACACTCATTTTGTGGTGAGTTCAGGAATCTTATCCATCTGCTAAAGGAATAACTACGTAGGTTGCTGGTGGATTTAAGGATTACTCTCTTGAGTCAAACATCTTATTTTTTAAGGTTCTATTTTTAGCTTCACTTGAAAATTGATAATAGTTTCTCTTAATTCAATTTGTACATATTTTGCTTCCTTCATGAGATGACGTAGACATAATCCTAAGAAATTTGGCCTTACTGAGAAAGAAAGTTTTCATCGCTGATCATGAAACATAAACTTTGTCTACCACATGCAATTTATTTCTGACATGGTAAAATATATTTTTCTATGCTCATTGTAACTCACTTTATGGTGACTTAATAGTATAATATATGTCATTTATACAGCTACCCTTCATGCTTTTAAACTGTAATATCCTTTCCTCGATGACTGCTTGTCAATTTCGTTGATCTAGATTTGATTTCATAAATTAACTAGGCCAATTATGTAGAGAGTTATCATTAGAATAAGAAGTGGAAGCAAATAAATATTAATCTCCCATTTCTGAACTTCTTCATTTTCACACAATGACTCTTATTAAGCTTTGACATTGATCACTGAAAAAAACATACAATAATCCCTTGTCAGTTTAATATTACATAATTTACACAGTTAAGATTATTTTTCATTCCCTTCCTCATTGGAAATCCATTTTTCAGTTAGGCCATTTCATCTTTCTTCCATCAATATAAAATGTGGAAATTAAGCATATACTTGAACTAAAATGTCTAAGGATTTTGACTTTTGCACCAAATATGTTTTAAGACACCTATGATTAACCTTCTTTGTCAGTTTAGTTAGGTTTCTTACTTGATATCTTTAACTTAACAAGAGGCATATTCCCTTTAAAAAAAATTATCCTGTGTCTGACATACAATTCTTGATGTTCTTTTTAAAAAATTGCCTTAATCGTTTTGTCATATCTGAGATCAAGTGGTTAGATTCTTGATTTAAGATTTAAGCAACTCCTATGGATGCTAATAGGATGACAATACCAGAATGGTAACTTTACATTCTTGGCCATTGAGACAAGTGTCTCTTTTTCAGTAACCTCTTAGTGGAGAATTTTTTTCTTTACATCTTATCTAAATATTCCTGGCTGCAATTTAATCCCATTTCTTTTAGCTCTGCCCTCTTTGGTAATGGAAAAGAGCTTGTCAACACCTTTCTTATAATAAATCTTCATATACACGAAGAAAATTATTAAATCAACCTTCAACCTTCTTTGCTCTGGATTTAATGACTCCAACTCCCTTATCGTTTTTATGTAGAGCCTTTTTTTCTAGACCTTTAATCATTTTTTGTTGCTCATCGCTGGAACCTCTTCAATTTCTCCTTCTTAAGTTATAAAAACGTAAGAGTAGTATGGTCAAGAACATATCTATTCTGACTGTCAATGAGAACCCCCTTAAGCAGGATATCTAAAAAGAAATCAGTGGAAATGAGCTTTGTATTATCCTCTTGTGCGTATATCCTCTTGTTATGCATTAAGTTTTCTCTCTCTGTCCATATCTCTGAATAAATGGTGTGTTTATTACTTGCATCACACACATGCGCACACACACACACGCATGTAAATAGTGCAGAGAGAAGTTGGGGACACATTTTGAGGGAGAGTTAAACTGAGGTTGCTGATAACTCACCAGTTCTATAGCTGATTAAAGAATTTCAATCCACAGGCCTGTCAGATCAGAGACTCTTACTATCACTGAATTCATTTTACCCCTTGTGACACTTCAAGCCTCAATAGCTTTGCCATAGAAATCATTTTTAGCTGAGAATTTTAAAGAAGACTATGCCATTGGACATCCTTTGAAATCATTAGCAATGCTACTCCATTTTTTGCAACTTGCCAAAATCCCAAATAAAAGGGGCCTATGTCTTCAATGCTGCTTCTCTGGGCATTATCTAGGAAAAAATATGCAGAGTCTGGTCCAAGTACAGAGCTCACCAAACCTTGCTGTTACTTTGAGAATAGTTTTAATGAGGCTTGCAACTGAGCCAACCTCTCCTGTTGTGTTGTTATTCGGGCATGTGGAAAACCCCAGTGATTGATCTGTGTGGGGGAACTGGCATTAACTTGCATGCCCTCTGGGTAGAGGCAAAACATCCAGCAGGAAAAATTAGAAAGGGAAAAAAGGGAGGAAACGTTTATCACCCATTTACTCACATTTTATGGCAGCGTTATGGTAAACTGGGAGATGAATGCCTATGTTCATGTATTTTGCACCACTCTAAGGCACTAATAACATTAAATCAGCCTTAATCCTTCATACCAAATGTTCAGTAAAAAGGGGAATGATGTGAATTTTTGTTGACATTGGTACAGCATCTATAGTAATGATGAAAAGACATAAAATGTTACAATGCAGAGGTCAAAATTATGCTAATATCATAACATAAAAATATTAAGTTACCAAAATGACAGGATTTACAACCCAACCACCCTCTATCCCTAGAAAACTTAGAGATAAGCTCACTGTAAACACAACAGCCTGTCCTACCAGGGAGTCTGATTACAAATTTAAACATGTGTATTATTAGAACTCTGCTAGTCTTACCTCTGGAGACAGCTGAAGGAAAATTTGATTTATATCATATCTAAAAATCCATGTGTGTTGGGTTCCCCTCGGTTTAACAGAATCCCTATCAGACCTGGTAAAATTTGGTACATTTAACAAGATACATTTTGGGAAACCTGAGATTAACATATATGCTCACTTTAAGTCCTGTGATCTTTATGTTGAAAATTAGCACATTGTGTACAGATACATGTAAATGGTATTACTGACAAATGGAAAACCAACCACTTGATCGCTTGATCTCTCCTCAGTATCCTATAGTGATTATTGCAATGCTAAGATTGTGGGTAACCAGCTATACCATAAACTTCACTCAAATTCCTCAGTTTACTGCTCCCTCCAACCTCCCTAATTCCTCCTAAACCCCTCCAGACCTTCGAAAAACAACCTTACATTATTGATTGAACTGTTAGGAAAAGTATAAATGTAATAGCTAAAGACCAGGTAACATAAAATTTAGCTAACTATTGATGACATTAGCCACTAAGTGTCCCTTGGATGATATCCACATCTAAGAAATAGATGAAGAAATTAATCAGCCGGTTCTAATATTAGTAAGTCTTTGAAGTACTAGGCTCTCAGCTCCAGAATAACTTCCAAAGAAGGCCAGTATTGTCTGCAAGGAATATGCTTTTCCTTTTCAATTTTTTTCCCAACATAAAGTATTCTCTTTTTTAACATGTGGTACTTGTGCACAAATATAGCACCCATCCTTCCTGGGAGAAAGGGAGCATAAAGTATACAAAGTTGAGCCAAGATCTCTTTTAAACTTTCAGGGAAGATTCCATGACCTAACTGAACACTAATTTAGAGTTCCTAACTTCAACCTACCACATAATTAATCTCCTCTGGTACAGAAGGGAGAGTAGTCTAGAATTCATGATGCAATGAGCTCAAACCCAAACGGTGAGATGCTGAAGAGGTGGGAAAAGCTACAATAACTTAGATGTTCAAACCCATTCACCTTTATGAAAGCCTGCTAGCCAGTATTCAGAGAAAAAGATGTCTTGTCATGTTGATAATGATGCTATTAAGAGAAATAGAATAAATCAGATAATTTCCTAAAGATCCTTCTCTCTGTAGAAAAAGAGCTATGAAGAAAAAAGCCTAATTTTGAAGTCCATGTTCCTCAAAATAAGAATTGTAACTATGTGGATGATGTAAAGTTATGGAGAAACTCTAGATAACCTCATGGTGGTGGAAATCGGGATTGTTTACAAAACACCGCTATCCCTGTTCCCCTGTCAATTCTTTTATTTCATCTGCAACCAATTGATATTTCTTAATTCCAAATTATGCAGAATCTTTGATCGGTACTTATCCTTTCTGCTATTTTCAAGTTCTTTACAGTTCTTTCTTCTCCTGGATGCATGAAGGAATGAGGTCACTTACTGTCTCCCTGTTTTAATGGCATAAACACCTTGACACACTTTTTTTTTCTCTCTCTCCATGGATGAGAATTATGTGGGACTTGAAAGTTTTATCAATCCTCAAGTGGGTCAGGACGGAAAGAGTTTGAGAAGTATAGTTTAAATATGATCAAATAATCATTCTCCCCGCCCCCCAAAAAGAATGTGTCTGTCTTTTCTCTAGTTGGCGATACGCTTCTGGTTCCAAGAGGGACAGAATGGTGCAGTGAAAAACATGATGTATTTATCATCGGAGGACTTAGAGTCCCAAACCAATTCTGCTATTTATGATATGCGTGATCTTAGGATAGTCTCTCCTATGGTCCTCAGTTTTCTCATCTTTAAAATGGGAGGCTAGCTTAGCTGACCTCAGATGTCTTGCCTAACTCTAAAACTACAATCCTAAGTATGGGTCTTCCATATGAGAAACCACTTTTGATCAAATGATAAAAACACTATCCATATTGTCACCAAAGCAGCAGGTTCTTTGGATATTGCAAGGATTATTTGTTATAATGAAAGAAAGTACCATGTCATTATAGCACAATGGCCAGGATGATATAAAAATTCTATCCTCTGTCATACTACAGTTCATCTAGGTAGCAATATTCTATTACACCAAGATATAATGACTTTATATAAGAAAGATAAGTTAATAATAAGCATTGACTATCTTTCCCTGTCTATATATTTGCTTCAAATAAGACATGATTGAGTCATTGATATATAGATAGACATCTCGAACTATAGTTCAACAAGGAATTCAGTTCAGATTCAGTGCTTTGCTGTTATCAGGGCTCTGTGGTTAAGTTCCTTTAGGCCATCTGCTGTAAGACAAATTACTATCCAGGATTAGCTGTATTGCTCTGAAAAGACTAAGAGATTTTACTGTTCCAGGGAATCACTAAAGAAAGCCGCTTCCTGACTTTCCTGTTGCTAGGCTTTCTTTTAACTTCTTGTGTTCTGGAGTTTAAGGATATGCCTGTACTGTTCTTAGCCAGACAGCATTTTTACTACACTATGTACACAAATATAATATAAAGTCTTCACTTGTCACAATTATCCATTGTCTTCGCGTGCCTTGCCACCTTCCACCCCCATTCTCTAAAGTTGATACTTTGTTTTTGTTTTGGGGTGGATCTTTTTTGCTGTTTCGTTTTTAATTTTTTGGCAAGCTTCTTAAAATCCTGAGGACATAAGCTACACTGTGTCAATGTGGCTTCGGGGTCTAACATCAGTAAATGTCACTGAAGTGTCAGCTCCTTGCATCATAGCCGAGGTTCATTTCTCAGCATTGACAGTGATGCTTATAGTGGATAAGGATTGGAATGGGCATATTTCCAGATCTTAATTACATCAGGCATAGGGATGAAGAACAGCGTTTTTTTTCCTCAAGGGGAGGAAAGGGGAGGGCCATGCTGAATTTGGCCATCCAAATGCATCCCCATTTATTGGGAGATAATAGGATTAAGTTAAGCTATGGGACTTCCATGGCTGATGCTGCACTGCTGGCTTCAGCAGGGGTCTAATAAGGATAGATATAATTGGGTAAATGGTGAATAAGAATGAGAAAGTACAGCGTATAAGCACAGTGCTTACGAACAAATAATGACAAATTGGATTCTGTCCAATATCAGCAGAGTCGGGTAGAATCTTGCATCCCATGCTGAATTACAAGGTGTGACAGATATCTATCTTTCTTTTTGCCTAACTTGTCCCAGCTTAATGTCAGAAAGTATCCTCTCAAGTTTAAACAGGGTCTTTTAATACTGTTCATCTCCAATGAAATCAGAACTGCTCAGCAACATGCAAATCGGGTTAAAGAGGTGCAGTAAATTACGCTCCTAAAACAAATGTGACACAAATTAGAATTTGAATCTTTGACCTATATCCATTTACAGAATTTAGTTTATTAACAACTGGAAATTTATTTTTTTTTGCTTCATTCACCTCTCTAAGAGGAAAACAAACATATGACATAGCCCCAACAGGAGTAATTAATTAGATCATTGGCTAACATAGATTTGAAGAGTTTATTTAAGTGCAATCAT
Source organism: Bettongia penicillata ogilbyi (assembly GCA_023548195.1). Taxonomy (NCBI): domain Eukaryota; kingdom Metazoa; phylum Chordata; class Mammalia; order Diprotodontia; family Potoroidae; genus Bettongia; species Bettongia penicillata. The sequence continues at coordinate 9,471,599 of JAJHZJ010000447.1, read as the reverse complement.
ATTCGGTATTTATTTATTTTACTTAGGGGGAAGGGAAAAAGGGTCACATTGTTCTAATGTGAACTTACTTCACAAGAATCTTTCAGAAATATCCCAAAAAAGGATATACACAAAGAAACAGTGATCTACCTTCAGTAAAGTAAAAATGTCATGAGCACATTTCATCTGCATTTGAACTTCACTTAGTGTAAACAACAAGAAAAAACAAAGGCTGTTACTCTGCTTGTGGGTTTCTTTTTTTCCCCATATACATAATGAGATACTCACATAAGGAAGAAAAAAGCAACAAGAGAAGAAACTAAAGAAAATAAAGCGGTCAGAAAGAGCAATCTACTAAAATAAGACATAATTAATATAGAGATCAGTACAAATAATACACCCCAGACATTGTTTATCAAAACATCAACCATGTCTAGAGAGTGGTCCTGGAAGGTCTATGAACCCAGAGGAAGCTAAAAAAAAAAAAAGATTAAGTGACAATTTTCTTTGAGTGCTAAGTATTATAATCTAGAGAAGGATTTCCAAAGAAATAAAGAGTGGTTAAAATATAACCACTCTTCATATTCTTTACCGATTCAAATCCTTAACTAATAAGAGATTCTACTGTAAATGGAAAAGTCCAAGCTATTCCATCTTTCAAAAACTGATGGCAAAGGAAATCAGGTCCCCAGGGGGTGATTATGTAGAAAACAGAATTTTATTCTTTTATGCTAAGAAACATCATGGTATATCATAATGGGAGTCCCTGCCAAATATCTTTAGACAAATAACCTAAGAGTTTTAATGACAAGCTCTATAAAAACGCTAGGGATGGGTCATCTTAGCAAAATTTCACATGGTGCTTTTATGTTGGAAAATTCCAGCCAGCCCAGCAGTCAGATATGCCCCTTAGCTTGAGTTCCACTGGCTTTCAGAGTGAGAATTCATTTTCAGCCTGAGGCATAATTTACCACCTAGTGGTTCAGGGTCTCTCCCATATGGAGTAAACTTTCATTAGTTAAAGATTTGAACAGGTAAAGAACATGAAACGTGAGTATTCAATAGTTATATAAATTCAACAAAAGTTGTTGTGCTAAATATGTGTGCTAGGCAAGGGGGAAGTACAAAAAACAACTTGCCATAGTACCTGCTTTTAAGTAGTTTACAATCTAGTAAGGAAGATGAAGAATGCATATAAGCAGAAAGAACCTGCATAGGGCTATAGTAGTGTCCATGAAAGGTAAAAACATAGCTAGTGCGGTGAATGGGGGCAAGGAATGAGTCTCTTTCCAAAATGTAGGCTCTCGGAGGAACTGACCAGTTCGGGAACAGGCTTGGTGTGTCAGGTGGATGATTCAGGATCAGGAGAGCCCAAGGTGCAGAGGAAAGTGCCAGGGTAGGACTACAGCACGGACATATTGTTGAAGTCTAGAAAGTCAGAATCTACCATCTGAGTACAACCTAAAGCTATGAGTGAAGGGCAGAAGCAGTGAAATGCATACTATTTTTAGGGAGCAATAAGTAATGATAGTTTGGTTGGAACAGAAGATATATAAAAGGGACTAGGGTCATATAAAGCTTAGAGTAGAAAGTTGCAGTCATATTAGAGAGAATTGTAAATGTTGCATTCAGCAGCCTGGATTTTATTCCACTAGCGGTAGGGAGCCATTGATGTTTTTTGAGCAGTAGAAGGACAATATTTACATATTATGACTAGCACTCTGGTGGCAGCTAGCTGGCACAGTGGATAGAATGTCAGACCAGGAGTCAGGAAGACTCATCTTTGGGAGTTCAAATCTGGTCTAAGACACTTACTAGATGTATGCCCCTGGGCAAATCATTTTGCACTGTTTGCCTCAGTTTCCTCATCTGTAAAATGAGTTGAAAAAGACAACACCAAACTAGCCCACTATCTTTGTCAAGAAAACTCCAAATGGAGCCACGAAAAGTCAGACACCACTGAAACAACTAAAAGCAGCAACAAATCTAGTGGCAGAGTGTTGGGGGTATTGATTGGAGCAGAAAGACCCCAGATACCATAAAACTGTGATTAATGCAAAAGACCAGATAAAGGGTAAGGGTAACAGAGAAAACAGGAAGGAGGGGATGAAATTAGAGAAAATTTGAAGACAAAACTAATGGGACTTTAGAACACATTGTGTGGGGATGAAGGGGAGGTGATGAGAAGAAACAAGGAAGCCTGAGGTTTCTAAAAAAAAAAAAAAAAAAAAAAACGAACTAGTGTGAGGATGGCAGTATCTTTAATATAAAAGAGAGATGTCAGACTAGCTAATATTTCAAATATTTCCAAGGTTATAAATGAAACATTATAGTATTCTAAAGTCAATGTAGCTTTAGCTACGTTGAAGCAAAATGAAGAGCAGAGCTGATGACCTGCCATCAACGAACATGCAAAATCTTCTGGATCTTTCTTTCACTCTCCTTTCCACCTCTCTCCCTCTGTCTCTGTCTCTCTGTCTTTCTCTGTCTCTCTCTGTCTCTCTCTGTCTCTCTGCCTCTCTCTGTGTCTCTGTGTCTCTCTGTCTCTGTCTCTGTCTCTCTCTCTCTCTCTCTCTCTCTCTCTCTCTCTCTCTCTCTCTCTCTCTGTCTCTCTCCGTCTCTCCCTGTCTCTCCTATTTTATTTCTTTCTCTCATCTGCTCATGTTTGTTCCTTGTTCCCTTTCCCCTATTCATCCCTTCTCTCTCTGTCTCTCTCTGTTTCCATCTCTCTGTCTCCCTCTCTGTCTCTCTCTTTTTCTCTCTCTGTCTCTGCCTCTCTCTGTCTCTCTGTGTCTCTGTGTCTCTCTGTCTCTGTCTCTCTGTCTCTCTCTGTCTCTCTGTCTCTCTCTGTCTCTCCCTGTCTCTCCTATTTTATTTCTTTCTCTCATCTACTCATGTTTGTTCCTTGTTCCCTTTCCCCTATTCATCCCTTCTCTCTCTCTCTGTTTCCATCTCTCTGTCTCCCTCTCTGTCTCTCTCTTTTTCTCTCTCTGTCTCTCTGCCTCTCTCTGTGTCTCAGTGTCACTCTGTCTCTGTCTCTCTCTGTCTCTCTCTCTGTCTCTCTCTCTCCTATTTTATTTCTTTCTCTCATCTGCTCAAGTATATGTTTGTCTCTTGTTCCCTTTCCCCTCTTCACCCCTTTTCTCTCTCTCTCTCCCTGCTTTTCTTTGGCTAATTGACCATATCATAGAACTACCAAGTGCATTTCAACATTTACTTTACTTATAGTACAAATTAAGAAAAGTATGCCTAATATGCAAAGGGGACACAAGTGATAAACCAAGTGAATTTATTATAAAAAGCATAAACAATTTTAAAATAGATAAGTTGAAGAGCTTAAAGTCTTCTAAGGAAAAAAAGACAATGCAGTGGCTTTTGCTATGTGACTACTGGTGTTTCCGTTTTTCTCCTCTCTCCCCTCTCTTCCCTCTCCCCTCGTTATGATTAAGCGGCCCCCAACGGGGAATGTGTTGACCACTTGACTTAGTTGAAGCTGATGCATTTGCCCATCAAATTAGGCTCATCAGTCGGGGCATACCTTTTCTGTTATACCCAACTAAAGGCTTATAACAAGCATGAGCCTATAGTACATGTTGCTGTGAAAATTATGACATTTATTATTAAAAGAAATCATGATATATGTTTATATGTGTGCGCGTATTTGTATGTGTGTATAGTAGAATGAGTGTTGTATTGGCAGTCCAGAGAGACAGTTTCTAATGCTGCCCTTACCAATTGCCATTTGTGTTTTCTTGGGCTAGAGCAACCTCTCTGAGTGTTACTCCCTTCATCAATAAAGCTGTGATAATACCTGTAGTATTTATTTCCTGGGGTTGCTGGGAGAAGCTAATGAGATAGTGTGTGTAAAATGCTTTAGGAACCCTTAGATATGTCAGTTATTATTATGGACTCTGATGGGCTCCAAACATTTTTGATTATGCACCTTTATTATTGACAAACTTTTGAGAAAGCAGCCCCAATATCCATATATTTTTGGTGCATATATATGTATATATGTGTATATACATATAGCACTACTTTAACATATTATATGTTATATTATATTACAAGCATACACAAACATGCATTCAAAGAGGCAGTTATAAAGATGAAGTAAATATCTTATTTATAATGGTACAAAAATCTTTTCTCTCTGTGAATATTTCTAATCGTATTTTAGTGAGAAAACTATAATCGAATATACTCTATCTTAAAAAAAAAATCTTGGTTCCATACAGTGATAACAGCTATTTAAAAGTGTGGTTCAGTTTATTTTGACTATTGTGGCTGAAAAAAAGATAATTCATGAAGGTACAGAGATATAAATTTAAAAAAATAAATTAGAAAATTGTTTCTAAGTTTTCTCAAATATGGGAGTCTTTAAAATCAGTAATACACATTATTTTTGGCAGCAAAAACTTTATTTTACATCTCATCTTGATAACTTTGTACTATTAAAAGCTAATAATATACATAGGGCAAGGTACTAGGCAAAAATACTGAACATAAAACCATATTTGAAATAATCTTGATCACTTTAAATTTTTTGTCCAATTCCTTGTCTTATTTATTTAGATTATTGTTTTTAACTTCATAATGTGACCAATGAAAAGCTCAAATTCTGAGTAGCAGGAGGATCATTGCTATTTTCTCATTGCTTGTACTTGCATCATTAGCACTGACTTCAATCTGAGGTTTCTTTATAGGAATCTTTTAAAGCAATTTAACATCCCTGGTCCTCGGTTTCTTCATTGGTGAAATGAGATTGTTGAACTAAACTTGGCCCGTGAGATCCTTCTCAGTTCTAAATCTAGCATATTGCTATGAGACGATTATGAATTAGGAATTATGCCAAAGAATAGATATAGAGACAAGTGACCTGTTTTTCTTCTAAGTTTTCTGATCACGGATTCTAAATAGATTTAAAAAGTGACAATTTTGAAAAAAAATAAGTTCTGCAAAATATAAAAGGTTCATTCAAAAGCTAGACCACTTGTTGGGATGTTGTTGAAGTGGCTTCATGCATAAGGCCAAGAGTTTACGTTCATTTTCTTTAGCGGTACAATTCTATGTTTTTGTTTCAGAGAAGCAACATAAACTTTGTTGTATTTAGTCTACCAAGGTAGCCTAGCTGGTTGTCTTCTTTTTCAAAGATGATAGACTGTAGACTCGTTGAGAGCGAAACTGTTTTTCTCTTACCTTTTATTTGTGCTCCCAGAGGTTAGCAGAGTGCCTAGCCTACAGTAAGCATTTAATAAATGCTTCTTCACTGACTGCTAGTGCCTCTCCATTCCAGCTAAAATTTATATATGTATATAAAATGACACATATTATATATATATACACATATGTAATATATTGTATATGTGTATATATACATACATATATGTTATATATAATTACATATATTATCTATATTATAGATTGTACATTATATATAATTTGCATATATATTAGATATATTATATTATATTGCATTGTATTACATTACATTATATTATATATAAATTACATATATTGTAAATTACATATATTATAAATTATATACCTATGAATTACATATTTTATTTTATATATAAATGTGCATATACATATACACATAGAAACATACATATATTACACATATATATTTCTTTTGTACATATTTTTTATCTTCTTATCTATATATATGTTATTTCCACCAAAAGAATGTAAGCTCTTGAGGTCAGGGACTGTTTTATCGTTTTTGAATCCCCAGCACCGGTGCGAAGTAGGTGCTGAATAAAAGCCTTCTCAATGAATGAACGGAATTTTTTTTCCTGGACTACAGTTTTGAACTTACATGAATCCCTATCCCCAAATAGTATCTAGAAAAGAGATCATCAGCCGAGCACTGATGAAGTGCTTCCTATGTTCCAGGCACTGTGATAGAAAGAAGGGCAAAAAATATTTCCTTCTCTCAAGCAACTTACTTTCAAATGGAGAGTCAACATACAAATGACTAGGTTAGTACATGATATATACAGAGTAGATGAAAAGCAATCCAGTGACAAAGGCACTAGCAGTTGAGTGGACCAGGAAAAGCCTCCAAACAAAGATGGGATTTGATTCGACCTTAATAAGTAATGTCCTGAGTATGGCAGACACTTGACTGATGATGAGAGATCATTGTGTCAAGGGAACCATCAGGGGATGGAAGTTTAAAGGGTTTTTCCACTAGAAAATTGATATGTTGTTAAGAAGTAATAACTTATAAAAACTGACTTGCCTTCCCCTTACCACTTCCCATGTTTCCCCTCTTTGAGCTAGTAGGACCCATTCTCTACCCTTAAATGCCCTTGCTCCTACAGCAAAAGGAAATTCTCCCTTTCTTCAAAATTCAGTTTAAAATATATCGCTACCAATCTAGGAAGTCATTCTGGACTAGTTTGGCCTATCAATCAGTAAACATTTATTAAGCACCTACTATGTGCCACGCACTGTGGACTCTGGGGATGTTTCTCGTTTTTGCTGTTTTTGAGCTGTTTCAGTCATGTCTGACTTTTTGTGAGCCCATATGGAGTTTTCTTGACAAAGATACTGGAGTGGTTTGCCATTTCCTTTTCCAGCTCATTTTACAGATAAGGAAACTGAGGTAAACAGGGTGAACTGACTTGCCCAGAGTCACATAGGTAGGAAGTGTCTGAGACTGGATTTGAAATCTACATCATCACCCAATTACCACTGTGCCACCTGTCTAGGAATACAAAAAGATGCAAAAGTTAGTCACCATGTACTCCCCACAGTATTTTTGCATTTCATATAAAACACTTTAAAAATGTTTTCATTTATCGTACAGTGAATGTTAATTTATTCATGCCTGTCCTTTCACTTCCATTAGATTGTAGTACCCTTAAAGGAAGAGAGACTATTTTGTATCCATCCTTTCTGTAGTACTTATTAAGGTCTTTGACAAACAAGTACTTTAACTGTAAATGTTGCTGACCAAATGATTGACTACCGGATTATAGTATACACTATAGATAGCAATTATTCTTATAAGAATAATAACAATCCTGGCAAAGGACATTTTTTTTACCTTTAAAGAAATTTATAAACATGAATTAATTAACTCTAAGAATTTCTCTGTGTATGCATGTATGTGGAGGAGGATGGGACTTGTTGATGATAATGCAAACAAATTTAAGGGAAACTGGATCTTCAAATAATTGTGGTAGATAACGAAATAATTCAGTATCACATTAAAGATCTAGGAGAAAAAGTAAACTAGAGCATATATAGGGAATGAAATTGAAATTTTAATGACTGAAAAGCTCATTCTCTCAGAAAGTTCAGCCCAGAGTATACGTAAAAATGTTTGTGGGGAGTGGGGTAGAGAGGGAAGAAAGAAAAATCCAGACATGATTTTATTGGTGTGGGAAATTCCAAGCTTGCAAATTCCTTCCACCAATGAAGAACAGAGTCTCACCTGTAACTTAGCCTTAAATACCCACCTGGGACCCTTAGATGCTAAACAACTTACCAGTGATTCCTCAACTACTATGTTCCAGGGGGAGGGCTTGAACTAAGCTCTTGACTTACATTCCAATGTACCTATTACTGGTTAACTTTTGCTAGGTAAACTAGTGTTCTTTTAAAATTAAAATTTCTTCTTACATCTTGATTTTATCCATATTGCATGCTTATAGCTATGCACAATCATTAGGGATAGCAAGAAATACCAGACCATAGATACTTCTCTCTAGTGTTTATGTTTTAATGGTCAAGGCAACATAAAAATAACCATGTGCATAAAAGGTATATGCAGTATAAGTGGAAAGTAATCTCAAAGGGAAGGTACCAGGGGAATTTGAAGGATGCAAATGAACTCTTGCCAAAGGTGGGATTTGAGCTAAGTCTTGAAGGAAGCCAAGCAAATTAACAGTTAAAGAGATAGAGCATTCTGTGAACAGGGGATAGCTGGTGAAAAGGCATGGAATTGAAAAATAGAGTTCTGTGAATGAGGAGTAGAAAATAGTCTGGTGCCTTTGGACCATAGAGTGCCTGGAACCAATTCAAGTCAGCAAGAATTTATTAAGCACCTCCTATATGCTAGGCTCTGTACTAAGGTGATATGAATGCAAAGAAAGAAAAACAACATTCCTTGCTGTTATGGAACTCTCAATTTAATGGGAGCAAGAATGAGCAAACAGCTATGTACAAAGAATATATGTAAACGATAAATTAGAGGAAATCAGCAGAAGGAAGGCACTACATAAAGGAGATCAGGAATGACTTCTTGTAGAAAGTGAAATTTTAACTGGAACTTGAAGAAAGCCAAAGAAGGCAGAAGGCAAAACTGAGAGGGAAAATATTCTAGGTATGAGGAAGAACCAATGAAAATACACCAAGGAGAGATGGAGAAAAGTGTGAAGAGGTGGGAAAGATAGAAAGAAGAAATGTTACGTAGGACTTTAAATGTCATTTGACCTGGAGGAAATAGAGAACTTTTAGAGCTTATTGAGCAATGTGGATGACATTATCAGACCTGCACTTTAGGAAAATCTCTTGGCAGCTGAGGAATAGGAAAATATTTGAAATACAAAGACTACTTGGAAGGCAGTACTTCATGTGAAAGGTGGTGAGGGTCTATACAAGAGACATGGATATGTAATTGGAGAGAAGGAAAAGTATGTGAGAAATAAGAAGAAAATGGAAAAATTGTATTTGGCAATGGATTAGATATAGAGAAGAGTCAGAGAATTACAGATGACATCAAATTTATGAATCTGGGTGACTGGGGGAATGGTGGCACCCTTGACAATCAATAATAGAAAAGTGTAAAATAAAAGAATAAAACCAAAAGATGTTTTGGGAAAAGATAATGAGTCCTGTTTTTGATATATTGAACTTGAAATGCCTCAGGAACATACAATCAAAATGGTGGAAAAGTCAATAATTGGTGATTCGGGACTGGAGTTCAGGGAAGAGGACTGTGGCTGAAAATTTGGATCTGAGAATCATTTGCATAGAGATGCTAATTGAACACATTTGTATGCCACCTCAGCTCTTTCTGTTGTTTTTCAGAATGTAGATTCAAGAATTAAGATTCTGACCACTGTAAATGCTCTGACTCTTTTTCTCCTTTCTGCTAGAAATTTTCTCCTATCTCTAAGATCTCCCTGCTAGTTCCTTCCATTGAAACCAGTGTCCTACCCATGTCCTTTCCCTTCTCTCCCTCAATGTTAAGACTTAACAAAAATGACATTGACAAATAATCTGTGAGTTGACTAACTTCCAATAAAAACCAACTGTGATAGTTTCAACCGTTTCACTGGTTAGCTTGAGTAAATAACTTCAACACTTGAGGACTCCATTTTCTCCTCTGTAAAATGGACTAGCTAAACTCCAAGGATATTTCCAAGATAAAAGGTTCTGTATTGAAATGGCTTGAATGAGAGGACTTATCAAATCAGTTGGAATCTTCCACCTTGCAATACTGTACACTTGCGAGCAATATGGAATAAATGAAAATATACTGGAGGTCAGAGTACATTAATTCCGATCCCACCTCGGTAGCTTAGTACAACAAATCACTGAACTTCTCTGGTCTTCAGTTTCCTCATTTATAAAATGAGGGGGCTGAACTCTGAGATTCTTTCTAGTCCTATATCTTATTGATCCTAATGAACCTAGGTGTCATTCTGGATATGCTTTATTGTTGGTATAGATTTTAGAAAGATATAAGAGAGTAAATTGATCACTTCTCCACTTTTCAAAGTATGTTTCTTATTCACTTTCAGAAATTTTAAATCTCTGTGATGTTAGTCCATTTTTCATATTAGATACCTTATATAGTCTGGCACACCCACAAAAAACCCCCAACAAATAGAGTAATACCTCTCTGATGGCACCGAACAATTTTCAAACCACTTTTGCTTCACATCAAAAGCCTTCATACATGATGTTATAGTATCACTTGAATTCTCAAAATTTCTGAAGTGCTTTTTTAGTCCCTCAACAATTAGATCTGAGAAGACGGTGGAAAACAAAAAGCCTCTCTGTATTGGCTAAGCCTTCTTCAAACATTGAATGATCTTTGATTTCAATAGTATGAGTATTTCCTCTACAGGTATAGGGCATAACTCCTCTATCTCTTAGAAAATATATTAATGAATTGCTATGGCCAAAATACTTTAGTGCCTTTTGGCCAACTCTCTCTAATGATGCCTCAAGTCTATCAGTGAATAAATCTATGCCTAATTTGGCATGCAAGTCCTGACAGAGTTTACCCTCTGTGGGTACTGTCTTTGAAATCCACAGGTTTTTTATATACCATATCAGAGTGGGCATCAGGGTAGGAAGCATTATGAAAGGATAGTATGTTGAAGTGGAATGAGTACAGAATTTGTTATCAGAGGATTTTGGTTCAAATCCTGACTTTCCTACTTGGGCAAGTCAATTGGCCTTGGGGTTTTCATTTGTAAAATCAGAGGTTCTGAGACGAATGCCTCAAGGATGCTTTCCAGGTCTAAATCCATGATCCTCTGGTATTGACTGACATCAGTCTAAATTATTTCATTCACAATTCAGATTTTCATACCTTCAGGTAAAAGCTCAAATCCTTAATATATTATGGAGTGTTGGTTTTTAAAAGACTAATTTGTAAAGGAATCTAATGGAACATTTTTCAAAATGATATTTTCTTAACACATGCAGCAGATATTATTTTGCAATTTAATTGCCCACTTAAATTTTGTTTCATATTTCTTTGCTCCTTTAACTGAGTCTTGGGTGTAATAGTTGGAATTAGTAGATCATCTTTCTGAGATGATACTTTCTAATTATGGTTATTTGATAAGCATTTCACACATCCTCACCCATATATCACATAAAATCAAAAATAAGTGTTTATCAATAGCAGTTTAATCCCAAATGGAAGCTTTATTTAAAATAGCAAGGACTTGATTACAGAAGCGACTAGATTAGAAATGAGATTTACAAGTGGCTAGAGGGAAACATTTAAATACTCTTGCTGTGGCAAATTACCATAGTTTTTAAAAAGATGTAAAATATGATTGAACTGAGGATATTCTCTATGATAGCCTATTATTGAATTGCACATTTTGGGGTAATCACCTCTTCAATTGTTTAGAGAAACAGTTTGAACATCTCCTGTTCACCACTAAAAGGTCCCCATTGCCCATCTTGTAGCTAACTATGCCTTTAGTGGGAAACATGAGGACAGAAAATGCAGCCCTTGATTTTAAGTAAAACTGAACCGCTCAAGCTCACTCCCCCACTACTCAAAGATCCAAGTCTATTAGAGTTTCTAAAAGATATATCTCTATAATAAAGCTTTTGTGTAGATCTCATATATGTCCTAACAGACCCAGTGATTTAGATAATGCCATATACTTTGCAAAGTGCTGTCTCAACTAATTCTATTTTATCACAACCTTTTGATAGATGCTGTTACCATTTGATAGATTAATATTTTACTACAATAACTATATGTTTTGACATTGTATAGACTAAATTTAGGGCAGCTAGATGGTGCAGTTGATAGAGCACCAGTGCAGGAATTAGGAGGACCTGAGTTCAAATTTCATCTCAGACACTTGACACTCACTAGCTGTGTGACCTTGGGCAAGTCACTTAACCCCAGTTGCCTCATCCTGATGAATATCTGGTCACTGGATTCAGATGACTTTGGAGAAGTGAGGCTGGTGACCTGCACAGCCCTCCCTCACTCAAAACAAAGTCAAGTACAAGTCATGTCATTATTTCTCTGATGGCATGGTCTTCTTCGGCAACAAAGGACGAACACATACAGACACAGATATAAATATAAAGATTAATATGTAAATGTAATTCAAGCAATGATTTATTTTTTCACATAGGACTTGCACATATGTCTCATTTGATCCTCACAATGACCCTGTGAGGGGGTGCACTAATATTATCCTCATTTTATGGGAGAAGAAACTGAAAAATCAAAATGACTTGACTAAGGTAACAAGGCTAGTAAGTCACCGAGGCAGGCCTTGATTTGACCTCGGGTCTTCCTGGCACCAACACTAGGACTGTATCCATTGTGTTGCCTAGCTGCTTCCAAAAATTTAGGCAGGGAAAGGTGAGGGAAGGGAGGGAGAAGAGGAGACCTCCAAATGAAGCATCTTAAAATTGGTCTTTGCATTGAAAGATCTAGATTCAAATTCTGGCTCTAACACTCGCTCTCTTCAAGATCTTGGACAAGAATTTCTTTTTTTTAAATCTTTAGCTAATTTTCAACAATCACTTCCATAAGTTTTAAATTTTCTCTCCCTCGCTCCCTGAGATAGCATGCAATCTTATGTGGATTCTACACACACATTCTTATTAAACACATTTTCACATTAGTCATGTTGCATAGATGAATTAACACAAATGGGAGAAACCATGAGAACAACCAAACCAAAACATAACACAAGAATTGTTTTGTGTTGCGATTCCACAGTTCTTTCTCTGGATGTGGATGGCATTTTGCATCGAGTCCTTTGGGAATGTTTACAGTCCTTGCACTGCTATGGAGGGCTAAGTCTATCAGAAACCATCCTCACACACTGTGGCTGCTACTGTGTATAATGTTGTGAATCTGCTCATTTCACTCAAGAATTTCCTTTTTCTAAGCTTGGTTTCAATAAGGTCCTCTCCCGGCTACAGCGTTCTGGATTCTGTGATCTTGGCAAGCAGATACCAGGTGGCAACCCAGATCTTTTGGCTCCTAGTGCACTATTTTCTCCACTAAATCAACTTGTCCTCTTTAATCTGTGTTAAGTAATTAATCCCCTTTGTCAACAGACCAAATTTCATGAACTGAAGCTTCAATTTTTAATCTGCAGTTGTTGTGCCCTTAATTGCTCATAATGACCCATTGGTATGAATATTGGCTACTTTATGTCTTTAGATTTTAAGGTTCCTCAAACTTAGGTCTGACTGCAGCCTCCTAGCATTGTCCTACTCAAGGAACTCCAGGAAACTCGCTATCACTACTTCCAGACCCACATTGTCAGCTGCCTAATGGACATCTTTATGTAGATTGCTCATGGACATGTAAAGGATATCATGACATTCAAAACAGAAATTACAATATTTCCTCTCAAAACCATCCCTCTTTCGAATTTACCTGTTTCTCTTAAGAATAACACTTTTTAGTTACAAGTTTCCAAACTGGGAATTATCTCTGACTCTTCCCTCCCCCTCATGCCACAAATCCAATCAGTTGCCAAATCTTATCATTTCTACCTCCACAGCATCTCTATTAGCCATACCCTTCTCTCCATTCACAAAGTCTCTACCCTGGATCAGGCCTCATCACCCTTTTCTTGGACTATTATGATGATCTCCCAGTTGGTCTCCCTTTTCCTGGTCTCTCTCTTCACCAGGCTATTCTCCACACAATTTCCAAATTGTTATTTCTAAAACACAGATTTGACCATCCCACCCACTACTTAAAAATTTCCAATAACTCCCTATTGCCTCTGTTATAAAATACAAAATCTTCAATCTGGCACCAAAATTCCCCCCCAGTATGGTTTTCACCTGCCTTTCCAGTTTTATTATATATTATTCAAGTCACTAGTCTGGTTAAATTGACATATAATGCTTCACATTTAGAATATTCCATTTCCCACCATGGGGTCTTTGCCCAAGTGGGTGTGTCCCTTGTCTGGAATATATTTCTTCTTTATCTTGTAAACCTTTCTTGATGCCCTCACTTGTCTGTACCCTTAGGTTATTTTAATGACTTTCTATTACTTTATATATGCTTTGTAGGAAATCATTTGTGTAATCTGGCATACTCCTAATAAAATGTAAGCCCCTTGAAATCAGAAACTGTATCCCTAGTGCCTTGAACATAATTATTGGTGCTCAATAGATGTTTGTTGTTATGGAAGTCTGGTGTTCTTTCCATGCTGCCACCATTCACACCATGCATACATAGAGACAACATTCTGAAATTCTAGTCTTCCATTGTCTAGCTCCAATTTCAAGCAGCCCTTTCTTAGCATTTCAGTCAGAAGATGCAGACTGCCTCTTTGAGACATGGCCCCGCAGACATAATACTGGAGTGGACATCAGAGGATCAAGTCCTGATTTGACCCCTTCCTACGTCTCTAACTTTGGACAGGTGACTTTACATATTTTGGACTCAATTTCTCAATCATAAAATGAATGAATTGACCTCTAAGGTCCCTTCTAATGCTCAATTGATGAGACTCAAGCTAATTTTAGAAGGCAATCCTGGGATCCCTGCACACAAAGTGCTGTCTATTATACAAATAAACAGGAAAAAAAAGATACCCAAGATAAAGCCAGCATCCCACTCATAGTAAAGGGAAATATTCTGTCAAAAGCCATAATAGTAGAATTCAGCATTGAGATCTCTCCACTTTGGTAAAGACAAAAGAAGATATTCCAGGAGGCATCCTTGTAAATATGCAGCTATTTCCCAATGATACAAATGATCCCTTTAAAAAGTCTCAATTGTAACTAGTGAAAATGTGACAGCAACAATAGCTATGCTCTGAGATTTGCAAAGTATTTTACATCAACTGAGCATCCCCCAAAAGCTTTACGTAGTTCATCTAAGACTTCTGAGACATCCTTAATTATCCCATTTGATCATTCCAGGAGTCTTGTAGCAGATTCTCTTGTTGCCCCCATTTTACAGATAAGAAAACGAAATTAGCCAAGTGTCCTGAAGTGTCTGAAGCAGAATTTGAACTCAGATCTGTCCTAACTCCCGGACCAGGTCTCCCTCTGTCCACTGCATCACCTAGAATCTAAGTCCTAGATGCTTTAAAAAAAAAAAAAAAATTTCCTTCCCTGGGATCATTGTACGCACAGGATCAACCCTGGAGCTCAGGTGACAGCTTGTGGTCTTAATGGAGTACTTTGACTTAAGATAAAGATGTGTCTCCTTTTATGCCTTTTGAGCTTCAAGTTGCTCCAGATTGGGGATCTCAGAGTCCCTAGCTACCAGGAAGTGGGGAAAGAGAATCCCTGATTGTACATTAAACCTGAGGAGCTCAGGCTGGGTTAACAGTAGGACTCTCTTGTATGGCTGGCATCATTGTCGAAATGTGATTTTGCTTGAGTTTATATTCTCACTCCTTTGGTGCTATGTATGTTGAAAGGGTGCTTTACATATCGAAGCACTGTTGGAATGTGTAAACCACCAGCGGGTATAAGATGTGTGACTAGGGAGAGGGAATTTAGCTGTTCTTTTTTAAAAGATGTTCAAATTTAAAATCAGCCATGCTAAAAGTGAAGCTAGGCTTGCTTTCTGCTGATTGCTGGAGCAACCAGCTAGTTGTTTCCTTTGGCAATGACAGTAGAGTAACTCTGCTAAATTTAACTTTGAATTCCCCATGATCTTGAGTGTCAAGGAGGCTTTTTCTTTTTTCCTTTTCTTTCATGGACATCTGATGTACATCAAGGAACTGGACTGTAATTAATTTTTTTACTAGTAATAGATTCCCCCCAAACAACCTACTGAGAGACCAAACACAAATAATCTACCTGCAGTTTCTACCTTTTGTTTGATTAATTTTACAGTGCTTTTGTTTCCATGACATTAAGCTGCATACTGATATATAACAGCACACAACTACTAAGTCGACCAAGTAGAGATACCTTCATCAGAAGAGTTGCAGATTGAATACACAGGATGAGTATGTGCCAGTTGAAAACAGATGATTATTCCTGCACAGAAAATGCTGTATGTTGTATAAATAAATAGGAAAAAAAGATATCCTAGATAAAGTCAGCATCCCAATAATAGGGAATGGAAATATTCCATCAAAAGCCACAATGGTAGAATGCAGGCATTAAGCTCTTTCCACCCCGAT
The DNA here is from genome assembly GCA_023548195.1 of Bettongia penicillata ogilbyi. Lineage (NCBI taxonomy): Eukaryota > Metazoa > Chordata > Mammalia > Diprotodontia > Potoroidae > Bettongia > Bettongia penicillata. The sequence continues at coordinate 9,455,766 of JAJHZJ010000447.1, read as the reverse complement.
AAAGACAAAAAAAATATTCCAACCTTAGAACTCTTGTGGTTTGTCCCTATTTAAAATGGTGTCCTAATCATACGTGCTACCCTACTAATTTCTGCTTCCATCAAAAAACCATGATTTTGTTCTCTAGTCAGACTCATGTGACTATGGCCATTTCTAGTGCACCAAAATAACCTCCACATGACATGTTATAAATTGGCTTGCTTCAGAATAGAGGGAGATGATTAGATTTTGAGAGTTTCCCCGCTGAGTGGTACATGCCTGTTTGGTAATATTGTGTTATGAGTCAGAGACTCAGACAGAACGTAGAGGTCCAATCCAATACCTCAGCATTGTTGATCTGCTTTTTATTGATTTTTCATCTGCTCAAATCTAGAGCTCTCAGTAGATTTCAGGAACATTGTAGCCAAAGGTTGTGGATAGAGAAGTTTTAATTAGAAACCCATGGGGTTCAGCAAAACCATTAGCTCATTCCTTTTCTTTCAGGATGGGGGAGCAAGAGTTGCTTTTGTCGTATTCATGAAATAGGGTCTTTTTCCTCAAGGAAAAAAGTTATCTTTGTACAAGGCAAAGTCAGAGTAATAAGGTGTTATAGATTTTGTGTCTGAACATCACTGAAGACAGTGACTTTCCCTGTATACATTTGTTTCGTGGACAGGTAAACAATCTCATATTAAACATAGAGACATTTTGCCTATAAGTTTTGAACCGATTATTTGTCTGATCAATTTTTCACAGTCTTTCAATTTTATATTACTAAATAATTACCAAGTAGAGCCTTGAAAGAAAATTGCTAAATATTTTTATGCCATTGGAAATCACCCTCCACGAGCCAGTTTGCCCCCCTCCCCTTCCTCCTATCCTTAGCAGTTCCCTCTGTTCATTTTTCTTGTGGATCTGTTGAGCAATATATAGCAACACTGTAAGGGGGCTGCACTTCCTCACCTCACTGCTTTGTTAATACTGTCCATTAATCCAGAGCCATGAGCTTTTTCAGAGCTGGTTAGAGATTCCATATTTCCATGGAGTTTTGGGGAAGGGTGACAGCTTACTTACAGCCTCCGAAACCAGACCTCATTGGTTGTCATGTTATTTTTAATCCAGATAAAATGGAAGGGCATTCACATGAACTCAGAACCTCTGAAAGCAGGAAGTGTAGCCCAGGGACACATAATACAACGTATACGCAGTCATTCGATTGGCCTGAAAGGAGCAAAGAATCAATCCCTTTCTTATTTATTTGCTTTCTGAATCTTTTTACCAGAAAAAAAATGTATTAAGTCATGATTCTGGGGAGCAAACCCCTCCTTGGGAGACCCTGGAATAATACCGTGTAAGGGGCTGCTGTACCCAGCAACCTGTAAATGATCAGTAGTTAGGGACATTTGAAAAAGTCACAAGATACCAAGTTCTGAACTCTATGCAGATACATCCACATAAAGGTCTTTATTACAGCACCAACTGTTTTTATCTGGTTCTCTAATTTATCATTCCTTTATTTTTGCCTTGTATTTACTGTAAGTTCTATTTGCAAGAAATGAATTGTAGGAGTATAGTATTTTGGTACCTGGTGCCAGAGTTGGCAAACATATACCATGTCCTGAACAAATCTACTGAGAATAAGAAAGCAATTTCATTAGCATTTTTTACTTCATTTTTTAATTCCAGTGTCCCAGATGAAAATACAGAGTGATTTTGGTTCTTTTGACAGTATCCCATAATTTATGTTTATCTGATCCCTGTTCCCTACGAAGAAACATTTATATAGGATGGAGAAACAATTTACCCAAATGATACATCCAGTTGAGGATAAAAGCAAGATGAGAATTCACTCTTAGGTTCCTTGTCAGAAGCTATGCCATACAGCTTCTTCAAGAGAAAAAAAGTAGATGAGAAACTTATCACCACTATCATAACAGTGTTGAAATCATTTCTAGTAAAGGCTATCACGAACTCTCTGCTTCACCTTCAGAAGAAAGGTGTGATGAAAATTTGAGACAATATTATTAGTAGCAAAAGTAATAATATTTTGATCTCACCAAACCCTAAAGCACTGCTTGCAGAATAAGACTGTTAAACATGTTAATTTCTAAGTAATACCAAAGGACAATTCTAACAAAAAGAAAAAGAAAAAAAAGAAAAAAGGACCCCCCCATGTCTATAAAACCCCAAAGATAATTGAAAAGTTAAAAAAGTCAAATGACTTCCTGGAAGTTTACAAGTATCCTAAGGTGTGGCATGGGTTTCCCACCCCAGAGATAGTTTATTGACTCTTTGTCCCACCCAGATAGTGTGATGAGGAAAATGAAAACAAATCCATTTCCTTTCTCACAAACTCCACCAATTGAACACAGAGTACACTCCAGCTCAAGTTATCGAAGTTGTTGGACTTATTCAGAGAAGTATCTAATAGTCAAAGTCCCAGGTAAACAGCCCTCAGAGATTTGCACAGACAGGGTGATAATAGCACTCACTTAGGGATCTATGCATCCTTCAATAGAGGCATGTAACCCCATTAACATTATAGGACTTATACTCACATATCGATGGCAGAGTAAATCCTTAATTAGCAGCAAGAACTGTTATCACCCCCACTGTGATAATACCTCTGAAAGATATTTTCATGTAGCTGTGATAATAGGTGCATCTTTATTTATTTATTTAGAAAGCAGGGGTTCAGCATACAACGGAACATAGGCTTGAGGTACCTGCGACTGTCACAGGTGAAATGATTTTTGGGTTTTTGTTAAGGTAGCCTATGCCTGTGTCGGACTGAAGTAAATAAAGAAAGAGTTTCTTTTTTTAAATTCACTTGAAACTGGGGGATGTGTTACATGCATGCTCACCCACAGTGGGTAGCTTTGTGGTCTTTTTTTAAAAATTTAAATCCAGGATGGTTATCATTCTGCATAGATTTGCAGAAACTATTTACAGATATATAGCAATAGCACATCAAAAACGATTGTTACAATGCTTATGCTTCTAATATATAATGTGGATACGTTATCTATACTTCTAGATAGTCTGGCCAACCCTGGTAAGGTAAAAGACATGAATTGAAGAGATCTTTTTTCTAGGCGATGTGTTATTGATGAGTTGGCATTTGCCCTGTGGCTCTCCCAGAGGATTGCTTACATCTATTACTCACACACATCGATTGGTTAATTTGATAATTCTATCACCAATCAGCTTGTGTCTGACCTTTTGCCATGGCAATGATGCCAGAGTCTTCATTTTTACATTGCAGACCAGCTAGATTGACCTTTCTGAGGAGAATGTCAAGGCATCCCTTGATCTTAGCCTGTCACTATATTTGTTAGAATGACGATGTCCCTTAACCTTGATTTATTGTAGTTCAGCGTTCAAGATCCACATTTTGTTTATTTTAAAATATCCTAATGAGGTACCTGGCATCTAGGGAGACACGTCCATAATTAAAGACTGGACTTTTCAATGGGGACCCTTTTGTCACAGACTCCATCTTATCTGTCTTTTCTTTCATTTGAAAAATCTGATCACATTCTCCCCTGAAACTTCTCCCCCAGAGTCATTTTTGGTGGCAAACTGAAATCCTGAACCTTATTGTGGTGTGTGTGTTAAGCGGGTGGGGGGAGGGGGGGGCGGTTTCCTGTGTTTGCTTTCTTTTTGCCCTTTCTGAAATTGATGAACCTGACAAAGCCTGTTTAAATACCTTATTGAGATGGGGTGGTGGGGGAACATGATGGTGAAGGGCTGTTTGAAGGGTTACACTGCCACCCTGGCTCCTCTTAATTTATACTCTTGCCAGAGGGAAGAACTTGTCTTGATCAGGGGCGATTCCTTGGGGAGCAGTACAAGGGCATCACTTTGTGACATAGAAACTGTTGATTTGTTCTATAGTTCAACTGAAAGGCACAATGAAAGGGAATCTTGGCTTTCTCTTTACTGACTCTGTGTGTATGTTTACAAACTCATATGCCACACACATGTGGATATATATATATATATATATATATATATGTTATTTTCTATATTATATGGAAGTCAGGCAGCGATACCCTATAATTAAGGGTCTGTCATTATTCCATCTGAAAATAGGGGGAAGGGCTCCCGCCTTTGATTCCCCGGGACTTAAAAATCAGCCAAACCAATTTCCCCTAAAATTCTGAAAAATAAAATCTGTGCTCCCAGGATGAGAAGTTGTATGCCAAATTTCAGCCCGAAGCACATTTGAATGGCTGAGTTATAAACCTTTCATAAAGGGATGTTTTTGTCACTCACTAAAGATAAAAAGACTCCTTTTTTCAAAAAGGAAATTATCTAGGCCCATAGTCTTTAGTGGGAATTGTTGCCATTTATTTAAAGAAAACACAATTTTAAATGACTGGGTTTTTGAGGACTGAAAGCAGAAACTGTGCCTGAGCAGTAATTATGTTTCATAATTTTGTTTAGCAAGTATTACATATTATATGAATAGCATCGTCGTCAAAGTGATTAGCATTCATACTATGCAAAATTCTGCATATTAACAGCCCCACAGTAGTGTCCTACACACAATACATTGTAATGGCTCCAAATTATGTTGTGTCAGTCAGTGCGATGTTCCTCCTGCACAGATCCTGAAATGCAGCTCATTGACACAAAGCAAGGGGTGAGTAGACAGCCAGAATACAGCTCAATATCCAGGGACCAAAGAGCTTCAAAATAATAACCCCCCTCAAAGAAGGAAAAAACGCAAACCTCTAAAGTAATAAGGTTCCTACGAAGTAGTACTTGCAGTCGATCATCGGCAAAGCAAATAAAGAAGGTAATCTTTTTAGACCTGCAGTTCAAAATGTTGAAAGACTGGCAGTCTAGCCTTTCACATTCAATGTTGACCTTGAAATCATACAGGCAACTTACCTAGCACCCAAGTGCTCCGCTTGGAGTAAAGGGTAAAAAGCTAGACTGGAAACAGGGACTTTTCTTCTCCAAGTAAGGAACTGGAAACCCAAGGAATCGAGTAGCCTTGAGTTTCAGGGTGATAAAGATGCAGAAGGCACATAAGTCATGTTTATTATTCACCTTTCTAGCCAGTATTAGCAGTTTTTCAGCTTTGATTGTCATTGCAAAGTAAAGTTAGAGCACTTTTAGAACTAGTTCTTAGAGAAAGTTGTTTAACTTATGGGGGAAATGTAAAAAAGTAGTTTGTTGCAGTTTTGTTTTGACTTATTTTCAACAGTATTGAACCATTAGCCATCTTGGAAAAACTATTATGAGAAATTCTGTTGCTGTTGGTCAGTAATTTTTGAGTTCTGTCCAATTCTTCATCACCCCATTTAGGGGTTTTCTTGGCAAATATACTGTAGTGGTTTACCATTTCCTTCTCTGACTCATTTTACAGATCAGGAAACTAAGGCTAACAGGGTTAGGTGATTTGCCCAGGGTCACACAGCAAGGAAGTATCAGAGGCTGGATTTGAATTCAGGAGGATGAGTCTTCCTGACTTCAGTGCCAGTATGCTAGCCACTGCACCACCTAGTGTAACAGCAAAGACCCTAGCATACACAGGAGGGCCTTCTGTACAGGTTCTTAGATCTGCTTTCCTTTTTGGAAAAGGAACTTTTAGAACAACTTAAGGGGTCAACACTCTACTTTAATCAAGCACATACATCATTCACTTAGTTCAGGGGGAAAAGTCAGTACCCTGAACTTCAGAGAAAATACAAACAGAGAAATAAAGACCAACAGATAGGGCCTCCAACTGTCTGACCATAAGCAATAAATACATCACAGGTCAACAGACAGATCCAACTATCTGAACATTACATACATACATAGTTACCAGAGACAGAAGCACCAACATCTAGATTTTCAAAGCTGGGAGGCACCTTAGTGGTTGCCCATAGTCAAATCTAGCCAAACAAATACTTCCAATGAGTAAGCCCCAAAGTAAAACCTCACCTCAGAATATATATAGATATATATATATATATATATATATATATATATATATATATATATATATATATACACTTTTCAGAGTCAGAGGGCATTACAACCCTTGAAAATCAGTGCCTCATTAGAAATGAAGAAAAGATGTGGGCTTCCATACAAAACAAAAATAGGCAAGCCCATTAATGGGTAGAGAAGATCTTTAATTCTCATTAACATAATTAATATTACACCTAGACACCAATTTATGGGGCAAATGTAAAAAGCAGTTTGGTAGTATTTTGTTATGATTTGTTTTCAACAGTATGAAATCATTGACCACCATGGAAAAAAAACTAATATAACAAATGGTGGTGAATGGGAATTATTATTTAGTTGATAAGCATATGCTTCTATCAGTGAAATTCTTATTGTCACAGAATATTAGAAGTCAGAGGAATCATTTCTGTTGCTGTTTAGTCATTTTCCAGTTGTGTCCAACTCTTCATGACCTCATTTGGGGTTTTCTTAGCTGAGATAATGTGATTTGTCATTTCTTTCTCTAGCTCATTTTATAGATGAGGAAACTGAGGCAAATAGGGTGACATCACTTACTTGCCCAAGGTCATGTAGCTACTAAGTGTCTGGGAAGAGGAGTCTTTCAGATTCCAGGCCTGACACTCTATCTACTGCCACCTAGTCATCCCAGAGGGTTTGTGTGATCATCTAATCCAATCCCCTCATTTACTAGTCTATACTCAAACCTGAAGATTATCTAGGTAACCTTTGAGGTTCATTGTGTTTGTTCACTTTATGTGCTAATATATGGGGGAAATGATTCTGTTAAAAAAATGGAAGCTAAGACTGGGAGCATATACCTGCTTAATTTTGACAGGTTCATGCAGATTTTAAAATGCTTGTTCCAAGTCTTTAATAATATTTTTCCCTATTCTAGTCACCTCTTTTCCCTGCTACTTGCAAATGTGAGTAGATTTCACAACCTCATTCTTGCCAACACATTCTAAAATGGAGGTCTAAAATGGCTTTTGAGATCTCATATCATTTAAAGGCTGGTAAATCCTTGAGTTCCATGTAAAGTGGCAGTGGCCAAATTCTAATTGATTCTAACAGAAGCCATACTTGCATGATTTTCAATTGGTTATGGCTCTTGATTCTGCTGAAATAGGGGGCTGGCATTTGGTCACACAGTTTCCTCTGCCTAGAATGTCATGATGTGGAGGCTGACCCTAGATTCCCACTAGTGATGCCAGTAAAACACAAGTTCTGGCAAGTCCCACTAAGCTGGAAAGGCTCTGAGTGTGGGCTTAGTAACAGATTGAATTTCTGTCATTTGAGGACAGATGAACAAAGTTTGAAAGGGCTGATAATCAAAAGATTGGCCATCAAATGAAGATTTCATTTTTTAAAACAGGCTGGCCACTATTTTTCAGTAAAGCTGTCTTCTTGATCACGGAGGGGTAAAGATTTCTTTGAACTAGATAGTACTCATCCTAACAAAATTGTGGATCCTTGAAGTATTGGAAATACTATAGGACAAAAATTTTGACCAAATTAGAGGTCGACACCCCTTCTCCCTGGTAGTGCCTTATAGTGCTTTCAGGCTGTAAAAAATACATTCAGTCCAAGAATTTCATCTCTTATACTCTAAAATATTTTACTTCCATTTTGGCATTCTTTTTCATCCTTTTTTTTTAAATTAACTGAAACTCAGCATGTTCAAAACTGAAACTATCATCTTTTCTCCCATTTCCCTCATTCTGACTTCCCTCACCTGTCTTCTGGATCTACTCCCCTACTCTTTCATATAGCCAAACTGTCTTTCTCACAGTTCCTTACATACACTATTTCCCATCTCTGTACCCTTGAATTGGCCTTCCCCAATGCCTATAAGTCATTCCTTCCTCACTTATAACCCTTAGAATTCTTTTCTTCCTTCAATTTATTTGAATTCTATTTCTGAATATACTTATATTCATCTTATCTACCCCAATAGAATGTAAATTCTTTGAACGCAAAGATTGTTGTCTTTTGTATTCCCAACACCAGCACAATTTCCTACCTGGAGCCCTGCCTAATAAATGCTTGCTGATGGATTGATTTATCCTAACTAGTCTCCCTGTTTCCAATCTTTCCCTGTTTTAATGTCTTCTGTCCATGGCTCTGTTATAATCTTCCAAAGATCATTTATGGTGTTGCCCTTTTCAGAAACCTTTAGGTTGTATACATTACCTACAAAGGACAAATCAAACTCTTTAACCTAAGATTCAAGGCCATTTACAATGCAGATGCCCACCTACCTTTCCAGCCTCATCATGGATTGTTACCCTTCACATGCCCTAACCTCCTTTCAGAAAGGATTACTCGCTGTTGTCAAAGGACTCTGTATCCCCACCACCATTCCTTTGCTTTCTCTGAAATGCTGCCCTGGGTTCTTCCAATGGAAACCCTACCCACCTTTCAAAGTCCAGTTTAAATGATTCATTCAATTTTGCCTTCCATGACAGATCCTCACCCCAGCCAGTTCTCATAACACTTTGCCTATACATCTTCTTTAACATTTAGCATAGTCTCACCTAGACACAATCTCTCCTATCAAATTAGAAACTCTTCACAAAAGATTCATCTTTGACAGTGGTGCCTAGGACAGTGCCTTGCATGTATGAGGGGTCTAATAAATGCTGTTTGAATTGGCTTCCCAAGTATCTCTACCCTTTGCTTCCTGGTAGCCATTTTGCTGAGTTTAGGCAATAGATACAAGGAAATGGACGTTCTGCATTTCTTTTCTTCTCTATCCCTCCATCCTGAATGGAAATGTGTGTGTGTGTGCATGCTCACACGTGGCACACAATACAGCAGCTAGATGACTCAGTGGATGGAAAAGTAGACCTGGAGTCAGGAAGACTTGCATTCCAATCTGGTCTCTGATGGTTACTAGCTGTGTGACTCTGGGCAAATTGCTTAACCTCTGTTTGCCTAGGTGACTCAACAATAGAATGTTGGGCCTGGAGTCAGGAAGACTTGAGTTCCAATCCAACCTCTGACACTTACTAGCTATGTGACCCTGAGCAAATCACTTAACCTTGCACTGGGGAAAGAAATGGCAAACCACTCCAGTGTCTTCGCCAAGAAAACTGAATGGACAGTAAAGTTGTAAAGGGTCACAAAGAATCAGACATAACCAAACAATCACAATATGCATGCAGCACCAGTTCCTGCTTTGGTTAGGTGGGTTAGGAAACAACAAGGAGTACAGGAATCAAACGTTTCCTATACATTGTCCCCCACTGTTATTGTTCCTGTTAGCATACAACAAGGAAACTTTAAGTATCCCATGCTAAGGAAAACCTACTACATCTTCTGGTGATAATGGATAGAGGAAGGAAATTTGGGAGAGCCCACTGAGTCAGGGATCTAGAGAATCTGAAATGGCTAAGCTTTAAATAGCATTACTCTTATGAAAGAGGTTTAAAAATCTAAGGTGTAGGCAGATGGAATTGCTGAAAATTCCAGAGCATCACCCCAGTTTAAAGTATTAGTATTATTGCACTTAAAATTGTCTGCATTTACTCACTGATTATATTTCCTGCAGCACTGATTGTCCCTCTCCTCCCCCACCACCACCTAGCACGTACTCCATCCTCACCTCCACCATTTGTAATCCCTTGTTCCTTTGGATTTATTAAACATTCATTCTGAGGGTGTCTTCCTCAATCCATGGTCCCAATACTCAAAACAAGTAAGAAAAGCCTAAACAAAAGCCCATCTACAAAACAGAACCACTCAATTCCATTCCATTCAACAAGCATTTATTAAAGATATACTATGGAGAAGGCACTATGCCAGGCTCAAATAATTTCCAGAAGCAATAATTAATTTTAATTTTAAAAAATTCTAAATTTACTGATTATCAGCAAAAACAAACATTCAAGTGCACATACCAAATTATCTTTTCAAATGATGATACTTGAAGCTGTACCAAAGAATCAGTGCTTTTATGGATATAGACTCTCCCTCCCTCATACCTTATTCGTATCCCATCCTCTGGAATTCTGGAGCATGGTATTGCATGGGTACTTGACATGCTGGAGACCTTCCTCCAGGTCTTTTTCCATATTATGGAAACCAGAGGAACTCATCCACTACCCATCTTATATCCCTTGCTTTAACTCCTCATATCTTGGACTTCTTCCATCTCTCCGCCTTTGCATTGTTTATGTCTGACATGACTGGGATGTACTTACCTCCACTTCTTAGAAGAAGTCCTTCAAGACACAGCTCAGGCAGCACTTTATACATGGAGCTTTTCTTGGACTTCTCCCTCCCTCCCCCTCCACCCCAGCTTCTAGAACCTGTTTAATCACCATGTAACTATTTACATACTTACATATTAGCTCCTTCTATAGAATGCAGACTCCAAATGTTAACTTTTACTTTACCACCCCCAGCACCATCCTAGCACATTTCTTGACACTGAACAGTTGCTTTATGCATGTACATGGACTGATTGACTGATTGTCAAATGACTGGTCGACTTCCTTATCATACATCCTTCAATCTTCTTGCACCATCATAATATCCATTATCTGTAGTTTGTGTATTTTAAAATAGATATTAACAAAAAAGTCCTGTTTACTAGAAACATTATATTTGATGAAGTTTTTGTCTGTTGTTACATCACAGATTTTTCTCCTGTCTCCCTCTCTGGTCTCCCTCACAGGGAGTCAGCCCTTAAAAGAAAATGAAACAAAAACACACCCCAAAAAAATCCAACAACTCCACACACAACCAAAGAAAACCTGGGAGAAAGAGGGAAAAAATTTCAGCAAAACTGATTAACATCCAAAAAATTTCAAATCGGATGTTTATTATATGCAATATAACTATTATTTTATTATTATATACCCATGGACCCTGACCCTACAAAGGAGCAAAGGTAGGCTGCTTCCTCATTTCTCTTTTTTAGAACCATATGTGTTCCTTATCATTTCACAACATTCAATTTCAATTGTGGTTCTTTCCATTCACATTTTTTCTGTCAGCAGATATTGTTTTCCTTTGTTGGTTCTGCTTCCTTCACTTTGAGTTAGTTCACATAAGTTCATACATCTCCATATTCATTGTGCTTGTCATTTCTTATAGAACATTAATATCCCATTAATTTCACATACCACAGTTTGTTTAACCATTCCTCAATTGATGAGCATTGATTTGGTTTGTAGTTCTTTGCTACCACAAAAAAAAAGTACTGCTATAAATATATTAGTCTGTACAAAGTGTTTCTTTTTATCAGTGGAATCTAAAGAGTATGAGCATTTTAGTTACTTTAATAACTTAGTTTCCTTTAAAAATTCCAAATAAATTCATCAATCTTGATGCTTACTATCAGACCAGACCAACCAAAAATTCTTCATCTGTGTATGACTTGCTATCATAGGTGAGATATATAGATATGGATAGATGGAGAGGGAGAGACAGAGAGACAGGTAGACTGATCAATAGATAGAGGATTGTAAGTGCTTACTACATGCTAAAGATTAATATCGAAGGAAGACAGTCCTTGACCTAAAGGAATGTGTATTATAATGTGGCATAAGAACACATAAAGAAGCAGTGGAGGGGAGAAAGGAGCCCTAGAAAAATGACTTAAAGACCCAATTCTTGGCACAACATGAAAACTGTACCAGAACTGGGGACCCGGGGTCAGAGTCCAAGGTTGCGTTGGGAGGGAGCTAAAGGTGATGACCAGAATGGAAATGGCATGGTGAATAGATGACTCAAAAACTGCTATAAATGGGGTTTGAGTGTTTTCCATTGATTGAGGAATGAGATCAATGTTTTCCCAATTAAAATCATGCATTAACATTTCATCATATTTTAAAGTTTACAAAGCATTTTACCATATATTATCTCATTTAATTCTCAGCAAGATTATTGGATAAGGTAGGTCATGTAGGTACTAAAATTATCACTTTACATTTCAAGAAACTGAACATTGATGAAGTTAGATGACTGAGTGAAGATAAAACAGCTATTAAATAGATATAGGCCTGAAATTCAGATTTTCTGACACTGGTGCCATTTTTACTACGCAGTGTTCCATGGAGAAAATTGATAGACAGATCCTAGCTCCAATAATTTTCTGACCCAGGATTTTATTAATTCTGCCATGTTGATATTATAAGCACAGATTATAACTTGGTGAATAAAATTCATGTTGATGGATGAAACAACAAGTGGAGTTTCTATGGAGTCCTAGGATGAGATTTCTAAACATGTTTCACTTATAATCTAAACCATGCCTAAATCTAAATTACAAGAGGTGAAAAGCTAGTGCATTAACCAACTGCATCCCCTGTGTGCTCTTCATGTTTATAGAACTTTAAACCAAAAGTAAACCTCACATGATTCCACAAGGACAAGAACATGCCCCCTGCTAATTAGGAACAATATAGAAAATCAAGCCTTTAATTAGGAGATTTGTATTTTTTTAAATTGGAAAGATTAAACAGTTATCTTTCTCTTTGATATTCAGGGAAGAAACAATTTTCACTGACTTTTAATGTGTAATCTTAGGGTAAAAGACCTCTAATAAACAGTGTTTCATAAAAGGCTCATAAAAAGGAGTCTTAATGAAAGAGTTTTAAGAAGGTGGAGAATGTATGCCCCTCCGAACACACACACACACACACACACACACACACACACACACACACACACTTCTCTATCTTAAATAACTATTTGAATGTTAAGCAGCAATAACTTTTTTTTTGGTGATTCTAAATGTTTATGTGACATGGAATGCCACAGTCACTGAAGGCAGCTCAAAGAGAAATGGAAGGCTTCATTATAGGAATCAACATGGTACAATGCCTAAACTAAGGTCAATTGCCTGAGAGGAAGACTTGAATTCAAATCCTGTCACAGATACTTCTAAGCTGTGTGACCATGGACAAGTCACTTAACCTCCATCTGCTTCAGTTTCCTCATCTTTAAAGTAGAGATGATAATGACATATATCCTCCCATTGTTATGAGGATAAAATGACATGATAATTGTAAAGCACTTTGGGAACCTAAAAATACTCTATAAATTCTAGCTTTTAGGGCATGCCATCAGATGTAGGCTGAGAGCAGCATCAGGAGAAAAACATATGCAATGACTACGATAGTGTAAATGAAAACAGCACTAAAGGCTACTCAACTCAAGTTAGTCACAGTGAGTAGCCTTGGTCCCAGAGAATGATTGATCCTACTTATCTGTGGCTTATAAAATGAAGGACATGGATTTGATTAAATTCCAGTTTAAAATCTATGATACTGTGAGCTTAGAGAAATGGGAAACCAAAGGAATAAAATAAGGCATATGCCAATCAGATAGTTAAATAACAATAACGATAATAAATAACATTTTTAGGTTTGCAAAATACTTTATATATATTGTCCTAGCAGAGTGTCTGACACATAGTAGGCACTTAATAAGTGCTAGTTGACTTGTATGAGTCCCAACAACAGTTCTAAGCAAGTTCTTTTATTATTTTCATTTTACAAATGCAGAAACTGAGACTGAAAGATAAATGATAAATGAACCTTGGCTCATAAATGACTAAGGAAGGATTTGAACTTGAGTTTACTTGACTGCAAGACCAGAGCTCAATCCCTTGTCCCACCTTCCTTCTTCTTAGAGGGCAAAGGAGAGGAATCAGAAAATGAGATGTAAAAACAAAAGGCACCAATAAAACATTTTTAAAAATCAAGGCTATCATCAGAGAAATGTATGACTGAAAAAAAAGGTGGATCAGTCTTGGAATGATAACAAGAGATAACTACTAAATAGCCACCCATAATCCATTAGTATCTTGCATTGTCAGGAGATCTAGAAAAGGCTCCCAATTTGTTGAAATTGTTGTTGAAAACTCTGCAGAGTTTTCACGACAGGGAATGAACGGGACTCTCATAGGATGGGAGAGAAGAGATAGGTTGGGATTTGCATAGTTGGAGAGTATGTCAACATAGATAATATATATCCCAAATCTTTCAAATATCCCAAATACTTCAAAATACTGAGTATGTTTCTGTGGAGACAGATAAAGTCTGGGAACAAGAGTGAAGTATTTATTGTATTTGGGTATAACAAAACTTTCTGAATATACAATAAGATGCTTAAATTAAGTGGATATTTATGCATATATATATATGTACTGCTTTCCGAGAATGAAAGTTACCAAAAGTAGCAACCCTGTTTTACGTATTCCCTAATAAAACTTCCACAACACATTAAGAACATTTCTCCATGAATCAAAAGACTTTAAAGTGATTATATTTGGATCAAAATTAAGAATTCTGCCAAATATTCAGTTTATTCTTTCCCTTGACATACAGGAAAGAGAGGTGGAAAAAAATAATTCTCATCTCCCCCTGCCAAACTTTTCCCCTCTGTCTCCAACTAAATTGTCTAAAAAGAAAATTCCTTAATGTTTCCAAATTTCTGATATTTGCCTCCTATGGGTCTTTGCAATAGAATCTAAGTTTTGCTAGACTTCATAACCAACTCCTATGTTTGGAGTTTAGGTTCATGACTCCCACGTAAAAGAAGTATCTTGGAATCTCTTGGACAGCTCTGCTGTGGGTCCTTGGCTATTTCTGAGCTATAACATCATCCATGGCTCTAGCGTATTGAGGAATGGAAAACAGACCTAAGATGCTCTCAGAAGTGGGTTTAAATTTTTTCCTCCATGAAATGGCAACAGCAGATGTCAAACTCTCATGTTATATAAGGCTTATTCCTTATAAACTAAGAGAGAAATGGTTTTGAGGGCTTTCTATGAAAAACCATTTGCATGTTAAAATGAAGCGTTAAACAAAATGCAGGGAAGTTTCCAAATGAGAAAATGATAAAATTAGAAGAAACATTGTGCGACCCTATTTATCCCACTGCTTACCATACAAAAGTGAATGGTGAGCTACGAAGATTATAGTAGCACAGCTGAAGATTGGCTATGGGTTTGTTTGGTTTGGTTTGTTAGCTTTTTTTCCCAGACCTGTGATTTTGTTGGTTAGTGAACTGATCATGGGAAAATTCCTTTTACCAAAGCATATTGGCATTTAGAGCGCATTTAGGGTGCACTCCGGTTCGGCAACTTGTAGTGCTACGTGACGGGTCCAGGGGTCACACAGTCAGTCTGCAATGGAGGTGGCACATGAAGACAGTTCTTGATTCTAAGATTGGTTACTTATTCTCATGTTTTCACATGGGGGGCAGAAAAGACCATACCTACCATCTATAACTCATCCGTGTATTTTCTCTCCAATAACATTCCACCTCCTTTTCTTCTTTTTTCCTTCTTTTTCTTTCCCTCATTCCTTTACCTTGACTATGGCAATACTAATATTACTTAAACTTCCTAAGATAGTTATTATCCAGGGTACAGTAATAGATATAAATATAATATATAATAAATATAATACACATATTAATTATATTTATGAAATGATATAATATATTATAATATAAATTATATATATATAATAAATAGATATAAATAAAGATATCTCTAACCAGGATTTTCAGTTCACCATATTGCTTTGATTGTATCTTTGCTGATTGGATGTTTTTTTTTTCTTCTAACACTTGATGTAGGTACTCCCAGTGCTTCATTCCACAACTTTGTTCCTACTTCTTTACTCTAAGAAAGTTTATGCCCACTTCTTTTACTTCAACTAATATTTCCATAAGGATGCAATGGTGTCGGTTAGCAAAGTGCCTAGTCCTCAGCTGCCTTGCCCGGAGGGATTTTTTTTTGATCTATTGGGCTACACATTTGAACATTTGGAAGTCTTTCTCAGTAGGATATTCTATAATATTCTTAGCAATCAAGATTTGTTCGATTTTGTCTTTGTATGTCCAGTCTGTCATATAATAGATACTTAATAAAATGTGTGTTGAATTAATTTTAATTAATGCATGGAAGAAAGTTGCAGTGTAGTCAGAAAATATACCAGAGATAGATATGTGTGTATGTATATGTGTAAGTATGTATATATTATATATACATATGTGTGTGTGTATAAAGAAAGAGAGAGAAAATAAATAGCATTTTGAGGATGATACCAAGAGGTGGAAAAAAAATCTCAAACTGCGTTGATTCAAAAAACAAAGTTATTGAGAAAATATTAACTGTCCACTTACATTCCTGCTCTCTTATCCATAAAATGTGTTTTGTGAGGTCATCTTTGTGTGAATTGAGATTATTAGTAGGGAACAAGCAGACTTTCAAAAATAATATTCAACAATTATTAAGCAAATATTTACATTCTTTCAATTGACTAAAAGACCTAGTTAGTATGTTTTTTGTTGATTATGAAAAAACAGCATTTAATTTGATAAAGTAAAATGCCATTTTTATAGACTCTTTTACAACAAGGTGTCTCTCATCCATTTATAAGATTTATTCAAGACTCCTCAGGAGATATAACAGCCTAATAATACTGCTCAATGGCTCTCTAATAATAAACAGCCAGTGAGGCTTAAAATAGGGAGGTATATGTACTCCAGAAGTATTTTGCCATCATGATGGAAAAGTATCCTTTACAGAGTCCAACTTGAGCCATGGTAGAGCCTCCTAGAAGACATCTGTCATCACTCAAAGAAGTTTGACCTCTCTGTCCATCCACAAAAGATACACCACATGGATGAAAAGAGTTACCAGGATTTCAGCCTGCGCCTGAATGGATACCCTAAAGAGTTTATCCAACAGTTTATATTTCTGGGACAATCATATGAGCAATAAGTGGAACCCAGAGTTAAAAAACAGGAGATCAACCTGGATTGCTTTATGGGAAATTGCAAAGCACATTTACTAAGCCCAAGCTTTTTATAATAGTGAAAGCCCATCTTTTCAACACAGACACTTTGCTCTGTCCCTGAAATATAATCTTTGCTCCATCTTTGACCCTTTTTTTCTTTTTCCTTTCTCTCTCTCCATTTTGATTCTTTGGTTTTCTCTTTTTGTCTTTTTCTCCTCCCCTCTCCCCTCGCTACCTTTCCTTCCCCTCCCCTCCCCTCTCCTCTCCTCTCTTCTTCTCTCCTTTACTCCAGCTTCCTCTCTACTCCTTTCTTCTCCCTTCCCTCTTCCCCTCCTCTCCTCTATTATCCCCTTTCCTTTCCTCTCTCCTCCCCTCTTCTCTCCATTCCCTCTCCTCTCCTTTCCCCATCTTCCAATTTTCCTCCTACTTTACTTTGAAATCTCTCAACCACCAAACACATCCTATTTTTTTTCTTTTAGCTCTCATCACCAACCTCATCTACACAACAAGTTTTTTCTTTCAATTAAATCACCTATTTTAATTGAAGGAAGGTAAGAGAAAGAAACAAGCACTTATTTAAACACTTCCTATGGACCAGGTCCTATGCTAAGCACTTTACAGGTATTATTTCATTTGAAGAAATGTTATTTCACTACTTTTATTTTCATTCTCCTACTTACCTCCACCTTAGTTTAGGTTATTTCCCACATTTAAGCAACTTCCTATTTCTCATCTGTCCATGCACTTCATAATAGAATAATTTAAGTACTTCTGGGAAAGATACTGTAGTTATCCTAAGAGAAAGAGAAAGTCATTCTAAATTAGTTAATGGACGAAATGGTTAGTATGAGAAATGCTTGCGATTAAGTGTATGTTTATGTTTAATGTATGAAATACCAAGAACAATGTCAGAGTTTTGCTTTATTTTTTCAGAAAATTAGAGAGTTGTTGTTTGGGAATGGGTCTTCCTTACATATAGGATTTGTGACTAAGCATTAAGTAGTTAAAATAACAGTTATTTTTTTTGGAAGCAGTTGGGGTTAAGTGACTTGCCCAGATCACATGGCTAGTAAGTATCTGATGTCAGATTAAACTTGGGTCCTCCTATCTCCAAGGCTCATGCCACTCCCAATCATCATTATTGTTAATGAAAAGTATATGACATCATAATGCTGGCTTCCAATTATTAAAAGTAAATATCAATCCAAAATGGAACCAAATTTCTAGAGTCCAGCTAGGTAGACAGGTATATAATCTGAGTTCATCAACATTGATTTGAGAAGCCATGTTTCCTAACACTGGTTTGTTTGTTGTAGTATTTGGTTTGTTGCAATATTTAGTAAATCTACATGTTATAGCATGTGGGAAGACATTAAACAAAAGAATACTTGACAGTTTGGGTTTTTCTTAGGATTTCTATTCTAGGTAGCCCTGTTGTCACATGCATGGTATATAAAGGCCTAGGACTAATTCAGATCTGGGGGGAATGGGGGCAATATGTGTGTCAGTGGAGCAGATGGGAGTTAAGATTTGTTACACAAGCTAATGTGGTCTTTGTCAAAACAGGTAAATTGAGGAGGTGGGCTTAAAGAAGGAAAATATGGTATGTGTATCTTTTGCATTCTGTCTTTTTGTCTTTGTTTTTCTTTATTTTCTTCTCTCTCAGAGACAACATTGTACTGAGAGGAGGAATCTAAATCTTGAAACTCAGAAAGGACCAATTATTTTACTGTAAGCTAGAAGGAGAGAAAAAGGGATCCTTCAGATCCTTAAAGGAGGAATCCCTTAGGTTTTTATATGAAAAAAATAATCACAGAAAGTTTGATATATATTATATACATATGTGTGTATGTATGTATGCTTATATGTATGCATGCATGTATATTCATATCTGGACAAGCAGGACTCACTGCTCTATTCACAAGCTAGTTAGATATTCATTTACACATTAGTTTATTTCCGTGGTGTCCATTAACAAGACTGTGGGTGGAGGGATGGTTTGGGGGTAAGAAGAAGGAAAATCTTCAACTTCCATCTATTATTGGGTCTACTATACTTCCAAAACTTTTGGTATACCAGGATTTCTGGCATCTTTTGGACTCAGTCTTAGTACTTCTACAAAGCCAAATCTTTTTTTTTTAATTTTATTGTATTATTTTATTTTTTTAAATACATAATTTATTTATTTTTCAGTTCTCCACATTTACTTCCACAAGAATTTGAATCAAAATTTTCTCCTCTTCTCTCCCCTTGTCTCCCAGGACAGCATGCACTCTATTCACCCCTTCCTCCAGTCTGTCCTCTCTTCTATTTTCCACCCTTCTTCCATCCTATTTCCACCCTTCCCCTATATTGTTCTGTAGAGCAAAATAGATTTCTATACTCCATTGCCTGTATAGTTTAGTTTCCATTTGCATACTAAAACAATTTTTGACATTTATTATTAAAACTTTGAGTTCCATATTCTCTTCCTCCCTCCCCATCCACCCTCACTGAGAAAACAAGCAATTATAAATGACTAACCACATTTCCCTCTGTCCTATCCTGCCCTCAGTTTATTCTCATGAGTTACAAATTACATCTTTCTGTATAAGAAGGTAAACAGTTCAACTTTAATGAGTTCCTTAAGGCTTCTTTTTCCTGTTTATCTTTTTATGTTTCTCTTCATTCTTGTATTTGAAAGTCAAAATTTCTATTCAGCTCTGGTCTTTTCAACAAAAATGCTTGGAAGTCCTATATTTCATTGAAATTCCAATTTTTCCCCAGAAATAGTATACTCAATTTTGCTAAATAGCTGCTTCTTGGTTTTAATCCTATCTCCTTTGACCTCTGGAATATCATATTCCAAGTCCTTCATTACCTTATTGTAGAAGCTGCTAAATCTTGTGTTATTCTGATTGTATTTCCATAATACTTAAATCGTTTCTTTCTGGCTGCTTGTAATATTTTCTCCTTGACCTGGGAACTCTGGAATTTGACTACAATATTCCTAGAAGTTTTCCTTTTAGGATCTCTTTCATGAGGTGATCAG
This sequence comes from Bettongia penicillata ogilbyi, assembly GCA_023548195.1. Lineage (NCBI taxonomy): Eukaryota > Metazoa > Chordata > Mammalia > Diprotodontia > Potoroidae > Bettongia > Bettongia penicillata. Next base: position 9,436,023 of record JAJHZJ010000447.1, on the reverse strand, counting down.
TGAATTCTTTCTATTTCTGTTTTGCCCTTTGGTACTGGAATATCAGGGCAGTTTTCTGTAATAATTCCTTGGAAGATGATGGCTAGGTTCTTTTTTTGATCATGATTTTCAGGTAGACCAATAATTTTTAAATTATCTCTCCTGGATCTATTTTTCAGGTCACTTGTTTTTCCAAGGAAATATTTCACATTGCCTTCTATTTTTTTTCCATTATTTTGTTTTTGTTTTATAATTTCTTGGTTTCTCATAAAGTCGTTAGCTTCCATCTGCTCCATTCTAATTTTAAAGAACTATTTTCCTCAGTGAGCTTTTGAACCTCCTTTTCCATTTGGCCAATTCTGCTTTTTAAAGCATTCTTCTCCTCATTGGCTTTGTGGACTTCTTTTGCCATTTGGGTTAGTCTATTTTTAAAGGTGTTATTTTCTTCAACATTTCTTTGAGTCTTCTTTAACAAGCTATTGACTTGCTTTTCATGATTTTCTTGCATCTCTCTCATTTCTCGTCCCAAATTTTCCTCTCTTTTCCTCTTTCCTCTCTTACTTGATTTTCAAAATCCTCTTTGAGCTTTTCCATGGTGTGAGATCATTGCATTTTTTGGAGGTTTTTGATGTAGAAACCTTGACTTTGATGTCTTCCTCTGATGGTATGCTTTGTTCTCCCTTATTTGGGAGGACGGAAGAAAATACCTTTTCACCCAGAAAGTAACCTTCTATGGTCTTATTTTTTCCCTTTGTTGGGCATTTTCCCAGCCAGCTAATTGACTTTTGAGTCCTTTGTCAAGACTACCCTAGGCTTCAGAGGTTTTGTGCAACTGTTCTCTGAGATACCTCTAGGGACCTCTAAGTTCTCAATTCCTCCAATGTGGCACAATCAAAGGAGAGGCATTTATGCCTTTCCTGATGTGCAAGGTCTGTGAGCAACCACAAGCACTCTTTTTTGCCCTGGAACTGCGAGTGGAGTTCCTTCTCCATAGCCACCATCAACTCTACCATGCCAGTACTCTTCCTCACCCCAGGACCACCACTCCGGACTGAGGCTCAGATCAGCCTCTCGATTCCCTCAGGGTCTTTAGGCCAAGGGCTCCAAAAGTGGACGCTGCTGCTGCAGTGGCTGCTGCAGCTCTGGGGCCAGGACTGGGGTCAGACTGGAATCCCTTCTCATGCAGGTGAAGGAGCTTTCTTACTGACCTTTGAAGCTATCTTTGGCATTTGTGGGTTGAGAAATCTGGGAACCACAGCTGCTGACCATGATTCCATGCCCTGAAGCCTGCTCCAGTCCTGTCCATGCTGTGTGGCCCAGGCTGGGCTGCACTTTGCTCCACGCCCGGTATGATAGACCCTTCCTGTCAGCCTTCCAGGCTGTCTTGGGCTGGAAATCTGTTTCACTCTGTTATTTTGTGACTTCAACTGCTCTAGAATTTGTTTAGAGTCATTTTTACAGGTATTTTATGGGTTATGCAGGTCAGCTAGAGCAGGCCCATCCTTGTACTTTGCCATCTTCGCTCTGACCCCCAAATCTTCTTTTAATAGCATTTTTTACAAAGCCAAATAAAAAAATAACTACACAATTTTATTCGAGTCATAGTCTCCAAACCCTTTGATCTATCATTTAAAAAAATTTGAGTATGCTCCTCAATATATTTGTTTACAATCTACATACATTTAATACTTTTTTAAAATTTATGTTCCTTATAAAAGAGAAATAAATTAAAAATAGCTATGATAAAATAAAATAGTCAATGGGGAGTCACTTGAGTTTATTGAGTAGGAGAATAACATGATTTGACCTTTGCCTTAAGAAAATACTTTGACAGCTCTCTACAAGATGAACTGGAGATAGGAGAGATTTGAGACCCAAGTTCCTAAGATGCAAGATGCAGAGACCAACTGGGAGTCTTTGGAAATAGTCCAAGTATAAGATGAAAAGAGTATATGTAAGAGAGGGAAGGGGACATATGTGAAAGATGTGGAGGTAGAAATGACAAATTTTAGCAGTTTACTGGCTATGTCACATGAGGAAGAATGGGGAATTGAAGATGACACCTGGGAGGTGAACCTGGGTGACTACAAGAATTATGGTGTCCTCAATAGTAGTAACTAGGGAAGTTTCTAAGAGGACTATTTTGGGGAAAAAGTAATATAATGAGATATGTGATACATATCACATCCTAAAATTGAACAGAGGGAAGACAAGGATATAGACCAGTACCCTACAATGTAGAGCCTGTTTTCCAAGGAGAGAGAGAGAGAGAAGAAGGGAAAGAGAAAGAAACAAAGAATAAGAGAAACAGAAAGACAGAGATAAGGGAGAAAGGGTTGAAAAGCCAGACAGGACTGTTTCAGAGAACATTAAAAGCAGCAAATTAGAATAAGAACGATGGAGGGCCAGAGCTCTCCTGACTCACCAGAATGGAAACGTTAGAACCCAGCTAAGGCCTGCCATCTTGTCCATGGCCAAAACAATTGGGAGATCTCCTATTTTCTTTGTGAGCAAGCAGGCAATTGAGAAATAGGCAATAAGGTTCAGAACAAAACTTCCAAAGCCCAGCCTTCTAGGTCTGGTACAATTAGGTTATATGCACAGTCCTGTGCCTCTTCATCTCTATCTCCAATAACTAAATTGGATGCTCTGTCTACAAGAAATCACTTTGGAATAAGGAGAGTTTAGCTTTCAGTAAGTAAATAGAAAAATATTTCCCTTTTCTTGTTGATATGATAGATTTCTGCACCAAGAGAGTTCTGTCTCATATCTATGACAAAAAAACTGCCTTTTCAATCTTACTACCCACTTGGAGTCCAGGAGACCTGAGTTTGAATCCTGCCTCATCCTCTTAGCTGTGTGACTCTGGGCAAGCCATTTTATATGCTTTAACCTCAGTTTTCTCATCTCTAAAATGGCAGAAATAATAACACCTATCTCACAGAGTTCTTATAAGGATCAAATGAAATAACTTACATAAAGTACTTTGCAAATTTTAAAGTGCTATTTAAAGCATTATATGTTTTATATATTTATATATTTTTATATATAGTTTTATTAATATGGTTATAAAAACATTCCAACCATGAGGAGCTAGGCAGAGGACAAACTGATTATTCCAAAACTTTTTCTCTATAAATACTGTTGGATGGTATCAGTAGCCAAGTGGGAATTTGTATAGAACAGAGGAAACAGATCACTGTTATGAGGCACCCACTACTGACTATAATGTTACCAAGGAAAGTAGAGAGCTAGGGATACCTAGTAGACCATTCCTTCCACAAAACACTCTCCTTTTTGCAAAATAGAACTCTTGAGAAAGGTTAGCAGCACCACAATTATGGGTGCATTATTTTCTGGGAATAGGGTAACAAGTGGGACAGTCAGATGATGCCCAATATGAATGGTAAATGAACTTGAAAGCATTTTGTTGCATAGTCAGAAATAGCCACCAAAGTGTATTCCATGTGAGTTCATCTATTACTCTGTGTGTTTGTGCATGTGGTATGTGTGTGTGTGCATGTGTGCACGCGTGTGTGTGTGTGTGTGTGTGTGTGTGTGTAATGATAAGGAAAGAAAAGAAGAGAACAAAGACAAAAACAGAGACAGAGACAGAGAGATGTATAACAAAGAGTCAACTTCAGAATCAGGTAGACCTGGACTCAATTCTTATCTCTGACACAAACTAGTTGCAAAGCCCTGGAAGTATCATTTAATGTCTGAGGGCCCCTGAAACTCCCTAAAATTATGCAGAGAAAATGAAGATCTGATCATCATTGAAAAAACACAGATAGATAGATGGATGGATAGAGAGATGGATAGATGGCAAGACAGATGGTTATAGATGAAGATAGACTAATGGACAGACATGCCATCTTTCATTCTTCTTAGATCTTCATGATACACCACAGAATATTCAATGCATATATAAAACCTTAAAAAAAGTGAAATATGGCATGAATTTTTATAATTCATTTCCCAGTTCTTTCAAATTCTTAGGCCCCATTAGAAGGAAGTGGATTTCTCAGCCTTCTTGATTGTGTACAGATGTTCTCTACCAGTTCCCAAATGGTGATCTGAATTGTGTAATAAACTTACTTTCAATACAGGAAAAAATGGAACAATTGGGTAAATATTAAAATAAACATGCCTCGAGTATAGCAGTGTTTTTCTGTCTCTTCTCAGAGTTGCGTTGATTACTTGTTAAAGGAAAACTGGATATTTCTGTTTTTCTTCCAGACTAATAAAATGAAAGGCATACCTTCCATTTCAAATGTAAAACCCCCAGGGAATTTATATCATGTCAGTTTTGAGGGAAATTATCAAATTTCTGCAATATTATATTAATATATACTATAAAAGGTTAGCAGTTTACTAAGTACCACTGACTATCCATCCTGAGAATGTGATAAATGTCTACTAATAACAGGAACACTTATCACCAAGAAAAATATTGAAACTATAGAATTAATATTTGGTAATGTCCAACTAATCCAAAAAGAACTATTTTTTTTAAAGAAAGGTAAATCAAACTCTGGAGTAGAACTGTATCTGGAGAGAATGAATTTATATATTCCAAACTTAGCTCTTTTTGTTTTGATACTCCAAGGACATGTTCTCTAGAAAATCCTGGAGGAAAGCCCACTCACTGGTAATTCACAAGAGGTAAAATAACATATGAGTTATTAAAAGGTCTTTCCGCGGAACTGGGATTAATTTCCATATCCCATAGGAACCCATATGCAGTCTGTTATCACACAAATGGAGTTTTGGTGGGTGGGTTAGAAATTAGTTACCAAAATTAAATTAAAAATAACTGAGCCATAGTAGAATGAGCCAGATTTTTTTTTAAACAAAAGCTGGAAATCATGGAGGAAAAATTATTTTAGACATGCAGAATTTGTTTTATAACTCCTTTAGTACTGCAGATACTACGGCAAACATACATTCGCATAGCTTCTAATTCAGACATGATATTCCATAATTATTTATGGTGTATATGTACTTTTAAAGGAGGAACATTTAGAAAGATTCTTTAGATTATTAATGGAAGGTTATAATTCCTTTTTTAAAAAAATTTAGAATTATGGAATGACAACTAATTCTTGTACCAGGCAGAACTCAGGGTATTCTAAAAGTCCTAGTGCAGTTTAAGCTAATTAAGCTATTAACGTGAATAGTATTATGTCTTTTGGGAAATTTTAGGGGTACTTTATATGAGATAATGTAATATGTACATGTAAAATATAATAATATACAATAATAATAGCAAGCATCCATACAGCACTTTGATTGTACAGAGATTTTTTAAATCATTTCATCTGAAATGAACAACAGTCCTGTTTGTAGAAATACTACAAATATTTTTATCCTCATTTTACAGGTGAGGAAACTGAGGTTGAGAGGTTAAATGATTTATCCATAGTCAAATAACATGTGTAAAAGGTAGGATTTGAATTCAAGTACATTATCCATTATGCCACACTGCCTATATACAAATGTTGGATAGAGAGCCACTGCACTTGGAAAAATGACATTTTAAACATTTATGTATTAAGTATACTGAGATGCAAATTGCAAGAAATAAAGACAATTTTCACATATTTCATATCTCTTTTTTAATAGTACAAAATGCAAATACTATAATTGGTAAAAAAAAAAACATTTTGTTATCTGTATTGACTGGATTGTGCTAAATAAAATACCAATTATAATTAGTTGACTAACACAATTGGAAAGTTGTCTTGATAAGCAATTTATTTAAAAAATCTTAGCCATATAGACACTACAGATTATAATCCCACCAACAGCAACAAGACCTCTTTAGGAAATTTTCTTGCCTGCATGCTATAAGGAAGAAAAATAGACCTTTGCAATTTACTACATTGGAAACCCTGTAAATGATGTCTTTAAAAAAAAAAGTAATTTCTTTCTATCGATGACTCAAAACCTTGTGTTTTTCCACCAGCCCTGCAATGATTCTTTGCCACCTCGCACCTCAGGGATTCCATTTGTTTGTAGTTTATGGGGCTCCGGAATCAAACAGCATGAAACAGGAGTAATTATTTTTTTATAATATTTTCATCTTGAATGATAATAATAAAGCACTATATGTTGATAATGCCCTATATGTGGTGATTGTTTCATCCAGCACGGGTGTGTATCTTCCTCTACTTTCTTCCATGGGGAAAGTGCAACATTTCCTTTCACAGATAAGTTCCTTAAAAGCAAGAATTGTGTCTCTGTGAGTGTGTTTTCTCATTCAAATCTATACACTCATTTCATTCATTTCTTTCCTTTTTGACTTTGAAAATCAACTCTAGAAATAAGTAGAGATGCTTGTTCCCTTTGGTCAAGTGTTCTATGTTACCTCAGATTATTTACTTCTAAGGTCTAATAAGGTTGATAAAAGTGTATTAATAATGATGCTAGCAATAATGGCATTATATTTTATGTTTAAAGGTTGGCAGAGCACTTTACAAATATTATCTCATTTTATCCTCAGGAGGTTGAGGCTTTTATTTTATAGATGAGGCAGAGAAAGGTTAAGTGATGTGCCCAGGAATAGCACAGCACAGGAAATAAATGTCTGAAGCTAGATTTGAACTCAGAGCTTCCTGATTCCATGTTCAGTCCTCTACAAAATGCATCACGTAGAAAGTCAGTGTAGTATGGTGGAAAGAGTGTGGGATGTGGAGAGAGAGGACTGGAGTTCAGGTAGCCTCTGATACTCAATACCTAGGTGACCTTGGGCAAATCACTCAATCTTACCTTCAATTTCCTTAACTGTCCAGTGAGGGTATTGTTCTAGATGAGAAGTTCTTAATCTTTTCTATGTCATGGATTCCTTTAGTATTCAGGAGAAACCGGTGGAACCCTTCTCTTTGTCCATTCCTCATTTCTGCAACATTCTCCCTCCTCTGCTCTGACCACTGACCTCCCTGGCTTTCTGTAAGTCCCAACTAAAATCTCGTCTTCCACAGAAAGCCTTCTCCTCTCAATTCTAATGCCTTCCTTGTGTTAATTATTTCCTATTTATCCTGTATAAAACTTGTTTTGTATATATTTGCTCCCTCATTAAATTGTAAGCAACTTGAGGTTAGGGACTGTTGTTTGTTGTTTCACATCCTTAGAGCTTAACACAATACCTGGTACATACATGGTACACATTGTTGTAACAGAAATTTATAGATTGATTTTCAGAATAATATTCTTAAATGTACAAATGAAAAGACAAAGGAAAGCAAATGCATTGAGGGACCCTAGGTCACAAATCACTGTTCTCGATGGCTTTTTGAGGGTTCTCTTCCATCTCCCAATCTATAATCACAGAACATTTTCCCTCTCTTATACAGAGCTATCAAGGGGGAAATAATGAGAAAAAAGCATCTCTATTTTGGCCCATGAGCCACAGTGAGATTGAGGGGATAATGATTTCCATTTTGTGAAAGTTCAAATTAGTGTTGCTTTCAAGATATCAGCACCTTATGGCATGCCTTGGATGTTTTACTCAAACCTAGCATTGTGGAAAAAATAAGGATAGAGTTAGTTTTTTTTCCTTTAAAAGGAATTAGCATTAGGGTGAGCTGTCCTAGCAAAATTCCCAGCAATTTGTTTTTCTTTAGAGTTCCTAGTAATAAATGCTAGTCCTTTGGACAAATGGAGATAAAAAGCTTAGATCACTATCTTTCTTCTTTTTTTGAGGATTAAAAGGACAGAGCATTGAAGTAAGAGTAAATAGAGCTTGAGAATATTGCGCCTGTTTATTTGTGGCTGATGGAGCATGGAGCCTGCTTTAACATTTCCAGACCTTTTGGAATCAAAAGATGGTCAAGCTGGTCTCCCATTCTGCTCTCTCATTTGCTTACAGTTTTGTTTCTTCCCAAGAGAACCTAGGTACTTACTGTGTCATTTTATTATCTTCAGGTGGTAACAGGCCTTTTAAGTTTCCATCTTCATCTGGGATTCCATTTCAGTTCCTGTCTTATCAAGTCACTTTTTTCCCATTTTGGTGATGTGTGTCAACCATAGCAAATGGCATTTCTTTCCAATTTTACAGGCCTACGATTGTACAGTTCAGTTTAGCAGACTCCCTCTCTTGGTGACCTTCTGTGTCCAATAACTATCAAGTATAACTTCGAGATGTTTAGCTTTATCTGTGACTATTGTATTCTTTTTTTCTGAATTTAAATATTGTATTCCTTTTCTCTTTCCTTTCTCTGGGTCTCTGTTTCTCTATCTCTGTCTTTGTCTTTTTTTTTTTTATCTCAATGTGTCTATCTTTCTGTCTCTGTCTCTCACACACATATGCGTACTTTTTTGTAATCTTTCTTATAATTAGTAGTTCTATTGCTTTCAGAAAAATCAAATATCTTATTTTTGCCTCTGGTTCTCTACTTTTTTTCATTTTTTTTTATTTGTAAACTCTATTCCTCCTCTCTGAACCATTTGTTCAGAGTTTTTAGGTACTCTGTGGGTTGCTAGAAATGGTGCCAAGAAGTCCTTCCATGAGACCATCCAGCTTGCTATGGAAAAGTTTGTTAAGTTTTCATTAAACCTGCCAGTCTCCATAGCAAATAATATGGTCATTGTTCTTCCAGAAAGGAACGGCTTGTGTTTAAGTTTGCCATGTTTTCCACTCTATGGCAAAAGCAGGAGAGAAATCCCTGCCAAGCGAAGGAAGCCGAATAAAATTTACAAGCAGTTTCTTCAGCGAGGGAGCCAGCTGAACTCACAGTACTCGCTCTTTAAAGCTGAACAAAATCATATCTGTTCTTATAATTACGTGACAAATTATCACTTCCGTATGTGTTTCTAAAAGAGTGCAGAGGTAAAGCAGGGTCTGAACCCTGGGCAATTGGAATTAGAGCATATAGAGAAAAAGGGAGCAAGACTGAGGGACATCTTGGTAAAGCCAAATCTGTCAGACAGGCTGATTTATACTAAATAAATAAAAATGCCTGCAAAAGTGTTCTTCACCTCTAACTGAAAGGGTTTAGAATTCAGGGGTGAACTTGCAGTTTCTTGGGGGTCAGTACGAACACACGGTCACTTAGAGGCAACAGTGTCAGTCACTCTGATCCATTATTGTCAATGCACAGAAAGGCTTTGATTAAGGCTGAGAGAAGAACAAAAATCATAGATCCCCAGAGTTGAAAGGGATCTTAGAGGTCATTTAGTTCAGTCCTTACCTGAAGCCTTATTCCCCTCCACCAGGCCCCTGGCAAGCCTTTGCTTAGCCTCTGCCCAAACAGCTCAACAATGAGGAATTCATTACCTCATAAAGTAAACCCATTCCCCACCTCTATTTTTTTTAAACATCTCTGATTGTTAGGAAATTATTCGTCATGTGCAGATGAAAACCTCCTAGGATTCTCCTGGTCCCTGTGATTTCCATCTGTTGTGTCTATTGAATCACATTTCCTTGTGACACCCTTCCAATATTTGAAGACAATGACCACATTCGCCCAAAGTCTTCTCTAGTCCTTGTTAATTACTCCCAGTTATTTACCTCATCCTCATGAGACAATTTTGAGTCTTTTTCACTATCATGGTCCTTGCTCTTTGGACATGCTTAAGCTTGTCAGAGTCTGTCCTAAAATGTAGAGTCTAAAATGAGGTACAAGACTATTCTAGACTTGGTCTGCCTAGGGCAGAATATGAACATGCCATCCTTCATTTGGGATGCTTCTATTAAACAATCAGGGTCAGCTAGGTGGTGCAATGGATAGAGCACTAGTGCAGGAGGACCTGAGTTCAAATCTCACCTCACACACTTGACACTCACTAGGTGTGTGACCTTGGGCAAGTCACTTAACCCCAGTTGCCTCATCCTGGGTCATCTCCAGTCATCCTGATGAATACCTGGTCACTGGATTCAGATGGCTCTGGAGGAGAAGTGAGGCTGGTGACCTGAACAGCCCTCCCTCATTCAAAACAAAGTCAAGTGCAAATCATGTCATTATTTCTCTGATGGTATGGTCTTCTTTGGCAATGAAGGATGAACACACTATTAAACAATCTAGAATCTCTTTAACTTTTTAACACCCATGTCACATCCATGTTGATGTGACTTTTCAGCTACTCATGTCATATCCATACTGCAGTTTAATAACCCCTCCCCCGAGGTCTTTTTCAACTCAAGCTACGTCAGCCTTGCATCTCCCAGCATATACTTGTGATGTTTATTTCCTAATTACATTTTAAACTCTGCTTTTCTCTTTAATCACTCTTTATATAACCTCTCCCTCTCTTTTGAAATTATTTTCCATACGCAGTGTTTATTAATCAGTACTGTATTCTTCCCTCCTCCCCTCACCATATATTCCACTAAAATGCTAGATTATAATTTCCTTGACCTAACACAGTACTTTGCCTACAGAAGGTAAATACTAGATGTATTGAATTGAATTTGTTTCATTCGTCTTAAATGAAATTGTGTAATTTCATTCATCTCAGAGGCAGCAAGGTGGCACAGTGGATAGAGCTGATCTGGATTTAGAAAGACCTGAGTTCAAAGCCAGACTCAGATAATTCCTAACTCTGTGGTAGTGGGCAAGTCACTTTACTTCTGCCTGCCTCAGTTTCCTCAGCTGTAAATGGGGATAGTAATAGTGTCTACCTCACTTAGTTCATATGAGAATCAAATGATATTTGCAAACATTACATGCCTTATGTGAAGTAGATGCTTAATAAATGCTTATTCCCTTCCTCCCTTCTTGAACCCATGCCCACTTGCCTGTTTACCATCTTATAATTCCAGTTTTTCATGAGCTTTTGGGATCTTCAATCATTTAGCATATTAGCTATTTCTTCCAGCTTCCTGTCATATAGAAATTTATCAAGCATACCATCTATCAGTCAGTAACTGTTTTTTTTAAAATGACCACAACAGGGCATAAGATGGATCCCTGGGGCACTCCACCAGATACTTCCCTCTAGGAGGCTGATACTAATTGCTCAATATGACCCAGATGATGCCAACCTGGTATTACCTATTCATCAGTTACCATTTACTCGGGTTTTAATATAAGTCAATAGATGTCCCTTTCTAGTCATCCATTTATGAGATGATATATTAAAAGTCACTTCTTATACAGAAGTCATAATTGGTAACATGCCATAGCCTGCATATGGCCACCTCATATCCCCTTAACTTTCGATTCTTCTCTGAGTGTGAGATTACATGATTCACAGCTGTTTGTCCTCACTGGTGATTTGTCAATGTTAAGGAAGATACACTTTTGTTTCAGGTCAAAGCTTAGAACTGTAAAAGTACTAATTAATTTCTCAATTGCTATATAGTACATGTGCTCCTTCCCATATCTTAGTTCATTATCCATCTCCCATGCCCCCTCCTATCAAGCATTCTGAAAGCAGGAACTGCCTTATTTTTCTATTTGTAGCTCCATAACTTACTACCGTGTTTTGTACCTACTGAGTACTTAATAAATACTTTTTCTTTCATTCCTTCATACTTACAGACCAGCTTTCTGGTGTGTTTATCGAACTGCATGCTATATAGTGTGGATGGTAGGAATTCTTCATCCTTAATCCATTTGCTTTTCTTTATATGGAATTTTTTAGCCTTTTTTCTTTGGAATGGTTGTGAATCTCATTAAAGAAATTACATAGTATGGAGAGATTTAATATATTCAGTACAATGCCATCTTTGAACAGGACTATCCAGAGGCCCTCACCATCTATAATGAATCTCTCTTTCATGGATGATGAAGGGCCATAGTTTGCCAACCCATGATATAGACTTGGCAAAGACAACCTTTCATGACAATGGCAAACATCTTTGTATAAACATTCATCTTCTTTTATGTCTCACTTAATATTGATAATTAGAGAGTAATTGAACAATGTCATCCATGGAGAGATATTTTTGTTGAAGGAGAGCCTTTAAGGATACATTCTGTTATACAAAATGAAATACTTTTTTGTTTTTTCAATGATAGGTTAAAAAAAACCCAATGGGATATTGCACTGTCTCTGCCTTTTAGTCTATTGTGGGCCTCTGAAGATGTAGTTTTCTATAACCTTAATATTTACAAAATGTTTCATATAGACTCATAGAGTTAGTTTGGAGAGACCTTGGAAGTCACCTAATCCAACCTCCTCGTCTTACTGGGAAACTGAGGCCCAGGGAAATGAAATAACAACCAAGGTGACACCAGAATTGAGGAACAAATGTTAGATTTGAGCACAAGGCCTTTGACTTCGGAGCCTATGATCATATGTATGCATCAGACAGTCACCATAATATTCGTGTACTCTCTCATGTGACGCTCATAACGGTCTTCTAAGTACTGTATATGTCATTATCCTCCTTCTATAGATGAGAAAGCTAAACTCGCAAAGATTAAGACCCATGGTCACACAACTGACAAATTGTCAAAAGAGGAATTCAAACCCAGGTGTCTACCAACTCTAAATATAGTCCTCTGTCCGCTATGTAGTCCTCTCTCTCTCTCTTAATACAAACCTTGCTTCTTCTTCAAGATACCATTCATGATATATAGGTATAAAGCTCCTGAAGGGTCCACACGCTTTTGACCTTTTCCATTGCTTTTCATTTGGAGTCATATTTTCCATCATCGTTTGCTTGCACTCTAATTCTAATTCACTAAATGACTATTTTGCTCCATTTTGCATTCGAGGCAATGGGGAAACCAAAACAAATCAGCCTCTGCTCTCACAGAGTTTATAATCTATTTTCCTCTATCAGGGCCGCTTTTGCATTGAAGTCTCAATGCTCACGTTGACTGAGTTTGGAGGACGTTGTCAAGCTCCTTGTACAGTTTTTTCTACCTCTTTAATACAACGTGACAGATAAAGTTTGTAATGATCTCCATGATGATATTTTTTCTTCATACTCATTATGAGAATGCAGAAAATGAAGACCAAGTAAATGAATACATAAGATGATATATCTTCTTGTTCTGACAACGTTTTCCTTCCTTTCCTTATATCCCCACCCTCCCAACCCAGTTTATGTCACGGATGGATTCCCTGTTATTCTAGGAAAGCTTGAAAGCTCTTCCCAGCATGGCCACTTCCTATCTTTTCAGTCATCTTCCACTTGAGTTCCTTCCGCGTACTCTGTCTTCCAGCGAAATGTTGTTCCTTGCCCATATCACACTCCATCAGATGACCTGGATTCCAGTTTCAAGGGTGTGACCTTGGGCAAGTCATTTAATTTCTGTGAATCTCTGATTCTTCAATATAAGTCATACTTATACTACCTACCTCTCAGGATCACTGTGAAAATCAAAGGAGATAATATTTGCAAAGCGTTATGTGACACTTTGTAAAGAAACATGTAAAGGTAAGCGATGATTATTGCTATAGAGTGAGCCCTTGAGACTTAATACTGTGTGTTCCACTCCTTTATAACTCCTATATCACCTACTTGTGATATGCACACAAGAGATGCTCAGTAAATATTTTTTGAATGAATGATCTTGAATTAATTAGCATAAAATATAAGACAATATCATTAACTGCTGAACCATATGGAATTATGGACGGTGGGGGTTCATAGAAGAGGTAGATAATGAGGACTCAAAGAGTCAAAGAAAGCTTTATAGAATAAATGGGAATTGAACTGGGTCTTGTATGATTGCTAAGCTGTGGAGAGTATTCAGGGAGAAAGGACGGTGAAGTGACTGACATTAAGTAGTCTGTGAGTGCTGAGTTCATTTTCTTGTAGCCCCTGAGCTTTCATCCCTGTTCTTCCACCCCCAAATGAAAGGAATGCTATGGTTCCATGAGTCCTTGTTAAACTACTGCTATAATTTACAAATAAAATATACAGCGATAGAGATAGATAGATAGATAGATAGATAGATAGATAGATAGATAGATAGATAGATAGATAGATAGATAGATGGATGGATGGATGGATGGATGGATGGATGGATGGATGGATGGATGGACGGATGGATGGATAGACAGATGATAGCTAGACAGAGTAGCCAAATAGAAGCAACCCCTTCCCAAAGTCCCTTCCACCCTGCTCCTCTCCCTCATCACACCTCAGCACAGTAAAAATCGAAAGAAAAAAAAAGATTTGAAAAAAATGAAGGGAATTCTGGAGACATGCTCCTCCATAAGAATTCTGCAATTTTCAGGGAGAGCTGGTATGGTACAGTGTGGAGAGTGGTTGGGAAAGCAGTTTGTTCTCTGCTAATGATAGCTATGGATTCTGAAATGAAGCACAGCAGGTGGGACAGTAGCACTCAATTTTCAAAATGTGTGCCCTAAAACGTGTTTGCTTAAACCTTGTCTCTACCACCCTTTAGGGGCCTCTACATCCATCAAATCCAGACCCCAGGAAGGAAATTCAAGGCTCCCATTTCTCACCAACATGTTTTTTTAAAGCCACTACAATTTATCAGTTACCTTAGAGTTTCAGTTCCCACAAGTTCCTAGAATGCCTATGTCCATGCCCTTTCATATCCTTCGGAAAAAAATATTGTGTTCAGGCCCAAAGAAGTTTGAAAATAGGTATGGGAATCTCCTTATTCATGGGTAATATTACGAAGTCATGGGGCACCAATTACCTAGCAAGAATCGGGTAATCTACAGGCAATAAAGGGTACCATTTAAAAGCCTTGTACTTAGAGAAATCTATGACAGTTGTTTGAGGTACAATGGCACAGAGTGATGGACTTGGCATCTGAATCCCACATCAGATGCTTATTAACTGTGTGGACCAGAAGAATCTCAATTTCTCTGAGCCTTATTTTGTTCAAATGTAAAGTAGGAATGCCTATAGAACCTACTCACAGAGGTGTGGTAAAGATCAAATGAGACTGTGTGTGTGTGTGTGTGTGTGTGTGTGTGTGTGTGTGTGCATGTCTTGGGAACTTTAAAGTGCTATATAAATATGTTATTATTTAATCAAAAGTTAAGAAAACATATGAATTTTCTGTGCTTTGGCATCGCCAGCTGTGCCTGGATTCAACAAGTAAAGTTACTGGGAGAATTTTAGAACTGGAGGATGATAAGACATCATCTATTCTAGAGGTGTCCAGCACAGGAACCAAGGGGTACATATGGTCCATAACACTCCTTAGTGTAGCCCAAACCTGATTAAAATGTAGTTCTAATATGATTTTAATATGTTGCTGTAGTAATAAAAATGAAATATATAAATATATGTGGTTTTCTAATCAATATGTGGCCCATAGGGAACCTTATGTACAATTTAGTGTCATCTATTTATATTTGAATTTGGCATCAATAATTTAGGGCTTAAATTTTAGGCTGAGTAATCCTATCCATTTTACAGATGAAGAAACTGAAATCTAGAAAGTGATTGTCCAAGACTACATAAGAATTGCTGCATTCTAACCCTCTGGATGCTTCCAGTTGCATAGCTGTAGTTTCAAAAATGCCGTTTTGGTAAATGAGCAATGAAAAACCCAAAGCTCCCATAAAGAGAGTTCTTGCATAATTTTTGAGAAATTGAAGAAAAAGGCAAACAGCCAATCAAATGCTGGTCTTTATAGAGTCTTATCTTACTTAGGATATCGAATGTCCATTTCATCTCTCTTCTCTTCCAGTGTTCTCTCAATCATGTTTTAAAATGAGATTACTGAGGTGTGAGCTTTCCTCTGAGCTCGCACCATATTAACGTCCAGAGGATTTTATCATGCATTTTTAAAGCTCATACCAAGTGAGTGAATGATTGGATAGAAGTTTCCAGTTGCATGCCTCTCTTGTCGTCATCATCATCACCATCAATTTTTAATTCATATGGAAAGTCAGTACCAAAAGTGCTCAGTTCTCCTGAGTAAGGGAATTCCCCAGATAGCACAAAGATAAATGTGGCACGGTTTTGAATTAACCAGACTTTTACAAAGAAGTAACAGGGTCTTTAGGTCCAATGTGCTTTACTTCCCATGTAATTCAATCTGGTTATTTCATTCCCCCATTCGATTTGATTAAAATCTCAGCAGCCAAATCATTTGTATTGTAAATCGCACAACTTTCCTCTTTTATTTCCATCACTTTTGATTGCTTTCGGCAGGTTTCACCAGATCATTCAATTACAAGCTGTTTTGGGGGGGAAATTGCAATTTAATCAATAAGAAAGAGGCCAAATTTCTGAGCAAACTAAAGAAGAAAATACCTCCAGGAAAGTCCCTAGTTAAAAAAAAATAGACAAAAGAACTTTTCTTGTCAAAGCAAGACTTCAGAATGCCCTGAGGTCAGTGTTTCTCAAATAGTGTTCTTTGAACCACCTGAATTATATGAATAGGGATTCCATGAGAAAATTTCAGTGCAAGAGATATTTTCCTCTTTGAATTTTTATTTATAAAATTAGATGAGCATCTAAAATATTATGCATAATAACAGGCAATATGGCATAGTGGATTCAAGTCCAGTTTTGAAACTGGAAAGATCTAAGTTTAAAATTTCACCTCTGATATATACTGAATATGTGTCCATTTGAAAGTCACTACTTCCCAGGGCTAGGGGAATCTCTTTAGGATAGTAAGTCTCAGAGGTATCACTGGATCAGCATAGATGGAGAGAATATCCACAAAGGAAGTTTCCAATGTCTGTGAAATTACAGATCAATACCCTTGACCTCACAATCCTCAAACTCCCCCCACCCTCCCAAAAAAGGAAAGAAATTCTGAAGAAAAAGAAAATCTCTCCTGGAAAAATGCTTAGTTAACAATAGATAGAATGAAGATGTTTTGATATTCTATGGGTCAAGATATGAATATAGCTATAGTAGTAGTAGTATTAGTAGTAGTAGTAGTAGTAGTGGTAGTGGTAGAAGTAGAAGTAATAGTAGTAAGATAGGTAGGTAGCAGCAGCAGATAACATTTAAATAGAATTTAAAGGTTTAAAAATGTTTATTGTTACTTCAATAAATTTTCACAATAACCCTGTAGGGTAGGTACAATATCTCCATTTTACATCTATAAAAATTGAGGCTCAGAGACATTGCTACATTTTTATAGTCACATGGCTAGTAATTATTGAGAGGGGCAGGGAGGGATTTGAACATAATCCTTCATGTTATCTTTACTGCAACCAAGTGCCTAAATGTGCCTTTAATCCACAATTTCCCAAACTGTTTTCTTGGAAACCCACTGTAAACAAGATTCCCTAAGAAAATGTCAATATTAGTGCTATATTTCCCTGTGACATCTTGAATATGATATTTCACATGCAGAAAAATATGTATTAATTTTGACAATATGTAAGCATATTTCATTTCTAGGAACAGTGAATGGATCTGTCATCTCCTTGGCAAGAAGGATACTTGGATAGGGGAATTCTCTCTGCCAATCAAAGTGGCTGGCACTTGATTTGCCACCTATCATCTTAGAGTCACCTGGAGTTCTAAAGTTAAGTGACTTGTCCATAGCCAATATGTGTGAAAGAAAAGTTAAGTCTTCTTGGATTCAATACCAACTCACTACCCACCATGCTGTGGTGCTTCTCCAAAATTTCGTATTCTGTTAAAAACAAAACAAAAAAATAAAGAAAAATCCAAAAACCTTCTTTCCCCTCCCTGCTTTGTTATGAGGGCTTTCCTACTCTTCAAATCTCCCACAAATGGCATGTATGAGTTTTGTCCTGACATGTGGGTAAGAACTAGCATCTATATATTACATGTTAAGGTTGTCAAGAACTTTAAATATTATATCTCAAAACAAACCTGTGAGGTGTGTGCTATCTATTATTAATTATCCCCATTTTCCAGAGGAAAAAAACTAAGGCAAACAGAAATTAAGTGAGTTTCCCAGGGTTATTTAAGGAGAGATTTGAAGTCAAGTCTGCCTGGCTACAAGAACAACATTCTAGTCACTGCTCCCCCTCCAAGGATTAGACCTGATTTCATGGAAATAGGAAACTACTTCTACAAATTCAGGTTAGCAATTCAGTTTTTAGGGAACTAAGATGACAATTAGGTGGCACAATGGGTAGAGCTCCAGGTCTCAAGTCAGAAAGACCTAAGTTCAAATCTAGCCTCCATCTCTTACTAGATGTATGACCTTGGGAAAGTCGCTGAACTCTGATTTCCTCAATTTCCTCATCTGTAAAATGAGATGGAGAAGGGGATATCGAACCATTATAGTATCTTTGCCAAGAAAAACCCAAATGGGATCATAGAGAGTCAGACAGGAATGAAATGACTCAACAACCAAAAGAGAACCAAGAAATTAAATAACTTGCAGGATCATGTTGTCATCCAGTCTTGTCCCACTCTCCCAAAAGTGATCTGTGAAACCTCTGCAACTTCAGGTCTTCAAGAGTTGCCCGGGTGACTTCATTGTTGTTACTGAGTTGTTTCAGTTGTATGAGACTATCGATGACCCCATTTGGGGTTTTCTTGGCAAAGACACTGGAGTGCATTGCCATTTCCTTCTCCAGTTCATTTTACAGATGAGGAAACTGAGGCAATCAGGGTTAAGTGACTTGCCCAAGGTCACACAGCTAATAAGTGTCTGACAATGAATTTGAACACAGGACTTCCCAACTCCAGGCCCAGCATGCTATCTACTGAGCCTCCTAGCTGCCTCTGCCTCAGTGGCACTTGCATATAGTCCCAAACTAGAATATATAAAAGAAATGACTTGAGCACAGGTCTTCCTGACTCTGCCCACTGTGTTCTACTACCTCTCTCAGAGGCACATGAGAACAGAAATATATCAGACATATTGCTATCTCCATAGGTCTTAATAAACTGCCCTATTTGTTGTAAAATAAGGTGGCACTAACATTAGTCATGTATTTTAAGTTAGGCTGTGACTTTCTGATTTGTTAGCTCAAAATGTCTTATAAATGACTCAAGTGTTGTAACAAATGCTTCAGCCCCTGTGGCATTAGCAGAAAACAATTTAGCTGAGTCCCTTAGCAGCATCAGGATCAAGAAATCTGAGTTATAACTCTAGCAGCATTTTGATGTGGGGATTATGGACCAGTTTCAGCTCCAGTTTACAGGGGGAAGTTTTCATTTGTTTGCTTGTTTTAGAACTTTGGGATTCTTCTGTGACAAAGTCAGAGTTTCATTTTTTTTTTCTGTAAATGAGCATATCTATGTTTTCTAATAGTTCTTGGAGAACTGCTGTACGTTAGAGTTTTTTTCCTCACAATATTTCCTTCTAAATCTAAAGAGAGGGAACTGAGCATATGTGCACATGCACACACACACACTCACACACACACACACACATCCTACTTCCAACATGAGAATGAGCCTTCTTGGATCTCAATTACCTCGTCTGTAGAATGGGAGGATTGAACCTTATGGCTTTTGAGGACCCTTCTAGTTCTATAGCCATGATCTTTTGCCCTGGTTCTGTCTTTTGCTACCTATGTGACCTTAGGCTAAGTTGTTTACATGAATTGACTTTCTTATCTACAAAAAAGAAAGGGAATTCTAATCCCTTATAGGTCTGATTTGACGATGCATGATTCTAAATTATTTAACTCATCCCCCTTTTATTTTAGAGACATGAAAACTTGGACTTCCCCAAGGAGTTATGGGCGGTTCTCCAATGTTAGAAGCTAGATCTCCCATGGCACCCATTAGTCACATATGTATTAGGAAGCTTAGCCCACATATCTCTTCTGATGACAAGCTTTAATTTCATAAGAACAGCTCTTATGTATTTAATACTCCAGTTTACATGGTGTTTTCTTTACAACAACATTATGAAGTAGAGGAAAATTATTAACCTCTTTTATAAACAGTCTTAAATACAGGAAAACAGAGACAATTTGAGATACAGACAGAAAGTTTAAGTGTTCATTAAATGCAGAGGTAGACACTAGCTTTGTGACCCTAGGCAAGTCACCTAACTCTGTTTGCCTCAGTTTCCTCATCTGTAAAATGAGCTGGAGAAGAAAATGCAGACCACTCCACTATCTTTGTCAAGAAATAGCCAAATGGGGTCATGAAGAGTTGGATATGACCAAAATGACTGAATGACAAAAGTAGATATTAAGGGACACACATGTGGTGGTTGAGGAAGGCAAGTAGTATGAGGAAAAAAGATGGGGAGGAGGAGAGGTGCAGGGAGTAACTCACATAACTGTGGATTAGAGTTGGGAGCACTCAGAAACATGTTCCCAGGCAGAGATGAAAGAATGCTAAGGGCTGAGAGCAAGAGTTTTTATAATGCTTTGTCAGGGAACAGATTAACTCTTGGGTGTTAGTTCATTAACATATCTACAACCTTTAAAGTTGTCAGAAAACCTTTAAAATTACCATCTCCACATCAGAGGTCATCCAATCTTTTAGAATAGATCCTGTTTAGAAGACAGTAAAGGAAGGTGCCAATATAGTTATAATGGTCCCGTGGTATTTTTCCATTGTGGCTGCTGTCATTTGTCCCAGAGTAGCCTGCCGTGTATGTACATATTCCATATTTTTATGGGACCCAACATGATTTCCCCCAATATGTTTGTTCTATGGAAAAGAAGAAAAGGGGGATGGGAAAAACCAGTGGACGAAGGAGACAAGCATGCCCAGACTTGATGAAAGGCACATATCCAAGGCTCTGGAGAAATTGTTTAAGAATAGTTCATCCTAATAAATTCATAACCACAGGGGGCCAGTTTCAAATATGATTAGGTCACAAGTGAAATGAGTTTGGTGGTCTCAGCATAATCCCTGTTGGACATTAGTTTGCTCACACAATCACTGCACAATTTTGTCCATGTCTGCATTATTATCTGCTTCTAGTCAGGAGATGTTCAGAATTGAATTATCAAGGGTTTTCAGGTCAGCCTGAAGGTGTGCAGAACTAGCCAACGGTACGAGGAATCATGTCTTGTCAACGGAGCCACACTTTAGACAAGGTTTCTTGTTCTTCACCTCTTTGCCTATAAATCCAGCCTCCTATCCCACTTAAAATGTTAATGGGTGTCCCATAAGATTTCCAATCTTGAAGTCAAGTGAGGTTATCTAAGTCATAAATGATGTTTGCCTTGCAATTAAAGGAATTTATGTTCTTTTTTACTTTTTTTTAACTTTAAAAAAAATTCTGGACCATGGATTAGTGCTTTTTGGCCATTTGTATTCTGTCTATCACTGAGGTCTCATTGTCCAGTCCCATGTCATGATTCCTTCCCCACAAGTGTATTGGATGAACTGTTGACACTGCAAAGCACTTTATGAAAATGGCCCTTTTTATCATGGTGGGTGAGAGAAATATGCATCAGAGAGAAGTTTGGGAATCTGATACGTACACAAACCACTGCTGTTACCATATGAGTGCAATTGTTCCAAAGAGAGATAGAGAATATCTTTTTGTATTTTGGGGGTAAAGAGCTTGGACCTCTGATTTTATTGGTGTAGCAAACTCATGGTATAGAAACATCCTTCACTAGTGCAGATTAGAAACTTCTTTGCAATGTAGTGTTAGAGAGTTCCACTGAAAGATGGTGACTTCCCCCTAATGTAGATGTCAGAGGCAGGACTTGAAGCCCAGGTGTTCCTGAGTCAAGGACTAACCTTCTTACCCATTTTATTATGTCTCTAACAGTAAAACATAAATATATATATATATATATATACATACATACATATACACAAATATATACATATATACACATATGTGTATACATGCATGTATACCCATATGTATATATAATGTGTGTATATATACACATGTTATATATATATATATATAACATTACAAAATAAAACTTCAAACACCAAAAAGAACATACATTGTCTTCACATTCCAAAAGTTGCCCAAAATTTCAGGAATTATTTGGGTATAATACCATTAGACAAAAAACTAGCGTCCATGAAATAGATAAAAATGGTGTTATTTCACAGGAGGAAAGTGTTTTGATCATTTACAAGGATGGGACCCACAAAGTCCAGGTTGATAAATCTTCGGCTTTTTAAATATATTTAAAACTACTAATTAATTGCCTGTCATAAGTTTGAAGTTTGGGGGAGATTTAAGACAGCTAATGAAATCATCAGAAATAAGTATTATGTGAATCTGTACCCACGAATTTCTTCCTTCTGGTCAAATTCTTTCTTCTCATTCTTTGAACTGATTTATCATCTGATTTTGAAATTTGACCACCCCTACCTTCTGGAAATTCTCTCTTGGATTGGCTTCTGTGACACGGGGCTCTCCTAGGTCTCCATTATCTCCCTTGCTTTCCCTAAATCATTTCTTCCTTTCCTCATTTCCATCCCTGTACGTGAGCATCCTCCAGGATTCAGACCTGGCCTGCTGCTTCCCTCTCTCAACCCCATTAATCAGGAAGCTTGGCTGCTGGTATGGTTTCAACTCTGACCTATATGTGAATGACTCCCCATTCTACTGTGCCAACCCTGACTTCTTACCCTTCTGATGTCCTCTTCTTTCCATGTCTAAAAATCATCTCCATTTGGATAACATCTGAAACCTAAGATGTGGAAATTTTACCTCGATTTTCTTCACCAAACTCTTCCCCAGCTTTAGCATAATTGTAAAAGGATCCTATTCCTCTCTTTCTCATTCCATACATAGAGTTGGTTGCAAAGTCTAGGTGACTCCCCTTCCACAAATAGTCTCTCCCTTGGTTGACTTTCTTCCCATTTTTTCCATTGCTATGGCCTCCTCTGCAGTTTAAAATCCTGTAAAGTCATCCCTAGATTAGGTAATTCATAACCTCCTATCTCTTTGAGTCCTGTCTTGTCCCTCTCCTCCAGTTCAACACATAGCTGCCCAAATATTCATCCTCAAATAGCATTTTCATTATGTCCAATATATGCAAAATAGATACTCCAACCTCTTCTCTCCCTGCCTGATAAACATCACTGCTTGAACAAAGTAGATCTGTTTGCTTTTACCCATATGTAAGGTTCTAATTCCAACTACATGGTTTTATTTCGGCCAATATCCCCATCAACAATGGCCTCCCTCCCTCACTGTGCGGATCCATGGATATCTCCATCAGAATGTGGCATCGTACTCAGTTCCTCCAGGAAATTTTCCCAGATTAATCCTACTTAACCCCCATCCCTCTTTTACACTGTACTCTGTAAACAGGAAGGATTATTCTTTCATTGTTACTGTATTACCTGGTAACTGTTTTTAATTTCTTATTTGTTTCTCTTGTTTTTGTTTTTATACCATGATAGTAGATGGAGAACTTTAGGTTTTGAGGTTCAGGATGTCCTGGGTTCAAGTCCCATCTCTGATACATACTGGGTATGGCCCTAATTCACTTAATCTTTCAGCAGTCTAGACTACTCTCTAGCTATATTTTTATAGAACAATTTTCAGGCCCCAGGAGTTACCCACACCAATTAAATCACAAATCTAGATAATCCTCAGAAAAATACCCAACAACAAAAACCTTCAAAACCCCCAAGAAACTAGATTATAAACCACTTGAGATTTGGGATATGAACTATATCTATTTTACAGTTTTTTAAAATTCCCCCAGATTGGTGTCATGTCCAACACATAGCAGATAGCAAACAGTTTTCATTAACAAATATGTATAAGATCTGAGCTTAGTGTTAGTCAAAGAGAATTAAATAAGCTTGATTCTTTCCCTCTGGTTAGATCCTAAAATTTCAAAACTGTTCTATGATATCTTCCATTTCTTGGAGTCCTCATCCCAACCTGGAGGTTAAGTGACTTAGAGAATCATATAATATTATCCTTGACCAAGTACATACTTGTATGTTAGTGGCTTGGATGTTCCATGAATAAGATACTCTGTCCCTCAGCTTTGGATATTTTCTCTCTCTCTCTTCCCCATCCCTGGCATGTTCTTCCTCCTCCACTCTAACAGCCAATTTCCCTGTCTTTCTTTAAGTCCCAACTAAAATCTCAACTTCTAAAGGAAGATTTCCTTAATTCATTAATTGAACTCTCTTAATTCAGATGCCTTCCCTCTGTTCATTATTTCCTACTTATCCTGTACATAGTTTGTTTTATTTACCTGTTGTCACCCCCAATAGACTGTAAAATTCTGGAAGATGGAGATTGTCTTTTCTCTTTCTATCTCTTGTGCCAGTTACTTGATAAATGTTGATTATTTAACTGATTGGCCAGGATGAGACTAGAATAGAGCTGTCTTTCCTTCCTTGTTAGTGTATTTTCCCTGGATTCATCCATAAACACTTTGATGTTTTGGGTTCTTTACACAGAGATTGGTGTAGACCAGATGTGTCAAACATGGGCCAAAAGCAAGACTTTTATGTAATAAAAGAATATTTAACAAAATAAATAAAAATACAATACAACCTAAATAATGTGTATATGTGATTTTCTAAGTCACAGTATTTAGACCTCAAGTATACTTTTATTGGTTTAGCGGTCCACATTTCTATTTGAGTTCAACACCACTAGTAGACACTGATGAGTTAGTCATCTTGAGTTATTTACCTTGCCTTTACATTCAAGAAGATTGTAGAGATCATAGATCTAACTCTGGAAAGAACCTCAACTCATAGACCTAGCACTAGAAAGGATCTCAGGGGCCATCTATTTCAATCTCATCATTTTACAGATTATGAAATTTAAGCTTAGAGAAGTCATGACTCACCTTTCTGTCTCCCTAGTACCCTTCAGAATCTAAGAGAAAGAAGCCTTGTTTTCTGACTTCCAGTATAGAGTCATAGGATCTTTGATTTAAAAATTAAAGGGATTCTAACGGTCATCTAGTCTAATGCCTTCATTTTTGTAAAGAGGACGATAATGAGACGTGGACAGAGTAAGTGACTTACCCCAGTTACTCAGGTAGTAACTGGCAAAGTTAAGGTTTGAACAAGGTTCCTCCAACTACAAATTCAGCATGTTTTCCAATGTACCATGCTGCCTCCTCAAAACTTGTTTAGATGTCAGTAGGAGGTAGTAATTCCTTAACTATGTAGGTGCTATAGATTTAGGTCACTGGGATTTTTTCCCTTTTGATATTTAACATTGTCCAAGCAACATCTGAAAATGATCCAACTTCCAAGAGTTGACATCTGCTAGCTGCATAACCTTCCTTTAACTATGCCCTTATCCATCTTCCTCCTCCTCCTGGCCCCGCAAGAAAAACCTCCTTGTCATGCACAATTTCGAAAAAGTTTTGCTATTCATCTCTCCTCCATGAAGACCTAGGGAAAATGATGGAAAAATCATGTCATGCTTCCTAGGCCTATCCCATCATGCCCTGTCTATACCTAGGCTTCATGATCAAGGAATACCAGTGTATTGGTGGAGTGGCCATATGGCAAACCACCTTACCCAATAATCTCCCAACCTAGTTTCTATATCCATATCAATTAATAAATACTTTTTGTTTTTCTCACCTTCCAACATCTCTCCATTTTATACCATTAGATGTCAAACACCATCTTACTCAGTTTACTCATCTCATCCACAAAGAGATACTAAACAATGATGACTTTGCTAATATTGGATGAATGCTGTTGCTTTGGTGATAAGATGTTAATTGCTGACAACTTCCAGTTATTAAGTGCTCTTTCCACCATACTCCTCAAATTTTGTATTTACTTGTCCTTATAAATATTGTTCTCCCCCAAAAGAAGATAAGCTCCTTGAGAACAAGTATGTTTCATTTTTTTGTCTTTATATCCCCCATGCCTTAAAATAGTACTGGGAATATAATAGGTGCTTAATGAATCTGAATTGAATTAAAGACTCATTGGTAATATTTCTAAAAGTGTAAACACATCAATGCTAATAATCTTGGCCAACTTCTGAATCATGTAATTATATTCTGCTTATCTTAATTGGATTTCTGATAGGTTCTTCACTTCTTGCCCTAAAGCAGGGGTCAGTAACCTCTGACTAATGGACTAAATTCAGCCTCTGCAAACATTCCCAAAGGTCCTCTTCCTATTCAGCCTATTGAAATGAAGGTCATGGCCTGATTTTGGCTCAGGGCTCATCCATATGTCTTTGTCTTGTACCCAGGTCTGGTGTCAGTGAATTAGTGGCAATATTTGTTGAGTATGCACTATGTTTAGAACACTGTAGTAAAATAGTAGATATGGTTAAAATAATAATGAAAAGAGAGATAACAAAAAGAAATAGAGCAGAGAGACAAAACAGAAGAAGGCATACATGGAAGGAAGGAAGGAAGGAAGGAAGGAAGGAAGGAAGGAAGGAAGGAAGGAAGGAAGGAAGGAAGGAAGGAGGGAGGGAGGGAGAGAGGAAGAACACTGGGTTTAGAATTAGAATTAGAAAGACATGAGTTCAAATGTGGCCGCAGACACTTGCTAACTGTGTGACCTTGGACAAGTCACTTACCCCATTTGCTTCAGTTTCTTCATCTGTAAATGGGGACAATAATAGCACCTACCTCCCAAGGTGGTTAGTAGGATCAAATGAGATAATAATTGTAAAGTGCTTAGTACAGTGGTTGATACGTGGTAAGCGCTATATGCATGTCAGCTATCCTTACTGTTCTTTCTTAGTGTACAGTAACATTCACTTATTTGCCCTATATTTATATTATATATTTATATGCTATATATAGTATAGTATATATAATAGTATTATATACTATTATATATATTATATATTTATATACTTATATTCATATACCATATTTTCTTTAACCATTTTCAAGTTGATGGCTAACCTCCTCATTTCCATTGTTTTGCTGTCATTAAGAATATTGCTATGAATATTTCATACTATATTGGCCCTGTGTCTCTCTCTTTTACCACTTTGGGATATATGTCTCATTGAGGTATTGCTGGATCAAAGGAAATAGACAGTTTGGATATTTTTTCTTACATAATTCCAAATCAAATACATAATTTCTGGAACTAAATTACAGCTGCACCAACACAGCATCAGTGTCAGTCTTTCCATAGTCCCTCCAACATGGACTTGCCATTTTTTGCTATCTTTATCACTTTGCATGGTGTTAGCTACAACTTCAGGTTGGTTTCTCTTACTATTAATGACGTGTAGCATGTTTTCATGTTGTCATTTATACTTTACAGTTATTCCACTGGGAAATGATTTAAATAGGTTTTTTTTTCTAGAAGCTTAGCTATGAATGGGGAAAAGATATGAGATAAATTTAGATGACAAACGACTTCATAGGACTGTTGCTAAGGTGAATCGTACAGTAATCACCAGTGACCGAAAGCAATGATTTGTTGTCAACTTGGAAGAAATTCTCCGGTGAGCCCTAAGGATCTTTGGGCAATCCTATGATATTTCACACTTCTTTCATTACCTTGTCTAGAGACATAGATAATGTATGTATCAAGTTGTTTGGATAATCTAAAGGTTGGAAGGATAACCAATGCTCTGGATGATATACTCTGGATGATATATTTAGAATTCATAAAATGGTCTCAACAGTCGAAGACACGGACTTAATCAAATTAAACAAAATTTAATCAGAGTAAATGTAAGATTTTACACTTGGGTTCAAATCATCAACTTCACCAGTAGGAGAGAAGGAAGCTAGGTGGCATATGAGAAAGATGGAAGGAGTTTTATTTGACTGCCTACCTCAATCATATGAGATGGTAGCCAAGAAAGTGAATGAGATCTTAGCTAAGGGAGAAATTACTTCCAAGGCTAAGGAAGCAACATTCCCAATTTACTCTGTTCTGGCTAGGTCATGTCAAGAGTAATATATGTAATTCTGGTTGCCATATTTTGAGAAAGACATTCTGAAAAGCTGAAGACTGAACATGCAGAGGAGAAGAGTCAGTATACGGAAAGACTTTGAGTTCATACCATATGAAATTCATTTAAAGAAACTGGGTAAGAGAAAGACATTGTTAGAGATTGAAAGGGAAGGGGAAGGCAAGGAACTCTGACATAATAGCTGCCTCTAAGTATTTTAAGGGCTATCATGAGGAAAACGATACATTTTCCAAAAGTGGATACATGAATTCAACAGGTCAGAGCTTAGGAGCAGTTGGTTGAAACAGAAAAGAGATTAATTTTGGTTAAATGGCAGAAAAACATATATTAACCATTCGAGCTACCCAGAAATAGAATGGTCAACCTTAAGAAGGGCTGAGTATCCCTTCCTTATTGAAGGTCTTCAGAGAAACTGGAAGGCCATTTCTTGGTAGGTTGTTGAAGTCTTTCTTTTCAGGTGTGGATTACCCTACATGGACATGAAGTTCCTTTTCAACTCTGATATACTGTGCTCTACGGTAGTGGAAGGATCAAAAAAAGTGTTTTTGGTTTTTGGTTTTTTCCTTCTAAGGAAAACAGAGATGTGGGCAGGTTTGAAATCAGCAGGGAAGGAACCAGTAAAGGAGAGATTGAAAATGCAGGACCAGGGGTGACAACTGAAGTGTAAATTGGACCCAGTTAGCTTGGCATTGTTATTTTCTCTGGGATATTCAGAATAACAGTGGCAGCTTTGGGACTGGCAAGTGAGAGTGATGGTAGGAGAAGGGGCCAAAGAATTTAAAGGTAGATGACGATGTATAGTTGAGTGGATACAAAAAAGGAAAGAAACTAAGAAAGAACAGTAAGGGGTAGTGTGACTGGAGGTTTGGTGAAGATGAAAAAATATATGACGAGGGAAGAAGAGGAAGAGATAGCAGTACTGGGAGGTCGGAGTTGAGAACACTCAGGCAAGCAGTCAGCAAATGTTTGTTAAGTACCTAAGGAGTGCAAACTTTGAGCTAAGCCATGAGGATATTAAAAACAAAGGACAAACTAACCATTCCTGAAGGAACTTCCATTCTTTCAAGGGAGACAAAACATACATTCATTGTATTATTATAATAATTATAGCATATATTAATATATTACACATTGTTTACCAAATATATTCGAAATAAATACAAGAAAATTGTGGGGAGAATGGACCTCGAAGCTGGAGGGGTCAAGAAAAACTTCAAATAGAAAATAGAATTTCAGAGTAACAGACCACGGAGGTAAACTATTCATCAGCAATGATGAGATGAAGAATCTGACCATTCCCCCCCTTCCCCCTCCCCATGTAGCTGAATTAAAAGGAAATATAGATGATCTGAGATGAGGAAGTGGATAAACTAGGAGGTACTTGATGTGACACCAAAGAATATATCGGTTAAAATCATAGACTTAGATGTAGCAGCAGCCTCAGAAGTCCTCCAGTTCAACCTCTTCATTTTACAGGTAAATACACAGACCCCCCAGGAGGGTTAAGTAATCTTCCTAGATGTCACATAGTAAGATGGGAATCCAAGTCTTCTGACTCCAGAACCAGTGACTGCACTTCCCAGGCTACCATGCTGCCTCCTTTATCCCATACAGGCTCTAGACTTTTCTATTCATACTCTCTTTTGGCCTGGTCTCACTTTCCTTGTCCAACATCTGTTCTCTACCTACCTTTGACTCAGTCTCTGCCTGAGCCTGAATATCAACATGCCTTTACAATTTCTTCCTCTTAGGGATACAATGCACATTTGCATTTCTAAAGGAATTTCTCTTAGTTTTGACAACACTTGTTCAACTATGGTTAGAATCTACCCTTAGAGTTTAATCCCAGTAGTTTCAGTTTCTTCTTTTTACCCAGTCCTTTATTGTCCAAACTAGCTCCCCAAAGTTTTCACAGTCAACCTCCTGAAATTAGAGAAGGGGCATTTCTTTACAGGAGGGCTAGAAATACACCATCCTGATGGGAATGTGTCTTGCTTCATATTCAGGGCTTGTCTACATTAAAAATTGGATTAGATGATCTCTCAGGCCCCTTCTGGCTTGAGATCCTTTTCTTCTATTATGCCTTTTCTTACCCGGATCATTGATGCAGCCTTAGAGCCAGAGATGCAACTGAGGCCCACGTTAGATCTGGGACTAGGCCAGCAAAATCTTGCCCCACTTCTGCCCACTTGGACCATTTAATTTTCCAACATCTGGCTGAAATTAAATGCTGCCCTTTGGATGCAGAGAGAGAGGTGCAGTGTTCAGCATCCCTCTGCTCATATGTGCTATCTCTGGCTGAGTTTCCATGCCATCCCAAAAGCTACGGAAGGACGAAAATTAAGCCGATGCTACCAGAAGACAGGCTGTCTAGTTTTCAAGGTCCCTCTTTTCATCTTAAAGTACTAGTTTTGCTGTGTGTTAAATTTTTCTTGTCTTTCAGAGGGGACTACACTGAATAGGTGAATAAAATGACCCACTTGTATTGTTTATGCCAGAAAAGCACTTTAGCATGTAATGTGCTCTATTAATCTCAGATGTTGTACATTTCTCTTTACTGTCTGCATTTGGCTGTTAATTGGCCCAGAAGTATTTGTTACATTTTTAAATCTGTGATGAAATAAATCCACATTTACTATAATTTCTGGGGTCAGTAGGAGGCATGGTTGGAGAAGTTAGAGTTTAGGAGTGGGACTGGAAATGTTTATCCTTAGGAGATTTGTGCAAAATTCTGTAAAATGATGTGGTTGAGAACATAACAGGAAGGAAAGATGAGGAAGAGATAAGTGCATTTTAGAGTTCATGAATTGAATCAACTTTCAATTATGACCACACTTAAACTCAGTCCTTTTTTTTCCTGGTGGGAAAAACATACATATACACAGTCACATGCACACATGGCATTCTTGCTATTTCCTTCACGTTGAGCAATAATTCCTAATAATTTACTGTCTCACTTATTGCCAAAAAGAATGAGCAAGGAGAATTGTACACCATCTGCAAAGTGTAACCAAATGCCCAATATAAATGCAGATATTGAGTGGAGAGGAAGAGGAGTGGGGGTAGGGTAGGGTGTTCGCTCCCTGGATTGGATGGCTTCTGTGTACTGTATATATGCATTAATCGATAAGCAAATGCTAAATGCTGTTAGATAGTCATTTACCCTTGGGGGAAAAAAGCAATGATAATTGGATGATAATGTAGTAATTTACCTTTATACATTTTACCCTCTTTTAGAGGTGGCCTTTGATCAATTTTGAAGATACATTTCTAGTTTTTTGTTTTCCTTCTGTGTAAGGCTGGTACTGTACAAGGCTTCTGTCTTTTGCTGCTCTGGCTGCTAAATCTTTAGACTGATGAGATCTTAGAAATTAATATTTGCATTTTATTTGTTTCTGGTAAGTCAGATTTGTGGCTTTTAAGGTGCTTTTGAATTCTTGAGAGATCAGTGGGAGCACTTAACCTATGTTAGACCTAAGAGGTCTGAGGGTTCTTCAGAAGACAAAGAATTTGAAGATGCTTCCTTGAGAATGTATCCAGGGCAGACCAGACAAAAGACTGATGTCTCCTTTAACAGCCTGATAATTATCTCAGGATATTCTACAGGCATCAGTACTGTTTCCACAAAGTACTGTATTCCCATCCAGCATAACATGGCTGAATATGTGTTGCCCTATGTGACAATGGCAAAGACTTATCTTTGCCCTGAGGGCTGAGTGCTGTAACACTTCTCAAGTGATAGCCTTGATAGAAATGATGATTCAGAGAGAAGATCTGCTTTTTTTTTAAAAAAAAAAAAAAGAGGAAAAAAGCTACATTAGAGATAGACAAGAATTAAAAATGTGAATCTGTGTTTATCTGGATTTTATACGTTTCAAAGACATTGCTATTTGCAGCCTCAAAATCCCTTGTAAAAATAAACTAAATCATTCTTGTATTGACCATTTTTTTCATGTTGTTCTACTGAGGCATCTTCCCAACTGAGTTTCTTATTGAATTGTATTTCTATGAGGGTATTGTAGGTTAGCAGCACATTTTTATGGTACACAAAAGATGTGCCTTCTGAATTTCCAATGCCTTGTATATTGTTCCCCATAGAAGAAACATCTTTGAAATGCTGAATAAATCAAAACAGAAACATTTGGCTCTTGACTTACTGCTGGTGTTATTTTCTTCTCTGAGTTTACATTGGCTGGGGTAGCCATTACGATCTATCTTACCTATTTGATTAATTTGCAATAAATTCGGCCTTTTGGAAGTCTCCTGCTGCATTTCTGGATGTGTTACTTGTATAGAGGTTTTATTTAATACATATCAGTGTGCATCTATATGAATGAAAATTTAATATGGTTCAGAAACATTTTTTTAAACACACACACGCACACCCTCTTGGCTCTGAATTAAGTGTTCACATTTGACACAGCCTTCTGGTAAAAATCCATAAACTTATGGGGGATAAAATTGGTTAGAGGAGAATTTCAGCAGAAATTGATGCAACATGTGATATCACTTTAAGGTTTGAAATATCATCATACTCGAGGTGACCAGAAAACATAATTATAAATCCCAGGTTATAATCTTTCCTCAGCATTCTGATTTCTCTCCTTCACAGTTTCCATTATTTGAAGTGCTACAACTACAATACATAGTTCAACCTGAATTGGATGCAGTCAGGCACCAGTATCCCTCTTGGTGAGAAATGTACTGAGGCAAATGACTGTGGCTTCAGCAAGGGGCATCTACACGGTCTGTTCTGTGAAGGGATCACCCAAACATCTCCACTCTTAACTATCAGTTTTCCTTGGGGAGGATGTGCTCAAATTTACTGTCTCATTGCCTCTTGAAACATGTATGATGTCAGAGAGTTATTATCCCCGCTGCTCAGATGTGGACACTGAGGCACAGTAAACATTATTTCTTTTGGTCATTGATTTTTTTGGCAGAGCACTGGAGGTGGGGCTGAGGAAGTCATATGCTACTTTCTCTTACATATTTTCCTCTCCTGATCAGGTTTTATGAATAAAAAAAATCTCCACTTAATTCTCCCTTGGAATCATGCTGCTTTATTTTTCTGCTTTGAAATAATAGCTGCTTTGCTACCAGAGGTTTGTTGAAAAGGAATGTGGTTTGTCCTTGGCGAGACAGTTGTGTTAAGGAGCTGCTGCTTGCTCGATGGCTAGAGGGATAGAGAAAAATAAGGGTTTGTCAGCCCTTACTCCCCCTCTCCTTCATTAATTCCTTATCTTTGTCTCCTTCAAATACCCTTCCCCCTTGTCATCAATCCATCAGCCATCAACAAGAACTTATTAAGCACATGCTATGTGCCGGGAACTGGGCTAAGAGCTAAGGATATGGGTAAAGAGAGAGACAATCATAGCTAGTCATTTAGAGAAGGCTTTAAGGTTTATAAAGCACATTACAAACATATTCCAATTTTACAACAATCCTGGCAGGGAGGTGCTATTATAACCCCATTTTATAGATGAAGTAGCTGAGGCAGGCAGCAACCACCTGGGTCATACATCTAGTAAGTGTCTGAGGTCAGATTTGAACTCAGGTCTTTGGGACTTCAGGTTCAGTGCTTTAATCCACACGGTTCCACCTAGCTAGATAGCTCACTACCCTGGCCTGCTTCGAGCTTACACTGCAATGAAAGATCTATGTGTGTGCGTGTGACAAAGATATCCACATACCTTCTGTTAGAATGTAAGCTCTTATTCACCTTCAGAGAAAGAACTGATCAAGTCTGAATGTAGGTTGAAGAATGCCTTTTTTTTCTTTATTTTTCTCGTTAGTTTGGTTTTTTTGGCTGTGTGTTTTCTTTCACAACATGACTAATATGGAAATATGTTTTGCATGACTGCACATGTATAACCTATACCAAACTGCTTGCCTTCTCAGTGAGGGGGAAAGGGAGGGAGGGAGGGAAGAGAATTTAGAACTCAAAATTAAAAAGTAACATGAATATTAAGAATTGTTTTTAGATGTAATGGAAAAAAATAAAATATATGAAATGAGAATGTAAACTCTAAGCAGGCCAGGGAGAGTTTTTGTATATATAGTCACACCCCACACACACATATATACATACACCAATAGCTTTGAAGAAGTACCTGTAGGGCTGTAGGTCCTTAAAATGCACCTCTCACCTTTTAGGAGTTGGCGTTACTTGGCTGGTTATTTTCTCCCGTTCTGTGCATGTGTTTAATCCTTCATCTCAAAACTTGAAGGCAAAAGGAACTCATGTACAAATGCTCCTTTGTAAATCTTCTCCCCTTTTGCTTTACTTATGGAGCCATGATCTTTCTCTTCTCCCAAGCTCAACACCTTCTTGGAATTGTTGGTTTCCCTTTATCTTACACATCCCTCTCATCCCATTAGTCGCTTTGCTCTGTTCTTTTCTTTTTCTTCAAAACATCTCTCATATTCCTCTCTTCCTTTCCAACCCCAGCACAACCATTGTCCAAGGTGCATCCTCTCACATCTACATTCCTAGATGGTCTTCCTCCTTCTGGTCCCATCCCTTTCAATCAGTCTGGCACTATGCTAACTCTTAAGTCTTTCTTAAGATTCATCATATTGCATAGACTTTCAGAATGGGGAAGAACCTTGAAGATCAATTCATTTAGCATTCTTATTTTACCAAAAAGGAAACTGAGGACCCAATGAGTTCAATGACCTAGCAAAGGTCATAGAACAGGTAGTAGCATAGCTGAGGCTATGACTCTGATCTTCTTTCTGGAAGATAGACTCTAGAAACCTGTGGAAGCCGCCATATAGAACAAAGGTGCTACTACAGATCTTTGAGTGTCATTGGGATCTCTTAGCTGACCAAATCGTACATCCCTCTGTACCCATAAGCTCAAAATAAGAAGATACATCATGGCCAAAGGGGCAGCAACAGGGAAATTTCCCTCTCTTTTCTTTCACTTATTGATGGACCCACCTCAGAGGCTGTTCTCCCATGCAGTGATTAAAGATACTAACCCTGCCCCCAGAAAGCACACTTTCTATGACTATTTCACTTAGCATGACTTTTACATGAGCCCCAAAACTGATGGAAAATGTAGACTGGCCTCAAACCTTTTTGGAGCATGGGAAAGAAAATGCTCTCTGCCACCTAAATATTAATTCAAATTCCTCAGACACTTTCAAGGTCCTATTCCATCCTCATCCTCATCATCCTTATAATTTATGTCTATATAATTTATAGTTCACATAGCAATTTTACATATAGAGTCTTATTTGATTATAACCAAAATGACCTTCAATTGGGGACAATAGGGCAAATGTTATTATCTCTGTTTTATAGATGAGGAAACTGAGGACAACAAAGCTGGGTGACTTGTTAGCCATATAGCATGTACTCAATAGAAATCTGCTGTTTGCAACATGGAACAGCATAACTCAAATGGCATAGAGAGGCCCCTCTAATTCCACTCCCGCTGCCCCTTGTCTTGAGACATTAGTGATGGTCTCAAAGTCTTTTGATGCCATGGATTGTAAATATTTTGCACTTTGGTCTAAATTTCTGAATGTAACAATGACAGGAACGTGGGAGCAATTATTTCTCTTTTCAGCCCCCAGACTGGATATTCAGATTTTTGAGAGAGGAACAGGAGATTAGGAAAGATGAAACAAGAAAGCAGGTGAGAGGCACATAAGTCAAAAAAGAAGAAAATAAGGAAAAATGGGAAGTAGAAAAAGGGACAGAAAATAATAGCCAGAGTCTGAAATGTTTGGGTATTTTTTAAATTCTATTCAGAAAGCAAAACTGGGCTAATATGATATGATTTTCCGTCTTGTTTCCCTACCCTACGTCTAGAGGTCAACTTGGGGGTGGGGGCCGTATCTAGAATGTATTTCCTCACTCATGATATTGGGCAAAAATGATTTTCTTTCATTTTCACTTTGCTGGATTTGAAGGACAAGAATTATCAGTAGATAAAGTCACATGCTAAGTCATATATTTATACATGCACACACATGTTATATACATATGTATATACATATATGTATACATATATACATATATTTCCATATATGCATATATATATCTCACATACACACAGACATAGCCTATGAAATCTTTCTTTCTTTCTTTTTTCCATAAAATATTCTTTGCTTTGTACAGGCTTTGGAAGACTGTTTTAAAATAATAATAAAAAAAGCTAATTTATTGGGCAGACTTATTAATGCAGTAGAAGTAAGACAATGCTATAACCATAGCATTATTATGCCAGTCCTTGTAAAAAGTCTTTTCAGTATATATATTGAGCTTTACCAAGCTGAACCTGTAAAACAATGAAGGAAACCACTGGTGAATTAGACAGCTCGTTAGTTATGGGGAATCAGTGGATGGGGTTCTCCAAAGGTTCAATATACAGGGAGGTGACAATGAGATCAGTGGAAAAATCAAACCACTGGTTACTGAATATATATTAAAACATCTTGAGAACACAGATGCCAGAGCATCATTCCAGTGGCTCGATAATTTAGTAACTTTCTCATAAGTAACTCAAGTTAGAATTTAGCCTTGGCCACATTTAGGCATGTTGTTCTGAATGGAGAGCAGGAATACCGGGCACTCAGAAGTGGGTATAAGATGGTATTAAAATCCAGACTGTGGATCTTTCCCTTCCCAAGGTAATAGTATCCTCAAGGAGTTCATAACACCACTGACACACCCTCTTCGCTTAAAATGTGCAAATAATGATTGCACATGTATAACCTATATCAAATTGCTTGCCTCCTCAATGGGGAAAGGAGTGGAGGGGAAGGGGGAGAGAGAGAACTTGGAGCTCAAAATTTTAGAAAAAGAATGTTAAAAAATTGTTTTTACATGTATTGGGGGAAAACATTAAATCTTTAGGAAAAATTGTGCAAATGCAATCTTGAATTTAGTGAATCCTTGCTATTTGCTTGAAGATGTTAGGATAGAAGATTAACCTCTGAGTCCTAAATACAGGTCTGCCAAGTGTTCCAAGCAACTCTTTAAGGTTATAAATTAGAGGGAAACTGTGGATTGGCATCAGAGTTTTCTCACTGGGGAATTCCATACAGGAAGAAAATTAACCCTCTGAGGGCCTCAGAGCCTTATCTGTCAATTGAAGGGACCTCTATTAGATGACCTAGTCTAAGATCCCTTCTAGGTCTACATATAATAGCTCTTACAAAGATCCTGGGAAGTTTATTTATTCCCAGATTGGGAAGTGTAGGCCAAAATAAAATAATGTGCTTAGTATTATGAGAGACCCCTCTCCTCCCCACAAAAGATGAAGAGGAAAAGACGGTATATTATAGAGTCATGAGACCTAGAAGTGGAAAGGACTTTAGGAAGCTTAACTAATTTTTCAGGTGAGGAAACTATATGCCATATTAAAAATTAATTATAAATGAACTTAAAACAGTAAAGAGCAAAGCACATTAATGTTCTATCTTTCCATCCATTCTCATTTCTTTAGGTGAGGGGGGAAGACCTTAAATATGACATGAGAAGAGCTTATACGTAAGCTGAGACAATTGGAACAATGCCCAAGTCTCCCAGTGGGAAGACATTTCAAGTTTGCTTTGGGGCAAGCTGAACTTGCCTGTGAACTTGGACTGGATTTTAAACAGCTTAAGTATGTTATATCCTAATAAGCCACCAGAGGGTGACAAGAAATCTTGGGGTTGAGGTTGACTATTTGAACATAGACAAGGCAAGAATCAAAGGTTTCTTCTTTGATTCTTAGCAAACTAGATTTCGACGCTGGTACTACCAAATCCTACCTTTACCTTTTCTTTAGCACAGAACTGTGGTTTTATTCCCCAAATAAGATAAAATTTATTATGTTAAAATTATCGAGAGCATCATCTGTCTGTTTAGATAGATAGATGTATAGACACAGCAACACATATCTATGCAGTGATATCCATGTTATACATAATCTTTATTCCTTAGTCTTTTTTTACTTTTGATGAAACTCAAAACCAGAATATCTTTTGGATTTTGTCCGATTCCTCTTCATTCTCCTAATGAGAGGGAACAAAAACTGATTGGCAAATTAGTTTTTGTACAATGGAAAGAGGGGAGGATTGTAAGTAAGAGAGCTCGATTTCAAATCTTTGCCCTATGGGCCTCTGTGGGCTTCAGAGCCTTATCTGTAAATTGAAGGGACGTGTATTAGATGACCTAGTCTAAGATCCTTTCTAGGTCTGAATATAGCCATGCTTGCAAAGACCCTGGGAGGTATATTTCTATCCAGATTGGGAAGAGACAAAGCTAACATGAGTAAACTTCCGGAGGGAGTTTTGAGAATCTCTAGAGATAAAGGGAGGAGAGCTCAAAACTGCCACTGGGAGAAACCCTTCTGTCCAGTTTTTATCTCCCCTTAGCTTAGGCATAGAGATACAACTTCTAGGATAATTGCAAGGACTGCTACATATATCTATGATCTTGTGATGAGCCCTGTGATGTAATGTAAGTGCTTGAAAGGCAACCTCAGAGCTGGAGGCAGGCATCAACCACTCTCCCATTGTCTTCTATTCCAACCTCTCCTTGGTATTCTAGTAGTCTTGAAAACATGGTTTAGGAGATATTTTTCCCTATGGGTACATTGCTTAGAATTGTTATAGGTTTCATCACCTCTCCACTCTCCTTATTTTCCCTTTGGAAGAAAGTGTTCTCCCATATTTGTTTCAAGAGACAAAATAGAACTTGAGTCCATTTTCAACCTTCTGCCTCCCAACACAAAATTTGCCATTAGTAGAATCTAGATTAAAAAGCTTTCTTAGTCTGCATAGACTAATATTAACTTTCCAATCAAGTGGAGCAGGCTGAATTTCAGGCTTTAGAATCTGATGATAGATGAAGAGGCAATATGGAGATGACACATCCCTAAATTTGTAGCAGGGCCTTCAGAAGACTTTTCCCCACCTTGTGATGCTAAATAATAGACATTTGCTAAAGACAGAAGGAGATGATTTTTCCCCTCAGTATGCAAATATGAAGAAGCAAAATAAACACACTCACAACCCTGAAAAATAACAGTGGACAGTTTAGTTCTCTGAACCTAAGTGGGGGAGGTACCATGTCCAGATCTAGACTGAGGTGTGGGATATCATTCTAACGATTCTTAGCGATTTAGTTAATCGCTAAGCTGCAGCATGTTCCATTAGTATATTAGGCTAATATTAAAGTTGCAAATGAAAGTTCAAAAACTATGTTCCGTGTAACAGATTAGAGGGACTCGTGGGGCATCTGTCCCATTCAGTGAACAGGCCTTGGAACAGATGTCTCTGATTTCTTCAAATCCAGAACATGCTGTCCATTTTTTTTTAAGTGATAAACATACATTTTTTTGCTTTTGTGTTTCTTTCCTTTTGTCACTGCTCACCAAAGTATTTTCTTTAATGCATAAAATATGCAAATTCTTAAAGCAGCATTTTGCTCTTTAGTGAGTTTTGATATTACAAAACGGTTTAATTATAAAAACAGACAGACCTAGTCCTGGGACCTGTGCAGTTCGAAATAAATGTGTAATCAAAACTGCAATTACCTGCAGAATTTAGGGTAAACAGATCAGCAATCACATAACAAACACGGGCTAGTTTGCATTCTGATATGAATATAGTTAGATCCAAAGCAATTTCCCTTTATTTATCTTAGCTGCTCAGCATAAATAAAGCAAGGGCATTGGAGCAATTAGCATAATTAGACTATCGTGGTCAGGCCCTGTGTGATTTCAAGAGACGTTCCACTTTAGAATTCTTTTTCCCATACAAGAGTTTCCCTGAGCCACTAAAATATCGCTCTGGGCATTTTTGTATTTCAAATTTGCAAGTTGTCAGTTTGAAAAACCCTTGACACATGGATGTGAAAGCATCTTACAGACAACCACAGAAGGTATGTACCCTCAGCTTTTCATTCGGAAGGAGCTGGGGAATTTCCTTTCTCAGCTCTTCCTCCGATCTGATGTTTAACCCTAGAAATGTCAGCCTTAATTATTTCCATTGGCATCAGATTGGGTCGAAGGGGTAAAGAGAACTCATTCCCCAAGATGGGGGCAGGGGGAGAGGAGATTGTGGAGTAAGAGGAGGATGTGCTGTGGCAGCCCCAGAGATGCTGCTGCTCAACGGACAAGGAAA
This sequence comes from Bettongia penicillata ogilbyi, assembly GCA_023548195.1. Lineage (NCBI taxonomy): Eukaryota > Metazoa > Chordata > Mammalia > Diprotodontia > Potoroidae > Bettongia > Bettongia penicillata. The sequence goes on along the minus strand of JAJHZJ010000447.1, from coordinate 9,396,286 downwards.
CAAGTCACCACCTGGGTGTCTGAGGTCCAAGGCAGGTACTCTGTCCAGCATAATTACCTACTGAGATGATAGGAAAGACAAGGAAAAGATTCTCTTTACTAAAAAATCATTTCTCTCAAGTGATATAATGCAACCAGTGATAACATTGGGGGTGAGTGAGAGTAAGAATGCCCTGTCTTTTGGTGGTTGAGTCTAAAAGTAAGTGATAAAACAGTCTCTTCAATGGGCTACAGGAAGGGGACAACATTGACTGTCCTGTGAGAATGTGAAACTGAACCATATACACAGAAGATGGTTCTGGCATATGATGTAGGTAGTCAGCTAAGTCTGTCTCTTCAAGGGATTTTGTGCCATTAAGTAATGTGCTCTATCATTCCTGAATCATATTGAATAGTACCCTGACATCTTAACTGTTGTTGCTAAATGGATATGGCACTTTACCTGGAGTCAAGAAGACCTGAGTTCAAATTTAGTTTAATATATGGTTAATATAATAACAGATGTTTAATAGTTGGGTGGCCTTAGACAAGTCCCTCAGTCTCTTCACTGGTAAAATGGGGGATAATAGCAGTACCTCCCTGGGCTGTTGTAAGAGCAGGAAATGTAGAGTAATTTACTTGTAACAGAGAGTGCATGAGGGGAGTGAAGTCAATCTAGAAATATATAAATCTAGAGCAAGGGAGGGGAACCGGCAGCCTCAAGATCACATGTGGCCTTTTATGTCCTTGGGTATGGCCTTTTGACTGAGTGAAAGCTTTACAGAACAAATCCTTTTATTAAGGGGATTTGATCTGTGAAATTTGGATTCAGTCAAAGGGCTGCACTTGAGGACCTAGAAATCCACATGAAGGCTTGAGGTTACAGGTTCCCTACCCTTGATCTAGAGTATCAAATCTAAGGTAAGATGGAAATATTCTCTTCTTAACTTCAGAAAAATTGCTTATGTTCAGCCTAACCCAGCAAAATGTTCATTTTTCCCCCCATAAATTTTGAGTTGTAGGTTAAATATCCATCCATGTGGGTTCAGGAAAAAAAAGAAAAAAGCAGTAGTCTACAATGATCCCAAACTTAGTTTGCAGGAATAGGAAACCTGGCCTGCCTCCTTAACTTTATAAAGCAGTGCTCTCAGTAGTGAATCTTCGGATTTTAAAAATTAAACTGGATTAAGCACTAGCAAGCATTGTATCTCTGTAGCGCTTAGCATAGAGCTTGGCACATATTAAGGGATTAATAAGTGCTTTTCATTCATTCATTCCACACAGACCCAAAGGGATGGATTATCCATGAAATTGCCGGCTTCTTTCTCTTAGCCCCAAGCTTCAGTCTGGCACCCCATCTCCTCCATCTCCTCCTCCTCATTCTCCCCCTCCCCCCACTCCTCCTTCTCCTTCATTGCTAGTTTATTAATCAGATATAAAAAGTTAGGTGTTCTCTCAACAAATCTCTTTGAACACTACAGAGGATGGGAAGGAGGGATGATAGCTCCCATCAATTATATCTCCTTTTTAAATAGATCTTCCTGAGTTCTTGGTGAGAGTCAATACAAAATTTTGGACACTCAAGTTGAGGGGAATTACTTGATTGTCTTCAAATTAAATTTATTCTGTCATAGTTAATGACTTTCTTCACCCTTTATCCTTATTAATATGAACATGGAGTTAGGACAGTTGAACCATGAAGTCAAGAAGATGATAGTCATTGCCAGCTGTCCAAAGGGGAGCACTTGTATCTTCCCTCATTCTGAGATTGCTTGCAGAACGGGGCTGTATTGTTGTGGTTGCAGATTAGAATATCTTAACAAAAATGGGAGCGAGGGAGCTAGTGAAGAGTGTAGCACTGAGGTTCTGATATTCCATGCAGTCTTTTGGCCAGTTGTTCAGTTAGGGAGCATCTATTAGACACATACTTTGTGCTAGGCATTATGCTAAGTGCAAGGGATACAAAGAAAGGCAAAAGACAGTTCCTATTTTCAAAGTGCTCACAGTATGATGAGGCAGACAACATGCAAATGGTAATCTACAAAACAAGAAATATACAGAGGAAAATAGGGGATAATAAACAGAAAGAAGGTATTGGCATTAAGGGGCATGGGGAAATAGCTTCTCATAGAAAGTAGCTTTAACAAGAACCCTCAGGAGGCCAAGGAAGGCTAGGAGGCAGAAATGAGGAAGGAGAGAATTCCATTTATAGGAAATAACCAGCAAAAATATTGTAGTGTCTTGTATGAAGAATATCAAGGAGATGCATCACTGAATCAATTCATAAAGGGTGGTGTGGAGGGAAAATAAAGCATCAGAAGTCTAGAAAGTAGGAAGGCAGGTTATGAAGGACTTCGTTGTTTTTTTAAATTATTAATTAATTAATAGTTTAGTTTTCAACATTCACTTCCATAAGATTTTGAATTTTAAATGTTCTCCCCCTTCTTCTCCTCCCCTCCTCTCTCCAAGACAGCATGCAATTCGATATAGGCTTTACTTACACATTCATATTAAACATATTTTCACATTACTCATGATATAAAGATACAAAGAAGACTTAGAACTCATGAGAGGAACCACAAGAAAGAAAAAATAAAGCAAACCAACAAAAGAAAAGGAGAGGAAATAGTAGGCTTCCTTCTGCATTCAGACTCCAAATTCTTCCTCTGAGTGTGGATGGCATTTTCCATCTTGAATCTTTTGGAGTTGTCTTAGATCCTTGCATTGCTAAGAAGGGATAAGGTCTATCAAGGTCAGTCATCGAACAATATGGTTGTTACTGTGTACAGTGTTCTCCTGGTTCTGCTCATTTCACTCAGCATCAATTTATGTAAATCTTTTCAGGTTTTTCTGGTCTGCCTTATCATCATTTCTTATAGCACAATAGTATACCATTGCATTCATATACCACAACTTGTTCAACCATTCCCCAATTAATGGACATCTCCTCAATTTTCAATTCTTGGCCACCACAACTGCTATAAATATTTTTGTATATGTGGGTCCTTTCCTCATTTTTTATGATTTCTTTGGGATATAAATGTAGAAGTAGTATTACTGGGTCAAAGTATATGCAGAGTTTTACAGCCCTTTGGGAATAGTTTCAAATTGTTCTCCAGAATGGTTGGATGAGTTCACAACTCCACCAACAATGCATTAGTGTTCCAATTTTCACACATCTTCTCCAACATTTATTATTTTCCTGTTTTGTGATGTTTGGCAATCCGATAGGTATGATGTTGTTTTGATTTGCATTTCCCTAGTCACTAGTGGTTTAGAGCATAGCTCTATTTCTTCTTCTAAAAATTGCCTGTTCATATCCTTTGAGCATTTATAAAAGACTATGGAGTTCCAGAAGATTTAATATTTGATTCTGGAAGTGATAGGGAGCCATTGGACTTGATTGAATGTGAAGGGGAGGGAGTGACATGGTCATATTTGTATTTTAGAAATTCAATTTGACATTTGAATGTAGGATGAAATGGGGAAAACTTGAGACAGGAAGCCCAAACTGTGTGTGTGTGTGTGTGTGTGTGTGTGTGTTCTTTGTTGTTGCATGGTTTGCTAGAGATTTCTTATGTGCTAAGCTCTGCTGAAAATTGCCTAATGTTTTGAGTGCATAGAACACCAAAATTTTTGGTGATGGTGGCCCCGTCGCAAGAGCTTCAATATCATCTTTGACATTACCTTCAAGGCCTTTCCCTGTTAACTTGAGTCTGTTACATTCAGAGGTTGTGAAACCCTTTCAATCAAAAGCTAAGGAATCCTAACAACCGCAACACTCTTCATTTTGCATTATGAAGATAAATGTTATGGCATGAATTTCATATATTGGCTTCATTTTAGTTCATGACAAAATTACCAGCTTCGTAAAGGATTAATAGCACGTAGCATGTAACTATATTGGTTAATATAACCAAATTAATAAGAACTTGGAAATGTTCTATCTTGTTAGATAATCTTTATTTTTCTGACCAGAATGAAAAGAAATTAGTGTGTTCTTATGGGTGTAAAGCTAGCACAGACTACATTGCTTCATCATAGTTTCAGCTAAATTGACAATTCCAGGAATAACTAGAAAAATACTAACACAAGCTCCAGGAAGGACATTATTTGCAAACTGACTTAAATACCATCCTGGAAATGATTTTTTTAAAAAGTTCTTCTTTCTTTCTCTTGGAAGGCTGATTTATGTGGCTAAATCCCTGTAATAACACTATCACCAGGAACTAGGTATTGTTGAAATGTGTTAAGGAGTCAGGAATGTGACTAGCATAGAGTTTTGATTGTAGAAATAGCCCCAGTGCGCCATTTTCCAAATACTGATCCAAGTGAGATATGGTCAATGTCTTCAATCATATCAAGGAAGGTTGTGATCCTTCCTAAATATGTGTGAAATAATTCATCTGCTGACTTTGTACAAAATGGTGACCAGTCTATACTTAATCTGTTCCTAAGAATGGTCCTCTTTTTTTTCTTTTTTGGCCAATGGAAGACAAACACAGAAATGGTACAAGAACTCCTGAGCATTCCTTCACCACATACTGCTACTCTAGCAGATTAATAACATGTTGAGTCTCAAATAGACAGCAGGTCTGTGGAACCTAGCACATCCTTTGATAAGGAGGAAAAGAAAAAGGTGGAGGGTCCTGCTGGAAAGCCTCATGCTATGGTTGTTCTTTTGGCAAAAATTAAAGACTGTTACCAAGGAATAATTCATAAACCCCTTATGAATGGAAAATATCTTTGTTTTAAGGAAATTTTCTATGTTTCTATTCAAGTGACACCTCATATAGGAAACTCTTTCTGAAATTACTTTATATTTACTATCTCTCATCTCTCTTTCCCTCTTTCTTTCTCAACTATGCATATATATGTACATATATTTATATCTATCTATATCTATATCTATATCTATATATATGACTTGCAGTTGACTGATATGAGTGAGGGAGGACTGTGCAAGGTCACCAAACTCAGTTTCTTCTCCTGAGCCATCTGGGTCCAATGGCAGTCAAATGCAAGTTATGTCATCATCTTGTGTCATGGTCCTCTTTGAGAATGAAGGACGAACACAACAATATATATACATATATGTGTGTGTGTATGTGGATATATAATATATATTCACATATGTGGATATATATGTATATATATATTCATATATGTGTGACTATGCTTTATACACTCACACACACACATACACATATAGCATTTATCTGTATGTATGTTACACTCTCCACCCTACCCGACCCAGTAGAATGTAAGTACCGTGAGTGTCAAGACAGATTCATTTTTGTCTTTGCATCCCTAGAATCAATGTCTTTGCACATCATAAATGCCTGTTGGATGAATGTTGAGTGACTAGATCTTTAAGGTTTCATAGTGATTTATTTACCTTATGGGATGAAAACTTGCAAGTGTCGATTTCCCAACAGCGACTCATAGCTAACAGGTGAATGGCAAGTGCTCTGCTTAGTTGGCAATCATATATTTAGAAAAAAATTTAAAGAGAAGAAAGTTTTTAGATCTTCTCATATTACCTAATTTCATAGGTTAAACGTTTCTGGTAAGACTGACTATCCCCACAAAAGGATTATTATAATGAAAACATTAGTAAATTGTGAATATCTATTTAACACTAAAAGAAATGGTGGCTAAAAGTAGTTTTTAAAATTTTTAATTGTCTGTTAGAATTTCTCCATAAAATGCTTGTGGATGGATTCCACGCATATTTGACTGTAGGTATGGGGTAGCATATATTCAGTTTGATGTCACAGGAAGTAGTAGGAAAGAGTGATTCTGCTCAGAATTATTGTTCATAGGCAAAGAAGACAGATATTGTGACATTACCACAGAGTAGAAGTTCTCAACTTTTTTGGGAGGGTATTGTCCTCTGACAGTCATCCGAAGTCTTTGTACACCTTATTAGAATAATGTTTTAAATGTATAACATAAAATACATAGGATTTCAAAGGAAACTAATTATAATGAAACATGGTTATCAATTTTTTAAATGTTCCTGGACTCTAAGGTAGGACCCTTTCCTCAGGGGATACCCCTTTCTTTTACCTTACCTGTATAAATTGTTCATAATACTACAAATAATTAATAAATATATCTATCATTTAATTCCATAAGCATCTATTAAACATCTGCTAAGCACAAGACATTATGTTCAAATATGGCCTAACATTTATAATGTACTTTGGGTTATTTTTGTAATTATCAGTGACAGATTTATATGATTGATACATACTCTTTCACATAGTCCCCATGGGACCACTGTGCACATGAAGGTGTCTCACATATGGTACATTACAGACAATGGCTAGCTGGAATTAGGGACGAAGTTCGTGGCCATGGAACAGAGTGAGTTTAACTGGTTCATATGAAGATTGGACTTGTAGCTTTGGCCTCATTAACACAGTTCTAACCAATTGAGTGTACTGGGCTCTTCATAATAAGTATTTATTAAAAATTAGACTTTATAATGACCTAGGAGGGTAGATTAACAAGCTCCTTCCCTAATTTTATCTACCAATTTGTTTTTTTGGGATTATGTTGACACACCGTCTTAAGTTGCGCACATAAATTTGATTCATAAGTATATAAAATAGGTATAATGATTCCTCCCTTAAGAGGTCATAACGGGTTTGAATTCCTATTTATAAATTTTAAAAATATCTTCAATGAAAGGCGCGATAGAACTACAATTATCATTATTTATTAACAAACTTTTGCATAAAGTATTATAAAGAAGAACTTTATTATCTATATGGAATGGGGTAATAACTATAAACTGTGGTGAAAGTCATAATTTATTGGTAGAGAGAGCACTAGATTGTATTCTGCTTTTTTTTAGCTGTGAGATACAGAGATATAAGAATATTATCATGATTTGTGTTATAACACTGGAGTCAAAACTAATACTAAGGAGTGTTTTTCTCAACTTGATGCATGTGGATTTAGCTATGCAGTTGTCATCTATGTTAATAGGGGATTCAAGGTTAAAGCGCCATGGGTGAAAGCTGAGACTGTAATGTGAGGATCTGAGAAGTTGTGTATTTAGAACCAGATCCATTTCTATTGAATACCTTTTGGGCCAATAAGGATCTGCTTTTTAAATCCTCCTTTCTGATACAGAAAAGGGGAAAAAAATTACATTGTGTAAATGGCATTGACAAGCGTTTCTACCTCCACCAACAAACCCATATGCGGAGTAGAACATGCAATTTCCAGATAGCCGCCATGCTATGGCCAAGATGTTAATCAACTGGAGCCCACAAGAATATCGGGAAGTTCAGTTGTTCTTTGTTTCTAGTTCTTCTTCCTTCCCGGGTTCCCACAACCATTTCAGTTCTATCCCTAGTCCTCGCAGGATGTAGGCAAAGCAAGATTAAAAAAAATAATGAGCTCCCTAGTCATGCTTTGTATAACTTCTCATCAGTGAGATCTTTGCTCCCATCAAATTGACCTACACATTCACGTTGTTTTTGAGTCATTTCAGTTGTGTCTAACTCTTCATGACTACATTTTAGGGTTTTCTTGGCAGAGATGCCAGAGTAGTTTGCTATGTCCTTCTCCAGATCATTTTATAGATGAGAAACTGAGGCAAACAGGGTTAAGTGACAGCTACTAAGTGTCTGAGGTTGGATTTGAGGATGAGTGTCTTCCTGGTTCCAACTCTATCCACTGCACCATCTAGCTGCCCACTGATTCATAAATAGCACTACATTTGCTAGATTCCTTTTTCCTTTCCTTTCCTTTCCTTTCCTTTCCTTTCCTTTCCTTTCCTTTCCTTTCCTTTCCTTTCCTTTCCTTTCCTTTCCTTTCCTTTCCTTTCCTTTCCTTTCCTTTCCTTTCCTTTCCTTTCCTTTCCTTTCCTTTCCTTTCCTTTCCTTTCCTTTCCTTTCCTTTCCTTTCCTTTCCTTTCCTTTCCTTCTCATCTTCCCTAAAACCTTACACTCTGTGCAAGGAAGAGTCCCTACCCAACCTCCACTCAATGGCCATTTTGGAGACTCCTGGCTTGGAATAAATGTTCTCTTAGGAACAACAACTCTGAGACTCCTGCCCCTTTCAGTGTGATTTATTTTTTTTCTATTAAAGGGGCCACCCCCTGAATACTTTTGAAAGAGACCTATTCACGGAATGGGCATTACTTCACTTTAAGTGAGTACAAGTACGTGAAAAGGCCTTAACATAAAAGGGCAAGGTCTGCCGTTACATCCTGGGTCATCTCTAGTCATCCTGATGAATATCTGGTCACTGGATCCAGAGGATTCAGGGGAGAAAATGAGGCTGGTGACCTGCACAACGCCCCCTTCCTCAAAACAAAGTCAAGTGCAAGTCATGTCATCATTTCTCTGATGTCATGGTCCTCTCTGAAAACAAAAGATGAGCACAAATAACATCCCATCTGCCACCTCCTTGATTTTACAAATTTGCAGACATACCTCTTTAATTCTTTCTTCACCTTCCACTTTTAGAATTCCTTAATTTCTTCAATACTTATCACTTCACAAATATGACCTTTAATGATCAATCAGGTTATTAGTATTGTCTCCCTCTTGAAATTTCTTTGTGTATAGGTGTTTTACATTTACTTGTGTCTATGTTGTATCATCTAGTAGAAGGTAAGCTTCTTGAGGGTAGGAACTGTTTCATTTTTGTCTTCATATGTACAAAACCTAGCACCGTCCCTTGTGTATAGTAGGTGCTTAATAACTTTTTTCTTTAATACTTGCTCACACAATGAGCATGAGTTGGAAATAAATTTTTCAAAGTAGCACAGAATTGGAGCTGGGAAGGACTAGTTATCTCTAGTTCAAACCCTGGTTTAAAGATGAGGAAACTGTGGCTAAGAACGATTAAGTAATGTACCTCATTATTCAGTCAATAAGTGGTAGAGTTAACGTTTGAACCTCCGATACCTGGGTTCTTTTGCTCATATCATATCAACAGTGGAGAGACTTCTAGGAAGCATTTTATGATGGAAAAAAAGAAAAAACCCAAATGATGTGCATTCCCTTCATTAGTATGGGTTGGTGTAGGTGTACCAAAAGAAGGAAAACAGATATTGGAGATGCTAAAGGTCAATGAATTGTCTGATATCTCTCAAGGATCAACAAATTGGTAGATTGTACCAGAGTTACTACTTTTATTCTCTACCTATTGAGCTATTTATTTAACTTATGAGTTATATTCTCCCTTTGAACTCAGAGCCCATTGAAAAGATGCTAATTAATTTTGCAAAGCTCATTAGCACTGGACTGGCATTCAATACTTTTCCTGTATTCTAATCTCATCTCTTCCATTTTTGAGTTATATGACTTTGGGCAAATCATTTCTCTTCTCTCAAATCTCATTTTCTTCCATCTATAAAATGAAAATTTGAACTAGATGATGGTCATGGTATGTCCTTCTTCTACGGCTCTATGACGAAATATCACAATTTATCACTTTGTCAAGCTCAACTAGATTCACTCGTTTTATAGGCAGTCATAAAATAAACTATTAGACTGAAAATAGAAAGGTCAACACAAGTATATACATCTTTTATTAATTGATTATTATTTAAATTAGCAAGTTCGTAGACTGCAACCATTCTATAGCAAATAAAATCATTTTGAATACTAATACTACATAGAAAAGATTTTATCTTACTTTAATTTCCCAAGATATTTATGAAGCATGGAAAGTTTAGATGCAGGAATCATGAATCTTAGCAGTTTTTAACTGATTGTAATATGAGTTTGAAGGAACTTTAGAATTTCTTTAATTTTACAGATGAGGAAACTGAGGCCCAAGGAAGTGAAGAAATTTGCCAAAGGTCATACACATAATATGTGTAAGTGTCTTGTAATTTTTGAAACAGGATTTGAACCCAAGTCTTAACAAGTTCAAACCCAAGGTTCTTTATATTATGTTGAGTAATTACTACCTTGAATGTTACTACCTTACTTCACAACCTACTATTATTTCCCTTCCCTGAACATTCTCATTCTACAGTGCTCAATGCACAGAACTCTACTCTGTAGCCCCTGATGCCTTGGAGTAGAAAAATTTCCCAGTTCTCTTGAGTCAAGGAAGACTATCACTTCAGTGAGTGTCTTCTGCTCCAGATACATAGGAAAGCAGGAAATAGTTTTTAAAAATGGTAGGATTAGTGGCACCCAGAGATGTAGCTGGAAGGTGGTAGAAACCAAAACTTTTAGAATATGTAGAGAGCTGTTGGTTCTTGACATATACCAGAAACTCAGATTTCTGCTTCTCCTACCCACATAAACTTTCATCTAAGTGCTTTGATAGTCTTTTGGGCATGGTCACACCCTTCAGCTTCCCTTCTCACCTGATATTGTGGTTACGTGAGCTCTTCACAAAGGATAACCATGTCTCACTTTCACCATAATTCTTAATTTTAACATCAAAAATTGACAGATACATCTGTATAGGATTGATTCATTTAGTTAGAAAGACACTATAGAGCACCACCAGCACTAAACAATTGTCCTTACTAAATCAAGGCTCCCTGAAAGACACTGGGAGTTTGGTTCACTTTAGTCTATTGGAAATAATGGATCATAGATGTAGAGTCAGAAAAAATTTGAGAAACCATCTTGCCCAGGGGATCCTTAACCTTTTTTTTCCCCCTCCTATGGACCTCTCTTATAGTGTAATAAAACCAATAGATCCCTTCTCAGAATGATGTCTTTAAATGAATAAAATAAAATACAGTATTACTAAGGAACTGATTATGTTAGAATACAAGTATAAAGACACACACATACACATATGAATGTGATTAAAACACATGTACAGAAACCAGGTTTAGACCCCGCCCCCCATCTAAGTCAACATATTCATTGTACAGATGAAGAAACTGAAGACCAAAGAGCTAAAACACTTTGCCCAAAGTTACACAGGTGGTATGTGGTAGAGGGAGGTTTTACTTAGATTATCTGACAGTAGATTCCACTCTCTTTTCGCTATACCATGCTACTATGCATGTCCCTCTCTGAAAGACTACTATTAAACATCACACACAATATTTTCCATCCCCCAAAGTGCTAAAGATGTAAAATTCAAAGAATCTATAGATAGGAACCATTTTGTTCAAAAAACATATTGCTGTTGTCAAATCATTTTTCGTCTTGTTTTGTTTTGCTGATAGCCCAACAAGGCCAGAAATGAAATTTCAAAAGCCCCAATGCCATGCATCATTCTTTCATTCAGTTTTTTACAAATCTCTTTGGAATGCAAGAGTAAATAATTCCTTAAGCAGTTTGGCTCTTAGGGTGGTCAACATTGGACAGCTGTCAGCAGGAAACACTAAGTCATCTAGTATTAAAATCTGCTGTCACTAAGGGATCTGTCACCTATATCTTGACATAGGACCTGTGAGAATATTTTTATTAAAAAGCACTGACAAGTATTCAGAAATATAAGGGAACCTCCAGTGCCTAAGGAAGATAAGAATCCCTGACCTGCTTAATACTGCCTTGTACTATGGTTTTTCTTGAAGGTTCATCTAATATATATATGCTATATTCTTTATATATATATATATATTATATATATGTATTTTTAAGGTGATTTGAAAAGCATTGTGCCTTGTGTATATAGTAGGCACTTAAAATTTTTGCAGAATTGGACTGAATTGAAAAAATTCAGTCAATGGAAAACCTTTTGGAAATACCCCAATAACATGATCTTAAGTATAGCAAACAGGAGTAAATGCTACTTTTTAAAAAATACATTCTGCACAATGTGAACTAGATTACCTGTAAGGTCTTTACCAGACCTAGGGCTATGATCCAATGAGCCTATGATCTTTTTGTGCTCTATACACACACAAACACACACACACATACACACACATACTAACAACAGTAACAATAATCTGTCATCTTGCTAGATAAAGGGATAATCTGTCACATAATAGTAATTTTTTCTCAATTTAAAAAATAGCATATGAAAGACCTGTGATTTTGTCATTAAAGCCTTTTGGCATAGGGACTTAATCCACCTGGACACATAGCAATTCAACTATAGCTTAGTTTTGGAGAGTTGTCTGAAGCTCAGAGAGGTTAAATAAATATCTACAGTCACATAATCAATCAATTAAAACACATTTATTAGGTACTTATATTGTGCTGGTAACTGTGCAAAGTCTCCGGGTTATAAAGAATGACAAAAAATGTCCTGTTTCCAAGGAGCTCACATTCTAATGAGGGAAACAAAATGTGCATCACTGGATATACCCAAGATGTAGAGAGTAGCTGGAAAGTAATCTCAGAAAAGAAGGCACCAGTGTTTGGGAAGACCTTGAAAGTCTTCCTTAAAATGTTCAAATTGAGTTGAAAATTGAAGGAAGCCAGGGAACCTATGAGATAAGGATGAAGAGGGAAAGAAATCTGGACATGAGTTGTTGTCATTTATCCTTCTTTCTTGAAGAGGACCCTGACCTCCAGAAGGCGATGCCAAGATTTGCAAGTGAATTGGATTAAATGAGGCAGGGCTGCGCAAAGTAACCAACCTCACTTTCTCCTCTGGAGCCATCTGGGTCTAGTGGCAAGATACAGATCAGGATGACTGGAGAGAGTCCCTAGGCATGGAGTACATCTAAAGCAAAGGCATGGAAATGGGAGATGGAGAGAGGTGCGCTGTGTGCAAAACACAAGTGGACCCGTGTAGCTGGATGATGGAGTTCATGGAGAAGAATAAACTCTAAAAAGACTAGAAAGGTTAGGAAGGAAATATGGCTTATAAGCGTCAAAGGCAGGACTTGAAACAAGGTCTTCTATTCTGAACCCAACACTCAATCCACAGCAACACACTGCCTCTCATTGAAAAGAAAGCACACATTGTACATAACAAGAAGAACTTGTTGCTTATTTTATCCAAGCAGCAATTTTCAGAAGGTACGTTGCATGAAGGCAGTTTCTCTTCTTCTACTGCTACTGCTTATAGCGGCAGAGGGAGAAGTGAAGTGATGAGGACATGCCAACAATCACAAGCAGAGAAAAGCTACCATGTCAACTCTTTCAGGGTGCATAGTGGCTGGAGGTGTTTTTAAAGAGTCAGGGTTGTATGGCTTATGGTCCTGTAAGCAGTAATGAGAAAGACTTTGTGGACAACAACAACTGACCCCAAACAAGGTTTAAGAAACACTTTTTGGAATAATTACACTAATGGAAGGGGTCACCATTACCATGCTCACCAATGCCACTACTACTATGACTGCTATCCACAACCACCACCTCCATCATCATTGGCAGCTAGGTGGTACAGTGGGCTTGGAGCTCCAAATATTGCGCTAGACTGTACTGTGTGCCCCTGTAAAAGCCACTTAATCTCTGTCAGCCAGTTTTCCTCATTAATTAAATAATAATAATAATTGCTACAATGGCTACATATGATTGTAATGATCAAAAAAGAGGTCAGTTGGTCAATGGGAATGTATCAATCATATTTTGCAAATTTCAAAGTGCCATGTAAATGTCAGTTATTGTTAGAGGTGTGCTGGTAAATGTTTAACAGCCAACTCACTGGAAAAAAATGTATGTGTGTATATATATATATTGATATTTATATTCATAACTCACTTTTAAGTTTAATCTACAATTTCTTAAGTCAAAGTCATCAACCAAACAGCAAATCAAGCCCTGATCTGTAGCCTTGGATCACACTGAAAATTTAATAGGAGGCTCTGAAAATCATTAGAACTGGCTTCAGCATATACATGGTTGTTATATTTGGTGTGCATACTATATAATCATAGATATAGAACTGAAATGGACCTTAGAGGTCATTTAATCCAACTCAATCATCTGAAAGAGAAACAGAGACAAATTTACAATTCCTATTGTAAGTCAGTAGAGATCCTATTACACATTATCCTAAATAATTTTGCACTGAAGATTTGTGTGTGGGGGAGGTAGAGAGAGAGAAAGAGAGAGAGAGAGAGAGAGAGAGAGAGAGAGAGAGAGAGAGAGAGAGAGAGAGAGAGAGAGAAGGAGAAGGAGAAGGAGAAGGAGAAGGAGAAGGAGAAGGAGAAGGAGAAGGAGAAGGAGGAGGAGTAAGAGGATCATGGTCAACAGTTATCTAATACTGTGGTAGGACCAGTTGGAGAGGGGGATAAGGTGATGTCCAAGAGAGAAATTAAGTGGACAAACCCTGTGGGAATCTGGGATCACAGCTCAGAAGCTAATGTGTGTGATAGTTTTGGACAAATAGCTTCGTTGTCCTTCAACTCTCCTCACCCCCACCATTGAGGAAGTGTTTGAATTAATTCATGCTTCAGAGTGCTTTGAGATCCTTATATGAATGACTCTATGGAAATGAAAGAGGCTTCTTTTAGTAATGTTTTCTTGTTACTAAGAATTGAAAGCCCTTGTTACCTTGACCAATCCTTCAACCCCTCATTCCTTATGATCAGAATAAATTGAATGGGAGCACTGTTGGTTTTAATGACAAAGTATTTGTGCACAGTTCATTCAAACCTTGCCTCAAGCTTTTCTCTGGAGCCCAGATCCTCCATGTTTTTTTAGTTGCTACTATTTCTCCATAGACCTGAGTTGCCAATGATTTTATTCAGACCTTCCTACTTTGTCCCCTCACAGATTGCATTATATTATTCTGGACTGTTAATGCTACCATCTTGAATTTTTTTGTTCTTTTGTGTTCATGTCCACCAAGTCAAACCCTCTCCATTCCCTTACTCACTCCATACCTATATCACAGAAATTCTGCCTACCTTTCATTAAAATCCCTAAATTTGGCCTCTGAACAGAGAGATGCTATAATTTCTGGAACTGATCAGAAAAATAATTCACCAGCAGTACATTCACAATCTCTCTCATCCCATCCTTTTGGCACCTCCCCTTCTCTACCCCCGCCATGGCCCCCGCTTTTTTTTGGCCAGTAGAAAATTTGCCATGTATTCTGTTTGCCATAAATACACAACTCAGCTGTGTTCCTATCCTTTGTGTCAACATGAAAATTCCCTTGTTCTATGTTTAGCTCAAATAATTACCAAACCATTTGTAATTAGAATATTAAAGATGTGACCTCACGGCAGATTTCTTCATTTCCTCCCTCTGTATTTAATACATTTCAGATGCTGAAAATACCAAATCTCTATCCTTTTTTTATTTTGATGCTTATCAGTAATGGAAACATTCCAAAACAATCAGCCAAATACCTACGCTTTGTTCATTTATTGCCTTCTCTGAAGATAAATTGACTGTACTCAACTCTCTTCAGCATTTTTCTTCACCTAGATATTATTGCCTTGCGCAGCCACCCCAAGGTGACTGTTATCACTTAATTAAATCCTTGCACGCTGGGAAGAAAAAACAACATTGTTCCTTCATAACCCCAAGGAACCTATTTTTAAGCCACTAAGCTTTTCCCCTGTTTTATTAACTTATTCCTGGCTACAACAAGACGTACTTTGTTGATGAGCAAAAGGTTGTGTTAGCTTTTTATTATTATTGTTATTTTCTGGGTAAACTTATCTGTTCTGGAGGAAAGGAGGGGGAAGAGAGTAGACATCGCAGGAAAGAGAGTAAAAATTGAAGGTCTCTCCAACCCCTGTGATTCTGGTAAAGGTCTCTGTAAACACAGAGGCAGGAAATAGAAACAAGGGGATTCAGGGCAGAAAAGAAGAATATAAAAAGCAAACATAAAATAGGAATAATACTAAAAGTAAAATGATGTGTGTATCTTTGGGGGGAAATGGCAGGAGGGGGAGGAGTGAGGGAGAGGGAGCCTCTGTCAGCTGAGGGAACTAGAAATAAAGAATGGTGCTTATGAAGAAGAATCAGCAGTCGGCATTTCTTGTGACTGTCTGGGGCAGCTTCTTTTTATTAACCTGTTCTTTAATATCTTCTCCTGGTCAGTTGATTGTCCAAAATTCCTCTTTTCCTCTGTGGTACCAAGGTCCCACTAACCACAGATTCTGTGCCCAAAGTGGAGGTAATCCCTTTTCCAAAGGAGAAAAGAAAGATGGCAGGAGCTAATTTGGATGTGGTAGGGTTTGGTAACCAGGTAAAAATACAGGTTGGGGGAAAAGATCAGCTATTTTTAATGCAATGAATGATATTTAAAAAAAAATTTCACTTGTGCAACAAAGGGAGGAATGGCTAGTTCATATGCAATGATTTAGGTGCCTTTTAGCGCATTTCTAGTTCATTAAACCATGGGCCAGAAAAGAGGTTTATCTATTCTTGAATTTGGGTCCAGGAAAGCATATGTATTTGTTTGTGATGCTAAATCATTTTGCCACCTGCTGGGTTCAACAAGAGTAAATGCTGCTTAAAGCTGTAATATTGGCAAGACCCAGTTTAGGCTGTGATAGTCTGGAGGTGGGATAGGGAGCTGATTCTAAAGTAGTTGGATAATTAAGATATCTGAACTATCACTCATCATTGCATATAGGTTATAAATTCCTGGCATGCTCTGCTGGGAGTGCCTGTGAATGGTGAATAAAGGGACTGACATTCTCCTGTTGGCTCAGACATAGGCTTTCAGTGCTTGATACCATGCAAGTCAATTTCTCTGACTCAGTATTGCCATCTCTAGTATGGGGTTATCCTAATACACCACTACACTGATGGGAGAATTATTATGATAATGCCTATAAATGCATATAGTAAGTTGCTTTTCTTAAAAAAAAAAAACTGTCTAAAAAGATAAGCCAGGATTATCACATAACAAGGACTATCAGCCAGTGGCAGAAGATGTCTCTAATTCCTCCTTTGAGTAATGAATGAGTATCTTCCTAGCCTACCTCTATGGATTTAAGTTAGACCTGCAATAGTTTCCAGCCTGGCAGACAAATGAATGCCTAGGAGAATGCACGTATCTGTCCACTCTCTGTAGTGGACTGATTTAACATTGTTTCCTGTGGGTTAATTTCATTTTTTATAATAATAGAAAAAATCTCCCTGAAGTAGCACTATCTTTAGGGACCCTCTTCAAGCACTATCCTCTGGTGCTACCACACATTTGAGGTTCACTCTGAAGAGTGTTTATTCAAATCATTCGATTAATGTCAAAGTGAAGTGAGTTTTTATTTATTTGTGCTTCAAATTCCTACTCAGTTGGCTGATAACTCTTTAAAGATTTATTCTGCTACCTAGGTAATTAATATGCAACCTGGAATTCTAGAATGAGAGGTCATTTGATCTCTCTCTCTTTTTCTCTGACCCCTTCCACACAATACACATATGTTACCACACCACTGCTACACAAGCAGTAACAACAGAATCATTCCACCACCATCCTTGACAGAAGAATTATTATTCTACTCTGAAAGATGTTAGCACAGCATGGAAGATAGTGCGACTGAATTAAGGGGTCAGGAAAGCATTAGCTGCCAACAGTGGTTATGAGGAGAATGTCAGCTTCTCTTCCACATTTAACTACAGGGAGGAGCAAGGTGTGAATGGCTGGTGTTGGTAACCCTTCCATGCTGAATTCAGTCTTACTCTGCATCCTTCCCTTTCTTTACCCCAACCCCATCCTTACCAAACTATGATATTAAGGCTTGGGGAAAAAGAAAAGTTGAGGGAGGAGGTAGAATTTCAGGAAAAAAATAAACACTAAGACCTAATTATAGGTTATGCTGTAGGAAAATGTGATTTTAGTCCCAAACCTTTTCGAATTCAACTCATTCATAATTTGAATCCTTTATTTATCCCCATGCATACATCCTCAGTAAAATGCTTATTAGTTAAAACCTATGTGTTGCATAAAACTAAGATCCTTTTCTGCCCTATTTCAACTGAGCCCATCTTCCTGGGCTAGTATTGGTAGCATTTGGGTTTTCCTGCCAAAAAAACCCATGTAATTTGTCTTCTCTGACTTTCCATTTATTTTTGAAGGTTTTCAAAGTGCCAGAGCAGTTTAGTATTCTGCTACTTTCTAGTATGAAAACACCTCCAGAGCTTATGCCTGTTATCATGATGATGTTTTCATTGGTAGTAGCAAGTAATTGATATGATATCCTACTCTATACAGAAAATCAAGCTCTTTTCTTGCTTTTCAGTTTTAAAACTATTTAATTTTTTGTCTTAAATCAATTAAGTATTCTAATTGGGACAAGTCTAACCTCTTCCCAGGTATGCTTTCTTTTTTTCTTTTTTTTTAAACCTTTGTGGTTAAGAGACTTGTTCTTTATGATCAAAAAACTGAAAATATTCTTAGTCAGCATTTCTGTAGTGAGATACAGAGCTTAAAAGTCTATCTCCAGAGGCTCCTAACCCTCTCTAAAGGAGTTGAAAACAATGGGTCTTCTTTACGTCTCTCATTCCGGCACTAAAGTCCCTTTGAATCTGCTCAAGATCATAATGGCAATATTTTATCTGACTGTACTGATTAAAAATTAAACAAAACAAAAACAATGAGGAGTCTCAGGATTGATTCTATTTAGTCTGTTATATAATGGATTCAGCTTTTTGTAATTTGTACTTCTCTATATATAAGTAGCATATTAATGTTTCTGTGTATCTTTCTAGGGTGGAATCAAGTCTCTCATAGTTTGGAATTACTACATGTCAACAATTCAAGTCAACAAGAATATGTTTGGCTCTTTCCATAATATCTCAGATATCATGTTAGAGTCAAGGGAGAGAGAAATAGATGAGATACAAACTCTGTTCTGAAGGAGCCTACAGTTTTATTTTTAAGTGAAGTAGAAATAAGATATTATTATTCTAGAAGTGAGGACACATGACCACATGTCAGACCTCATTGTCTCCCCTACTTTCTTTAATGGGCTTTTCTATCCCACTATACTTTCTCTTTCTCTTTCAATTCATCTGCCCCAGCTTAGTGCCTTCTTCAAAACCTTAAGAAGTAGATCTTGTGGTTATTCTTATTCCCATTTTACAGATGAGGAAACAGAGGCAATGAGAAATTAAGTGATCACACAGCCAATAAGAGGGACTTTAGCCTAAGTCTTCCTGATACTGCATTTAACATTTTATCCACTGTCCCATGCTTGTGTTCACTCATAAAGCAAATCATTCATCATTTTATTAGCTAGATGTTCTCAGCAGATGAGGAAGAATTACTCTTTAACTATGGGGACCTATGCCTAACAGTATAAGATAAAATGCAGAGTAACTTAGAACTACCCAATAGAATTCAATGTGCTGCTTAAATATAAAAATTAACATGACAATGATAATGATAACTTCATATGTCTGTTCACAGGCCCTTCTCTAGCTATTTCTTTGAATTTTGCCATCTGCCTCCAATCTACTCTTCTACTTTTGTTATATATCATTCCTATTCCATGTTTGCATCTGTTGTCCTTTGTGACCAGCACATATTTTTTCTTCATCTTTACCTTTTAGAAATCCTTGTTTCCTTCAAAACTCAGTCCTGAACCACTTTCTATGTCAAGTCTTTCCTGATAACTCCAGCCTTTAATGCCCTCCATCACCTTGTATTATTTTTTATTTACTATGGTCTCTACATGCATGTTTACCATCTTCCTTCATAGCATGTAGGCTCCTTGAGAACAGATACTACCTATGATGTCTGTTGGCGTCAGGCCCATCAGTTTCAACAGTAATTAAACATTAAAAGTTGAGGATTTTTTTTTTCTGAAGAAATTATTCTCAATATAAGAAGGCATTTACCCCAGGTTCTTAGTGGGGGTAAGGGACCAGGGATGTGGAATATGAATGTGGAATATAATTGCAGACTTTAATGCTGTATTGGTTAATATTGTTGATTTTTTTGGCCTCTTTTTAATAAAGTCTTTATTATGAAGCATGGCTGTCTGGGAAAGGAAGGGAAATGTAGGTGATATTTAAAAAAAGATACCAATAAAAGTAAAGAAAAATAAAATCCTAATTCTCCATTCATGGGAGAAGGGCCATTGAGTGGCCAGTTAACTACCAAGGGGGAAAATTCACAAATATTTCCAAGCATTCGATTGCCCTGTCATTCTAGATACATTATGCTAAAGGAACTCTGCTAAGGATTAAAGCCAAAGTAAAGCTCCAGTATGAGCAGCAAACATCTTAAGCAAGCACTTCCACTTAGAATGAAAGTAGAGGGAATATATGGAAAATGATAAAGGTCACTGGGTTATATTTGTAAAACTCTTGTCTTAAAATTTGCTGCAGGATAAAAACCATTCCTTGATACTCAGAGGTCAATTTGAGTCTTTGGGTGCTCAATCCTTTAGGGAAGTCATTTTCAATTCTATTAAGTATTTAAATAAAACTCAAAGTAGTTAATCTTATTACTTAAGAACTACCCCCAAGCAAGAAGATAGAACAAATCCTGCTTGTTGGCAGAGGTCAGAGCTAGGATAAACAAATCGTGTTGGAGGAAATGTTTTGTCCTCTTCTCTTCATGACTTGATTGAGACATACTGGTCCTATGGAAAGAGCACTGAATTTTGAGTCAAGACATGACCTTGGACAGGTCATAGAAACAAGTCATAACCTCAGTTTCTTGAACTATAGGGTTAGGTGGCAGGTTAGATTAGTTGACTGGTAAGATCTTTTCCAGTTTCAGACACACTCCATAGTCACTTTATTCTAAAACAGAACTAATGTGGAGTTCTTGGAGTTCATTATTTGTTGCCTCATGAGGGAAGAAGATATTACATACTCATAATGCATTTTTATAAACCAAATCAGAGATTTTTCATTGTCCAAGGTTTGATAAGGAATCAAGAATCAGTCACTGAGAATATTGGCCTACAGTACAAAAGGAGTATACATCCTTGAGTTGGAGAATGTTTTTTAGCTACTGCTTTTTCTATATCTCATTAAATACCTATTTCCAAAAACTAATAAAGTTCTAATGGACCATTCATAATGCAGAGCACACTAGATGGGGACCTGTGAGTAACGTTATTAGAAACCTCAACCTCTCAGAATCACTCCCTAGAGAAGGAAGAACCAATTTGCATCTGGTGACCCAACCTGTGAGTTCAAGTGCCAATTTGGGAAGTGGGTCTTAAAGGAAATTCTATATGATTTGATGTTTTAAAAACAACAACAAGAGGAATGCAGAAGAGGAATGAGACTGATAAATGAGCAACAGGAAAGAAATGAGAGAGATAATGCTAAGAAAAAACTTAAAAATTTTTTTAAATTAAATTAAAAATTCATTTAAAAAATTAAAATCCAACAATTTTATTGAGGTTTTCAAGTATCATTTCATCTGATATCGTAGCAGCCTGCTTTCTTGGAGACCTGACATATGGTGAAGGAGCTGGGAATGTTTTTACAAGGGCCGTTGATAATTTTCCAGGAAAAATTAATATTACTTAAAAGTTAAGATCTACTTCATTAAAAAAATTCTCATTCTTAATATAAGAAGATAGTTCCACCTTTCTCCCCACAGCAACGAGGGACCCTGGATGTAAAACACTGAATATACTGTCAGATTTTGTTGATTTATTTCTTACCGCACTGGTTAGTTTTCCTGATTTTTTCCTTCCCTCTTTAAAATATACTTTATTTTAAGAGATGACTCTTTGGAAGGGGAAAGGAGGGGAATGCAGTGGGAAATGTAAGTGGTGTAAAAACAAAAGATATCATTAAAAACATATTTCTAAAAGAAAATTCTCATTTTCTAGGACAGAGAAAGAGCCATTTGGTGGTAAATTAATCATCAAAGGGAGAAATTCACAAATATGGCTAAGAATTCAATTGCCTTTTCATTCTAGTTACATTGTGCTAAAGGCTAATCCATCCATAGGGGAATAAAGACACTAACCTCTATTCTCAGGACTTAAAACAAGTCAGACAGTGGACCTAATGATAATCAGATCAGGAACATAATAAAAATATTAATGTATCACCTCTGTTTCCATTTTGTTTTTATAAATTGAAATATATACCTTCAACAAACAGTTGTCTGTATTTCCAGTAACATGGCTTTGGGGAGTGTTCACAACATACAATGCCATCTAAGAAGGAAAGAAAGTAGCACTGGTAAATATAAGTAGAGCCAACACAAATTATACAGGCCTGGTATGATTTGGGGAGCCCTTATTGTATCCAGTAACAACTTACAAGTTTCTTGCAAATGGAGCATTTATTCATCAGTTCATTTTAACTGTTTTTAAGCCTTCCTGTTCATCCTATCATAGGTTATCTTAGGAAACAAATGCAAATGAAAATGAGGTGCTTATGCCCAAGCCCCCACTCTAAGATGTTGTTTTATGTGTTTGTGTTATCCCTATTATATTGTTGAGAAGTTATATTGATAGCGGTTACCCTAAACTCTCACTGACCTATTAATGGACATGAAAGATCTTGGGGCTAAATGTAACATTAAGAGAATTTGAAGATCTTTCCTGCCCCTTAATAGGCCCATGTGACTTGCTTTGAGCTTTGGCCAAGACTGAAGCCTGAGACACATGGAGCCTGAGTTATGTCCATGATGGGAAGAGCTTGTTGAGCAGGTGGAGCAGGAAGGGTGGAACAGGAAGAAAGAGAGAAACAGAGCTGAGAGAGAGTGAGGCAGACCTGGGAGAGTGAGGCAGAGCTGAGGCAGAGCAGCTAACTAGTGAGAGAGGGAGGAATTTTGCCTAAAGAAGCTTGTTTGTGAGGAGGCTTAATGGAGGGAAGGTTTGGGGATGTCAGGGCTCCCTAGACCAGTGATGTATATAAACTTCTCTGTTACTATGGTGGATTTGGCTTTCTGGTATCTGAATAAATATCTTGGTTTCATCTTTGAAGAAGAGTTATTTCTATTTTGTGGATTTACCCTGGAAATACACATGCATGAATCATAGCAGCTGCTATGGGTATCTCATTGGCATTACAAAGTAAATAGATCATAGTTTGTAAAACCGAATACCATAGAGTCTGACCAGTGAGGTTTTCTTAATATGTAGATTATCAATATAGAAGATCACATTAGTTATTTTGATATTTTGTAGTGCGTAGTGCTATCAATGCATTCTCTTATTCCCTTACTCTATAGACAATTTAGGGCAGAAAGCTATAGTCCCTCCAAGACTCTTGAGTCATCCAGAAACTTACTGTGTTTGATTCACAAATGTGTTAAACTTCACTGAAGGAAGAGCCATAGTTTGAGTTTACACAATCATAGAATTTCAGAATTGAAAGAAGCCACAGGAAGCTACCCAGTCTAACTCATACCTGGATAAAACTCCTCTAAGAAATACTTGACAAATGGTTAAGCTTCCAGCTTCCAACTCCTTTCTACC
Source organism: Bettongia penicillata ogilbyi (assembly GCA_023548195.1). NCBI lineage: Eukaryota > Metazoa > Chordata > Mammalia > Diprotodontia > Potoroidae > Bettongia > Bettongia penicillata. The sequence continues at coordinate 9,373,090 of JAJHZJ010000447.1, read as the reverse complement.
CTCTACTTTAAGATCTCCACTGAAAAAAAATTGATACTTTTCCCTTCCCCTCCCACTACAGTTGCCCATTCAACATTTTGATATTTTTCTTTGTTAGGGTTTTTCTCTCTTCTTCTTCTTCTTCTTCTTCTTCTTCTTCTTCTTCTTCTTCTTCTTCTTCTTCTTCTTCTATCAAGGCTACATTTGGCCACTTGCAATGTCTTCCTGTTATTTCTAGTTCTACCCTCTGAAGCAAAATAAAATACATCTACTCTCTATTACATGTGACAGTAGTCTTTCAATTACTTAAAGTAAGCTAGTATATTCCCACTAAGTCTTCTCCAGGCTTAACTTTCTTAGTTTTTTCAGCTCCTCTTTATTGGACATAAACTTGAGACTTCTTGCCATTGTCCTTTTCTGTTCATATGTCAGCTGATCAATTTCTTTCCTAAAATGTGGTTTACAGAACTGAACAGAATCCTGTAAATGTAGTCTCACCAGGCCAAAGAGGCCACCCTCTCTCTAACCTGCTCATTGTACCTCTTACCACAGACTAAGATCACAGTCACTTTTGTACCCATGTCCCATTGTTGACTTATATTAAGCTCTTTGTCTTCCCAAGATTTATAATTCATGAGTATCAGTAATGATGTAATAAGGCTGAACATAACTTTTCTTTGCATCAGGGAGTCAACCCAAAATTTAGGAGCTAGATTAATGAAACATGGCACATTGTAAAAATGCTTACAAATGATCAAATATGTTTTGATCCTTTTTTTCATGTATGATCTTCAGGCAAAGGGAGAAATTGAAGGCTGTTTGAAGACACAGTATAATTGATCCAAAAATCTAATTTAACACACACACACACACACACACACTCCCTTCTGGGATTTTTCTTCTAGTAGGAGAGGATCCCCTTTCCAGAAAACAGCAAAAGAGATAAGATTTTGTTTGGAGGGGGCTGGAAATTGAATGAGACCCCTCAAAGTAAGTTAAAGTTGAACACACTCATTAGAGGCAGTGTAGTGTGGTAGGAGAGTACACTGGCTGTGGAGTCAGAAGTCCTTGGACAAGATTTCTGCCTCAAACCCTGTCTTTTGTCTCTCTACCTGAGTGACCTTGGATGAGTCATTTAATTCACTGAACTAATTCACTGAACATCTATGACATAGAGAGAGTGAATTAGATACTCTTTAACTTCTAATCTAATGACTCTGTGAACTTATGTGACCTAAGGCAAACCATTTAAGTCTGGGACTTAGATCCCAGACTGTAAAAGAAGTTGTTAGATTAGTTGGCCTCTAAGGTTTATTCTTATTCTGGATCTAGGATCCCGCAATCTGTGATCCTGTGATTTTTTTTTTTCATTGCCTTTCACCCTACATGGAATGGAGCTACAAGGTGCAGAGAAGCTTGAATATTATTTCATTCTATACTTAGTATAAGATAGTGACAGAGAGAGGAAGGACAGTGGAGCAGCCCTCTGGCAAATTATGACTGACTGACTGATAGACAGTTTTCTCTCCTCCTCCCCTACTTACATCAGAAGCCAGAGCCAATATGTTCTGGAAAGATATGACCTCAGATGTTCAGCAAGGAACTTAATGCATATAGTTTAATATGAAAGATTCGACTCTGGGTTATATTTTACAATTATATAATTATAACTGGTTGCACTAGGCATCACGATGAAATTTTGAGGTACTGTAGTGACCAGCTGCTTAAGAATTGACATCCAAGAAGGAGGAAAGGAAGGAAGAAAAAAGGAAGGAAGGAGGGAGAGAGGAAGGAAGAAACAAAGATGGAGAAAATAGGGGAAGGAAGGAAGGAAAGAAAGGAGGAAAAAAGAGAAAGAAGAAATGGAGAAAAGAAGGAGGGAAGGTAGAGACGGAGAGGGGTCAGAATAAAAGAGCAAGGGAATGAGGGAAGAAAGAGTAGGTAGCAAAATTTTTAAAAATTGAAACCCCAAATTCTGGAAACTGGCATTATTTTGCCATATGATCTGGTTACTCAGCAAGATATGAGGATAGCAAAGTCTGTTACTTCAGGAGTCTGTTACCTAAGTTTTTTACCTACTTCACCCTGAGAAGTTCTAATTTTACATTCAATGAAATGATTTTAGTGTTTCTTTGTACTTTGTACTTTGTACTTTCTTTGTACTTCTATTGTCACTTTTAAGACTTAAAATGGTCATTCTTAATCTGGTGATGGCAATGGAAGATGGCTAAACTACCCACTAGGAGTTGTTGTAACTGCAGTAATGGTAGGGTGAGCAAGGGAGGATTTCCCTAAGTAGAATTACTTTAAAAAAAAAAAACAAAACCTTTAGCTAGAGAGTAGAGGTTGCCAACATCTAGTTCTTTCTCTGTTCGGTGCTTCCCTTTTATAAAACCTGCAGTTGGAGAAGCTATATACTCTAGATAGGTATTTTTAGCCTTTCTCTAAGTTAAAGTAGACCAGGGCTTATGCTGATATGAATCAGGGCCAATAAGACAGAGAACCACTGGTTAATTTTTTAAACTCAAGAATTTATTTAGAATATACCTTATCCATTGTTGGGTTTATCTCTTTCACAGTCAAAACTATTTCACAGATTGGATTGCTATTTAGCATCTATTTCTTAAATAAAATTGTCTTATAGCATCAGAGCACAATATCTGGGTTAATGCCAATGGGCTGTAAACCTGGAACAGTGGATAGAAAACTGTCCCTGAAACCCAGAAGATTTGGGTTCAAATCTTGCCTCTGACACATCTTTGCTATGGGATCTCAGTGCCCTAGGTAACTCTCTAAGGTTATAAATTACATAGCAGGTACCAATCTATTATTAGTAAAGGAAATTTCATTTACACTACCAATAAAGTCACTTGTCTAGACCAAACCAAAAATATTGATGTGTTATCAAACTGTAGAATTTAGTCTTCTTTACCCCAGGTACTCAGTCATTAATCATAAAGGGGAGTGAGGGGAGGAAGGGAGAATGGGGTTGAGAGAAAGCCATAGCTAATATTTCCTCAGATTCTAAAATGGGAATAGTTACTGCTGACACTTTATCCATATAGGGTCTTCTTACCTGGTCCCCTCATCTGGCCAAGAAATAAAAGTAGAAAGTCATCAGAGCAGCAGTATTCTCTAACGGTAAACTAAGTTGTTTATCCTGAAATCATTCAGGACTAGTCCTCGACTTCCATCAGAATAATTGATTTTCATAGAAATGTGTATCCCTGCTTTATATAGAGTCAGCTCTGGAGCTAAGGCAGTGAAGCAAGGCAGGCTCAAAGCACTTGGAATACACAGAAAACCAATATAGAGATATCAACATTACAAATGTAGACCACAAAAGAGCCAAGCAATTACTTGGGAGAGAAATTAACAAGAAAAACAATCCCTGGCTTTTGTTGATTTCGGAAATTAAATGTTATTTTCTATTATAGGTCCATGTTACTTATGGTGGATTCAGGAAAAATTAGTTACTAATTAGTAGAATGATAGATAAAACAGGGAGTAAAGAACAGACATAGTCATTTCTTTAAAGGAAAATTGAGTTTTCTTGGCCCAGTCGTTGGGCCTCTGAGCTGGAATTTCTAAATCACCTTTGTAACAATCAGGTTCTTCTGTCCACAGATTAAAAAAAACCATTTTTCCCTAGATATACTAATAGATTTTTAGAATGGAAACTCATATGAATGCATCACCTTAATATCTCAGTTCTCTAAACGGTCTTTTAATATGCCAAATTCTTTACAGAGTTCTTTAATCTTTGTTACTTTTCATTCCACAAGCTCTTTGCCTATAGGAATAAATGAGCAAAGCTTTTGCTTTTGTCTTTTATTTTCTTGGAAAAGCCATGTCTTTAAGATTTACTCTAGGTAGTACCTGCCTGTAGTTCCTTGTTGTTGGAAAGAATGAGTATGGTAGACAGCTTGAGTCTGGGAGTTGTAAACTGCAGTCAGGCTAAAGCTGACTGGGTGTCTCCACTAAGTTCAGCACCAATAGCCCCCAGGCATAGAGGGCCACCAAGCTACCTTAAAAGGGGTGAACTGACCTAGATTGGAAAAATAGAGTAAATTAAGACTTCCATGTTGGCATCAGCTTCATGAGTTACTACTACACTTCTAGACTAGGAAAGAAAAGAAGTTGTTTATTTTCCTCCAAATCTTGGTGACCACATTTGGGATATTCTTGGCAAAGATACTTGAGTGTTCTGCCACTTCCTTCTCCAGCTCCTTTAAACAGACAGGGAAACTAAAACAAGCAGGGTAAGTGACTTGCCCAGGGTCACACAGCTAGTATCTAGGCCAGATGTGAACTCAAGTCTTACCAACTCCAGGATGGAGACTCTATTCACTAGAATGGATAGTACCTAACTGCCCAAACTAGGAAGATATACCTCAAAAATAGATAATAGATAGATCGATGGATGGATGGATGGATAGATAGACAGACAGACAGACAGACAGACAGACAGACAGATAGATAGATAGATAGATAGATAGATAGATAGATAGATAGAATGAATTACTTTCTCTCCTATAAACATTTATGTATTTAATCATGGTTCATTTGCCCTCTTCCCGCTATATCTTTCACATTATACAATATATGTTGGCCATTATGAATTGGATTTCTACAAAGTAAATCATATTTTCTACTGATTTCCATTTTACCATTGTAAACTTTTGCCTGGATTAAAAAAAAACAAATTGATTAAATTGGAATCACTAGGCAAAGATGAGAGGTCCCGGTAATAGCTGATCCTGTGGTATGGTTGGCATAGCCATCTGGCAACAGTATTATGCTGGAAGAGAGCCATAGTCCTCTCTTACCATTTTGTTCAGAATTCTAGAATTCATCCTCCATCTTCTGCTACCATAGTATTACCACACAGGGCATAAAAATGTTTTCATTCTTGTAAACTCCTATTATGTTCCCTGGAGCAAAGTTCTCTCTAACTTTCCTAGACTGAATCTTCATACAAATAGGCTAGCTTAGATCCTTTCCCTGTCATCTGGATAGATAAGCAAAATCGAATTGAGCTACAGTATCCTATATCACAGGAAGGTGCAATCACCTAACATCTGTCTGAATATTTCTTAACCTTGAGGCTTTAAGTTTTATCAAAATTAATTATTAATTCTCACTTTTAGTGATCTTGTAAATTCCAAACGTCTCATTTAGTTTTTTCCTGTAACAGGAGAGAGAATGTCAAAATTTGAGAACAGTGGGCACTACAGATGGCATTTTGTAGCACATACCAAAAAGGACTCCTTCTCTAAAGGTGTTTATAGCCTAGAGGGAATCTTTATCCGAACAGGTTAATATAGATCCTTTTTTTTTTTCGTCTTTGGGTAGTGTGTCTTCATTCCCTGAAAATAACTTAGAAGATAGTGAGAGCTGGCCAGCTCTCATACTAAATCACCACATACTAAAAACATAAAGTTGCTGTCTTTGATCTGTCTATTCACATGGTAGAGAACTCAGAGCCCTGGGGATTGAGAAGAGGATACAGGATAAACAAGAACAAATCACTTCAATAAACATTTTTACTATATGCTAGGCACTATGTTAGATATTGGGAATCCAAGGCAAAAATTTAAAAAGTCATTGCCTTCAAAGAACTTATATTCTACTTGGAGGAAAAAATAGAAACATGGATATGTCTATGAATAAGTACATGCAAAATGTGTAAAACGTAATTAGTAATTTCCTTTTGCAGAGAGAGGGCTAGGGGAAGTACACTCCCAGGAGTGTAGGCTTCATGTAGGTGGTAGTGCTCAAGCTAAGCCCTGAAGGAAGCTAAATACTTCGCAAGACAGAAGGAATGAGGGAGTGCATTTCTCTCCTATAAAGGCATAGATGGAGATGGGAGATGGAATATTTTGTACAAGGAACAGTGAGTAAACCAGTTTGCCTGGAATGTAAAATATATAAACGAAAAAGTATATAGTATGTTTGCAAGGGCCTATTGCAGACTGATCTTGAAAGGTTTTAAATGACGAAAGAGTTTTTGTCTTGAACAGAGGAATTATATGGCAGACTTGGTTTAGAAAATAAGATTTTTCAGCTATGTGGAGGACGGATAGGAGAAAGGAGACACTGAAAGCAAGGAGAATAACTTTGAGGTTTCCCTACTTACTGAGGAAAAGCAGTTGAATGCTTGAATTCAGGCAGTGACCATATATGTGAAGAAAAGAAAACAGATATAAGAAATATTGTGGAAGTAGAATCCATTAAACTCAGCTTTTAATTGGATGTGAGAAGTATGGGGAGAGTGGGGGAACTGACAGGCATGTAGAGCATGATTCCAATGCTACATACCTTAGTGAGGAGAAGGATGATGGTGACCTCACTAACAGTGGGAAATATAGGATGAGGATATTAAGAGGTTGGAGATAGTAAATTCTGCGCTGGATATGTTGAGTCTGATGTGCCTGTAGGACTTATAGCTAGGCGGCACAGTGGATGGAGTGCTGAGCCTAGAGCTGAGTTCAAATGCAGCCTCAGACACTTTCTAGCTTTGTGACCCTAGGAAATTCACTTAACCCTGTTGTCTCAGTTTCCTCATCTGTAAAATGAACTAGAGAAGGAAAGGGCAAATAGTATAGCATTTCTTCCAAGAAAACCCCAAATGGAGTCACAGAATCAAACATCCACTCACAAGTGTCCAATGGGTACATTTCTACATTTTAAACTGTGGTTTTGTCAGCTGTTTTTTTTTTCTGTTCCTCTGTCTCATGCCAAGCAAAGTGAGAATATTCCCTACCTGAAGCAGTATTAGTTTCTATGCCCCTCAATCACATATGCTCAAATGGAAGAAACAAAATGGCAATCCTGGTTGAGCAAAGAAATGTATGATTAAGCCACATGGCATAAAATGTCTTTATAGTGGAATCTGTTGTTCATCTATTGATGCTAACACCAGAAAATACACATCACTCAACACTCTGCTGAACTAGCATCCCAGAGAAGAAAGGTCAACACTTTGGTACACACTCTTGCAACATGGAATTTTAATGAATAAAAAGCACACTCAGAGTTCCTTGCTCAGAAAGCAGGCATCTTAATTTGGTTTGGTTTTTCCTATTTTCACATTCACCATCTTGCCATCATCCTTATCATTCAAGCACCTTATTCAAGAACAGAAAGCATTTCTTTCTATCTCTACCCTCCTGTCTTTGCCATAAGTAAAACGACTTTCATTGGTTTGTTGTTTGTTTTGAAACACTGAAAGATGACTCAAGATTGTTACGGTTCTTTTCTTTAGTTTCTTAATAAGAGTAGTCATTCTTTATTAATGGGAAGGTAGGATCTGTGAATCCAAGTTATGGCAGTTTGGTTATGTGATTAGGCAGGATTTGCTCTATAGGACCCCAAACTTGGTCAACATTTTTTAGGTAGCTGCTTGCGCATTAAAATATGAAACTACTATCCTTTGTATACTTGGCTTATCAGGCAGGGAAAGAAAGTGACATGTTAAACAGAATGTTTATAGAGATTCCTAAGAGTTACATAAAAACCCAAACCTCTTATCTACTTCTAGGAAAATACACTCTTTTTGGATTATTTCCATAAATATAGCTTTCATTTTTGCACGTTATTTGATTGTTAAAGCCCAGATCATAAAAACACAACTTGGGGACCCCAAGTCCAAGCTGACACACTTGGGATCCAGTGTCTAGTTCCTTGTGAAAGCCAACATCTTCTTGAAGTTTCCAGGAATGCAGACGTATTAGTAGCCTGCCATCACTTCCTAAAAGTTATGGTAGAATATGCATGGTAACTCAAGGGGGTCTTGCAAAGAGTTACTGTAGTTTGGCCTCATGAAACCCATGGAACTTCTCTCCCCTAGCCTCACCTCTTTTATCCATTTTTGAAACAGTGTCATTAAATGAAAACCTCCACACTATCTTTGCTACACAGACAAAGTGATGTTTTGTATTTGTCAGGCTTGACGTAGAGGCAGCTAAGTGGCACAGTGGATAGAGCATGATCTAATACCCATAATGGTACCATAAAATGCTGTGGTATTCAGTGATTAAACGTGATCAAATGAAACAAGGATTGTAAAGCTCTTTTCACATAATAAGTACTTAATAAATGCTTATTCCCAAGCTCTTCTATCTTTATATTTTTTTAAATAAAAACCAAGGAAGCTGGTAGAATTGTTATGTATTTCCAATGACAATCTTTTGCTCAGGTGCCTAGAAGCATTTTTACATCATGCTGTTTTCTCAGTCATTTTTCAGTCATATCTGACTCTTTGTGACCCCATTTGGGGTTTTCTTGGCAAAGATGCTGGAGTGGTTTGCCATTTCCTTCTTCAGTTCATTTTACAGATGAGGAAACTGAGGCAAATAGGGTGACTTACCCAGGGCAACATAGCTGATAAGCATCTGGGGCCAGATTTGAACTCAGGAAGAAGAATCTTCCTGACTATAGACATGGCATTCTGTCCACTCTCTTTATTTTTGTAAGTGTTCTGGACTTCTGATCTCATGGGCATGGGGGAGCTCACAGTATGTAAATTCCCTCTACTGATACAGATGGACATCTCCTCTATAGGTCCTAGACTTAAAGAGTTTCCTAAAAACACTGAGAGGTTAATAGGTCTGTGGCCATACAGCTGTAGTATGTCCCCAAGGCAGTACTTGGGCCCATGTCTTCCTGGCTCCAAGGTTGGACCTCTATCCCCTACACCATACTGTCTTCCCTTAATGACAGCAAAAACTGTTGTAACAGTTATCTAATACTCCATATCTACTAGATGATAGACACCATCCTCAAATTAATGCTCAGCTCTTGTCATAATATCATTATGTCATAACAGTGAAAAACTCTAATTAAGAAGATGTGTTTGCCAGGGAAAAAGTTGAGTATATCAGTGAATCTACTTTATCATGGATGGGCATTCCCTCCCCCCACATCCCCCAATCCCTGACAACGATGAGGCTAAATTATAACAAGAACATCACAGATGCATGGTGCATTGGACAAAGAACACATGCATGCATTTAAATCACGTATATCTTACTTTTTACTGATGTAATTGTGAAATATGTTCTTTTTGCATTCATAATTAGGGGGTGGAACAGATGGTGAAGGCTTAGTTTAAAATAATCTGTCATTAAAATAACCTAGCCTACTGGTAATTCTTCACTGTAAGTGGAGTTAGGTCACAGTAACAGGATTTTTCCCCCTGCATTGGCATATACTAGAAAGCATTAGAGATTTTAGGGGTAGTTCGATAGATGGGGATAGTTCCCCCTCTAAGGGAACCAGAGCAAAATTTCACTGTGTGAAATTTGGTTGGAAGGGATATACAAAAATAGCTGGGTCAAAACTGACAAATACAAACCATTTAGCACGATGCATTAAACAACGCATTGGACATCAGTATACCCTTAATCATAATGGAACAATAAGTCTCGTACACTTTGTCTGACAGATACAGTTAAGGGAGCTCAGCTGTTCAGGGTAGGCAGAGGGATGAAGGGAGAGGTTAAGAAATTTTGCCTTACATTTTGTATGTTACACTAATGTCAGAGGATAAAAATTATAATTACTGGCATCATTATCCAGAGGTCTTATAGCCAATGATGTCTACATCTCAACTTCATTTCCAGAGTGGACACCATATACTCTTACTGGGATGTGACAAAAGACATCTTTCAGCCCTCTCTGAACAACTTAGGACTGTTTTTTTAATAATAAAAAAACTGTTTTGATAAATCAGATACTGTATGCCTTTAAAACGTCTGTTTTACCATTTCTGCGAAGATTTTTTGTTCTCCAACTGCTTTGAGGAAAGCATATAGGTTTCAGCATGGTATTATAATAAATCTTCTGGAGGAGGCACCAGCATTAACATTTGTGCTGGTTCTTTTTCATCTTAATCCAACCTTGGTTAATAATCAGAAAATTCTACATAGTGGGTAAGAAGATGTAATTAACCCTTTGACCCCAGAATCTTAATTGGCGCCTGTTGAAAACAGTGGGCAGTTTAAAAAAAAATTAAAAAGTAGCCTGCAGTGATTGAAACAGCACAGTACATAATGGCTTTCTCAAATCAGAAAAAAAAATTAATGCCACAGAACGTTCAGATTAATCACATTTGGTTCCTGAGTCTAAGGGATGAAAATATTTTCTCCCCCCACCTACCCTCTTGAGATCAGAGACATCCAAATTCCAACTAGCTTTGAAGGCATTCTGGAACTTCTCCCAGGAGCTACCTAACATATTATTCCCTTTCCCAAAAAACCTGGCATGGGGGTGGAGGTGGGGGTGGGGATGATGGTATTGCCACAATAGAAAAAAACCATGGTGCTCTGAGCAGCATGGCTCAATGGAAATAGCCTCTGCAGTCAGAGGAGCTGAGTTCAAATGCTGATTCTGCCACTTACTTGTCTGTGTTCCTTGGGGCAAATCACTTAGCATCTCTGTGCTTTGGTTCATCTATAAAATGATTCCTAAGGTTGTTTCTTCCTCTAAATTCATGAGCCCACCAACTTTTCCTCTAGAGCTATTAAGCTATTTGATTGGAGTCAGGAAGACCCAATTTTGAATCTTGCTTCAGATAGGTACTAGCTGTGTGACTTTGGGCAAGTCATTTAACCTGTATGTTTCCTTGTCCGTAAAATGGAGATCGTAGTAACAGTACCTCTCTCCCAGAGTTGTTGGGAGGATCAGGTGTAAAAGGTATTTGTAAAGTATTTTGTGCATCTTAAAGCTTTATGGAAATACCAACTCATTAGAAGTAATCCCATGTTTAATATGTGATTATTTTTATTACTTTGAAGATACTCAGATTTGAGACGTAGAAATTCAAGATGCCTCTTGTCTGTAAAATACTATCTGTATGACCCTGGACAAGTCACTTAACCCTGTTTGCCTCAGTTTCCTCATCTAGAAAATGAGCTGGAGAAGGAAGTGGCAAACCACTCCAAGATCTCTGTAGAGAAAACCCCAAATGGGGTCACAGAGACTTGGGCACAACTGAAACACGATCGAACTACAACAGAATTTTTTTTCATCTAAAAATGGGAAAAGTTTGGTCAAGCCATCTCTGTAACATCTGAACAATCTGTGACCCGCGTTTATACCAAACCTGTGGACTTTTGGTTACTTATTTGATGGAATGTTTTTGTGCAATGTGGACACAGCTTCCCTGAAATCTCCCCAGGAAATTAGAAGCTGTGCTTTGTTGTTACCGTGTTTCGTTTGCTTGTTTGCTGCTAAAACAAAGCTGGCCAGTTTCTTGAAAGGCTTCCTTTGAATAGGTTCCAATATTTTGTTTCTTCATGGTCCTTTTCCTGTCTCTGGAGCCCAAGACTCCTACAGTACATCTTTTCTAATGCAAGAAAGCTAAACCTTCTTCCCTTGGCTGGTAGGAGTGTGAGAGAGAATGTATGAATTATCTTGTTATCCTGCCTTGGATTTATCTCCCATTACTGACTGTCCATTTGATATATAGAATCAAAATATCGTAGAGCCAGAGCTGAAAGGAACCTCAAAAACACCTTCATTTTGCAGATGAGGAAAAACAGAAGCCTAGTGGAATTAAGCCTGCTCAAGGTCATACTCATAGTTCAGCAGAGGTAGATTTTGAACCTGGACCTCTGATGCCAATCAGCATGCTTTCTAGTCTACCACACATGGTAATCATTTGAAAAGAATGACTTTTTTTCCAAGATGTTGTCATCTGTTTTGACAGTACAAATATTGTAACAAGGAAACTCTAGGTAGATTTGTATTTTATAACTTTATAAATATAAATTAGGGAGTCTCTTTGCCAAATAATTGTTCTTCATGTGACTAATTCTCTTATACTCCCCCCTCCCCCACAATGCAGACTTTGAACTGTTTCCCCCAACTATTAAACCAGAGGTGGGAACCAGCAGCAGGGCAGAAATTAATCAGGAAGCAGAGGGAAAAAAACAATAAAACAGCTCAGAAAATACCATTCAATATTTTAAAGAGGCTAAAATTATGACAGAGATTTGGGGAGAGTATATTTCTTTCTGGTTTTGCATATACTTCTGTCATCTCCTTACTAAAAAAAAAAATTCCTTTTACTCTCACTAGATGTGAGTTTCTATGTGTCTCCTGGAGGACAATGTGGTATTCCAAATATTTTCAGATTCATATCCTCTATTAATATTACCAATCTTTATAACTTCATAATTATCATTTTTCCATGGTAAAGTAAAGCATGTTTATCTCTATGGTACCTTGTTAGAGAAATAATACACAATGAGGGATGCAGAAGTGATTCAGAGCATAAAATAGCCCCTACTTGCAGTATAAGAATTTAAAGCAAGTTTATTCTCAATTTTAGTGGAATATTCCCATCTGAGTCCACAGTGATTTATACCATTCATTAAATTGAAAATGCAGCCTTCATTTGGAAACTGCAGTGAGGTTTCAAGACTTACGGATTAATGTGTGTTGTCTCACCCTTCCCCCACCCCGACTCCTACTCCCCATCCCATCCTCATTTAAGGAGTTGTAATGAAAACTGGATCTCAACCTTCATGTAGAGTTTTGCATGTAAAAAATCAAAATGGTGAGACTGTGATGGAGACACCCATCGGCACACTGGTGCCTAATCTATTGACTTGGTCTATTAATTATTGCACCATAAAAACATGGAGGAATTGGAATATAATCTTCTATTAATTAACATATTATTGAGATGTAAAGTGGAGAGCTGACTTTCTCTACATATAGTTATCCTTTATTGGGTAATTTTCTTTTTTCCCTCTTACTCAAGACTTCCCTAAAGATGGTTTCCATTCCTCTTAAAGTTGACTAACAGAGAGTTTGGCTATTTTCGTCTAACAATGAAATCACAAAATGCAAGAGAAGTATTTCATAGCATCTGGAATTTCTCATTTTTATACATTGTGAAATATCTCATGATCTCATGAAATATCTCATGTAAGAATCCTCTCCCAACCCCCCCAAAAAAGGAATTTTTACAGTAAATTCAGGCACTTTATTCCTTTACATTCCATGCAATGCCAAAAAAATATGAAAGGGAACACCACATAGGAACAGTTACTGAGCAAAGACGCAATGCTCTGAAATCAGCTTGTCTTGCTTTTGTCTTTGTCGGTGACCAATATGACCCTTTGCTAAATATCAGTCGATTTATACCTGTCTTTCTTCTTTTTTCTTCCGCAGTCTCTGGACGGATTCGTATTTGCACTAAATCAAGAAGGAAAATTTTTGTACATTTCAGAAACTGTCTCCATCTACCTAGGCCTCTCCCAAGTAAGTAGAACAAAAATAAATTCTGAAAGGTGATTGTATGATTGGTTTCTTTCATAGGCTTTTTTCATTCTTCAAGGAATATTCTGCTTCGCATGAATTATCAAATGTATTATTTAATGGCATCTCCCAACTCTTTCTGCGTGCTCATTGAGAAGCCAGGGTGTCAGGATTGACTGTTCTGAAATAAACTTGGGCTTGAAAACTTTCCCCCTGCGTGCCCCCTCCCATCCAAAGAATCATTATTAATTTATTGAGAACAAATGGAGTTTCTTCCCTCAGTTGTTTTGAACTTTGAAACCTCTGTGCCCAGTAGGAAAGGGACACACTAATAGTGCTTCCCTGGTGTCCTATTACCGGATGTTTATGGAGTACCCTGCATTATCCTGGGAGCTGACACAATGACAGAGAGTCATTTGGAGTCAAGAAATGCTGAAAGAGACCATTAAAATGTGTTGTGAGGAGGGTTTCAGCAAGGACACATTTTGCTGCCTTTGCAAATGTTCCTTAATGCTGAAAGACAATTTGATAAAATAAGATAGTTATTTATTTTGTTTTTGCCGCTTAATTACTAACACATGTCTGTCAGAGGTTAAAAGAAAGAAAATAGTAGGGGCAGGGTGGCAGTGTGGGGGGTGGGGAGCCCCTGTACTTCGCTTCTTCTTCATCTTTTATCATGAAAAACCTGAAATTTAGTATGATTTGAGTGAGGAATACAGGTTTTGTCAACAGAATGCCAAAATGCCCTGACAAAAAATGAAAAATTAAGCTAATTATCTGGATGTTTTATCTATTGCAACGCCAAACATCTGGATATTTGGAAGTGTCAGGGTGATTGGCTGAATTCGGCCCTATTCGTTTTGATGCTTGGCATTATAGAGTCACAGCCAAAAGGCGAGACGTGTATATATACATAAACATGTACACACACATACGTGCAGATTTGTGCAATATCTGCCAAGTTGGATCATCTTCTTCTAACCCTTTTGCCCCATGGAGATAGAGATGGAGATAAAATTTGTCTCTCTCTTCTTTAACAGTGGCCCACACTGGACTCATTGCTCCTGAAAGTTGGCACCATTTTTAAGGAGGTTACCGGCACGGTTGGAATCTCTTGGTTGCCAGGGAATTTGCTGTGTAATAGATAAATCAAGAAAGGCATAGCAGAATAATGAAGAAGGATTTTTGAAATCTGGGTGGGAGGTGAGGTAGGAGGAGGGAAGTTTGTGATCTGGTAAGAATTGGGATGAGTTTTTTTAATTCCTGCCTGTATCACGTCCAAGTGATAGTATTTTCCTCAGGTTTTAGCAAGCCAAATGATAGAAATTGAAACCGAGCTATTGTTAATTCAATATTAGTATTCTTGTGTCTCATTAAAGCCCCTAGTTTTGTAATAGGCTTTAATCCTTGCCCTAATCTGTTTGGGACTCGGTATCAAGGCTTTCCGATTTTGAAACTGGTGTGCTACCATCTTGCTAACACTGTCAAACTCCAGAACTGGGGTGTTTATGATTATATTACGCTTTGTATTAATCTGTTTTATGCATAGTATCCAACAAAGTTTAATAAGCCAGTAAAGAAGAAGGATGAATAATTAGCTTAAGCAGGTAAATGCTAATTATAGAACTCCTGAAAGGCATCCATTATACAGTCGCTTAAAACAAATTTTACAGCCCTGGTTAGTGGGGTAATCCAAATTCTGTCAAGGCAACTGCATTTTCTGTAATTGAGATGTGTATGTTTGCTTTGCATAACAGATGGCTCTGTATGCTTAGACTGATAGCTAGGAAAATAATAATTGCATTATTCTGGCCAAAAGAATATTAGCTCTTGGGTTTGGGCCATTTCAGTCAGTCCTCCTGCCAGCACAGCATATGCACATATATGGATTGGATTTTCAAGGAAATTGATGCATCTGGAATAGTGTGGCCATCTGAAATATCATCTGTTCAAGAAAAATTTGGCTTTAACCCTGTGGTAGTTTCTCCTTAAAAGCATTTTATTCCACTGCTTTTCAGCCATAGTCATCGGTTCTATATTTACCCTAAATCTGTGTCAAATTGTTGAACTTCTGCTAAATAAAATAGTTATGTGGACACGTTACAGTATTTGGCATCTCCTGCACAGGCAATCCTAGTCTTTAGACAAAACATGTTTCTGGGTATTGCTCCTTAAAGTAGATGACTGTCCAGTAAAATATAGACTGCATACATCCTGTTGCCTTCATCTATTTGAGTCACATTCAGAATCTTTGGTGGAAGCTGTCAAATGAACAGGTAAAGACAAAAAGGAGAGCATAAGTCTTTATTAGGCAGCATTGATTGAATAGAATAGGGAAATGTTAAAGCAGCAAAAAGGGCTCCACCACCTTCTGGGACTTCTTTACATATATGATCATTGAGGTATCTGGGGCACAAAAATCAAAGAGAAGATTGAGGTCATATGAATATTAGACGAATATGGTAAGTCTCAGATACTAATGCTCACGGCTAGGGAGAAAAAATCCTAAACAAAGATTTGGGGATAGATGGATGAAGTAATGTATGTAAAGTACCTTGTTAATCTTAAAGCACTATGTAAATGTTAGCTATTTGAGGTTAATAAAATAAAAGCTTAGAGAAAAATTGGAATCCTAAGTAAGGAATTGAGGAATAGCCCCACTATCTTTTTTCACTGACCACTTCAGGGCTCTTAGGGTTTCATCAATGAAATGAAATGAAAGGAAATGGTGTTCCAGTAGATCCCAGATAGTCTTCATAAAGCGTTCATTCTTTCTTGAGGATTCATCGTAAATATCTAAACAATCTCTCCTTACTTCCATTCTCATCAATATTTTTTCAAAATTATTAAAGGAAGAAGAGATGGTATTTTGTTGAATTCCTGACACTAATGTGGAACCAACGAGGATTGTTAGATATACACTAGAAACATATCTCCTTCCCACAGTCTTTTCCTTTGTAAATGATGCTGTTAGTGAAAGAGCCAAATTCAGATGTGGAAGACAGATCCTACACAGATTCTGTCAAATAATAAGACAGATTGGCAAGTTGTTATATGTTATTGCAACTATCATTTTAAACCACCAGTTTTATATTTTCTTAATTTCTTGGTTTTTTTCTGAAGTGTTTAGAGGTATACATGTTTTTAAAATCCATATGCCTAGGAAGGGATGAGGAAAAGATCCATTGAGTCATGCTTTGTTACATTACTGCAAAGGCTGCCAAATCAGTTTTTCTCTTTTACACTCTATTGGGCCAGAGCAACAGCTGCTGATGTCTAAGAAATGTGCAGGACAGTCATTTTTGTTAAAATATTCCCAGAGATGAACTTGCTATGATGATGTCAGTGAAATTGACTCTGATGACATCTGAACCCACATTGCTACTCTTGTAACATTGTACTTGGTATATATACACACATATATATATATGAAATATAAGTGTATGTAAAATATATGCCTATATCTTATGTATACAGATATATATACACACATATCTATAGCTACATATTTAAACTAACTTCTAAGAAGTAGATTGCAGATTAGGAATAAGTGTAATTTCTATAATTGGAGACAGTCGTTCAACCCAAGGTTCAATCTAAAGGGAAGATTCTCAAATATCAACTGCAGTCAGTGTATATGGGGTTATAATTACTTTGTCCAAGCGGTGCTTCTCCCTGACATGACATCCTCAGACATTGCAGGGCAATATCAAGGTTCTCACCTTAACTAGAGACAACTAAGAGAAGCAGGACAAGCTAAGAGAGGAAGAAAAGGAAAACAAGTGGATTCCACTTCACTGCAAGTGCGAACAATAATCTATCTTGTGAAATTCCCCCCAAAGAATGAAGGACATCAAGGAACCAAACCCCAAAGAACAGCTTATAAGAAGCTGCATATTAGTTTAATAAGCATCTTGCCCAAGCCCAAGTAATTAGAGCAGCATTCCTACTCAATGCTCCATTGTCAAAAGCAACGTCAGCCCCTCCTTCCACAGCTACCTCTGCAGGTGAGAATAAGAATTAGATGAAGAGGGGCTGATTTACCTCCATCGGGACTGTCTGTTATCTGAGAAACAGAAGCAGCTAGGTGGATAGAGTACCAGTGCAGGAGTCAGGAGGACCGAAGTCTCACCTCAGACACTTGACACTCACTAGCTGTGTGACCTTGGGCAAGTGTGACCTCAACTGCCTCACCCTGGGTCATCTCCAGTCATCCCTGATGAATATCTGGTCACTGGATTCAGATGGCTCTGGAGGAGAAGTGAGGCTGGTGACTTACACAGCCCTCACTCAAAGCAAAGTCAAGTGCAAGTCATGGCATCATTTCTCTGATGGCATGGTCTTCTTCGGCAAAGAAGGACAAACATACACACACACACACACATACACACACACACTTGTCTGAGAAATAAGAATGGTCACAAGAATCACCATCATTTAATGCAAGCAATTCACCAAGACCATAAACTCTAGTTTTCCTTGGGAGACTTGTTTTGGCTCTCCAGTAAAGAATGTTTTTACCATTCTCAAAGGTAAGGAGGTAAAACTCCAGGTACCAGCAAGGTCAATGATATTTTTCTTGCAGGTTTCTTAAAAAATTTTTTTAGAGGAAACTGCGTTTAAAAAAAAAATAACCTACAGAGATTCAAAAAATCAGCAAAAAAGTTTAGTGGGGCTCTTTTAACATCTCAGAGATTCAGTTTCCTCATCTGTAAAACAGGGGGAGGTGGAGGGATTGCACTGGATCATAGGACTGAGAGATGGAAGGGTCCTTTATAGACTCAGTGTTAGATCTAGAAGTGCCTCCTGTACAATTTTTTTTTGTTGTGCAATTGTTTTCAGATGTGTTCGACTCTTCATAACCCCATTTAGGGGATTTCTTGGAGAAGTTACTGAAGTGGTTTGCCATTTCCTTCTCCAGCTCATTTTTACAGGTGAGGAAACTGAAGCAAATAGGATTAAGTGACTTGCCCAAGGTCACTCAGCTAGGAAATGTCTGCAGTTAAATTTGAACTCCTTCCGGACTTCAGGTCCAGCACTCTGTGCACCATGGTGCCTAGCTGCACAATATGGAATCATAAATTTAGAACTGGAGAGATCATTTAGGCAGATGAGGAAACTGAAGCCCAGAGAATTTAAGTGACTTACCCAGGGTCACACAAATAGAAGTGGTGGAGGAAGGACTCTTTCCCTTTACACAATTGCTGATCTCTAAGATCCCTTGTTCTAGCTCCAAATCCTATTATCTTAAAGAAGAGGGGAAGCAAGGAAGACAGAGAGGAAACAGTCTTAATGAGAACATGCAAATATGCTAACATTTTCTAAACTATTTTGTTCGAACAATTCTGTGTATGAAATGATCCTTACACTAATCTGACAGCTAATGGCTTTGTGGTTGTCATAGAGTCTAGTATAAAAGACAATTCATATTTGAAATAAATTACATTAATTTTATTTTTTCTTTAGTTTTAATATCACTAGAATATACCATAGACCAACAAGCCAACTATACCTACTCTTGGATTCCTGGAAGTAAGATCTAATCTCCACCCCCCTCCATTGGCACCAATATCCAGTAACCATATTATGAAAATCTCTCCTTTTTTTCCTTTGTACACCATCCCTGACCCCATATAAACTATTTCCTTTCCATAAGACCAATCACAAGATAGAAACAGGCAAGGTTATATATTGTTTTGTTTCAAGGAAGCTTATGGAAAAGGGAGAGTACAGCCACAGATCTAATAGGAGTAGCTAGAGGTCAAGGGCAAAGGGGATAAATGGTTGTTTGAAATTTTGGACTTAGAAAAAAAAAAAAAGGACAAAGTGGTGGGGTCAGAAGACAGGGATACGTAGCCTGAACACCTCTCTCCATAGGGTGATATATCTCCAGATTTTGGATTTCTCCACATTTGTTCTCCAGAATGGCAAATAAAATTATAGCTCCAGCACACCAGTACAAGGTCAAATAAATGATAGTACTCAGTCTATTTGTGCAGCCATTCTGAAAGGGAACCATGGTGCCAAATGTGGTTTATTTGAATAATAAAGAAGAATTAGATTCCCCTGATAACTTGGCTGAGGGCCAATAAATCACTGGAGGTTAAGATGCTTTGCAACACACATGTATTTCTTTTTGCGTTTCTGCAACACAAGCCTCAACTACTCTCCTCTACCTGTTTTGTTTTCTTGTGTTTTGTTTTCTGATGCAAATCAATTTGAGGTTCTGTGCCTGTAAAAGATATATATATTTCTATTTCGAAGGAGGGGGCTTAAGGAGGAGGTGGCATTAGCTTTTCTTACAAGGTATATAACTCATAATTGTCATTGCAGCATCCTAGAAGCTAGACTTATATAAAGAAAAAAAGGTATTATTTCAAGACAGGAAAGCCCCTAATGACAAAGCTGTTAGAATTTTTACACTTGTTATTCTAAATTTTCTGAAGCTCTGTTGACTGGGATTCATTCAGTAAGTGAACACATGCAGTTATGCAATTATCATTTGGCTTATGGCTCCTTAAATTTTTTTTTTACCTTCCAAATAAACATAACCTCAATAAGTTAAAAAAAAAAAAGCCCTGCGATTTTTTTGGAGCAAAGTATTGTTTCTCCCTTGAGTGTGTGTATGTGTGTGCATGCGTATACACACATGAACACATACATGTACATATATGTGTGTATATATACATGCATATATACACGTATTTGCACATATGCAAGGTATGAATGCATATACACATATGGTATACATATGTACATACACATAAATCTATACTCATCTGTATACATGTATATATGCATGTGTATA
The DNA here is from genome assembly GCA_023548195.1 of Bettongia penicillata ogilbyi. Classification (NCBI taxonomy): domain Eukaryota; kingdom Metazoa; phylum Chordata; class Mammalia; order Diprotodontia; family Potoroidae; genus Bettongia; species Bettongia penicillata. The sequence goes on along the minus strand of JAJHZJ010000447.1, from coordinate 9,353,031 downwards.
TACATGTCTATATACACGTATATGCATATACACATACACACATACATTTATACATACACATATATGTGTATATACTTTTATTTTTTTATATGGCCAGCATAAAAAAGTTCATCACTTTTTAGTGTAACAAAGAAAAATATCCTTTCAAATACAAAGACTCTGAGGGTTTCACGACCATTGAGAAAATATAAGTATCCAAATAATTCAGAAACAGTACAAGGCGCAGTGGCACATTATCAATTTACAACATTTAAATTGATAAATGCTTGGTGGTGAAGGCCTACAAGGGCACTTTGAAAAGCAAATAGCGACCTGGTGAAGAAATTGATTTTTCCCCCCCGAAAATGACTGCATGATGCATCATTTGACTGCACGCTGTCCAAGTGCTTGACAGAGATAATCTCAGCAATCCCACGGGTGACCTTATCGTTCTCACCAGGGCAACTTTGTCTAGGTTCTGACTTTGTGCATGTCAAGGTTTCTCCAGGCAGGATCCTTAGGGGGGAAAAGTTCCTCTGTTCGATCCAGATATTGAACCACTCACTCTCCAACCCTCCCCCCACTTCATGCTGCCACGCCAACCCTCCCCAAAAGGCAAACACATATCTGCCCCATACACCCATAATTATGAATGAACAAAGCAAGGAAACATAGCCTTAGCTACCAAATCTTTGTTGAAACTATTATTTCCATTTCAGGATAGTTTAACATGGTTCTCAAAGGAGCAAAAGATGGTTGCCACCAGGGGTTATCAGACACAGTAGAAAACGTCCCAAATATTGCTGTTCAAGTATATTACAGTTTTCTGCTGTGGAAAAAACAACCAGAATAGCTTTGTATGTTTCTTGCTTCTACAGCATCCCACCCCCAACCCTCACTCCACCTCCCCCATTCCTCTGTCTTTTCTTTCTCACAGAGAAGGTTCTGAAATGAATTCATTCATCAAAATTAGTTTCTCAGAATTTTACTTCTGTTACCCTCCCCTCTCCCAATGATCCTATTTTTCCCCCTTTCTTTAAGAACTTTGAAAATTACTCAGGCTCAAATAACAATGAATAATATAAGGCAAGAACATCAGTGGCTGCATGAAATTTTTGGTTTTGATGCATGCCACCTCTGTTCAATCCTCCCATTCCACAGTCTTTACTGATGTTTTTGATATCTGGAAATTATTAGTCTGACACGGACAAATAATTGACATTTTTGAGTGGGAGGTGTGTATGTGTGTGTCTGTTTTTAAATTTCTGGGGGAAAAAAAAATCACACTTTCTCCATATTCTGTCTGCCCCACAGCTTGTCATTGGCAATTATGGACCTTGATTGGACCTCTTGAAAGCAAGCAAACAGCGTGCCCAGCTTGGCACCCCAAGCTGTTTCCCCCACTGCCTTTGACACCCACAGTTCACCATATTCAACCTCTTTTACCTCCTTCTTTCATCCACAACATTAATTCTGAGTGAACAAGACGTGCTTCCTTGCTTTTGACAAGATTTGCTGCAGTCTCATGCGACAAAAACCCAACACTCATTCCAGATTCAGAAAGTAGGATTTATAACAGCATTTTAATTTAATGTTGGATGTCGAACATATAAAGAGATCACAGTAGTACTAGAGCTGAAAATTGATGCCTTTTTTATTAGTGTCCTCTCAGAAGTGGGTGAGCTGCTGTTTGTGCAATGGAGCACAGAGCACCACAGTCAGATGAATGAGGATATGCTATCTGCAAGGAATCATATTTCAAACCACTGTCTGCTTCTATTGATGTGCTCAGAGTTGAAAGGTTATGCTAGTAAAGGCCATCAGAATTTCTAGCATTAGAAGTCTGTGGAATAATCCTCCGGCTGTCATTTTACACTCAGCACAAATACAATGCACCATGATGTTTTACTTATTTTAACTTCAAATTAACTCCTTATTACTGATTACATTTGGCAGATTTCTTCTCTCTTCCAGACTTTAATCAGTCCCCAAATGAGACTGATTTTTTTTTAACCAATCTTCTGAATAGACCCACATCTATAAAAGAAACTAAAGAAATCCACATCATTTTACATGAGAACCCCGTTCTCCTTATTTATCCCCTGGAATGTATTTTGCCAGGCAATGAAGCTAAAACACTAGAAGTCTTTATGCAAAAAGGGGATTCTCTAGTTAGAATGAATCACACATATTCTCCGGGCAATAAAAGATATTCTCACTAGTTTTAAATGTGAAGGTTGGAGACCTTCCATGGGGCTTATTAATTCCTGGAGTTAGCGTTGGCTCTAAAAGATGAATGGAGTATCTTCATTGTAGTAAATAATAATACTTTGTGAGATCAGGAAATCAAAATGGGGGAGGAGGAGGGAAAGAGAGAGACACCCCTGGAAGGAACTAACTTGTTTTATTCGCATGGGGGAAATTATATTTTCAGATTCATTTTAAAAGTAGAGCACCAAGCAAAAATGAGATTAAGAAGAAAATTTAGTCATCATTCTAAGTCTGTAATTTATTCATTTTTAAATAATGAAACGGTGTTTTTCTGAATTAACCCATGTATTATTCATGCAGGCATTGGCAATGTAGCATCCCTGGTTTTCTGGAAAGCAGTCAGGTATTTTTTTTTTTTTTTTGCTTTGACTAGTAACATACATTTCTATGCCTGTCAAGTAGTATTTTCTATATGATATTAATTTAATGGCTCATTTTATTATGCAAAGTTGGAAAGCAGAGATAATTTCCGTTCATGAGATGGTACTTATAGAGGCAATATATGCAAAATAATATCCCCTACACATAGCCTAGCTGTCCTTCTTCCGCGAAGCTAGCCCTGTGAAAGTGAGAAGGGAATACCAAATGCTCATACAGAGAATAAGAAATTACTTGACCTTATGGGAAAGAGGTCATAAAGTCGTTAAATGCATGTGAAATCCAAATTTCATTTCTATACACACACACACAAAAATCTATATTGGGTTTTAGCTCTTACATAAGAAGACATGGTTTTCATGACAGTAGGAACATGGCAACAATTCCAATGATAATTTCAGTGGTTTAGTTGAAGTATAATAAGGAAATTGACTTCAGCTTTTTGCATAAGTTACAGAAATAGGTTGATGGCTTGGAAATTGATGCCATTTTTATACTACAACAGATAAACCCCATTGCATTTAGTCATTCTTTGTCTGTCTGTAATTATCTAGGTGCAACTTATTTTTCCCATATGACCAAATAAATAATCATCTTAAAGGACTAATAAAAATTTTCCAGCATTTCACCATATATAAATATTTGAAAAATAATCCAATACATTTTTTTATAAAGTATCTTTCTAATTGACTTGTTTTCCAATCAGGAGCTTTAAAAGTGCTTCAAAAATCTTAACTAGGCTTTCCTCTGGTTCTCTCAGCTTTCTGCAGCAGCAAATTTACCACAGTCAATAATAAGACAAAAAAAAAAAAAAAACTTTCTCCCAAGTTGTTAATTTTTAATGTGCTGGCAGATTAAATCCGTTGCTTTTCAATAAGTATGAGAACTTGTGTGTGTATGTGTGTGTGTGTGTGTGTGTGTGTGTGCTTGCTTGACTTTCTGTTTCCTTACAGAGGGAGAAAATGGCTTGTAGCATGCCTTGCACACAATAGGTATTTAATAACTACTTGAGGAACTGAAATGGAGATTTTCTGAGGAGTATTTTGACCTTCAGAAGAATTCTCTTAGAATACTAGGGAGCGAGTAATTATTAATTACTTTTGGGGGGGTGTCAATAATTGAGTGCTCCCATATAAGACCAAGGTTCATTTCCATAGGTTAATTTTGTCAGTCATGGTAAAATAATTATGCAAGTCCCTTGCTAGGACATCAGTTACCTTGAAATAGCTAAAAATCCTTTTGCAGTATTTCTAGGGTCTAGCACAATGCCTGGCACATAGTAGGTGCTTAGTAAATATTTGATGCTTCTCTACTTGCGTGATTGTTTTTATATAATAGATAGAATTAGGCATGTGGAGTTGAGAAGATCCAGATTCCAATTCCACTGGTTCCTCATATTTAAAATTCATGGTTTGGATGAGATGGCCTCATCTGTAGGATGGAGAGTTTAGATGAGATGGTCTCGGAAGTTCTTCCAACTCCAGGTGTATGATCCTGTGAACCATCTGGCCATTCCTCAGTTAAGCATTTTTTTAGGGTACCAAATTTTAGGTGCCATGTCTACTTCTTTCCTGAATGACAGGAATTAACCTACATAGGCAAACCAATATTGAATCATCACCTCTACCTCCACCCTAAGAAAATATGATTGTTGATAGTCCCTGATAGCAATATGTCTGTTCTGACTTATACTGTGACTTGGGGAACCCTACCAAAGATGCCTTTGATCCCACTCCCTAATCCTATACACCTGCCTAGCCCCCAATCCTTTGGAAAGACTCTATTCAGAAAATCTCCCCATCAGGACTTCCCTAACTACCTTGTAAAGATCCACAACAGTGTCAGTCCAGAGAACCCAGGCAGCTGTTGTGGAGATGTTATAAGCACGGGGTAGAGTTTAATTAATCTTTGAGGGTCTTAATTGCCATGATGTCATCTGCCTCTGCTTTCAGGTGTTTTGTCAGCTCTTAGATCCAACTGCACTTTATTAGATGCTCAGATGTGGTTAATCAAAGTCACTAATTGCTAAACTTACTACGAGGAGTTTAAAAAGTCTTCACAGTGGGCTGTTGCTTCAGTACTGCCAGAGAACTTGTCTCCATGAATCAAAAGGTAGGGCTGCAAAATCGGTAGAACCATATAAGTGCATTATTATTGCCCATGAAAAAAAGACAGGTCTTATCATTCTAAGAAAACTCAGGGCATTGTAGGATGTAAAGATGTTCCACCTCCTTCATTATATAAGTGAGGAGACAGGTCTAAAGATTCAATGACTTACCTAAGGTCTCTTACATGTAGTAAATAGTAGAACTCAGGTGTTCAGACTCCAAATCTAGAATTCTCTTCACTATGCCAAACTGCTTGAAAATTAAAAATGTGTAAAATTAAAGTGCTGTTTTCACTACAAAAGGATTCACTGAAAATTGGTTTTAAGTAGCGAGTTCCCTTCTTTCTTCAAAAATGTCTTTTTATGAACTCATTAACTTATTGATTAAAGAATTGTGCAGCAGGAATGAGGGGACTAAAAGGAAAGAAACTTGAAATTAAAATGTTAAGAATGACTCCCATTTGTAGATAAAATGAGTTTAAAATTCAATTTAGCATGCATTTTTAAAGTACCTATTCTGTATAAGTACAGTACTGCTACATAATAGGAATGCAAAGACATATAGCACATGGATCCCTTTCTCAACAAGTTTATAATCTTATTCTCTACTAGCTTTGTATTACCTAGAGGATCAAATACAAAGTCCTCTGGAGGGTATTTAAAAGTCTTCATAACCTGAAGTTGGTCACCTTTCCAGTCTTATTATATGTTGCTTTCCTTTAGAAACATTTGGCTCCAGCCAAACTGACCTTCCTGCCTTGTTCCTGACTCAGAACTAGGGTTGTGCTGGAGCCAGCTAGAGCCACAATTGGTAAATTTTCAGTGAGCATATACATCTTAGAAATTAGCAAATACTACAAATCAGGGCTTGATATATTCTTTTGTTGATTATCTACTTCAGGAGCAGGGAACTTGTGGCCTTGAGGCCACATGTGGACTTCTAGGTCCTTGAGTACAGACTTTTGACTGAGCCCAAATTTTACGGAACAAATCCTTTTATTAAGGCAATTTGTTCTGTGAATTTTGGATTCAGTCAAAGGGTTGTTCTTGAGGACATAGTGGGTCACATGTGGCCTCTAGGCAGAAGGTTCCCCACTGCTGGTCTAGTCTTAAGAAAGTGATGGAGAAAAATATTAAGAATGCAGATTTAACTTAAAAGTGTGTCGTGTTAAACATTTGTTAAATATTTACCAGTATCTAGTTGTTAAAACATTTACCAGCACACTCTTGCTCATTGGGTCCCATCTCCTTTTGACATGCCTTTCTCTCACTGGTCCCCCTATGTCTGAAATGTGGCATCTCCTCTGTTTCGCCTCTTAGAATCCCTAGTTTCCTTTAAAACTCAACTCAAGTATCTCTTTCTCCAGAAGGCCTTTCTTGATCCTCCCAAGTAGTAAGTGCCCCTCCCCCTTAACCTTGTATTCATTTCATTTTTACATATATGTATACCCTCCATACATAAACAATTTTACATATAGAATTACTTTGTGTTTATTTTACTTTACCTTGTATTTATTTTATGCATCACATACACACACACAAACATACACATATGCATATACAGGCATATATATATATATATATATATATATATATATATATATTCATCCTGCCATGTTGCCTCTGATACATGTTGGCAATTAATAAATATTTGCTGATTGATTGAAATATTATTGTTATTGCTTAGTTAGCTTTCAGTTGTGTCTGACTCTTTGTGATTCCTTTTGGAATTTTCTTGGCAAAGATATTGGATTGGTTTGCCATTTCCTTCTCCAGCTCATTTTGCAAATGAGGAAACTGAAGCAAAGTAGGTTAAGTGGCTTGTCCAGAGTCACATGACTAGTAAATATCTAAGTCAGGGTGGAATTTCAGTTCACACTGACTCCAAATCCAGTCCTTTAGCCACCTTATGCCCTAGGAACCGTTGGGATATATAATTACTAGGAATGAAAAAAATTATAGGACAATAGAAAATATATTTTTATGGACAGCTCTATCAAATGAGATATAGCTATGCTAGTAAGCAATGTGTGGTTGGTCACCATATGTGGCTGATAACTTGTGTGCTCACACTTGAGTTTTGCAAAGAACTTCACAACTTTATCTCATTTGAGCTTTTGAAGAATTGTGTGAAGTAAGGCACTAGTACCATCCCTTTTCATAGGTGGAGAAATTGAGGTTCAGAAAAGTTAAATGACTTGATAGTAAATATCTGAGGGGATAGTCAAGCCTAACTCTTCTTGACTCAAAGTCCAGAGCTCTATCCATGATATTGTAGACATCCTTCCATAAAATGTAAGCGTCTGACATGTAGTAAGTCAGGCGCCCTATTGCCTGATCATACTAGGCATTCTCTTGAACTATCAGGGAAAGGGGAACAGGCTTTGTTTGCTGGAACTATATTAAAATGTAACTGGGAAGTATTTAACAAAAATAAATAAAAAATATAATAGATAATGTTAGATAATGTTAATATGTGGTTTTCTAAGTCAATATACCATCCTCTGGGACAGTTATTTATGAGTGTCTTTGAATTTGGTACTACTACTCATCTAATCCAAGCTCACTATTTTACATACGAGAAAACTAAAGCTCAGAGAGGTTACCATTATTCGTACAACACTGGTAACTTCAATTCCAGACCACTATGCAAGGGAGTTTTTGCATGCTTCTAGTGTACATAACACTCCCACTGCATTAGAAAAGTCTATCCATCCCCAATGATGCGAAGTGCAAATTCAGAGAAAACAATAGGTAAAAACTAGGAACAAATCTCCATAAATAATTTTTAAGAAACATAATTTTTCCAGTTCATTAATTAAAATTGACATCACATGGCTTGCAAAGACCAAGAAAGGACAGTGCCATTTCAATACATTTCAGAACCTTTTCACTTGAGCAGACAAGTAAATCATGTAATTACTGAGATTCATTCAGCTCTTTACTAAAAACACAGGCCTGCAACCTTGGGTAGCATACATCGAAATTAAAGGAGTCAAACTGAAGATATTTCGAAAATGTCACAACTGCTCTGTGACATTGGATGATATGTTTATCCATTCATTATCACCGAGAACACCTGGGGCGGTGCTCAGGAAATCAGATAGTGCCTTTTAAAATAATTATAAAAGAAGCATAGATTACCAAGCCGAGGAGAAACTATACAATCCCGAATCACGATGTTTCTAATTTTGATCTGTTTGAGGGCATCAGCATCCAAGTCACAACAGTGTAAGGAGTGACTACAACTGTCAGCGACGTTGAGAAGTGACTGCTGGATATGATTTCTTTAAACAAAAAAAAAGAGGGGGGGAATGCTTTCCTTGAGGAAATTCCAGCATTCATTTTCTATTAGTAAAATTAAGAATTAAGACACTTGCCCTGGCAATTGCTTTTGTCTACATGCAATTTCACTCTTTCCCCAATGAAGGGCCCTGTGTTATTAAATGAATTGGAAAGAACATTGAACCTAGGGCCTAGGATACCTGGGTTCTATTTCCCCAGTCAGAAGACCAAGGTTCCATGAGCCAGAACATATAAATGCTAAGTTTGGCTCTGCCATTACCAGCTTTGTAACCTTAGGGACATAAAATAGTTGATTTTGAGCTGAGAGGGAATGTTGGTTTTCGGTCATGTCCGACTCTTCATGATCCCATTTGGGCTTCTCTTGGTAAAAATACTGGAGTGATTTGCTTTTTCCTTTTCCAGCTCATTTTACTGTTGAGGAAACTGAGACAAATAGGATTAAGTGACTTGCCCAGCTTCATGCAGCTAGTAAGTGTCCGAGTCTGGATTTGATCTCAAGAAGATGAGTCTTCTGACTAGAGGTCATCTAGAGGTTGCATTGCAGCTGACAGCACACGAGTGCTGCTTGAACAATATTAAAACGTAATTGGAAAGTATTTTTAAAATAAATAAAAATACAATAGAACACATGTTAACCTGTGGTTTTTCTAAATCACCCAAGTTTGACGCTATTGATTTAATCCAGTTCCCCATTTTACAGAACAGAAAACCTTTGTCCAAGGTAGAAAGTGACAGAGAGAGGATCCCAACCCACAACTTCTATCAGGCGAGATTTCCTTCCACTGCACCATGCTGTTTGATCATGTTCTCTCCTTCCCGCCCCCCCCCCCAAAAAAGGCTTGGGGGCATCAGACTACATCAGTGGTATTCACTCAAATTTCAAATTTGTTTTAAGATTATAGCACACATTTTTAGTACTCCTACCTAACTTTGTGGAAGTATTTTTCCTCTTAACAAACACTAGTACTAGTTAATCCAGTTACACAGTCTGTATAATATATACCCTTGGTGGGAGCTGGTGGAGTCAGAGGAGGGTAGTGGGGAGGAAAAGATCTGTATCAAGATACATAGATGGGGTAATCTCTAAGGTCCCTTATTCATTCATCCGGCACTGAGAATCTTAGTAAACTGTAAGAAGGTGGGTCGGAGGGGGTCTGAAGAAGGGGGGCTGGTTATCAGGCAGTTTTAACCTTCAAAGGAATTGAGTTGAGCAAATGCTACATTGAACTAGTCAGAGTAGAAAGGAAAGATGTGGCTTTTAAAGGGCACATCTAGCATATCTGCTGGAGGAAAGTAATGCTGGCAATGCTTCAAAGGATATAACTTTTGATGGTAAAGTAGGTAGGCTATGGAATGAAATCACATATGGCAGTCTGTCAAAGTCTTCCTACACATTCAGTACATTTATATAAGTGCAAATGGAGACTGCTTAGATAGAGTCCCTAGCAATTTTTTGCAGAATCTGCTTTCAGGTTATCAGATATTATTTGACTAAAGGATCTATCCAAAAGTGGAGGATAACTTTTATAATCAAATATTTTGAAATTAGTTTTTACTTTTTGGAAGATTTTCTGAAATATGAATTGCAGTTGTATTAGCACTTGAAATCAGAAGAATTTTTATAAAGGTAATTATATGAAAATAAGAATTTGTTGAAGTGCAGTATATCATCAAGCTGAAGGGGTCAGGGATGCCAACGATGGAGATTCTTACAATAAACTCATCTTTTCCCTTTTATTCCTGGAAAGATCTAGAAAATATGGGTCTAATTTTTAGCAAGATTATTCTGAATTATTCTGAATTCTCTAATTTAGCTGAGTTTATTTTTTTTAAGTCCTAACCAGTGATTTCACAGGTGAGAGAATTCCTAGTGTTTAAATTCTCTCTATGCATGCAAATTACAATTATCAAACATCATTATCATAATTATTAATAGCTGCTATTTATATAGATCTTTTAAGATTTACAAAGTACTTTATAAATATGATCTCATTATATCCTTAGAACAACCCTAAAGATTAATTGACTTACCCAGGGTAATGCAGGTAGTATCTAATGCTGGATTTGAACTTGGGTCTTTATGACTACAAGTCCAGTACTCTATTCACTGCCTCATATAGCTGCAATTGATGGTCTTAGAGAGTTGCCCAAGTTCTGAGAAGCTGTCAGTTTACCAAGAATCACATACCTAATATGTGTTAGAGGCAAGATTTACACCTAGATCTCCCTGTCTTCTAGGTTAAAACTTTAGTTACATCACCATGCTACCCCTTTTATCAGCAGTAGATGAATATTATTTCAACTTTTACAACTTTTTCAGTAATTATATTTCATAATTTTTTGAATTATTAAACAGAATACATATTAAACAGAATAATACATATTATACAGAATATATAATAATGGAGATAATGACTCTTTCCTTTGTATACATCCCAGAGTTGACAGCAGACACAATAAAGTTCTCTAAAAAGAGGGCTCTTACCATTTTTTTTGCCTTGTGGACCCCTTCAATAGTCTGGTGAATGCTGCGAACCCCTTCTCAGAATAATAATTTTAAATAATTGAAGGAAATACTTAATTTCCATTAGAGCAGTGAAAATAAAGATGCATTTTTCTGCCATCCAAGTTCACAGACCCCCTGAAATATATTCTTAGACTCCATGGTGTTAAGAACCCCTACCCTGAAGGAAAGAATCTATGAAAAAACGAGAATACAATATAAATGTAAGTTATAATGACCGTGACTGCCTTACCATGTTATCTAGCATTCACAAAGTCTGGAAACCCTGCTTGTCCCTCAGTAAGTTGTCTTTGCTGCCTGTTGACAAGGTATTTAATAAGTGGAATTACATATACACACACATACACACATGCACACATACATGCACATACATATATGTATATAATATACATATTGTATTTATATTCAGACACAAATACATACATAGATGTGTATATATGTATGTGTATGTGTGTGCATATATATGCATGTATATGTGTGTATGCATATATACATGCATGTGTATATATGCATACACATGTGTGTATACATACAGACAAGCTGACATTTGGGATAACTGCAGTTCACCCATAACCACAGCTATATGAAAAGATGGAAACAGCCACAAGGATAATCAGAATAATTCCCCACTTTTTAATGTTGGGTTTTGTGTAGAAATATGGCTCAGTGGCAAAGCTGAGAACGTATCACAGAAGTGCATGACAATCGGCAACCACAACAAAAAGACGACAAATTTTGTGAATTGCATCCTGGGTTCAAAGTGCTGTGCTAGAGACTTGGAGCTTTTTACACCTTAGATAAGATAGTGCCTGTCCTCATGGAACTTTAGAGCCCATCCAGAAGGGGATAAGACAGCTATATATAGGTAGCAGTTAATAACGTACAATATTACATGCTGAATGAATGACGTATTGGTTAATTGCTAAGTAGATGCAAAGCACTAGGAGAGTTGTTGAAAATACTCACAAGGACCTCTTATTCTAATGGGGGAGTCAATGTAGATAGAAGGTTTCAGCTGTTATTCAGATGGAAAAGTCCCATGGTCCATAGGGTGCAGAGGCAAAGTAGACATTACAACGTCTTTAAATCATTTCCACTAATAAATTATCATTTTTTTGATTTTGAATCATTGGGCAGTGCCAAGGACTCTGGTGGCAAGAATGGTATTTTCTGCATCTCCGGTAGCTGTGGCTGCCATACCTTCAGGAAGTTATCAGGCTGCATGGCTATAGGGGTTGCTTCCTAGGATGATGGGTGAGGGCAATGAACTAGAAGCACCACTGATCCCAAAACCCTTAGGTTCAGTGTCTTGGCCTGTCTCCATCAATGTCTAAGGGCAAATGATGATCAAGGTGATGGTAATGGTAGTGGTTGGACTTTCCTGGCCCATGCTGCTTCTTGTCTCTCCCTCAGTACACTTTCCTTGATGCTGACTTCCCAGTCTTATGAGTGACACCTGGTTGAGAGATGGTGGAGATGGCTGACCTTTTCTCCACAGCAGTTGGCTCTGGTGGTGGCTATGAAGACTGAGCTGAAAGGAGCAGCGGTGGATGGCATGTTCTGCCATTCCCGAAGCTCTTATATCTCTCTTGATGTTGGTGGCAGTAGGGCAGCAGGTGTTTGTGGTGAGGAAGTTGGACCCATTCTCCACAGTGATTTTTCTCATCAATAATAGCTGCGGGGATTGGCCTGGAAGCTGGTCTGGTAGTTTGGGGGCACTGCTGTTCGCAGGGCTCTTATATGTGGTTTAATGTGTGGTAAGCGTGCTAGACAGTAACCACAGATAGTGCTGTGTGTGAGGTCTAAGTGGGAAGGTGACTGCCACCCTGGAGGATGAAGGAAGGCTTCGTGGAGTAGGGGGTATATGAGTCAGATGTTAAAGGAGAGACAGGAGTTCAACATGTGAAAAAGAAGAAGAAGGACAACGTGGGCAAAGAAAATAGAAAGAACAAAGGCATGAAGGCTAGAGTACATAGTGGGTTTAGTGTCAGAATGTAGTCGTTTGACTTGAACAAGCATTTACTGAGTACTTGCTGTTTATTTTTCAATCAGGTCCAACTCTCCATGAACCCATTTGGGGTTTTCTTCGCAAAGATACTGGAGTGCTTTTGTCATTTCCTTCTCCAGCTCATTTTACAGATGAGGAAACTGAGGCAAGAAGAGTTAAGAGATCTGCCCAAGATCACACAGCCAGATTTGAACTCGCAAAAGATGAATCTTCTTGATAGCAGGTCCAGCACTCTATTTACTGTTTCACCCAGCTGACCCATTAAGCACATCAAGCATTATGCTAGTTACTAGGGATATAAAGAAAAAAAGATAGTCCCTGCTCTCAAGCAACTTACATTTTAATGAGAGAGACAAAATGTCATCAGCTAGATATAGGTATAAAGAAATAAATATAGATGAAGATGTAAACACATATATCAGAAATATAGTATATATATGAAAGGTGCTCTGATGGGAAAAGACAGCTTAGGGACTGGAAAAGGTCTCCCATGGAAGGTAAGATTTTAGCTGAGTCTAGAAGAAATTCGGGAAAACCAAGAGGCAGAGGGAGGATGGGAGAGCATTGCAAGCATGCAAGACAGCTAACAGATGGGCACAGAGATGGGAGATGGAGAGTAGTTTTCATGAAAGAAAGTCCTGAGATGTGATTGGGAGGGTAGGTCACTATACATTATAGAACCATCGAATAACAGATATTAGAATGTGAATTTTATTCTATAGGCAGCATTAAAACAATGAGAATTTTAACTGCAATGTTGATATTGCCAGATCAAGAGTTAATATTGATTGTAGGGGATAGATGTTCAAAACAAAAAAGCATCAGTAAAGTCAATTCCATATATTTATGGATATATCATGGCTAATAAGATCAATCAAAATTTCTGTCGAGATGGTTGTGAAAGTTTGCTAATTCCAGTAGAGATACAGGTGATAAGGCACAATGAATATGTCAGTGCTCCGAAGGGTCTGTGAGTGATTTTACTGGTGTGGAGAGTCCTAAGGAGCTGAGCATAAATCCTCCTTGCTTTTAGTAGAAGGTCTCTCCGAATTAGCCAAAATAATTATAATAAATAATTTAAATAAATCCTGTGGCCAAGCTTCTAGTCATGAGACTTTTGTAATGTAGTTAGGATTTTCTGCGGATGATAAGTCTTTCACATGAGCGATACCTGAATGCTTTCTACTTTAGTTGAAGCTAGCAGAGGCTTCAAACCATCCCCTCAATTCAATTCATTTTAATGGAACAAATATTGATTAAGTTGTTGTGTGAGGTGATGGGGTTGGAAAGATGAAAAGAAGTTGTTCATATCTTAAGAAGTTTTATCTTTTCCAGAGGATTCAACTTGTACACAAGTTGAATATATAATGTATATGTATATATACATATATGTGCTATATATATATATAATATTTGTATATGTATGTGTTAAAAAGAAATATCACATGTACTTTCTACCTCAAAGGTTTGTTATGAGGAAAATCATATTACTGTCCATTCATTGAAAAATGTTTATTAAATGCCAGGCAATTTAAAAACTGAAATAGTCCCTGTCTATAGGGAGCATATAGTCTACATAAATGTAGTATCATTATCTCCCCACTATTTCTTTATCTTTGCTCCTTTCAAATAATGAAAACAGCATTCCTAAGGAACTGTAGTTGTTGAAAAATTATAATCCAGTAGTAAGGCATTAGTAAGATAAAGTGAGATTTAAAAAAAAAGTAAAGAAAAAAGAGAAAAAGATATCCTTTGACTTTTTAAATTAGTCTCTGGGTATTGTTTTCTTTTTAAATTCAATGATCAGGAGAAAGATTTTTAGTAATCGCAACATCTGAAACATCCAAGTCTTCCTTCAATGTGACGTAGAAACTGCCCTTTCCAAATTCTAGGCATGGAGCTTTTCTTGTATGTTTTTGTTTTGTTTGGGTTTTCTTTTTCTGTTAGAGCTACATGCATGAAGTTTTCCTCCTCCTTCCCTGCCCTGACACCTCCATATTTGCTTATTTGTCTCTTTCTTTGTTTTTCTGGATTATGTACCTTTTGGCAAACTGGCATTTTGCAGATATGTAAATAGCATATGTGTTAAATAAGCCCTGAGATATCTGATTGCAAAAGTGACCCTTTTACATGAACCAAATGCCACTACTCTCTGTTTCAGACTGAGGTGTGTCGGATGGTTAGGAGTACCAGATTTCTTTCACATTTACTGTCATCAAGCAGTTTATGGTGCCATCCACATTCGTAGTGCTGATTGTTTTATTATATTTGAGTGGGAATTTTTCATCCCTTTCAGTTCAACTCCCATTCTCCCAGAATGCAGGTTTTCCACTGATAGGATGTTTCCTCGCTCCAGGCATGGCCTACCCCAACCACTGACTGTAATTTACTTTTGGGTGTCTGTCGCCTTGAGCTTGCCTTCTGACTAGTTTGTTGAATGATGTGCTAATCCATTATATTTTTCAGACAAGTGTATCGACCAGTATAAACAGACTGGAGGGCACAAACGGAAATGAAAGCTATACTTCCTTGAATCATTTAAAAAGCTCCTGCAGTGGTGGCAGTGGGAAATAACCTGGCTGTGTACATTAAGTAAGAGAGAGGGAGGGAGCTCTCAATAAATAAAACAAAAATTGAAATAGTCCTTCCTGCAATGGATGAGGGCAGGCTTCAGATGTTTACCTTTTATTTATTTATTTCGGAACATGGTGCTCAGGGAAGGCCACTTGAAAATGTCCCTCTTGTGTCATAAATCCGGAAGATGTGCACAAAATCAAACATTACCTGCCATTCTGCTTAGATTCCTACCCTGACCACCTAGGCTGGCTTTGGTGTGAAGTCATGTATCTTTTTGAAATCATGAATACCAGTAAAGAATAAAAGTTGACCCTCAGAGGACTTCTCCGCAGAAAAATTAGGGCTGAGTTGCCTTTTCTGTAGAGTTTTTTTTTTTTCCCTTTGCCCTGGAGATAGTCAGGAGGTAGGAATGGACAATCAGTGTTTTGGGGGGAGAATCATGTTTCAAGTTAATCTTTCTTAAAAGAAAATGCCAAATGTCTTTGTCACCTGGGCTTTCCAATTTGCAGGTCCCAAGCCAGAGGGTAAAGCTTTTTCCTTGTCACAATGTGAACAGCACGTAACAATAGCTAAGGAAACTTTGGACCAGTTACATTCAGATCTAATTTGTGCACACAAGAAACATCACGAAAAATGGTGTTCTCCAATTAAAATTACAACACTGCCAAAGTGGAGCAATCCCCTGATCGGAAACACAGGGCTCATTTTTTTCCAAGGCACGTCTCATTCTTGTCACTTTTAGAAATACTTGCATTCTGAAATACTTGCATTGCCCATATGACAAACTTTTAAAACAGTTCTTCCCCATCTCTCTTCTAAAACTGTTAATCAGTCATTAATTTGCTATGCTTAGATAGGGTTTGTGTAAATTTATTGCTTTATTTTTTTTAATGTTTATCCTTTTTTTTGGGGGGGGAGGGGGGTCTGGTACAGAGATAATGATGCCCTGGTTCAGAAGTGACTTGTTTTACAGCTTTCAAAGCCTTTTCTCATGCTTCCCCTCAATGCTGTGTAGTAGAAAAAGCAAGAGCTATATTTTTAATCCCCATTTGACAAAGAGAGAAACTGAGATTCTCAAGAAGTTTGACAATTTATTCAGTCACAGGGTCAGTAAGAGAGTGGTTTCTATAGTTCAGGTCTCATTTCACTTAGACCAATATTCTTTCCTTTCATTATTCAGTGTCTCTCTTTAAAAAAAAGTTATTGTTATTGTTTTTATATCGTCTGATTTTCAAATATATCCTTCCTCTTCCCCTTCAAGAGTCATTGCTTATAATGAAGGGAGAGAAAAAAGAAGAAACAAAACTGACTGCTACATTCATCATGTTCAACATTACCTACAGTATTCTGTATCTGTAATGCCTCCACATCTGTAATGCCCCCACATCTGTGCTCTTCCTCAGGGTTAGATTTCATCATAATTTTACAGCATTCTTTTGTCATTCTTTCCATTTACATTGCTTTAGTTTCTGTGTGTGTTGTTTTTAATTCTATTTTACCTTATCTTATATCACTTCATATAAGTTTTCCAAGCTTCTTTGTATTTTTCCTAACCATTTGTCCTTAAAGCGAAAAGGATATTCTGTTACATATATATATGTATGTATATATATATATATATGCATGTACATATACATATACATGTGTGTATATATATATATATATATATATATATATATATATATATATATATATATATATATATATACACACACACACACACATACACCACACCATCCTACAACCTGGAAACAAACTTGGTTTACCAGTTCTTTGAAATTATAAAAAATGCTTTTATCTTTAACAATAATAATATTTGTTTCCTGTTGTCCTTGGGAAGTAAAGAGGTTTGGGATTAAAAGCCGTGTGAAATAATATAGTGTTCTTTAATAGCACACAGCCTAGATTAGCTCTACAGTTTTCTACCTGCCACAGAATTCCTTTCCTCCTAGTAGGGGTAGATGAAATGAAATGAATTGCTGAATACCAACAATGCAGGCTGTGTTCCTTGAGTCATTTTCTTAGTAACAATTAAAGTTCTCTTTCCCTGTCTTTAGTAATGCTTCCCTGCCCAGTCAGGATTTGACTGATGAATCACTTTCCCTATATTCCAGAGAGAATAAGAATCAGAGATTGTAAGGGCTAGGAGGAAACTAAGTGATCAATCAGTCAATCGGAAAGTGTTTACTATGCTTATTACATACCAGGCACTGTGTTAAGTGATAGAGGTTCAAAGACAAAAAAATTAAAAAATGAAATCATCCCTGTACTCAAAGAGCTTGTATTCTACGAGAGGAGACAAAATGTAAAGATATACATGTATGCAAAATACACATGTTTTGGTGGATGTGTGTGTGAGTGAGAGAGGGAGAGAAATACAGAGACAGAGACAGAAAGAGAAAGGGGGAAGAGAGAGAGAGAGGAAAGGAGGGAAACAGAGATAGGTACAGAGAAAGAAAGGGAAGAAGGAAGAGAGAGACAGACAGAGAGAGTGAGAGAGACAGAGAGAGACAGAGAGAGAGAGACAGAGAGAGAACACTAGCACTTGTAGGGGGTGGTTTAAGGAAAACCTAAAGTGAGAATGGTATTGGAGATGATTTACCCTGTTTGATACAGAGATTTGTATCTTTACTTCATCACATAAGTCCAGTTTCCTCAGTTTGGAGCAAAAGAAATCATATTCATAGTGGTTAAATTATTAGCCCATAGCTAACAGGAATAGAACTCTGCAAAGTTTTGTGTATTCATACTGCTAGCCTGGAACGTGTGTCTTTGCCTTCTTGGTACTTACTATCTCCTTGGCCTCTGAATTTATCTTGTCAATTTTCTTTCCTGGTCTCATAAAAAAGGGTCCAGTTTTAAACTCATAGGTAGACTAAGATGTCTTTCCTTCTACTGAAGGACAGCCAAGGGTATTCCTGAAATTTAGAGTTGCCCAAATGTCACCCATGGCCCACCAATGATCTCCTCCATTAGAAGGTACAGACTTCATATATATATGTACTCCCTCCTTCCCATACCTTACTTGTAAAATCATTCTCCATTTCCTTTTTCCTTTCCTAACCAACTCAGGTATAAACCTGTTTCCCAGAATCTGTTCACATTGTCTCTAGCGTACAAGGCCAGAAGAATTCATCCTGTTTTTCAAAAAGAGTTGATCCAGGAAGTAATGGGCTCTATTCAGTCCTTTAAAAGCTAACAAGTAGAGAAGCATACGCCTTTGGCAATTGTATCCAAATATCCCAGAATCCGAGATCCATGGACATTTATCAGTGCCATTCACTTCTGGGTTTTATCTCAGCCTAGGCCAAGGGAAGACATTAAGTCAAGACAAAGCAGCAAGCATTATTACTTATATTATATTATATTACTTCAACTACTTAGAATTTTTTTAGTAAGAAAACAGAAGTGATGATGATACTTCAAAATATCTCCAACTGTTGTCAGTAGAATATTCTGTCACAGACCCATATTACAATCCCTCCGCATCTTAGAAGAAAGCTAGTTGTTTGTCCCCAAACATCTGTGCATGGTGGCCAGACTCCAAATTCAATGCTCTTTCTGTTATAGCCATCTATTACTATATTCAATGTACAATATAACTACTGATGAGTGAAAGCTACAAGAATTCTTGTTCAGTTGTTTTGAATCTTGTCTGATTCTTTGTGACCCCCTTTTCAGGTTTTCTTGGCAAAGACACTGGACTGGTTTTCCATTTCATTCGCCATCTTACTTTAGAGATGAAGAAACTGACACAAACAGGGCTAAGCAACTTGCCCAAGGTCACACAACTATGAAGTGTCTGAGGCAGAATTTGGACGCAGAAAAGGAGTCTTCCTGACGCCAGCCCTAGTGCGCTATCCACTGCACTAACTACCCTTTTCTATGTTTACCAGTGTCCAGAACCTTAACTCAGTTCAAAAAATTCATGAGAAAATGGCGAACTGAAGTACTTTTGGACTCACAGTTTCCATCCCAGAACTATAAGGACCGAGTCTTAAAGCCTTCTTTGTCATTTGGGTAAGGGATGAAACTAAATTGGAAACGCTCTTCATTTTCCATCAGTGCCTCTAGTGCTTTTGACTCCATGAACATCAAGCTCATTCTCCCTTATCCCTAGTGCTAGGTTCCTCTGACTCCTCCTCCAACCCTGCTTTCTATCTTCCTTTTGTGTCTTCCACCTTTAGATTGCAAACTCCTTGAGAGCAGGCACTATTTTTATTTTCCTTATTCCTCCCCCCAACATTTAGCACAGTGCCTGGAACATAGTAAGTGCTTAATAAAATATTTCTTGATTTGAAGCTAAGTGACTTAACCCGAATTCAAATATGTCCTCCCTTATTAGCTGCATGATTGTTTACAAGTCATTTAGTCTACCTCCTCAGTTTCCTCATCTGTAAAATAATAATAGCACCAACCTTGTGAACAACAAAGCGTTCTGTAAATGTTAGCTAAATGTTGTATAAATGTTAGTTATTATAGCTAACTATCCACGGATTTGTCAAAAACCAGCAGCTCAGTTCCACTGGATAACTAGCTTGCCAGCAACCTTCTATATAAGTTGTTCCAAGATACTTCCAATTTGACGGTAAGATCAATTTTAAAAAGAAAAGGGTTTTGCTGCGGATTAGAATAGAAATAATTATAATGGTGACAAAAATGCCGCCTTACATCTGTGTATCACTTCACCATTAGTGAAATGTTGTTACATCCATTATCTTGCTTAATTTCCACAAGAACCCTAGGAGGTAGTAAGAAGAGTAGTTATAAAAAGGAAAGAAATTGAGGGTAGAAAGCTCTAGTGAAGGCTGGGCCAACAGGTGTGTTTTAAATGCCTGAAGATCAGCCAGGAGGTTTAAATAAAGCAAGGGCATTTTAAATCCTAGTCCATTCCCGTCGGCATATGCATGCATAGTAAACCTAGTCACCCAAGGCAGGGTAGTACCTGCTGCCTTATTTCTTTAAAGGCTAGAGAAGTAATCGGTCAGACTATAAACAGAACAGCTTGGCTCACTCAAAGTTTTCTTCCTGAGAAAATGGAGGGTGGGGGAGGAAGGAGATCCCTTTGATCTCTATTTAAATTTGAGAGAAGAAAAGCTATGGTCCATATTAGGAATATTTTGATTGTGTTTTCCCCAAAGGTGGTCACAGTTGCTTTAATTATTTCGTCAATGCTTGGGAAACCCAGTTTCAAAGAACCTGCCTGTGTCCTGCTAACTCCAAACATGAGAATCTATTTGTACTTCTACCATGGTAGCCAGCCCACGCATCAAAATAGCTGAACCTTAGCAAGATAAAAGCTGTCCAAACTTGATTTTGTTTCCACACAGATGGCTGTAAACACGACACTGGAATATTAGGCTCGACTTTCTTTGATGACCTGAAAATTGGCCATGCAGAACTATTTAAAATTGGTGGGGAAACTTAACCTGAAGTTTGTTGTTGATAAACACGGAAAGCACCCAATTAGTGGATATGCATATCAGTATAAAGGAAATGCCTTGTTTCCCTCATTTCAGTATTTCCGCTATTCATTCAGAAAGCATTCATGAAGTACCCACTGTATGTGTGGCACTGTTCTATGAGCTGAGGATCCGGAGACAAACCAAATTATCCCTGCCCTCAAGGAGCTGACATAATATTAGGGAAATACCAACATATACAAAGAAAAATGCAAATAAACGCAGTCCTTTTATTCAAGGGGAGGAATCAGAAAGGGAATTAAATAGGAGGTAAGATATTTAAAGAGTTTTGAAGAAAGGTAGGGAGTCTAAGAGAAGTAAGGAGGGAGTACATTCATAACGGTGGGAAATGAATGAACTAGAATAAAAAAAGCAAATAAAATCCAGTTTGTCCAGAATATAAAGTAGATAAGGGGGAGTAGTGCGGGAGAAGCTGAGTGGTGCAGTAGGTAGAGAGCCAGGCCTAGAGACAGGAATACTTGAGTGCAAATGTGGCCTCAGTTCAAATCTAGCTATGTGTGACCCTGGGTAAGTCACCCTGTTTACCTCAGTTTCCTCATCTATAAAATGAGTTGGAGAAGGAGAAGGCAAACTACTCCAGTATCTTTGCCAAGAAACCCTAAACGGGATCAGGAAGAGCCCTGAAACAACTGAACAACCAAAGCCACTTATATGGTACTTTAAAGATCTGTAAAGGACTTTATAAATGAAAAAAGGAAACAAAGTCTGACACTTCAGAGAATGAGGCCTGAGGGGAGAAATGGGAAAGAGGAATTATGTCCCTTTCAACAAAGTTAAAAGTTATGATTTAGGGATTTTCTACATGGTAATTTATTTGCATTATCATAAAAGTTATGATAATAATAGCAAACATTTATATAGCACTTTAGGGTTTGCAGAATACTTTACATGTTTTAATTCATTTGATCTTCTTAATAACCTTGTTAAATAAATGCTATCATCATCCCCATTTTTATGTATGAGGAAACTGAGACAGATGCAAGTTAAGGGACACATGGGCCAGTATTATCTGTGGCTGGATTTGATTCAGGTCTCCCTGACTCCAAGTCCAGAACCCTATCCACTGCACCACCTAGTTCCTTTTAGTATTTTTTAATAGCTGCTCTAGCTTTTAAGAAAAGTGGTCCAAAACAAGAAAAAAAAATGTAACCTTTTGTAAAGATCATGTGATTGCCGTATGGAGAAACAAGAGTTGCCTTTATGTGCTTAAGCATTTGCATAAGGCTTTGCTGCCTTAGTAAATTCCAAGAAGCATAAATATTGATACACGGTGGCTCACTTCCCACATGCTGCTTGGTTGGTTTTGTCTAAATTGTAGAAAGCAGAGAACAACAGTGAACGCTAAAGTGTGCTTCTCCCTAACCCGTGCTTTTGGGGAGAGCACTGTCATTCATTCCACCTCTCCTTTTTTATCATTGCTCTGTCTCTGTTTCAAAGCCTGACTCCTCTAAGCACCGAGGCTCCATCCACAGGGAAATGCAGAATTCACTGTGGATATTACTGCTAATTTTTCACCTTACAGAAACACAGTTAAAGCAGGATCCCTCTAACAGGCACAGAAGATCTAGAAGCTTACATTTAATGGAAGGAAAAAAACTAAACCTTAAATCAGACTATACAAATGGGCGTGTGAAATAAAGAGTGTCAGATGTCTTAAGTGATGATGGTAGCTAAGTGGACTGGTTAATTATAGCTGAAAAATAAATGCATTCTAAAAGCAAGGGTGTCTCTTTGCTACCGTATGCTGAAAGGAAGAAATATTAGCTCTATTACATTATTACTAAAAGGCAGATATTATGGTTCATTTTGGGGGTTATTATCATTATTAACAGAAGTAACAGAAAGAGGAATCCTGCATTCAGTCCCAGAATTGTGCTGGGCACCGTACATGCCACTTTGGAAGACATGCACCCTGCCCTCAGAGAATTAATTTATTTTTATGAGCTGCTGATAAAACATTGAACAATAAAGCACCTGGCTTCCCCCACCCACTCCCACAGTTCCTAACACTGCATAAGAAGTCATTTTTGGTTTGGATTTGGTTTGGGGGTAAATGTGATGAATTCTATCACAGTCATGCTTGGTGGCAGATGAGTAATAAAGTCTTCAGCTGAACAAACCTGCAGCCTGCCCTGTTTATGTGTCGAGAGCTGCTAAGCAAATCATCAACAAACACAGCGGTGTGTGTTTGGGGTTGGCCAACAAGCAAGGATTGGAAACTGCAATTCATTGGGGGGTTAAGGGTGGGGGAAGCTTGGAGTGAGGAGAAAGAATTCTTAGTATGAATCAAGACGGGAAATAAATTTGGGGCAACTATAAAATTCTCTCTTGACTTAAGTGGTTATTCTTACATTCTTTTAATAAAGATATGAGGTAGCTTTCAACATACAATATATACTATAATCCAGTAAAAGAGCTGATATATACTGAAAAGAGATGGCCTGCCTGCATATCAAATATTAATGCTTAATCTAACAGGGGTTTTAGGGACAAGGCAAATCTATTATTTTAGGCTGGAGAAAATATTCTTTTCTCATTCCACCCTGCCCCCTGCTTTTTTTAAAACCCCTAACAGGTGGCATTAGAATTTATTTGAAATAGAAGCATCTGGATACAAGGGAAAGGAACCTATAGAGACATTAAGAACTGGTTAAGCGAGGATAATACAGGCATCCTATGACTGTTTAAAATACTAAGTATGGAAATTTAACAAGAGGTCATGTGTTAAAATTAAAAGAAGGGATTTATGCTTAGTCTAAAAAGCCCTTTCAAAGTCAAGAGAAGTTGTAAAAAGGTAGAAAGTGGATCATCTAAATAGACACCTAGTTGGAAGAGAATTAAAAAATGAGAACATGTAAGAAAAAGCCGTTGCCCCATTTTCAGAACCGACTTGAAACTCGGGTTCACAGGCTAAAAGAAATGGGTGTGGAGTGTTCTTAAAGGAAGATAGACTTGAGGACTGTGTTCTAAGACTTAAAACGATCTCTAAGCAGCAGCCATAGTTGTAAGGGGGCAACATATCCTTAGTGTAAGAGGTCTATTCTCCGATGTCTTGTTTCCTTTTTTCATTGGTAAAGTGCTTTGCAAATCTTTAAAGTACTATATAAATGCTTTTGGTTATCTAGTTATTTCAGGGCTCTTCCTGACCCCATTTAGGGTTTCTTGGCAAAGACGCTGGAATAGTTTGCCTTTTCCTTCTCCAACTCATATTACCTATGAGGAAACTGAGGCAAACAGGGTGAAGTAACTGACCAGGGTCACACAGCTGGTGTCTGAAGCCAGATTTGAACTGATACCTAATTTCATAGAAAGGGGGCTATAAAAATACAAGTTTGGTCTTTGTTCAAACCTCATGACTTTTTTTAAAAGTTTGTTCATAAGACATGAATCAATAGTACTTCTTGAACTCCCACTGTGCTCCAATAGTATCTAAATTAGACGGCTGATGTTGAATTGATGAAGGATTAGAGCAGTGATAACCATAGAATTCAAAAGACTAGAGCAGATCACAGAGAAGAGTATTCATGTTTTAAAGGCATGATGTATATACAAAAAACCTACATAGGTTTGGCCTCTCTTTTTCCTTCTTCCTAAGTTGTCATGCTTACCTATATATTTCCCACCTTTGCATCATTGCAGAAGGAGAAGGAGAACCACACGGAAGAATGGAGGATCACCATTTTAGGTATCCAAAAAATTCATCACTGTATGGTGAGCCTACTTGGGATGAACCTCTCCATACTTAGACTGGATCATTGCAAACAGACAATTGGTTCGGTTCAGTCTACCATACTCAAACTCTTTCCAGCATGGTAGAACTGGTGGTGCTTACATTCTGCTAAGTGTTTTAAGACAACAAATAGAGATTGCAAAGCATCATAGAGTTTGTAAAGCCTGTGGACTTTCATTTTTCAGTTTTTGCCTTCTCAGGACTTTCTGAAGGATCAGAGAGATAGTATAGAGAAAGTAGACAGTAATGAATAGGAAGACACATCAACAAAGATTGTAAAAATGAAAATGATTCCATCGTCATAATCTCATAGAACTAGGAGGATCAAGGTGTCATATGAAATTTAAGATAAGCCCTGGGCTCACAGTTTAAAAACCTGAGTCTCTACCCTCACTCTACCATTTACTTGCCTAAACTTAAGATGGTCATTTCATCTCCTGTGCCTCATTTTTCCTAACTACAGAATGGGAAGAATACTTGAAATCATCTTACCATCCAGGGTAAATCAAATTCTCTGGATTTACTATGGCCAGGCTCAAATGAAAACACCCAGAATCATAGAATTTAGAACTAGAAGGGATTTTATAGCTCATCTAATCCATGTTTCTTGTCATTTTACAGATGGGGGAACTAAAGTTCAGAAATGTTAAGAAAATTGGTAAGAAATAGAGTCAGAATTTGAACCTAGGTTCTCTGACTTCAAATTCAGCAAAATTTGTAGTATTATATCATATGACCTTCAGCTAAAACATAGAAAAGGTTTGTATTTTATTACACAATTCAGTTCTTTTTTTTAGTCTCCCCTCCTCCTTTTTCCCATTTGGAAATGCAGGTGTCTTACAGGAATCTTAATGATAGGATGTCCATACATTGTAAAAACAAATGTCCTTGTACAGAAGGATTTACCTGCTCATAATTCCTTTGATATTCTTCTACCAAGAATCACACTTCTGCTTCATATACTTTAGATACCATGTTATTTTTTCAAGTTGAAGGTTTTGAGATAGCCCAAAATTTAAAGGAAATTTTATATATATATATATAAAGGAAATTGTCCCTCCCCTTAACAACTAACTCTCTGGGGCATCTATTTTTGAATACTGTTTTTCATAATAAAACTTATTTTCATCTCACAGATAAATAGGGGAACATCACATTGTGAAATCTTGCCTTTTTTTCTCTGTGATGCGTATGTTTGTTTTCTAACGATCATTCGCCATCCCCAGGTGAGGTGCTTATGATGCCAAACACTTAGAAGAATACTTGTACTATGTAAGTAATTAAAATACAAGCTCGATCCATGGGAAGAAAAAAAGGAGAGGGGTAGGCAGAAATTTCTTGTCATTTCATTCTTATCACCTATTGGAATCATATCACTGTGTAAATCTCCTTTTACAATTTGTTTTTCAGTTTCCACATGCAGCTCATCTTGTCACCTGAGCAGATCTGTGAGGATCCATATGATATGTAATTAAACAAAATCCACTCTCAAGGAGATGTCCTCCTCTTTAGACCAGCTCCTCATGAGCTAGGAGAGTTAAATGCCCAAAGTGGGCTTAACAGCAAATAAAAATAATAATGAGAATTAGTAATGATATTTCCTGCCCCAATCATGAAAGCCCCTGACGCCCTGGGCAATTGGCTTCTAAGTGTCGCCCACTGATTTTTTCAGGCATATTCTACTCTCTGTGACCACATTTGGGGTTTTCTTGGCAAAGAGACTGAAGTGGTTTGTCATTTCCTTCTCCACTTCATATTATAGATGAGAAAACTGAGGCAAAGTGGTTTAAGTGACTTACCCAAGGTCACACATATCTGAGACTATATTTGAACTCAGAAAGATGAGTTTTTCTGACTCCTACCTGCTGATCCACCCACTGACAGAAGACCCTGAAGTGAGTCCAAAGTGCAGGAAAACGCAGCATCTTTAACACATATGTGTTTAATAAATTCGACTTAATGGTACCGTGTAATTTTTCTGCCACCAGAGAAATTTTGTTACTCTACGTACAAATTATTTGTCCTCATGGAGTGTATTCCCTGAAATTAGAGGCTTTTCCCTGTCATGTAATTAGTATTTTAAAAATAAAACCAGTTTTTTATGACTTAGGAAGTGAGGAAAACATAAACTGTGTTTTTCTAGTTATGAAATTGCTGTAAAAAAGGGTCTATAAAGACGATGCACTTTGCAAATTAGAAGTCAGATCTGAGCTTCCTCCAACTTCAAGGTGGTTCGTACAGGAACCACTAAGGACTATCAGTTGCATCCCCAAGTCAGGTGTGATTTGAATGTATTGTCTCTGAAACAGAAAGTGTCCATGGTCTGATCTTGCAGATAGATGACCGAGTGCCAGCATCCTCAACTTGGTGAGATTCTTGCTGATATTTCCACTTGTTAGCCAAAGCCTTGTTGAAATCAAAGTGAAATATGGAAACGAGCTTGTTCTCTTTGATCCCAGAAAGCAAATTTAGGAGTGACAACTCAAAGTTGCAAAGAGACAAAAGAAGGTTTGATGCAAGGAGAAACTTGCCTAATCATTAGATTTATCTAAGAGCTCATTATGCTGCTGTGAGAAGTGGTTGATTCCCCTTCTCTGGAGGTCTTTGAGCAAAGGCTGAATGGTCAACTTGTATTGTAGTAGGGATTTTTTTTTGGCCACAGATTGGACTATATGGCCACTAACGTCCTTTCTAACTCTAAAATTCTGTGATTGTGAAAGTGTTTATATTTATGCTGAAGAGGCAAACTCGGTCCAGCAGGTCAAGTGCTGGAAATAGTAACAGAAAGATCTGGATTCAAATCTCACCTTTTGATACAGTTAGCTGTGATCATCCTTCGTTGCAGAAGAAGACCATGCCATCAGAGAAATAATGACATGACTTGCATTTGACTTTGTTTTGAGTGAGGGAGGACTGTGCAGGTCATCAGCCTCACTCTCCTCCAGAGCCATCTGAATCCAGGGACCTGATGACTAGAGATGACCCAGGATGAGGCAATTGAGGTTAAGTGACTTACCCAAGGTCACACAGCTAGTGAGTGTCAAGTGTCTGAGGTGAGATTTGAACTCAGGTCCTCCTGACTCCTGCACTAGTGCTCTATCCACTGCACCACCTACCTGAATCACAACAGTCATTATCAATCAGTCAAAAAGCATTTAGTATATGCCAAGCAACATGCTTACCACTGTGGATACAAAGAAAAGCAAAAATACAGTCCTTACCCTCAAATGCACAGGTGGGTGACACAGTGTATAGAACACTGGGCTGGAGTCAGGAAGATTCATCTTCCTGACTTCAAATCTGGCCTCAGACACTTACTAGCTGTGTGACCCTGGCTAAGTCACTTCATCTTGCTTGCCTCAGTTTCCTTATCTGTAAAATGGGCTGGAAAAGGAAACGGAAAACTCCTCTTTGTCAAGAAAATCCCAAATAAAGAGTTGGACAAGACTGAAAATGCCTGAAAGAACAAGTCGTCAAGTTACTTTCATTCTAATGGTGAGGGTCTACACACAACTGCAGACATATAAGACACATACAGGGCAAAAGGAAAGTTGTATCGGAGGGAAAGGAGTGGCAGTGGGGAGGCCTCTTGCATAAGGTGAGATCAGAGCTGTCTTGAATGGGGGACAGGGAAGATAGGAGAGAACGGAGATTGAGAGGAAGAGCATACATACACATACACACATGTATGTGCATATAGATGATATCCACTGACTATGTGATGCCCCATCCTTAGGTGAACCTCTCACTGCCCTCATGCAGCAATCTCGAAATCTAAGTTATGGAAGCTCTGACAGATCTGCGTGGTAGAAAACTCTGTGTGTGTGTGTGTGTGTGTATACATATATATATATATATATATATACCCAAATATACATATATATTATGTATGTATATGTATGTGTGTATATACATACATGTATTATGTATGTGTGTATGCACATAGATGTATGTATATTTATGTAAAGTATGAAGGTAGAAACAGTGACACTTGCCAAACCACTGGATTTGTGGGGTAAATCTACGGGAGGAGTCAAGATTGACTGTGAAGTTTCAAGCTTAGCAGACTTGCTTATTTATAGGTCATAGGTTTAAAGGTAGAAGAGATCTTTTTTTGTCATTGTTCAGTCATTTTTGACTTGTTGTGACCTTATGTGGGTTTGGGTTGTTTTTTTTTTGGCAAAGATACCAGAATGACTTTCCATTTCTTTCTCCAGCTCATTTTACAGATGAGGAAACTGAGGCGGACAAGATTAAGTGACATAGCCAGGGTTACACCATTAGTAAGTGTTTGAGGCTAGATTTGAACTCAAGAAGAAGAGTCTTCCTGACTCCAGGCCCAGCATGCTATCCACTGCACCACCTAGTGCCCCTAGGAAGAGACCTTAGACATTACAGAATCAAGTTCCTTAATTTTCCAAAGGAAATAAGGCACAGAGTTGAAATGGTTTATCCAGGTCATTGAAAGTCTGAGGCAGAATTTGAACTCATACCATCCTTAGTTCAAGGGCAGTATTTAACCTTTCTTCTCCTAGGCTTGCTTACCCAGCTGCTTGAAGAAATTCCCACAATTTACATTCACAAAGTGATGAAATAATACACCCCAATGCATATGTTCATGGCGTTTGATTTTCAGGGCATCTGTAGACATAAAGCGATGGTTCATCTTAGAAAATTGAATGCCTTGATTTCTCTCCTCTGGCCTAATTCCTCCCACTGATAATTCCTGAAGCCCTGTGAGCTGTTCTAAGAGAAGAATTTCCTCCTGATTCAGTCTCATAAATATTGGGTGATTAAATTCACAGTATGATTCAAGTTATCTGAAGCTATAATACCACGGCTCCCATACATCCAGCCTTCCTGTCCTATCTTCAGGAAAGGACACAGGTTGTTAATGAGAATCATCACCCTTAGTTATGTGAGCCTCAACATCTATTGCAGAGAAATATGTCCCACCTTTGTTCTATGATCTCATTCCCAACCTCCACACCTCCCCAAAAAGAAAAAAACATGCCCTGAAATTCATGAAAAGCAGAAATATTGGAGAGCCCAGATGAGTGGGTGGATATGGTCTGGCTTTTCACCTCTCAATTCCCTGTTGGGCTTCATCTGCAGGTTTAATGTAAAATGAATTTCCTAGGTTTTTCCCAGTTCAAAGGGCTCTGAGGTTCACATTATATAAAACCAGCAATCTGATTTTGCAGGGCTAGGGAACAATTGCCATATCCTCCTTAGCTGCTTCACTGTGAAGTGCCAGGACTTTTGGTGTTTGTTTGCTTTCATTGATGTTTTATTTTTAAAGTCACCTCAGTTGTCAGGTTCTGTAATTTCTTTGGCACTGGGAGCTCACAAGGAGGAAAAATTTTCTACCTTGCAGATCTACCAAAGCCTCCAAAACTTATATTCTAAGAGAGCTGCATGAGGGCAGTGAGAGATTAAGTTTAGAGTATCACATAGTCAGTAGATACCAGATGGGATACGAAACCAAGACCTCCCAATTCTAAGATTTCCACCCATTGCCCCATACTGTTCTGTAGGGAAATGGTACTTGTGGAAATGACCAACAACTAAGTAGAGGCCAACAAACACAGAAAGTAGCCATGGCAGCCTCCTTCTCCAGAAGGCATCCTCAAACTGTTCTGCCTATATACAACAAACTCTCAGATGGCATCTTGCTGGGATAAGTCAATCCATATTTCTAAGCCTGGGCCTCCTGACCTGTAATGGTGAAAGTGTGTATGTGTATGGACAATGCATTCCCTCTACCAATGTAGGATGGCACTTTCTCTGCATCTCCTTGTGTCAGTGAATTGCCTTGAGCTCTCTTCTGGAAACTTGTTTAAAATCACCAATTTGCTTTTGCCATTTGCTCAAAAATCAATTCCTGGGACTAAGGGGCACAGTGTATAGAGACAGCTGCAACTGATGTCCAGAAGACAAGTTCAAATCCAGCCTTAGATTCTTCTCTCTCTGTGTGAGCTTGGACAAGTCATTTAAACTTTGTCTTCATCAATTTTCTCATCTTTAAAATGGGACTAATAATAGCACCTATTCCTCAGGGTTTTGGTGAGAATGAAATGAAATCATATTTGTAAAGTGCTTTGCAATCCTCGATTGTAAATAATGTTTGCTAAATGTTAAATGACAATGATAAGTGATGTGTTAGCTATTATTAGTTATTAATATTGTATGTGTGTATTGATGTATTACCATTTCAGGAACAGGAAATCCGGTTCCTGAAATATCTAAACAAACATTGTTTTCTGCTGAACAGATCTTTGGGAGAAGAGTTATGAGAATCATGAATTGGAAGCTAGAGTTGCTATGTCCTGGAGGAATATGGTTGTCATCTCATGCCCTGTGCATAGAGCACAGGCATGATGAGACTGTACTGAACTTACCCAATTCATCTAGCTTCCTAGAGTATCCCAGATTGATTCTCTACTTTGCAAGATTTATTCCCCTAAAATTGAAAGTCTCAGGTGAGAATGATGGACAAAAAAATGCCAAAATAATTCACTAATCATTTTGATGAGTAAGGCAGTAGGAAATATTGAAAAATGGAATATGCAATGTTTCCAACTAGGGTCTCAGTAGCATCAAAATAAGAATTAGTTGGTACCAGCTGTTGGTATACTGATTCCTAGAATTGTAGAATTTTAGAGCTGTGAGAAACCTTTGAGAGCTCCTAATTCAATTCCTTTAAGCCTGGGTCCAGAGTCCCAGGCTTCCATTATGCCACTATTACCCCTTACATTTTGTCCCCAAAATGGTCACTGTCAGAGCCACGAGGAAAGAATTGGTTGCCTCAAATAATTCCTTTCAGTCGTAACAAAATGCATGACAATTAACTTTCTCCATTAAGTGCTATGCGTATTCAAAACTGTGGGTAAAAACATCTTGTATTTGAGTTTAAACTGCATAGCACTGGGCATCACAAAAGTCTTATTGCAGTTAATAGGTTTTGGAATATACCGTATTCTTTTTTTCCTTTTCCCATTATTCCTGGTTTTTCTTTTCCTTGTAGCTGCACCAACCTCTCACCTCCCCCTACCACATCCAACAACCAAGTCACAGAGTAGGTTGACTAGCTCAGTCTTCTGTTTTGCTTTACAGACAGACTTACTTTGACTTGCTCTAGACTGAAAAAAATACAGAGTTTAAACGGAAAGGTCTTTTGATAATGGCTCGTCCCCCCCCCCCCCCCCCCCCCCCCCCCCCGTCACAATTTTCCTTTAGGAAAGTCAGGTTTTAGTGTCTATTAAAGTCATAAGGTAGCAAAGTATCTATCATAGGACTGGTTTTAACTCAACAGAAACCAAAAGGACCCCCACCCAAACCCATAAGAGTCTTCTCCATTGATTTTCTACCTTTCCCAGGAACCTATGTAATCCTTCAGACCTAGAACTGATGTACATGCAAGTAATTACCTCTTTGCCATTATTGAGGAAATAGGTATTTTTTAAAAGCCTACACTCAGTCAAGATGCTAAGATCTCTGTGTGAAAATCAGTACTCAGACATCTTGAAAAAGGAAGGAGGAAAGGAAAGTCAGAAAGATGGTAGCTCTGTGAAAATAGAACAACTGCCTCTTCATTTTATACCTTGCCACATTTATTATCTAGGAGTGATGTGGACCAGTCATTCACTGCTCAGTAAGACTAGGAATGTCTCTTTAAGAAGCCAAAGAGAGCTCTTTCAAGAACCTCCCTAGAGTCCATTGCTACCCCTTTGCTTCACCTGTCTTTAGGATGCCAATTAGAAATGGGATGACTTAGCTTTCTTAATAGCTGCTCCTCGGGGGTGAAGATTTCTGTTAGCCCAGACATAAATGAATCAACTTATTTGTCACTTTGTAGAATAACATAATATTATAGTGGAGAGATGACTTTGAGGTCCTTTGGTCCAAACCCTCTCATTTTACAGAGGAAGAAACAGAGGCACAGAAAAGCAGATCTCCTGGTCAATTGTATGCTATGCCATACTGCCTTCTCTCTCTAATATCCCATTATTAATTTCAGTCATTCTTGGGCAAGTGCCCTATTTTCACGGAGCTACTCTCTATCTGATTTGCCTTTATTTTCTCTCCTACCCCCTTCAAGGTAATTGTGATCTGAGTGCTAATCTTCCTCTTCTACCCTTGACATCTTGGTTGAGTGTAGACTTTGACTTTTTCCTCCGTTACCCCATTAGTGGGAACTGGAATGGGAAAACTAGGGCTCTCTTTTTAGAATTTGTTTTTCCTGAGAAGTTCAAGCTTCTAGCAGGAGGCAGACAGGAAAAGGACTCTTTCCAGCAGCCACAGCTGCCTGAAATGAGCCTTAGACAGGTCCTGGGAGGAGAATCAGGGAGAGATTCTTGGAAGGCAACTCGACACTGCCCTGTCAGACTGTTCTGTACCTCTTTCCTTACAAAGTGATCTTTCTGTTTAACGCTTTTAATTATTTTGGTAAAAAAGCTACTTGTAGGATTTTTCCAACTACTATAATTCAGTTGAGCTCATTGCCAAGAACTTGAACTCTGAATCCCTTACAATTTACTCAGGCATAGTCAGAACTCTTGCAGGCCCTGCTTTCTGATCATCAGAGTTTCCTCTTGAGGGAATATGTGTAACCTTCCCCTCTAACTTGGAAATAATGTGTCTGCCCAGAGGGAAAAAATGCACGTTTAAAGAAAGAAAGGAAAAATCTCCTGGCTGGCCCTAGAAGTCGGGAGCCTGTATCATAAGAGTAACACCTTGTAGACATTTATTTCCTTTTTATTTTCATTTCTTTTTTTTCCTTCTCTCTCTCCTCTCTTTCTTTCCTTCCTTTTTTCATCCCTTTGTCCTTTCCTTTTTTCCTCTCTTCCTCCTTTCTTTCCTTCCTCACTCCTTTGTCTCTTCCTTCTGTTATTTTTCTTAAATTCTCTTTCCTTTTTTTCATCTCTTTGTCCTTTCCTTTTTTTCTCTCTTCCACCTTTCTTTCCTTCCTCTCTTTTCCTACCTTCTTTCTTTTCTCTCTCTTCCTTTCTTCCCTCTTTTTTTTCTTTGCTTCTTTCTTTCACTTGTTCTTTCTTTCCTGGTATTTTATAATTTATTTTGGTAAATTAATTTATTTGTCTTCAGTTTTCAATAATCACTTCCATAAATTTTAAATTTTCTCCCCCTTCTTCCCCCTCCCTCCCCAAGATGGCATGCAATCTTACATGAGTTCTACACATACATTCCTATTAAACATATTTTCACATTAGTCATGTTGTGTAGGAGAATTAAAATGAATGGGAAAAACTTATTTTATATAATTTGAAGTTGTGTTGATGCCTTTTGTTATTTAATACTATGGCCATTATTAATATACTCACTCCCCCTACTTACTGAGAGAGACAGAGAGATAGAGACAGAGAGACAGAGACAGAGAGACAGAGACAGAGAGAGAGAGAGAGAGAGAGAGAGAGAGAGAGAGAGACAGAGAGACTGACTCAGTCTTCCTTTATAGAGGGGATTAGATCTATTCTATTTGATTCCTAAGGGCAGAACCAGGAACAATAGATAAAACATTTCAGAGGTACTTTTAGTCTTCTTATCAGGAAAGAAAAAAAAACTCCCCAAGAGTCAGAGCTGCACAAAAGTAACATGGACAATATCCACACAGAGGCTGCCTAAAAACTGGTATACTGCAGTCAACTGACCAGCATTTATCAAGCGTCTTCCATGTGTCAGGCACTGGGCAAAGTGCTAAAGATACAAAGAAAGGCAAAAACCAGCCTTTGCTCCCCAGGAACTCACGGCCTAATGGGGGACACAGCCAGAAAACAACTGGGTACAAACAAGATAAATAGGAGATAATGAACATAAGAAGGGCACTCACAGGAAAGAGGATGAGGAAAGGCTTCTTGTAGAAGACAGAATTTCAGCCGAGACTTGAAGGAAGCTAGGGGAACCAGGAAGGGAGGGTGAGGAGGGAGAGAGTCCCAGGCCTGAGAATCAGCAAGTGAAAATGTCTGGAGGCAGGACATGGGCAAGGAGGTCAGTGTCAGGTTCCAGGAGTTCAGTGTCAGGTTCCAGGAGTTCAGGATGATCGGGTGGTAGTGTGGATAATAGGGGTAAGAAGGGGCCAGCATATGGAGAGTTTTAGAAGCCAAACGGGAAGATTTTATTTTTGTTCCTGGAGACAACAGGTAGCCACTTTTACAGTGAAGATTTCTTTTTTAGATGTTTGGATATCAGCCACTGAGTTCATTTCCATCTCTAAAATGCTGTGGAATTTTGTCTATCTTCAAAGCATCTGCATATATGAGAGGGAGTAAGTATCCCATCTGAGAGAGGGGTACTTGGAGAAGTCAGACATACATCCAGAAGAGTGGCCCTGACATGAGGAATACAAAAGATGTTTTACATTAGCTAAATCAATGGTGCATTCAAAGTTGTGTTTGTCCTTTGTTTTTGTAGAGGACCATGACATCAGAGAAGTGATGACATGACTTGCGGTAGGTTTTGATTTGAGAGAGAGAGAGAGGGCTGTGCAAGGTCACCAGTCTCACCTTCTCTTCCAGAGCTACCTGGATCCAGTGACCAGATATTCATCAGGAAGACTGGAGATAGTCCAGGATGTATATTTGAGAAGTAAGCTTAGCTCCAAGGCCCACCTAGGATTTGTGTCTCCAAGCCCTCTAGGCCTGTTGTCTCCTTCCACATTTTTCTCCAGGCTATTTCATAACTTTTTGACAAACAAAACCTAACTACATTATCTGCAGTGGATAGAGCACTGGGCTAGGAGTGAGGAAGACTCATCCTCATGAGTTCCGATTCAGCCTCAGACACTTACTGGCTGGCTAGGTGACCCTGGGCAAATCACTTAATCCTATTTGCCTCAGTTTCCTCACTGGTAAAATGAACTGGAGAAGAAAATGGCAAACCACTCCACTATCTTTGCGAAGAAAACCACACAGGGAGTCACAAAAGAGACAGTCACAACTGAGCAACAAAAGTAGGGATATATTCATTTGGTTAAAAACTATTTCTTGAACATCCCTAATGTGCTTAGCACCGTGACAGATGATTTGGGGAATACAAGAAAGTATGAGATATGTTTTCTGCCTTCAAGATGTTTATAGTCTGATTAGAGAGGGGGAAAGACATGTTCCTAAAGGTGAAGATACTAAAGTTTTGTCTTGGTTTTTGGATTTTACAGACCAGTTGATTTCATTGTCAAGGAGAGCTCTTGGTGAATCATTTCCTCCACCTAGGTCTATCTATGCCTACACTGCACTTCAAAATTTTAAGAGTTTCCTGCAGCACTTAGAGGTTAAATGACTTGCCCAGGGTCACATAGCCAGAGGGTGTTAAAGGTAGAATTTAAACCCAAATCTTCCTGACTCAGAGACCTGTTCCCTAATCCCTCTGACAGACTTGCCTCTCTCATAGACAGGAACATCTACAGCAAAAGGTTAAATACCGATAGAAGGCTGTATGTGTTTGAATATCACGTGAAAGGGGAAAAAAAATTATGAGAGACAATTGTGTTCTAGTAGAAAGAGCCCTGGATTTGGGAGGTCTGTTGGCAGAGTGGACAGATTGTTAGTGTCAAGAAGATTTGACTGAATATTACCTTAAGTTCCTGCCAGCTAGCCTTCCAGTCTGAGTTTCCTCATTTGTTAAAAAATGGGGCCAATAGTAGCATTCACCTCACAGGGTTGTTATCTGAATGAAATTAAATAATGTGTTTTAAGCACTTTGCAAATCTTTCAATGCTACGTAAATATCAGTACTATTTGTCGATACTGTTATGAGTCCTGAGTTTGAATCCTGGCTTAGAGGCATACAAACTGTATGATATCATTTAACTTCTCTGTCATTTTACTAGTCTGTAAAATGGAGATAACAATAGTTGTATTATCAACCTCTTGGGGTTATTATAAGGAAAATATTCTGCACACCTTAGGGAATTAGAATAATAGGAGCACTTATCAGAGTTCAGAGGGGGTAAAGGGAAAGGAATAAGCATTTATTAAGTGCTTACTGTGTGCCAGGCGCTCTGCTAGGTGCTCTACAAATATTACCTCATTCTAGGATGTTTTCATCATTGTCTAACTACTGTCTTCAGTTAAGGCTTCATATAGTTGGGATTTCAGTTGGATCTGGAAGAATGGGTAAAATTTAGTTAATGATGGTGTGGCTTGCAATTGACTGTGTTTTGAGTGAGGGAGGGCTGTGCAAGGTCACCAGCCTCACTTTTTCCTCCAGAGCCATCTGGGTCCAGTGACCAGATATTCATCCAGGATGCAGTGGGAGACCCTGGGTCTTTTAGACTAAGGCCTTGTCAAATAATGCAACTATTACTTTAAGAAGTTACTTTCTCAGTGTCAAATAGCACTGATAATAATGAAGCAGCTGAAGGCAAGGTGTTTTCTACTTTGAAAATTTCTGTGTGTTCAGTAAGGTTTTAAGTAGCAATAAAAGCTTACCTCTAGAGCTATTGGAATTGTATATATCTTTCCAGGATTACATGGAATCCCACTTCATCATTAATAGCCTCCCAGCTTCTCTAGGTCATATTGGTTTCTCCCTCTCTTGAGAGTTTTTTTGGGTAGGAAGTAAGTTGTGGATGCCAGGAAAGGAGAAAGCTAGTGGAAAACTAAAACTAGT
Source organism: Bettongia penicillata ogilbyi (assembly GCA_023548195.1). NCBI lineage: Eukaryota > Metazoa > Chordata > Mammalia > Diprotodontia > Potoroidae > Bettongia > Bettongia penicillata. Next base: position 9,316,044 of record JAJHZJ010000447.1, on the reverse strand, counting down.
ATTGCTCATTTGAACCGATAGCAGAGGCCAATGAAAGGCCATGAGTCAGGGCCAGCTAATGAATCCAGAAGCAAAGAAAGCAGAAAATAACTAGGAGGGCAAGTTGAGTACTCTACAATTCAGGTAAATAGGAGGGACCAAGAGGAATGCCAGACTTGAAAGAGCCAGGTAGGGCAAGCAAGGGAAGGAATTCTTGGCATCAATGACAAGAAGGACCTCGACACTGAGGTCAAGGTAACCAGAAGTCATTAATACCCATTCAGCCTGGGCAGTAACAGGTCCCTGGCCTCCAACTTGGACTTAGATATAAGTGAAAGCACCTAGTTTCACTTGGAAAGGAGAGGGCAGAGGTTAGGACACTACCTTGATAGGCTGGTCTTGTTATTTACAATATGAAATTCAGTACTTTTTATTCTATATTGTGCAGTTCACTATTACTGTAATTCAGTCATTCAGTTATGTCTGACTCTTTGTGACACTGTGTACTATACTGTCTTGGCTTAGATATGAGGGCTTTGCCATTTTCTTTGCCAGTAGATTAATAAAAACAAAGGTCAAGTGACTTGTCTAAGGTCACCCAATGAGTAGGGGTCTGAGGCCATATTTGAACCAAGTCTTCTGACACTTTCCACCAAACCTGACTAGATAACCTTCAAAGTCTCATCTAGTTCTAACATTCTAACATTCTCTGTGTGTGTGTGTGTGTGTGTGTATGGAAACGGAGACCTAGAGAAATTAAGTGGCTTGCTTGCCTAATATTATACAAGCAGTAGGTGACAGAGGAAGAATTCGAACACAGGACCTTCCTCTCCAAAGATTTTTTTTTTCCACCTGCTTCAGTATCTTATGATGTTTCTCAGCAGCAATTAAGTGGAAAAAAATAATAAACTATTACATCATAGATTCCCACTCTCAGTCGCAGAGTCAGAAGCAATATTCCTTTTAAGCTGAATATATGCAGGACTATTCTTGACCCGTATCACCCCTTCTGTTTGTCACATAAGTAACCTGAGAATGAGTTCATCACTGAGTGTCTTCATCCCCTCCTGCTCACTTTATCAGGGAGAATATTAAAATTTAAGGCATGAAGTGGGACTGAAGGGAATCTCCTGTAAATAAGTCACACAACCAGGGGTAGTTTGGAGATAGAGTGGAGGAAGTAAATTCTCCAGTCTATGGAGACGACTCCCTCCTAACCAGAGAAAGCAACAGACATAGTGGAAAAAAAAATACATGTAGAGATAAGTTGACTCTTCATTGTAGAATGATGGTATTCATAGCTGTATGATATCCTTTTAATAAGCCCCATTATCAAAGACAAAAACCATTTTCTATCAGCTATCTGGTTAGAAAGAAATAGTAGGAAATGGCAAACCACAACAGCGTCCCTGCTAAGAAAAACCCAAATAGGGGTCCTGGAGAGTCAGACAAGACTGAAGCAACTCAAGAACAACACAAAGGCAAAATTGCAAAGTGTATTTTGGCAGACTCCCACATCTTGTTCCACGCTCCTTTCCCGTTTCTTGGCATCCTTATCCCCCGGATCCTCTATACTCTTGTATACCCTTTGATTGCCCAGATGTCTGCTATGACTCAACTCTTCTCAGGTCCATAATCCACCCCAGTAACATTCTCTCTTCCACTTTGTCCCTCATTTCTCCAGTTTGGAGCAGCTCAATAAATGTAATTGAATATGTGTAGTCTCCATTAGGTGTTCTGAGCAAAGAAAGCTGATGGAACAAATTTATGCTGAAGTATAAATGGTTGCTGTAACCTCCTTAAGTCTTTCAGGGCCCCTTTTGTTTTTTAAAAAAAGAAGAATCAGGTTAAATCAAAAAAATTTCTAATTGATAGAATTCCAGACAGATGATAGGGTGAGTGGAGTGGGAGATGTGCAAATAACCTAGCAGAGGACTCAGTGCAGTCCCTCTGGAAATCTGTAGACTCTCCTCAGAATATTTTTCCTCCCAGACGACCATAGAAATGTTCTCTTTATCTGAGCTCCTGCTCTTCCCTCTCTAGGCCTATAGCTAGCTGATCTCTCCTACAATCTTTAACTTACCTCTTCATATTCATTTCGGTTTGTTGATAGGGGAGCTGGCATAATTATTCATTCACGTTGCTTGCAGCCTTATACATAGCATTCCTCACTAACCCTCGACTTACTAAAGTAGTGCCCATGCCTGCAACAGAATAGGAAGAGGAAGAAAGGAAAAGGAAGAAGGCAGATAAGTAGAAAAGAAAGCTATTTGTGGTGAGGAAAAAAAATAGAGAACCCCTTCCCTGCCCCCAGCAAGTTCCTCTAGTGAAACTCATCCAAATATGGCTAGACAGTGTCCTCGTGAGTGCTAAAGTGTTATTTCTCATAAGTAAACAAGCTTGATCCAGATCTTAGACAAAAGAAAAAGTTTTAGTGGTTTATTTTTTTCTGAAAGCAAATCAGCAAAACTTTTCAGGTACAGAGATGGATTTTGTCACCATTATTTTCATCGAGAATTGAAGTTGTGTAGTTCCATTGTTTTAGAACTTTGATTTCATTCAGTTGCTTCTTTGAGGTTGAAATTCTTTCACCCCAAATGCTCTGAGTGCTTTCTACCTCATTTCGGCTCCATTCTGTGGCCCAGAGAGGACTGAATGTTGGGAATGGAGGGCAGGGGGTAAAGGAATTGGGGAGAGGGTGTGATACCGTAATAAGCACGGAGATCGATGCTGGAGTAGGGAAAGGACAGGTAGGAAACAAGATCAAAAACCACTACTTTCCCAGCTTCTCACTTGAAATCCTGCCTTAAATTCTACAGTTTGAAAATTTAGAAAGACATTTTGTTATTCCATGTGAGCTGTTATAACAGATAATTTTTAAAAGTTATATATCTGCCTCCTGTCTCTTCCCCCAAAACTGATTTTCTTTGGATCTGTGCCTGATGGATAGATGTGTCATGGGTTCAAACATTTCATAGAATATTTAGAGCACTAATACTGCTTTCATTCTGTTTTGAATCCTTTATCTCAAATATGTATTTATGCTTCATTTGCCACAAAATCTATTTTATTGTAGTGTTTAATTAATGAGCAATTTTACCATTTGTGGAAAATGGCCAAAAATTTATTCTCTCTTCTCTTTCCTCTCTCCACTCTCTCTCTCTCTCTCTCTCTCTCTCTCTCTCTCTCTCTCTCTCTCTCTCTCTCTCTCTCTCCCCTTTCCTCTGTCTCTCTGTCTCTGTCTCTCAGTGTCTCCATCTCTCTTTCTCTTCATCTCTCTATTTCTGACTGTTTCTCTATCTCCATTCCTCTATCTCTTTACCTTTGTGTCTTTATCTCTATTTCTGTCTCTCTATCTTTATCTCTGTTTGGATGTCTCTCTCTATCTCAGTGTCTATGGGTCTCTATCTCTGCCTGTCTCTCCCCTCATACCCCTCCACATACATGCGTGCTCGTGCGCACACACACACATACACACACACGCACACGCACACCCTACCACTATTTAGACAAAACAGATTAAGAAAAAAATATATATCACTCTACCATTCCCATAAACAGTTTGAAGAAATATCTCTGATTTTTCTCTCCTTGAATTATTTGTCTTAGGGCTTTTTGTTAAAAAAAATTTGTTTAGAATAACATTAGAATATGCTATTAAAATCAGAGCTAATGCAGGTGATATGTATGATTTAGGCCCATAGCAGTATAGAATCTTTTAAGTTGCTTTTCCTTATTTTATTCTGACTACGAGAAGAAAAAGTGGTCTCATCCCATGAGATACACTTAAATCAGTCACACTTCTAAACAGCTTTTAAGGGATTCCAATGCTAAAGCCTATTTAGATAGCAAGAAATGTTTACTCCAGCTCCCAAAGCCCTATTAATACCCCCTTTTGGTGCTAAAATGAAAGGATTTTTTCCCCCTTTCTTCCTCTAACAGTTTCCCTGGTGAATAGGGAAGTTTAGAAGAGATGAACCATGCTAGGTTTTTCAGAACTTTCTTATGACTAGGCTTCTTTGCAGACATCCTGGGAACCCCTGCCTATGATGTCAGATGTTGAGGTGACAGCCATTGTTTTTCCCTTCTGTTTGTTTTGCACGTACAAATGAGGAGATGCATTTATTGTCAATATCGTTAGCATCCAGAAGTTTCCAAGCTAAGACGAGGCCCATTCAGAATGCCTTTGCCTTATTTATACTGTGGCGACCACATTTGTATAAACAGAAAATTACTGTATTCATGCTTTATTACTTCTTCTTTTGTACCACAGCCTTGACCCCAGTCATCATAAATTGAGAAATAGTGGGGAACTAATGGAGACAGATGGGAATATGGCTTGCCATTTACTCAAATTGGTAAAGTAATTAACCTCAAGGTGCTGGTTTGCAAGAAAAATTGTTGGAATATCTCAGGACGCCGGTAAACAGACTCCTGCTTTAACCAGTTCTGACAACTGCATCATAAACTAGACTTATTCCATTCAATTGACCTGTCAACGTCTTGAGCCCAAATAAAGATTTGTATTACAATGCACTTGCTGAGAAGTGGGGGAACACTGCTGCTGTTTCTTTTTAAATGGGTTACTGTTCTCTCTGTGCTAGATAGGAGCTGGGATGTCATATATTCATTCTTTGGCCATTATATTCCTTAGAAATCTTCCATTACTGATTGTGTGACAGCTTTGTGACAGCAGATGGTAGTCATTTGGCTTGAGAAAATGGAATGAAAAAACATGGGCCAGGCTGACTGGGCTCATTTAGAACAGCAGTGGACAGAGGCCAGATCTCGATTTTATTTATCGAGGGACATCCTGTAAATGAAGCCAGGGTTGTGTGTTTTTGTCCCTACAGATTGGGGGGTGGGGCAGATTTTTTTCTGCAGATTATTGTATAAATCAAAGGTGGTCTTGTAAACAGTAACATTTGATCAAAATACCGTATATTCCTTCTGAAGCCTGACAGATTTCAGATGTTCAGAGTTGCTGAGTTTTTCTTTCTCCTCAACCTTTCCCTCTTTCTTGGGATTATCTTTGAGATAATCTTGTTCTCCCCACCTCCACCCCACCCCCCATTATCCACTGGATTTTTTTTTTTTTTGTAGCAGCAAGTTAAATCTTGAAGGCACTGTATTAGCAAGCCAGCTTCCTCCAGATTTGGCTCAGTAACTGGAAAGGGTTTGAATCATTCAAGCCTGCCGCAGCTCTTTATTTCATACATTTCGATTTGCAATTGAAGTAGCCATGATTAAAAAGAAAAAAAAAGCTCTCTCTGATATTGTCATAAAACATATCTGGAAGGCATATGTCAAGGAAACATAAAGAGTAATTTTCATCTAAAGTAAATACAGCCATTCAAGATGGATGAAAACTAGAAACATTTCATGGTATCTCAATTTGAAGAAAACACAATTGATTCATCAGCATTCAAAGAGCATTTGCTATCATACTAGTTTCCTTAATTCATCCACCTATGGACACATGCTCACTTTACTATCAAAATTCCAACCATGCCACAGAATGTTAATTCTAATCTAGTGTGGGCAACTGTCATTTGTGTTTTCCATGCCCCTGTAGAGTCTCAGTCTCTCTCTCTCTCTCTCTCTCTCTCTCTCTCTCTCTCTCTCTCTCTCTCTCTCTCCCCTTTCATTTCTCTCTTTTCCCCTCCCTTATTTCTTTGTCCCTTCCTTCTCTTTCTCCTTTTCTCCCCTTTTCCCCTCCCTTTCCTTTCCCTTCTCTCTCTCTCCTTTTCTCCCTGCTTTCCCTCCTTTCCTCTCTACTTCTCTCTCTTTTCCTCACACATATACATACAAACTCCACAACATAAACACAGTAATGAAATTAATCCAATTATAACTTCCAGTTTGTCTACATAGTAACCTCCCTAGGGAACCAACACCCATCACGGTCTGATGTAGCACTAGATAAAAGATAACACACTTCTCAGCTACCTGTGATTTGAGTAGGGGTAGACCTGCCTAGAAGCAAAGGAATATACTAGAAAAAATTTTCAATGATAATTTCTATTACTCTGATTTTAAGAAAAAGAAAGATTGAAGAGAATTTGCCTTCTATTGCTATCAAAGGGGGAAAATAAGCATAATTCTGAAAATGTATTCATGAAGTGAAAATACAAAAATAAAAAAGTAAGCATATAATAAATACCTACTATGTACCAGACACTGTACTGAGTTCTGAGGATACAAAGAGAAGCAAAAGCAATCAGAAGATCCTCTTAAGAAGTTTACAGCCTAAGGGGGGAGATAACCTGCAATAAAAAATATTGTACAAAAAAGATATACACAAGATACCTTGGAGGTAACCTGAGAGGTAAAGCAGTTATATTAAGGAAAACTAAGAAAGTCTTCATGGAGAAGATGAGATTTCAGTTGAGATTTGAAGAAAGCAAGTGAAACCAAGAAGTAGAGTTGAGAAGGAAGGGATGTCTAGGTATGGATGTGGTCACCAGTGAAAAATGGATGGAATCAGGATATGTATTATCCTGTGTAGGGAACACCAAGGAGGTCAATGAAATTGAATCATAGGGTATGTGGAGAGCTAGGTGTAAGAAGAGTTAGAATGTAAAGGTCTTTAAAACCCTTTTATATTTGGTTGTGGAAGCATTAGGGAGTCATTGGAATTGCCTTGTATTTCCATTCCATGGGAGAGAAATATATTTTTGTTAGAAAAATATTTCAATTTCAAGAATAAGCAGAGGTCAAGCCAAGTTCTGTCTGCTCTGGCTTTCCCTGCCATTTTTGAGCAGTTTTGTTCCCTGTTGAAAATATTTTCTGTCACTTTCTTTATTGTTTATATTTACTTATTACTTGTGTATATGTTATATCCTCTCAGTAGAATGTAAGTTCCTTGAAGGTAGGACTTGTTTCATATTTATTTTTTTTATCTCTAGCACCTAGCATGCTGCCTTACACCGAGGAGACTCTGACCTGGATAGAATTGAATTGAACTGCACTAAAGTTCATTATTCTGTTTGATATACAGCGAAAGACGTGTGTCCCTCTCCAACATGAATATAAGATGATAATCACTGAGTTTGTTAGAAGATATCTGCTTACTCTTCCCAGACCCCACATAACTCAATAGCCTGGTTAATGTTTCTATGACTAGCCTTTAGTGTTGCCCTGACCTATCTGGGTCAATTAATATGATTATTAGTATTTGTGACATGAAAAGTATGGTAGATAGAAAATCAGCCCCAGGGTTAAAACCTGTGTATAAGTCACATTCTGGTTGAGTGCTTCTGGGTAAATCACTTCATCTCTCAACTGCCCAAGGCAACTTTCTTAACTCTAAATTGTGGGGATGTGGGAACAGTTGCCAGTCTGTGTTGGTAGAAGAAGTTTCCTTACAGGGAGTGACAAATACCAGTAAAATCAGAATTCTGGTCCTAACCTTATATATTCTGCCCCGGTCTAGCCCTCCCTCCCATTCAACAAATTAAGTGCCTATAATGTCAGATTCTCTCAGTGTCTTCACCACCACTTCCACATCTAGGGCTGGAGCCCATACTTTGCAGAAAAGCCTTATCTCACTTGGGCTTAACATCTGCTGAGCTTGTGTTCATACATACTCAGGAGTCCAGTATGGGGTATTTTTCTTTGTAAACTTCAAAAGACGGAATCTCATTGGTGGTTAAAATCTCCCAAACCAACTAGGGTGCTTTAAGGAAAATTTGCATAAATGTAAATGTAAGGTAACTCAAACTAGACCCAGAGTTATATTTTCTTAAGGACACAATTCCACATTCCAGTGTTGGAAGACATATGCCTATACGTATATTTCAGCATAATTAAAATTGTATTATTCATAGTTTCTTTAAATGTATGGATGTTCCCAGGTTTGTAGTCTGCTATCATCCCCACTCCCCAACCCCCACATTGTTTGCCATTGTTGACTTCTCACTGATTCTATCAAAGAAAAAACCTGGATACCTCCCACCCCTGCCTGTTTCCATCATTCAATTAAAACACTTGCTAATGTGTGATTATGAAAGAAAACACAAGGCAGCATTTTGCAGTAATAACTAATGGATTAGAATAGCATTTAATATTTTCCTCCTGGCAGACATAACATTTTATAGGTTGCCTTTAAAATAAAAAGTATTTTATATATGCAGCAATTCCATTCAGATGTTTCCAAATCTTTTGGCCACTAAGTTGAACAGTTCAAGATACCTTATCGATCTTCTCAACTTGTCGGTGTATTGAAAGTTCTGTAAGGTCTTCTTTCAGATTATATAAAAATTTTTAAGTAGGCAAAGAACCTATAGAAAAGAAAATAACCCCAATGTTACATAGAGCCATATCTCTTTACACATAGACACATGTATGAGCTTGTATGTATGTTCATATAACTCTAAACCTAGGAGAAGGAATAGTTTAAATCCATTTGTTACCTGAATTGTTTTGTGCTGTTTTAAAACATTTTAATTTATAATCAGACAAGAAGAACAGATGTAAGAGTTGTAATTTAATCATTTTATTGCTATCTTTGTATATTTTGAAGAATTAGGTATTGTACTCATGGGAAGTCGTATTTTATGCCTAGTTGGAAAAATGAATAATGTACTAATATGCAAAATGTAAAGTTTTAGAACTTCACCACTGAGTAAGGCATATAAACTAATGATCTAGTTAAGGTCCCTTGTGCACCATAATAAATATGGGCTAAATTTGTCATTATAGCTTTAGACAGAGGTTTCAGGCAACAGATTTAATTAAATCCTTTTTTAATATTCATACTTCTAAACTGCATAATTCCTTTCTACTGTAAAACTGAGTGCCATATTAAAACAAACAAAAACGGCAGATTACTAAATGAATATTACTGTGAAGTCAATAAGCATTTAATTCTGAGGAGAACTATGAAGAGAGCCTGAGCCTTGGTGGAGCCCAGGAGGTCCCTGCTCAGTTGTAGAAGCTTGTATGTAAGAGCCGTTCCCTATTTTAATGCTGTCTTTCGTAAGGGAAGTTAATGAGTTATTTATGGAATTGATAAAGGACATGGGGGCAAAACAAGGAGGTCTTTTGTTAGCCATTAAAGAGAGCAGTCATTATTGAAAAGTATAATTTGGTCTCCATGACAAATAAGCACGTGGTTGTGTAGAGGTGGTCTCACCCTTATCAGTAATGCTTTGGCATCTGGGCATAGGTAATGGTTAGCAAATGCTCTCTCATTCCTTGCTTGATATCTTTTCCGTACCCATTCTTTTGACTGGATTTCCTTCTTATAGTCCTACTTTAAATAGTATTAAATAGTTAAGGGTGGCAATCTTTCTTTTTTCTTGGAGCAATAGCCTTACTCTAAATAATTTTCTAGGACATCCCTGTTATGTGAAATCATGGATTTGTAGTTAAAAAACCAGAACTCAAATCCCAGCTTTGCTGTTCACTCCCTATGTGACCTTGGAAAAAATCATTTAACTTCCTTGGGCTGCCATCTTCTCATTTTTAAAAATAAGGTGGTGGGCTAAATAATCCCTAAATTCCCTTCTAGCTCTAAATCCTATTATCCTATTATTCAAGCTAATTCCTAATAATAAAAGGAAGACATTATTTGAACTAAATCTTATGTCTTAAAGAGAACAGTTTAAATGATGCTATTAGCTGACATTTGTCCATTATGTTTACGATGCCTATTTAGATTTCATAATTTATTTATTAATTCATTCATTTGGAAAATATTTAAGTTCCTACTATGTTCAGAGCACAATCCTAAGGTCTTGGCATGTGGCCAGTTCCCAAAGGATTTGAAAAGTTAGCTTCAATGTCATTTCTTGCAAATAGGATGTAAATTCCTTGAGAGCACAAACAACTTCATTTTTGTCTATATATTCTCAGCATCTTTGTACAATATCAATTATTATTTATTCATAAGAGTTGCAATTTCTAAAATAACTTTAATGAGTTTCCTTCCTTTTTTCTATTTTTTTTGTGTCCACATTTTCTACCACCTCTTTGTATTTTTAAATAGCAGGGGATCCATGGTCATTGTAGAACCAGAAGAAGCCTTTGTGATAGGGTCTTATACACAGCAGACACTTAATAAATGCTTGCTGAACAAAATTGAATTGAACTACCTATAAGAAAGCTGAGGTCCAGAAAAAGAGACATTACTTTTCCAAAGTTAAATAAACATAAATAAACGTAAAGCTAGACATAAGCCAGAGAACATAAATCGATCCTTGTTTCAAATGGATTTTTAGAACTAAAAATTCATCCAGTAACTAAGCAGAATTAAAAAAAAGGAATCATGCAAGAGGAAATCTGAAAAAAAAGGATGAAGGGATTGAAAGTGAGCTAATCATGTATAACATTAAGGAAATATTTTTAGGGTCATCTGAGATCTAGATTAAAAAAGGAATCTTCAATATTTATCTCCTTTTAGTATTTCGATTTGTTTTTAGATTCTCATATTAACCCCATGTTCCTTTAGGTAGCAAAAGATGATGGGTTCACTTTAAAACCTCTAGAAATAAATTAAAGCTATCCTCAAAGCAGGGCATTCAGTCCTCACTGGTATTAGATTTTTGAGAATCATGTCACAACTGTGTGCTGTAGAACATGGTTTGATTTCAAAAGCATCTTTCTGTCTACTGCCAGCTCCAGATTTTTAATTATTGGAAACTCTTATTTACAAAAGAAACCCAGAGCTGACAACAATGACAAAAGAAGTCTTAATACCTAAGAAATAGTTTTTAGTGGTCCTAAAGGAAATTTTAAAGATCAATTTATTTTGCTTTTGCATTATCTGGATCCTCCCCCCACCCTATATCCCACATATTCTCCCTCTCAGAAAACTGATCTTAATAACAGATTTGTTTTTTTTTAATGAGAAAAAAAGAAAAAAACTAAGTGAAATTAATCAACACATCAAAAAATTCTTACAATTCTAGGACAAAATACAAATACTTCAGTTTAGCATTTAAATCTCTTGACAATCTGCCTCTAGGCTACCTTTCCAGATTTATTACGCATTAATCCCCTTCATGTAACTTTAAGTTTCAACCAAATTGACCTATTTCCTATTCCCTATTCTGTCTCCCACCGCTGTACCTTTGTACTGGCTGTGCCTGGAATAACACACTTTCTTCTCATCTCTGCCTTTCTTTCATTTCTGACTTTTGGGCTTCTTTCAACACATAGCTGATGACCTACCTCCTTTGCAAAGTCTTTCCTTATTGCCCTACTCGTTTGTGTTCTAATCATGTATGTATTTGCCCATTTATATGTCGTATTCATACATAAACTACCAACAGAATGTAAGATCTTTAAGAATAGATACCATTTTAATTTTGTCTCTGTATTCTTAGCATTGTATGTGTGCCCTGTACATAGTTGTGCTAGATTGTATCCGAATAGATTGAATTGATTTGTTTGGATTGGACATAATAGTTGGAGCAGAAGGTTTGTATTAGGGAATAGTAGGAGATAAGCATTATTTGCTTCCAGCAGCCCCTGAACTTCCTCTGGCATCACTAGTTGAACCCCCAGGCAGAGAGGCATATGCCACCATGTCCTCATGGCATAAGTCTATTACCATGGAAGCAGACAATCCACTCTGAATTTATGTTATGAAACTGGCTCCAAGTTGATAATACGGTCCTAGAGTCAGGAGAAATACAATCATTTTCATTTTCTAGGATGAGCTTTGAAGTTGTTGAGGAAGGATAATTAGTTTCCCTCTTCAAAGTATTTTCTCTCATCATTTTCCTGGAAATGACAATTGGGCAGTGCCCCAGGTTGGCAAATCTAGCCATAGCCTGATGAATACAATTCTGAATACTGTCCTTGAGTCTGTGCAGAGTTTCCATGGATCAGAATACAGTTTTGCTCAATTAATAGTCATGAATTTGGAGGGGAGACAATTTTTTTTTGTTCCTCTGACTTTCAGAATCCAGATTGAAAAAAGATAGACCTAGATTCTCATGGTAAAAGCAAAAATCAACTTTGGAGGCTACATGTATACCTTCTCCCTGAAGACACAGAAGGCTTTTGTGAGGATTTCTGATTGACAAAAGAGAGACATTCTGAGACACTGAGTTGAAACTTACGGAGCTTTGAGTCAGGCCTGGGAGAGGTTTAGTCTGAAATTCCAAACTTCAGGAAACTCAACTGTTTCGTTCTGTGCTTTGTTAAAGTAATAAAACTGAAAGGAGGCAGGTTCTCAGACTGTATACTGCATTTGCAAACCCTATTTTTTTCCTGGGCATAAATGGTATTCCTTTCAGGAAAATACACCTTTAAATTGTTTCTCCTTCTTCCCTCCCCGCAAAGGTTATGAATACTCCAGTCCCATTTTATAGCTGTTATTATTTTGTCTAGACCTATGATTTCATTAGCTTAAGGAACTCCCAATGAAGAAACTCCCTCTTCTCTGCCTTTTATAATCAGAGAGTTCCTAGGACACTGAGAAGGCCAGTATGTGTTGGAGGCAGGGCTTAAGGCCAGATCTCCTTGGCAATGAGGGTCATTCCCATCTTCCACTGCCTCTCAACAATACTATAAAAATATTTTCAAAATAAGACCAAATAGTGTTTTCTAGATTAGGATTATGATGAAAATTCAGGAAAGCTTGACACCAATGAAGAATGAATTGCCCCATCTGAAGATGGCCTTTATTTGCCCAAGGTCACACAATTCATGTGTGTCAGAGGTAAGATTTGAACCTAGATCTTCTTAACTCAGAGGCTGGCTTGCTCTGTTACTCTATTCTTCCTCCATTTTATTATTATTATTATTATTATTATCAATATTACTTATTTCCTATACTTATATTTAATATTTCAGGGATCTATGTATATCCCTTTCATCAGCGAAGATCACATCTCTCCTCTACCTTACGGAGTCATGATAGGTTGAAAAATTTCATCACTTACAGACACACTGGTGATGAGTCTCTCCGAACTGAGTGAGGCTGAGAGTCAGATGACATACCCTGTTTCCCTTCTTTCCAAATAGAGAACCCTTCCCATTATGTGCATCTTTGGATGCCATACTCAGAGACTTTCCAGCCTGGCAAGAGTTGCCAGAACTAACACTCTGCTTTTACATCTTGTGAGAACTCAGGATCCCCTCCATACCCTGGTGAGGCACTGACCAGCTTGGGTGACTCTGGGCAAATCATAACCTCCCTGGAATGCACTCTGCTCATCTGTAAAACAAGGGGGTTGGACCTGATAACCTCTAAGGTCCCTGCCAGCACTAAATCTGTGAACTCACATAGAGTGCATTAAGGTACATAGAATGCCTTTCTCACAACCCTGTGAGGTAGGTTGGTAAAGTATTATTCTCCCCATTTTACAGGTGAAGAAACTGCATGTCAGAGAGGCAAGGAGCTATTGAAGAAGTAATCTATGACTAATTTACTGATTCCTGTAAAAATCTCCTAAGCTAAACAATATTCTTAGTTATGGCAGGGTTAGCATTCTATTTATCCCTTTCAATCACATAATTCTTAGGCTATTAAGTTTAGAGCTGAAAGAGGCATTAGCTGTTACCTAATCTACTCTTGCCATTTCCCCTATAAGAAAACTGTGTCCCAGAGACATTGTCATTTTTTTCATATGAACAGTAATGAACAATGAATAGTATGAGTTCATTGTAAGTCCCTTTCACTGTTGTTGAGCTGTTTTAGCTGTGTCTGACTCTGTGTGATCCCATTTGGAATTTTCTTGGCAAGATACTAGAATAGTTTGCCGTTTCCTTCTCCAGATCATTTTACATATGAGGAAACTGAGGCAAACAGGTTTAAGTGACTTGCCCAGGGTCACACGGTTGGTAAGTGTCTGGGGCCAGATTTCAACTCAGTGATACCAAGCTGAGTGCTCTATTCACTGCACCACCTAGCTGTCCCTGTGAGTCTATTTAATTGTGTTTAAAGAAAATATGTCTAGAACAAGAGGATACCCACTTATTAGAGTTCTTATAGTAAAGAAGGGATGACCACTTGTTTGGTATTTTGAAGAGGAGATTCTAGGTCAGCCCTAGTTAGACCAGAAGGGCTCTGAGATTCTATGTTTCTTTAAACTGTCATTGAAAGACTATAGATTTTAAAAGACTTTAAAAGATTCTATATAAGACTCACCTTCCATGAGTGGTATTGGACTCTATGGATCTATCTGCTCTTGTAAATATTTCTGCTCCCTTTAACTTAGGTGGAAATTTGTTTGCATTATTTTATGTGAGGACACATTATTATTTATCCGTCCCAGTATTGGGTGAATTTGATCACAGCTACCTTGGAGGTAAAGGAGGTTGAACAATCAAGTTAAGAAGGAGGTTTTAATAAATGTCATTTGGAACAGTCTCATATAAGATCATGCGATTCAGAGGTCATCAAAGTTAGTCCTCTTATATTAGAGATGAGAAGACTGAGACTCAGAAAATAGGTAGGAACTAGCAGATCTCCTCTTTCCAAATAGAAAGCCTTCTCCACTATGCTCTACTGCAACGACTCCCATTTATATTATACTTGAAGGCTTACAGTGTTTTTTCCTTACACCAGTTGTATGAAATGAGTAGTACAAATGCCATTGTCTCCATTTTACAGATAATGCAACTGAGGCACAAAGAGATTAAGTGACTTGCCCAGGGTCACACCACTAATCAGTTTCAAAGGTTGTTTCTGAACTTAGTTCTTCTTAGTTCTAAGAGCAATGGTGCCAAAGTAGATGACTTTATTCATAGCCCTGGAAGAAGAGTTGAAAGTAGACAGCAGACACTGCTACTTATTCCTTCCTGGTGCTGTTTGTTCTGTACTACAGAGGCAGAAACCATACTTTCAGAGTAAATTCCTTTGCTTTTATATGGGTCAGATCTTTTTTTTAAGCCAGAGATTAATCCACGTAAGGAAAGATAAAGGGATTCTGAAAGATGCAGATTGAGAGTTGAGCAAGAGCTATCATTGAAAAAGAATCCTCTCTCGTAGGATTTAAAATGATAAAGAATGTCAGAGGCCATCTAGCCCAACTCCATATTAAAAGATGAAGTAACTGGGGCTGGTAGAGGTTAAGTTGTTGGCTCATAATTACAAAGGCAGTAAATAGTAGAAATTCAAACCCCAGGGCTCTTCTTTTGAATCAGGCGTTTTTTCCCACTATCTCCCTCAAACTCAATGAAAATTATTTCAGAGGGCAACACATTCCAGTAAGGTCCTGATTCAGCTATTATGTTCAAAGTGAGCCTTGTTAAAGCAACAGATTTGGACTCAACTGAGAATCAGTCAATAAGCATTTATTAAGCACCTACTATGTACCAATCCCTGTGCTTAACTCTGGTCGTACAAAGAAAGGCAAAAGGTAGATCCTGCCCACAAGGAGCTCATAATCTGAGAGATAAGTCAAACTATAGAAATGCTACTCCTAAATTATAATTTCTCTTTGTTATTTTTTCCCATGCTTCTACACAGCCATAAGGCATAAAACTTCTTAAAGATAGGGGATTATTTTATCTGCTCAGACAAATGTTTTATGAATTGAGGGATATCCTCAAAGCATCCAAAACTATTTTTCTACTTAGTTTGGGAGATTCTTTCACTCTCATGTATTTATCCAGGTTCTTCTTAGGTGACATTCAATATGAATCTTTTTTTTTTAATTTTACCTAGTGGTGTAATGTCTATCTATTAGAAGTTTGTGTTGATTCCAACTACCTAACGAGATATCTTGGCCTAGATGTTAAGTCCTCTTCATTGGCTAGCTCTCTATCCTTGGCGGAGTGGGAGGAGGGAGAGTTATTTCACCTTTCAGTGACTTAGTTTCTATTTTTGGTAAGGAAATATAGGTATGTGAACTTTTCTAGTGACCATTTTAGTAACTGTCCCATCAAAACTTTCTGAACATCTCCCATAAATAAATAATGGACACTAGTATAAGACATGATTCCTTTCCTGAATTTGACAAATTGAAAGTTCAGGGACCCTTGGGTAGGTTTTGACAGAGGACTTCTGCCTTTGCTTTCCACCAAAGGCAGCCATCAGCGCTCTGTAGTTAGGGAAAGATTTGTGGCTCCTGGCTTATTCCCTTTTCTTTTTCACCCCAGAACATATTTGTACATTATTATAGGATCCTGTCTCACTTGATAAAGGTAACTGGATTCTGCCCTCCCCAACAAAAAAGGAAGTGCAAGTGATGAAAGTAAAGTAAGGGGGCATATTCTCTTCTCACTGAGCTCTGTAGCATTAACATTAATGGGAGTTATGAGTGCATCAAGAAGAAAGTATATCCCTAAGATGTAAGGGCTCCAGCCAGTTGAAATTAGCCTTTGTGGGTCTCCTGTGTGCTGCAGTACCGAGGGCTAATTCTTATTCCTTTTCATCTTTTTCCTTTCTTCACTGGGCACTGACTGGATCATTAGGCATTCTGTTCCTCCCCTTCTAGAAAGCACAGGCTCCAATTCTGCCTGACCCAATCAGGGCTTGAGAGTAGAATGTCTCCCAGTTGTCCTAACGTGGGACCAAGAAAGTATTATACTTGGGAGGGGGCAGGCAGGGGAGCTAGTTTTTTGTCTTTCCTGACTCGTGGGATAGTTGGGAACTGAGGGAAACCTTTACATGAATCTCAATCCAGTTGAGACCTTATTGTTTCCTCCATAAACTTTTTGTTTTCCACCATGCATTTTATGGACGGGGCATGAGTGTCTCTGACTAGTTACAAGAACAATTCTGTTATCCCACAAGGAAAAGGAAAGGAAAGAAACCAAAATGTACCAGTAGCTAAAGAAAACAAGCCTGCAATCAATGAAAGAAATTAGGATCTTAGGTTCATGTTGACAGTCAACTTTGGATTTGTCTCAGAAATGTCCAATACTGAGTTTGCCATATGGTCAGAGATCAGGTCTTGCCTGATCCTATCTGACTCTATCTGTTCGTTGCTTTATATTCATATGAGCTTCTCTCTTCTTGTGCCTTGACTTTATGGACTTTATGAACAAATTTCCTTCCATTATGCCTACTAGCTCTGATCCTGGGCTGGTCCTTTACCTTCTCTGGACTTCAAAGAGAGGGATGCAGTCAGTACATGACTCTGAGGTGCCTTACAATTCTAAGTCTATGATTCTATAAAGAATGTTTATTTCTTTCGCTTTGTTGTAATTTTGAAGCAATAGGGATTTCATTTAGTCAAATTCCATTGCTGGAGAATTTCAATGAGCCAACTTCTTGAATAGCAAAAGTGGGTCCTCTCATTTTTCCTTCCCCCGATGAATAATTACCCTCATGGTGATATTTGAGGGAGAGAGAAGCTTCATGTGAAACTGTGCATCCCCCTTTTCTTTTCAATAAGAGCCCATGTGGATAGAAAAGAAATGTGACTTTCTATTTCTGTTATCTTTGCTTTCTCAAAACTTTAGAAAAAACTGAAATTTGAACTTTCAGATAAGATCTGATCCTAAGTCAAATCTTAAATCTTCCTTCTTCTCCTCTGATAAACAGTGGACTAGCAGCTCTGAATCTGAACAAAATATTTCCCCAAATACCATTGCCCTGTTTGAGCATCTGAATTTTAGTGTAATTGTTTTAGGTAAACCACTCTTCAGAAAGGCACAAGTGGAGGATGTTAAGGGACCATCTCTTAATTCTTGTGCCATGAGTTATGAACCACACGTGTCTTTATCATGTAGCCAGCCATCACCAAGGGTGGCATGTATCCTGATACTTAGCTCTTTAAATATAGCAAACAAGTCATTTGTGACCAAGTACATTTGATAAGAAAGGAAATGAGCTTTTTAAGGTCATTCGTGGGTCTCCCTCCTCTCAAACTGTTTTGTTGCACTGTGTTTTGCTTTAGTAGCCCAAAAGCGTTAATATAATATGCTAGAAATCCTGTTATTCCTTTAGAAGCTATTTAGATAGTAGAAAGAACATGGACTGAAAAATCCACATTAGAACCTGAGTCAAGATGTATTTTCCCTTTTAATTCAACAAATGGCATAACATACTCAGTATATATTGTACACAAAAGACAGGCGGAGAATCCAAAAACCGAAAGGATGAATGTCCTAGAGAGAATTCTAGAGGTAAATCCCACACTACCTCTGTCTGTCTCTGTCTCTCTGTGCCTCTCTTTGTCTCTGTATCTCTCCATCTTTCTCTCTGTGTCTCTGTGTGTATGTCTCTCTCCATCTCTGTCTGTGTCTGTCTCTCTCTTTCTGCCTCTCTCTGCCTCTGTCTCTTTGTCTGTCTCTAACTCTGTCTTAGCAGCTATCTCCCTCTCTCTGTCTCTTTATCTCCCTCTTCCTGTCTCTTTCTGCCTCTCTATCTTTCTCCCTCTGTCTCAGTCTCTCTCTCTCTCTGTCTCTGTCTCTTTTTTGTCTCTCTGTCTGTTTCTCTGTCTCTCTGTCTGCCTTTGCCTCTATCTCTTTCTTTGTCTCTTTCTTTGTGTGTCTTAGTTTTTCTGTCTCTCAGTATTTGTCACTCTGTCTCTGTTTTTCTCTGTATGTTTTTACCTCTTTGTGTCTGTCTCTGTCTTCTTTTAACTATTAGATAGATATATATATATATATATATATATATATATACGTATATATATACATATATATATATATAAATAGACAGAGAGAGGTTTATGTCCAAATCATTCTAGCTTTCCCAATTATGATAACTTCAATACTATGAATGCCTTTAGGAGAAACTAGCCATCTTCCTTAAAATATGACTCATTTTCCTGTAATGTTTGTTTTTCAACTATCCATCTATATTGGTTGTCCATTAAAATAAATCTTACATTTTTCAAGCTGAAGATGCTTAATTTTTGCTTTTTAGAAAAAAAGCTTCATTGATGTTTTAATGTCTGAGTTAAATGACCACATTGTATTACTCTATAATGATAAACGAGATGATTATTTTACATTTTATGAAAATATATTTAAATTAGTTCATTTAGCCTAATGCAATCTATAAAATAAGCTTTAAGAGAGATGAAATCAATTAAAAATAAATGAAATCATATCTTTAAAAAATTAATGTTGAGTTATTGAGTGAAATTAATTTAATTACCCTGACTGAAATGTGTGGCCAGACAGCCTGGGCCCTGTGACCTCTCCAGGGAAAATGGCTTTGCACAGCTAAGGGAAGGCTGTAGCTAAGCTCCCTTTTTAACATGAAAGCCTTGCACTGTTCTCTCTAGACTTTTCTGGAATTCATGTGAAGCCATTTCAGAACCTCTTCCTGTGGACACCCACCACCAACATTTTCTCCCAGTGTGTGTGCTAGTTTAGAGAATAGGAGTCTAACTTGGTGCTAATGTAGTTTGGTCCAAAGACACCCCGGATAATGAAAAAAAAAAGCTCTTGTCACATTTGAAGCACAGAGATGCTCAGCTACTTCACTGATCTAGTCCCATGCACTTCTGTTTGCATTCAAAAGTGATTGAACAAATCCAGCTGAGTTGCTTCTTTATCACTCCCCACACTGTGCTGTTACCTCTTCCTCTAAACCTGTTGTCTTTTCTACCCACCACTGGCACAGACAATGCTTTCACCTTTTCCAATTAGATCAACTTCCAAGCAGATGTTCTGTGGCAAAATTACAAAGCACCTATGTCACATTTTTAATTAATCAAACTCTCCCTTGGAGGGATTTTAGTTTGTCTGTTTTTAAAAGATATCGTCATTTTAAAAAATTATTTTTAAAGATCTGCTAGTTTGTTTGCCATGTTTGGGTTCAAAGTGAAAATATCTTTTTAAGTGTGGCATCTCATTTAGGGACAACTTTCACATTTGTGGAAAAGCAATTAAAAAGCAAGAACATCTCTCTGCCAACAGAGCAAAAGTCTGTGGTTTGCCTTTTGTTTTTGTTATATATGGTATTGTATTCATTCTCCCAGGTTAGCTAAATTGAACAGAATCACCAAATGAAATAGCTAAAGAAGGAGATTTGAAATAGCTAAAGAGGCTTCATTGTTTTCTAATTCTTTCTACTCTTTTCTTTGTCTTTGAAGAAACTCAGAAACAATTGGGATGGAAAATCCCAATATGCCCAGAGAAATTATTTTCTTCTCCTCTGGGAGGGGGAGGAAGAATGACAGGGGTTATAAATCTAATTCTATCATAGTGCTTAACAAAGACGAGGTAGATTTGCAAGGAAAAATCAAGAATTAAGAAATATAAAGAGGCAACTTCAAGTAGTAAATAAAGTGCTGGACCAGGAATTAGGAAGACCTGGGTTAAAATCTGACTTCCTACACTCCCTAGCCTTAGTACCATGGACAACTCACTTTCCCTCTCTGAGTCTCTGTGTTTTCATGTGTAAAGTGGACATTATAGTACCTGCTTCATAAGGATGTTGTGAGGCTCTGATGATATAATGTTTATAAAGTGCTTTGCAAACATTAAAAGGTCACATGAATGTCACTTAGTGTTCTCCCTAGTAGAATATAAACTTCTTGGGAAAAATCACTTTCCCTCCTTCCCTCCCTCCCTTCCTTCCTTCCTTCCTTTCTCTTTCTTTCTTTCTTTCTTTTTTTCTTTCTTTCTTTCTTTCTTTCTTTCTTCCTTCCTTCCTTCCTTTCTTTCTTTCTTTCTTTCCTTCCTTCTTTCTTTCCTTCTTTCTTTCCTTCTTTCCTTTTTTCCTTCTTTCTTTCTTTCCTTCCTTCTTTCTTTCTTTCCTTCCTTCTTTCTTTCCTTCTTTCCTTTTTTCCTTCTTTCTTTCCTTCTTTCTTTCTTTCTTTCTTTCTTTCTTTCCTTCCTTCTTTCTTTCTTTCCTTCCTTCTTTCTTTCCTTCTTTCCTTTTTTCCTTCTTTCTTTCCTTCTTTCTTTCTTTCTTTCTTTCTTTCTTTCCTTCCTTCTTTCTTTCCTTCTTTCTTTCCTTCTTTCCTTTTTTCCTTCTTTCTTTCTTTCTTTCCTTCCTTTCTTTCTTTCTTTCCTTCTTTCTTTCTTTCTTTCTTTCTTTCTTTCTCTCCTTCTCTCCTTTCTTTCTTTCTTTCTTTCTTTCCTTCCTTCTTTCCTTCTTTCTTTCTTTCCTTCTTTCCTTCTTTCCTTTTTTCCTTCTTCCTTTCTTTCCTTCTTTCTTTCTTTCTTTCCTTCTTTCTTTCTTTCCTTCTTTCCTTCTTTCTCCTTCTTTCCTTCTTTCTTTCTTTCTTTCTTCCTGTTTCTTTCTTCCTTTCTTTCTTCCTGTTTCTTTCCTTTCCTTTTCTTCCTCTTTCTTTCTTTTTCTTTTTCTCCTCCTTTTTCCTTTCTTTAGAAATTGTTTTATTCCAAGCACACTGATACTGTGCCTTATACATAAGGGAATAGGGGATGGTCCTGTGGTTTCACTGATATGGGGAAATCCCCATCCACCAAGGTGGGTCAGCACCTTGGAAGTGGAACTGAGAGCCCCTGAGAAGGACTGAGAGTATTGAGCCCATATCACCGGTTCCAGGGTGAACTTTCTCTATGCTGCTCCCTGCTGCCTTTCTGTAAGCATGTAAGCATGTAGCATGGAGCTCAATAAATGCTTGTTGTTTCGAACTGGCTTTGATTTGCCCAAAGCTACAGCAAAAGCTGGTATCTAGCATAGATTTGTTGTACTCTTGGTCTCTAACTTTCCTTTCTAATGATGGAGGTAAGGTAACAGGAATATTAGGAGCTCTCTTAAATGAAGGCAAACATCTAATCTCGTACTGAATGATGTTTGAGGCTTTGTTATGGGGCAAGAATAAGGTGAGGATTAAAGTCTTGTCAGCCCTGGAGCTGCTTTCAGGTAACTTATCAGTTTAGGAATGATGGACACATCCTCTTGGGAAAAGCAGGGATTTTAACAAGGCAGAAAAAGAAAGCATTTCTCAGGGCAGTGGCAAACAGAGGTTGGTTGGTTCATTGATAAAAATGAAGGTCCAGTTGTAAACAAGATGTTTTATGGAGGCATTCAAATGAATTATGTCTAATTTTCATTGCTTTACTTTTTAAAATGGAACTCTTCCTAAGCCCTGGTAGTAGGCAGGCTATGTACTACAATGGAAAGAGTTCTTAGTTTGTAGCCAGAAGACCTGGGTTCCAGTACTAGCATTACTGCTTACTGTCTTGATGATTTTGGACTGGAAAGCCTCTAAAACACTCAATCTGATCCTAATGGTAAAGGTGGTCTAAGAAATGCCCAGAAGACTCAAACCTTTGCTCCTACTTTAATGACTGCTCTTTAGCTGCAGATTCATTGCTGTGACCCCCTGTCTACCCACATGTCATAAAGTAGAATGGTGAGCAAAAAAATAAAATAAAATTCTACATGTGAATTAGAAGTCTCCTCATTTCTTGCCCAGACCTAAGATACCTGCTAGCTGTTTCTCACTTAACTAGATGTTTAGTCCTTGTTTTTTATGGGTTGTTTTATTCCAAAACTTCCCAGGCCCCAACCAAAAGCATGGTGAACTCATATAGCCAATGTACCTTTTGACATCCCTCTGGGGTGCTGTCCGCTTTCCCACGCTCATCCCAGCTACACTATCCCTAGGCAGGATTGATGGAAGCCTGGAGATGTAACATGATTTCTTTTAGTCAATTCCTCTTGGTTCCTCAATTCTACCTACATATCTACCCCATTAAAGAAAGGCAGGTGGACCTCATCCTCAGCCTTTGCATGGAGCTGACTTTTAGCTCTGTACTTCTGCTCACCAGGACAAATTAGCCAGTTCTAGATTAAGTACAATTGGTCGGTGACAATATACATCTTAAGTTCATCACTCTATCAACAAGCTTTTATCAATGATCCATCATGCTCCAGTATTACAATAAGCTTTGGAGATGCAAAGGCAAAAGTGAAGCAATCCCTGCCCTCAAGGACCTTACATTCTAGTGGGAGACACATGTGTGTATGTATATTGATACAGAGATAAAAGAATGTGCTCATATGTAAAAGAATTTAAAAATTAATGCCAGACCCAAGATAGTTTGAGGATGGAGTTCCTTTGCAGCTGGGAGAATCAAGAAAGGCTTCAGAGATGAGAAGGCAGTGCATTCCAGGCATGGATACATGTGATACAAAAGCACAAGTTAGAGCATCGTGTGTGATAGACAACAAGGAGGCCAGTATGGCTATATTACAGATTACTTGGAATAGACAAATCTTTAAGGAGACTGGGACTATGGGAAGGGGGTAGGTAGTAAAGTGATTTAAATATCAGGCATGTTTCTAGTTCATCCTAGAGGTCATGGGGATTCACTGCACTTTCTTACTTGTGCATGTGGCTTGGTCATATCTGTCCTTTAAGAAGATCACTTTTAGTGGCCCCAAGTCGGGAACACAAAATTGGGTTGTAAATTCTGCCTCTGACACGTACTGTCCATGTGATCTTGGGTAAGTCATTCAATGTTTTAATGCTCTAGGCAACTACCTGAGACTATAAGTTGTGAAAATGTATACAGCCTGTATTATAAAGGGAGTTTCTTTATTGGCAATTCCCAGCATCCATGATATCACAGATATACGTCCTATTCTTATCTCTTCCATATTCTGTGTATAGCAGAAGTTCTTAACCTTTTTTTTGTTTCATGGACCCTTTTGACAATCTGGTGAAGTCTGTGGATTCCTTCTTTGAATAATGTTCACGTATTCATGAAATGAAATATAAAGTATTACAAGGGAAAGTCAAGTCAACTAGAATCTATTGAGCATTTACTATGTGCCAGGCATTGTGCTAAATGCTGAGAAACCAATTATATTGAAATGCAAGAATCAATTTAAAAAAAGGTTATGAAGCCTAGGTTGAAAACCTCTGATGCATTGATTGACTGCCAGTGGATTAGATACACCAAGGGAAATGTCCTGTCTCCGCAGGGAGGAATGTGGTCAGAGCCCACATATCCAACTTTGATCGTTCATGTTCCTCAGGGTCTTTAGCCACAACCAACGTTTTAGGCTCCACTAACTTTATTATGTTAGTTTTATGAAAGCGGGACCATCCCTGTAGACTTTGAAGAGAAACCCCAGTCTTTTGTGGCTTTTAGCATCCCTTCTAGGTCCCATGAATATCTTCATTTGAAATTGATAGATCCTAAATTTGCCAATGATTCGTGGAGTTCTGTGAGTAGGAACCTCAACTTTCTCAAATTTTCCTACTATCAGAGAACTCATTGATAGGCTTCTAGCCCCAAGCCAAAGAATGAATGGAAAAGTCTTTATTAAGTCCTTACTATTATGCCAAGCACTGTGTTCAAGAATCAACTGTCTATAAAGTATGAAGATTTTGATGGCATTTTTAAAAAAAAAAAAGGGACCCTCAATATTCTTGTCAGCAGATCTCCTAGATAATGTGCTATAGACCTGTAGCTTTCTGGTCACCTCTGTGCATGCATATTTCTTGTTGGGGCTCTAATCAGAGACTTTATGTAAATCCCTCCAAGAGAACTTTCAGAGACTTCATGCATTCCTCCCTCTTTCCGGCAGATCTTTCATTGTTTTATAGAAAAGGTCAGAGGATTGCCTTTCCCAAAATTCACTGTGAAAATAAGGTGCAGAATCCCTCTCATCCCATAGGGCTTCTGACACCTGAAAGGAAGCTGAGATTTCAACTAGAATTATAATATTGAAATACATAAAATTTGTTCTGGACAGATGGAACCAAGAAGTGAAAAATAACTTATGGACAATTCCAATATTATGTAATTTGAATTAGGTAATGTCTTAGGAACCTTCCAACATTTTATTAATGTCCTTAGCAATTCCTCTGGACATTTTTTAGTCACATACTTTGAAAATCTTTAAGACTCTTAGAGGAAGAAGGATCATCCATGGCCATCAAGCTCAGTCTACTCCCCAGCACAGGAATCACTTCTGCAATGTCTCTAACAAGTGATTGTTCAAACTTTGAACATTTCCAGTGACAGGAAAGGGAGACACTAACTCTCAAAAGAATTCACTTATTGGGTGGGCAGTATATGGGTATTCAGGGAGCATTAGCACTTCTGGTGTGAGGGTTTGCCAAGTCCTTTTCAGGGGTGCTCATTAACATTTGGTGCCCACCTGATTCACCCAACTTTCACCTGTGGCTCCAAGAAGCTGTGCAGTGGCCATACCCCAGAGTATCCCAAGTAAACACAGCAGACTTAAGGGCTGCTAGCACAGGTTCACTCTTGGTCTGGTAAGACAGGCAGATACCTTCAGAGAGGTTAATGATCTTGCTTTATTCTAGCCCAATGTTCCAGTGTTCTCACAAGGGTTACTGACAATGGGACTGCTAACTCTTACAGCATTCCCTAATCACCCTTCTCTCATGGGTCAGAGAGAAGGTGGGGGGAACAATGGGGGGGCAACTACCCCTATGTCTCCATGGGGTCAATTGAGACAGGCACAGCTTGTGCACTCTCCTAAATCCCCTCTTCCCTATGAGAGGTCTCCTTTCCCCTCCTTCCCCTAGGACAGGTCTCCTACTCAGTCCTTGACGGGGGCTGATCAAGGCACACACAGCATTCAATCCTAATTCCCCCCATGAATGGTCTCCTCTCCCCTCCTCCCCCTAGGAGAGGTCTCCTCTACTCCTATCATCATCCACTTGATCAGGGGAAAGGTCATCACCCTGAAAGTGGAGAAAATATATCACTGAACCAAGAGAGTGCCAATATCTGGCTTTTGGTCAACTCAGAGGCCCCTTGATAATAGTTACCCAGAGTCCCATTTCAGGAAATCAGAAAGGTCTCAGTTGAAGTGTCCCTCCCATGAGCAAACCCCAAGGCAAATGCCAGTTACCCAGAATATATACTGATAGTCTCAGAGTCAGAAGGCACCAAAGTCTACATGACTCAGTACCTGATTGGCTCAGGGCCAAAAGGGGTAAAAGCGTACATGACTCAACACAGGATGTATTACAGTATGAACTGGGCCAGAGTTCAAAGGAGTATGGCATCTGTGATTGATCCTTCAGATGTTTACAATTTAGCATGAGCCTGGAAAACTGAGACTGTTATGGCCGTGGATCCTGGGAAACTGAACTCTAAGAACAAAAATCCTCTTTACATTACACCCAGTAAAGCCATTTTTGTAGACAGGTTAAACGAGGCTGAAAGTGACTGATAGGGCTCAGAGTTGTCAGTGAGTTAGAGGGATGTCTACCCCAAGTATGTGAAGACATAGCCTGACAGAGTGGGCATATGAGAACAATTTATTCCAGCAGCCATGAAGGAAGTCAAAATAGGTACCCATGGGATGCGTAGAGCTTGGTGAAATGTCAAAGATGCTATCCTGGGACATAGCCAGTAGTAGTGGCTTTTGTCCTGTCACTGGCCTTTGATGACTCTGTGTGAGAGAGTAGGATGACAAGTTTATGCAACTCTGCTTCACTACATTTCATGAGGTCAAGACACAGCTCCATGATGTCATTGGTGTTCTTTGAAGATGAAGGGCAAGCAGCAGCAACAATTATTTTTAGATTCTTTCTTATTTTGTGCTAAAATATACCTATTCTAATTCCTACCTATTGACATGTAGAGTTTTGGAGCTGGAATAAAATTTATCCTTCTCCTACATGATACCCCTTAAGATATTTGGAGATAATTATCATGTTTTCCATAAGTTTTCTTATTTTTAGGTCAAACATCCCCAGTTCTTCAATTGCTCCTTATAAGATTAGATTTCTCCTTTTCTTTATGGCTCCAGTTTGTGGACACCACTCTTAAAATATGGAGCCCAGCCTTGACTACAGAATTCAATGTGTGGGCTGCCCAGTAGAGAATACAGCAAGGCTGTGCCTCCTTCTGAAAACTATAAACCAATAAATTCAGCCCAAGAGTGATTCCTTCTGCACTAAGCATCAGCAGTACCAACAATAATCATGTAATACAGCCATATTACTGTCAACTCATCCTGAGCTATTAACTCATTTGTAAAAACTTTTTTCTTCCATATTACATAAATATATTCAATATGTGCTAGATTGGAGTAAACGAACTTTAAGCCTGTGAGTTTGACTTTGATTACTGGCACAATTATAGAACTCAGGGTTAAAGGGAAGGTCAATAGATATCTAGTAAAAAAAAAAAAAAAAGCTATAATCACAGAAGGTCAGCATGGCTTTATCAAGAAGCAACCTTGGCATACTATTCTCATTTTTTCATGAACTTTGCTTTCATCCCTAAATTAAAAAGCATTGTTTTTTTCTCCCAATATTAACCAATCCCATTGGCTCTCTGCATAGCCTCTTTAATGTAGAATCTGCCTTTGTTGTTTGTTTCGGTCATGTCTAACTCTCCATGACCCCATTTGGAGTTTTCTTGGCAACGATACTGGAGTGCTTTGCCATTTCCTTCTCCAGCCCATTTTACACATGAGGAAACTGAGGCAAACAGGGTTAAATGACTTGCCCTGAGTCACACAGTTAGTAAGTATCTGAGGCCAGTTTTGAACTCAGGAAGATGAGGGCTTCCTGGTTCCAAGCCTAATGCTGTATATGCTGTACCACCTAGCTGCCTCTGTTATGCTATGTGTGCCTAAATCTAAGACTAATCCACAAGTTTTTCACAAGAAAAAGAAAATACAACATTGCGTCTCAGTGACCACCTTCTTATGAGTATAAATTTCTAATTTACTATGACATCTAAGCATGCAAGGTCTTTCAAACACTGGTTTTATCTAAATGTCTAGTTCACAAGGTCACTAATTTAAAGTCTTATTGGAAGAAAAAGAATGTGAACGTTCAGTATTTATTATGGATTCTTAGTCATTGTATCCTATTTATCTTGGGAGGTGAGGAACAGAATGCAGAAGACCGACCCCAGTGCGGTGGATGTTATGTTAAACTCAGATTTGTACCAGTCAATCTGGTTAATTTCAGCAAACAGTGAAATCTATTGACAACCATTCATAGGAATTTCCCTGTCTTGCTTTTCTCTGAACTTTCTCTTGCTTGGATTTTCCTCTCCAGAGGAGAAAGCAGTCAGCTCATTCAGTGGCCTTCAATTGTTCTTGTACTCTGCTAATTGCGAAACTCCAACTAAAAATAAATGCTTTGCCATGAGTCAGTAAATGGAATACATTAATAAAGCTTGAGTGGTTGGCCCTCTCCCAGACTAAAACTTCATCATGTTGCCTGCAATGACGGCTTTGAATTTCTGTTTAGTGTAAAGGAAAATTATCCTATACAGCCTTTAACTCCCAAAGGCATATCCCTAAAAGCCTTATTCGAACTTCTGAGGTGCTTGGACTAGTATTTGAGCTTAGAAAAGCTGTTGGCAAATCCCAGTGAAATTTTCTGACAGATTCATCTTTTAGCCTTTGGGAAAGTGAAGGTGCTGCAGGCAAGATATTTGATTAATGCCACAAAAAAAAGTGTTGCTGGCACAGCTGGTATGTTGGGAGAAAAATTCATCACTAACTCTAAAACTGCCATGTAATTTTCTACCAACAGTTCTTTTCCTTACTTGACAGAAGATTTGCACAGGACAAACTAGCCTGACAGGGGACAAGCCAGCCAGCTGTTGAGGTATCTCTAAACATGACAGATAACTATGTTTTAACTCAGATTAATTCACTTATTACAGGTAGACCTAAATCACTGGTCATTGTCAAATCAGTTGTCACCACCAGCAAATCATGTCGGATTTCTGAACAAAAATATTTCCAATTTTAAACAGTTGCTCTAACCTTGGCCCTTGCATGCTGAGAGTGATTCCGACAAGAGGCACGGGACTCCTTGCCAAGGAAAGCAGCACAATGAGTGCCCAGTCCTGCTCTAGCAACATCCAAGTCATTTGTTTTTTGTGGGTCCAGAGGGAACAGAGAAAGGGAGAGCTCAGATTCTGGAAATGAACAAAATTAGAATTGGCCTTTTCCATGTCTTTCCCAATACCCTTCTAATTATTCCCCTTTCCTTTCCTATACTCCTCTACAAGGTATTTCTTGCTTTGGGCCCAACTAGAAATGGGAAAAAAGTATCTCTCTCACACACACACACACACGCAAACGAGAATTCATTAATAAGGATGTTGGCAAGATATCAATCCAAATGACTAATTAATAAACTTCTACATGCTGACATGGAGTTATTCCTGCCTCTCCTGGGGACTAGGATAAAATACGTTTATTTGTCCATTATCTCAAATCCCAAAAGACTAGTAACTATTTCACAAAGTCAGGACCACAACTGACCATTATGTGGCTACCCTTGAAAAGAGTGCCAAAAAGCACTCATATGCTAAGGAAAGAGAACTTAGATCTTTGTCTGAGGGACCTGAGGTTAGGAATGGGAAACACTGTTAGAGGGTTGGACCCATTTGTCCAAATACCCTCAGCGCGTGGAGCCCTCTTGGGAGAGAGGCACGGTGATGATTTTCATAGGGCCAGACATTCTATGGGGGAGGTCTGGAGTGCCAAAGTCATTCAAACAGCACAATTAATTGAATGACATTAACTCCATTAACAAAAAATACATCTATGTTATACATAGACAAATCATAAGACTTTTTGTACTTGTGTTTTTCTTGCTGTACAGAGTCTGTTCAGCACTAATGTCCCTAGTTCTCATTTTTATGCAAGAAGGGAGTGTCTGACATTACTAGAGCTATGTTTTTCTCTAGTCCAGAAGATTAGTCCTTTAAGCCAAGCAGTATAGCCAGCCAATGGCAGCTTGAGGATTGCATTAGCTTTTCTCCCATGTTGAGGTTGCCCATAGAAAGTAGAAGCAAGAAGGAGGAGAATTCCAAGCTAATGATTCTTGAAGGAGGAAAGAAGAGCTAGGAGAGAGCCCCTCATGGCAGAGCAGTATGACCTCAAGGTCCTTGTCTTCCGAGACTACTCTTCCTCTATGTCTCACTATGTGTTCCTCTGTGGAACACGTGCTAATAGAGGAAGTCTTACATGTGGTGCAGAGCTGTGTGTTGCCAGAGGTCTTGAACTTGGGAAACACGGAAGGGTTGGGACAAGATTCTGTTCCAAGTTCACTGATATTTGCAATTTTTGACAACATCACTTGAGTCTTCCTCTACTCTCAGGGGTATATGGTCAGAAGTTGCCATCAAGTGCCACAGGATCCTGGCACCAGGAATCAAATATGGCATTTAGACCCTACCACCTAAATAAGCTGGATTTTACTATTTCTATTTTATGCCAAAAATCAAAATCAGAGTGGAATGGAAACATGAGAAAGCATATTGTCAATTCAAACTTAGTATGGGACCATGAGACTCCCATCCCAAAGCAAAAACTCTTTCTCCTAATTGCCTTATATCAACAGATGGCATCATCGTTCTGTTATATGGCATGAAAATCTTGGAGTCAGCTCTGATGCCTTCCTCTTCCCTCTCCACATTTCCCACGTCTAATCAGTGCTATTTTTCCTTTATTCAAAATATCTTTTGCTCTGTACCCTCTTTCTCATTTCTATTGTCATTGCCCTAGGTGAGGTCCTTATTATATCACATATAGACTATATTACATTGACCTCACTAATCTTCTTTCCCTTTTCTCTATCTTTCATTATATCATGTAATATTCTTAAGACTATTTTAATCAAGTTACTCCACTGCCAGTGGCTCTCCACAGACTAACCACAAAACTCCAACCAAAATAAAACATCTCCTCTTCTGGCATGCAAGGCTCTCCACACTCTACCCCTATCTACCTTTCCAGACTTTTCTCAGACATGTACCCTATTTAAACTCTTAACTCAAAATACAATAGTATGTATCAGAGGCAAGACTTGAACTCAGGTTTTCCTGGTCCTAAGATGAGCTTTCTATCTATTGCCTAATGCTTCTTCCTTTAGTAGATGCCAATCCTTCATCAGTTACTATGTCTAATTCACCTTTCTGTCTGTCGCAGTGCCCAATTTGCATGCTGTCATACATGTAGTAGGTGCCATATGAATCCAGGTTTTGTGATTTCAAATCCAGTGAGTATTCTTGCAACCTTTAGAAAGTAAGCTCCTTGAGGACAGGCAATATCTTTTGCTTCATTTAGCCCAGTACCTGGAACATCGTAGGTACTTAATAAATATTTATTGATTGACCAAGAAATGTTTGCTGAATTAACAAACATCATCCATTCATTCAGAGTGCTCATTTATAGAGAGCCAATTTGAACAGTGTTAGCCTAAATCCTTTGTTATTCAATGGCAGTTTTTTGAGAGGTAATTATATGGATAATTATTTTAATTTTTCACTTCCCCTCAGCTGATAGGGTTGCCAACAAGTGGTTAAATTCTTTAAATAATAAAATGTGACCTGTAGGGGCGGAAGACATAGTTTGTGAACTTGATGGTATTCATGCTTGAAGTACAAGTCACAGAGCAACCCGGTATTGCATCCAAATCATCCTTGGTTCATGAATCCTCCAGGATTTCTTTTCTTCATGTTACCTCCCAGGAGGTCACTAGAAGATGCAAAGTAAGGACGGTGTTTGATGCCGCTTATCTGTTATCAGACATAATACACAAACGCTAGACCACAGTAGATGATTTGCTTCAGAAAGAATGGCTCTTTGGTCTGGGTAATTACATCACATCTACTCTTTTAGGCGCCCAGTGTGGGGAGAATCACTAATACTTATACAGCACTTTGGAGTTGCAAATGTTTAGTCTAAAGATAACCGCTAGCATTTATATGCTGTTTTACGTAGATTATCTCATTCGATCCATACAACAACCATGGCAAGTAGGTGCAGTTACTATCATCCACCTTCTACAGACAAGAAACTAAAGCCAAGGGAGATGAAGAGATTTGACTAGGCTCACTCAATCAAGTGCCTGAGGCAGGATTTAAACTCAGGTCTCCTTGACGACAATGCCATCTGACCACAACAATGGACTTGCTCACAGATTGCTAATTGAAGAGCATTTCAATGTGAGGTAAGGCCTACTGAGCATATGCCTCCTATAGAAAATTTGGATTTCCAGATCCTTAGATTTGAGTCTAGCTGATATAGCCTTATTCTTGTAGAGTAATCTGAGAAATTCTGAGGCAGAAGGAGAAATGTGGTGTTTGAGGAATACTTAGAAGGCCAACTTGACTGGAGAATGTATGAAGGGCAGTAAAATTAAATAAGACTGAAAAGGTAGATGGAACTAGACTGTGAGGGGATTTGAATGCCAGGCTAAGGATTTTTTGAAAATTTTTTTCCTGGAATCAATAGGGAGACATCGAATGTTTTTGAGTAGGGGAGTGACATGTTCAGAACTATTTCAATCAATCAAAAATTTTTTTACTGAATACCTGCTCTGTGCATACCACTCAGGTGTGTTTGTCCTTCGTTCCCAAAGAAGACCATGCTACCAGAGAAATAATGACATGACTTGCACTTGACTTTGTTTTGAGTGAGGGAGGGCTGTGCAGGTCACCAGCCTCACTTTTCCTCCAGAGCCATCTGAATCCAGTGACCAGATATTCATCAGGATAACTGGAGATGACCCAGGATGAGGCAGTTGGGGTTAAATGACTTGCCCAAGGTCACACAGCTAGTGAGTGTCAAGTGTCTGAGATGAAATTTGAACTCAGGTCCTCCTGACTCCTGCACTGGTACTATCCACTGGACCACCTAACGGCCCCCATCACTCAGGTACTATGAGGGAAGAAAGAAATTTAAGATAAGATCTCTGTTTCTGCAGAGCTTACAGTCTCGCAGGAGAGAAGAGATATTGCTTGTGCATGAGTAACGTTAAATAGGAGAGTTAGCTTATGTTCCAGTGCTATTTGCACTGAAGTTCAGAATAAGATGATATCACTGTAGCTTAGTGTGATTGAGAAAGATTTTTTGTTTAGGAAGAGGGACTTCAGCTGGTCTTCGAAGAAAGGATAAGTTTTAAATGATTGAGAGGAAGCAGGGTAAGTACCATAAGTTGGTGGAACATAAAAGAAAACTGGACCTCTGCACCCATGCTTGACTCTTTCCTCTTTGAAAAATAATATAGGACAAAAATAGATGAAAGAATCAATGAGTGAGTGAGAAAACACATTGTTGCAAACGATATGCTTAGTGTTGGAGATACAAATAGAAAAAGAGAGTCACTCTCAAACAGCTCGTATTTTAATTGAGAGAGACAACATATGTAAGAGAAATCAGCTTCAGTAGGGATGGAAAAGCCTGTAAGTCCTGGTGGTGCTGCAGTAGGGTATATAGCTAGGTGGGGGTGGGAGGGTGGTACTTAGTGGCAAGTCAGATGACTGCGTCCAGGATTATGGAGGAAATAGAAGTAGGGTAGATGACAAGAGCTAGAAAATCTTGGAACATAGAAGAAGGGCAGATGATAAGTACTGAATTCCCCCCTCTTACCAGAAGCAACTCAGCCCAGTAGCCTCACATCCAATAAACATAGTATGCCAACTGTTAGGTCAGGGATTCTCTGTTTAACGGAAACTGTTGGGAAAATTAGAAGGCAGTCTGGGATGAATTAGATTTGCACCAACATTTTACACCGTATGCCATGGTAAATATCAACTGGATAGACAACCGAAATATTAAAGAGTGTATCATTAAAAAAAACTTATGAAAATGAAAGGAGGTTCCTTGAATAAATATATCTAGAGGGAGAATTATTAACTAAGAGATATAAATGAGCATAGAAGAGATGTTCAATTTTGATTGCATAAATTGAAGTACTTTTGTATGACAAGATCAACAGCTAGAATTAGAAGAGGAGTTAAATAGGAAAACAATCTTTGCAGTAAAAATATGTATTTGATAATTGAACAAGATTTCCGAACAAGAACCATCTTTAAAAGATAGTCAAAGGATATGAACAGTTTTCACAAGAAGACATTCAAGTTGTTAGCACCCATATGAAAGAATGTTCCAAATCACCAATAGTCAGAGAAATAGAAATTAAATATCTCTGAAATTTTACCTTGCCCCAATAGATTAGGAAATGTGACAAAAGATGAAAATGGTAAATGTTTATGGAAACATGGGAAGATAGGTACACTGTTGGTGGGGGGAGGTTGAATTGTTCTAACTGTTCTGAAAACAATTTGGAATTATACCATAAAATTCTCTACACTAAGCATTCTCTACACTCAGACCAAGTGATACTGGGCATGTACCCTAGCAAAGTCAAAAGCAGGGGGAAAGGTCCTGTGCTTCTTTTTCTTTCTTTTCCTTCCTTCTTTTCTTCCTTCCTTTGTTTTTTCTTCCTTTTTTCCATCTATCATCTATCCATCTATCTATCTATCTATCTATCTATCTATCTATCTATCTATCTATCTATCTATCTATCTATCTATCTATCTATCCATCCATCCATCCATCCATCCATCCATCCATCCATCCATCTATCTATCTATCTATCTATCTATCTATCTATCTATCTATCTATCTATCTACCTATCTTTCTATTCATCTATCTATTCTAGGGGTGGGGTACTGTGGCCTTGAGGCTAAATGTGGCCTTCTAGGTCCTCAAGTGCTGCCCTTTATCTCTATGAAGTTTGGATTCAGTCAAAGGGTCACTCTTGAGGACCTAGAGGGTCACACATGGCCTCAAGGCCACAGGTCCCTCACCACTGATTTTTACACACATATATGTATGCATGTGTACATACGTACCCCCAAGGACTTTTTGAAATAACAGTGTGTGAAGTCTCTAGACATGGTAGAGAAAATCCTCAGGTCCACAACCTAGAGAGGAATTACTGTGTGTGTGTGTGTGTGTGTGTATGTGTGTGTGTACACCTACACAGGCACAAACCACCAGGACTTTTTGAACTAAAAAGAACTGTAAGGAAAGTAGGTGTCCATTGTTTTGGATAATGGGTAGACAAGTTATTACACAATAAGTGACAAAAATAATTCAGAAAGATTTGGGAAAATGCATATAAATTTTTACAAAATAAGTTGCACCAGGGAAATAATTTATGTGATAAAACCACAAAAATTAAAAAGAAAACATCGAAAGACTTTTGAATTCTGATCAATGCATGATGGCTAAAGGATACCCCTTGCCTCTGAGTAAAGAGGTGGGGGACTGGTGTAGAATGAGGCATTTATTTTCAGATATGGCCAATATATTGATTTATTTTGGTTGACTATGCTTATTGTTCTAAGGTAGAATTTTATTGAGGAAGTAACAGTGGACATGGGTATCAGTGAGAAAGGACAATAATATAGAAAAAGAAAACAACATGAATTAAACATTTTAAGATAATAATAATGTAGGATTTAAGACTCTCAAGCCTGAGGTCACTTGAATTTCTTTGCTGTTCTGCATACTCACAACAAATCCCCAATGAGGTTAGTCATTTATTTGATTCAAATTTGTATTTAACAACTTTGTGCTGTTTATCCTTGAATCGGAGAAATTTGTTCAGTATGTATTTTCTAAACTTTGCAAAGTTATGGGACTTCTCTGCTCCCACCTTCAGAGGATGAAAAAGTTCTCATTACATATGAAATTCAAGTCCCCTCTCATTTCTGAGACCTAACTCTGTTTTTGTCATATTGGCAAAACCTCATTAACTAAGGCATTTCTGTGATCCTGAAAGTAGATTAGAAGAATAGGTTAGCCTATTATTTCCTGGTCTTGAACGTGCTTATAACCTATATGAAATGAGACAAGCCTGCAGATGATTAAAAAAAACCCAAAGGTTACCGTGATTAGACATGCCTGCACACTATTAAACAGTTTTCTTTTAATAACTCAATGTGAAATTTGTTTCCCTAGTTCAGATAGGATACCATGTGAAGGTAAAATTGGGCAACAGTGTGTATGTTTTCTCTTTTGGAAAGTCCTCCTGCAAGCAGATTTACTCTGTATATGGCTTGTGATAATAAAGCAGAATCAAAGAGATGGCATTTGAAACCAACTCTCATATGACCAAAAAGGTGTATTATTTGGAAGGTTTTTGATGTGGGTATATTTTACAATTTGACAACTTGGAACTTTGTAAACTGGCAATTGGGTACAGACGAAGGTATCCATTTATCTCATATATGTCTTGTTGAGGCAAAGCTGTCAGAAGAAATCTTATCACATGGTGCCCCATTTGTTTTCTGTAGTGATTTATGATGGTTTTGAAAAGGTCTTGTGATCCCACAGGCTGCCACAATTCTCTGACTTTTCTCTGTCAATGGATCAGATTTTTGACATTTTCTGAGAGCATTCAGAAAAGATTTGATAAATCAGCCTGTGGTGTTTATTTTAATTGATCTGAGGCCCATTCCTTCAAGAATTCATCAACTACAGTGACAGGGTCTGGGTATGCTGTGCTGAAATGAAAGAATTGGGTTGGCCATGCTCCTGTGATGATGATAGAGATATTTTGTTGAAAGTTTATGCTCACAGACGAGAAGATGTCATAACTAATTTAGTATGTTGTAAATCTCAACGCAGATTCTAATTCATAAATCTAATCCATCACATGTGATTCATGGAACTATAGACAACCTTTGATGAGAGGGTACTTTTGTGTGTGTTCCAAGTTCTTTACATTTTCCCCCTTCTTCAAACATAAATCACTCAAGAACAACAAGATTCTATTATGAAATTGGAGCTACAAATGGCTTCATTCTTTCGCATCTATTCATCCTCTCACAAAAGGTAAAGAAAGATCTTTCCTTTTTGAGATATAGATAAATAAAAGTTATTTCTGAGAGAGAGAGAGTGCCTATGTGTGCAATGAGGTATACATTGTGTGTATGGAAAGATCTCTTTACTAAGAATCAGCCAAGCTGAATTAAATTCATTTCAACAATCATTTATTATGCATATGCTGTTATAGAATCATGAGACTGTGCTGAGAAAGCTTTTCCTTCTCTCTCTCCCCTCACCAGGTTTCTAATGCCCTCCCATGAGGAATTACTTTGTACACATTTTTGTATTTCACTTTCCATGTTGTTCCCCTCACCCCCATCCCATTAGAAAGTAAACACAAGGAGACCAGGAACTTTTTCATTTTAGACTTTAGTATTCCTGGCACCTAGCATAGTATCAGTCACGTAGTAGGTACTTAAGAAATGCATGGTGAATGAATGACACCATTTTTGTAGAGTATATTGAGAGATCAAAGAACATGTCTACCCAGAGCAGAAGTTGAGACAGTCATGGAGCAAGAGACATGTATAACAGTTTAGCAAACCAGTGCTGCTTTGGCACCATGTGAATCTTCAAAAGAACCAGAAGAAGATGTCTAGTACTTGAGATGCATCTTTTATAGAAGACATCTTTTATGGAAAGGCCTAGACAAGAACTGGAGAGGAGAAGAAAATGTGGAGTGGTTGTGATCAGTGGTAATGGTGGGAATTCTCATACTGATAAAAATCACAACTTTATTTAAATATATAGATTCCCATCACTAATTTCAGGAACTAAGAGAATCATCAGGAAACTGCTGTGATACTTCCTTTATTTCAAGGTTTCTTAACCTGAAGTCCACGGACCCCATTAATTCATGGGAGTCCATGAACTTGGATAGAGAAAACCTCGTGATTTGGTAATTCTATGTATTTTATTTTAATCATTTAAAAACATTATTCTGAGAAGGATTCCATTGGCTTTCTCAAACTGTCAAGGGAGTCCATGACATAGAAACCAGTTAAGAACCTCTGTTATATTTTAATCTCCTCCTTTGGATTTCCTAAAGTTTAGGTAACAAAAAAATTTCATTTTTTTACTTAATTCTCTTTCAGATTCACAAACAAGACCATTAACCTTTTCCTACAATGTACTCTTTAACCCAGAAAAGAATGCAGAGAGCTTTTGTTAAATATAGCATTCCAACTAAGAGAGTAGCAATAGCCAATAGACCCAATAACCAATCAGATAGTGAAATACAAATTCTGCCTGGCTTATGTTTTGGTGTGATAATTCTTTACCAAGTTATTTTTTTTAAAAAAACCATTATGACTAGCACATTATCAATCAGACAATTAATCACTTATTAATTACTTTCTAAGGACTGAGAATTGTTATCTTGTATGCGGGATAGAGAAGGAGTATTAAGTGTGGTAAATGTCCTTAAGGAAGTTATAAACTAGTTGAGGAAGAATAATGCTTGAATCCACTATCTATGAGGATCTGAGATTTTGTCTCTACAGGTCCTTCCTTTACCTACACAGATTGCAACCCATCTATGACTTTGTAGATCTAGGGGAGTGAGTGGCTATGCCTAAAAAATTCATCACAGAGGTCAACATGGTGACAAATCTCTCTTAACTTAGCTAGGCTAATCTTTGGAAGATAGATCTACCACACTATTGGGCTCACATTTGAAGCCTTTCCAGTTTGATAATACTTGTCAGATCTTAGGGTCCATGATAGAGTTTTGGAGAACCCATGCTATGATGAGACTTTGGGGTAAGACTTTAGTGGAGAACAAGAAAAATCAATATTGAGATAAATTATCTGATAACAGCCTTGAGAGAACAGCTAGGTGGAATAGTGGATAGAACCCAGGACTTGGAATCAGGAAGACTTATCTTCATGAGTTCAAATCCAGCCTCAGACACTTACTAACACTTATTTAATGGGCAAATAATTTAACTCTGTTTGCCTCGACTCTTCATCTGTAAAATGAGCTGGAGAAGGAAATGGCAAACTGCTCTAGTATCTTTTCCAAGAAAACCCCAAATGAGGTCATGAAGAACTGGATATGACTGAATAGCAGAACAGACTTAAGTGTTACAGTAGTCCAAAGAAAGTAGCCATTTAGTATGGCTTAGAGTACTATGATAAGAAGAGATAGCATAGTGTTGTAGAAATATCATTGGATTTAAAATCAGACCACGGTTCAAATCCCAATTCAGCCACAAGCTACCCATGTGACTTTGAGCAAATTATTTAGCTTCTCTCCCTCTTAGTTTCTCCATCTGTAAAATCAAAGTCTGTGCTTGATTGTCAGGAAAACTATTTCCAGCACAAAAATTATGATTTTATAGAGAAAAAAAGGACATGAGTTCATGCCCAAAAGATGGGTGGGATTTGAGATTATAAAAACAAAATGTTTCAGTCAACATGCTTGCTCCTGGTTAGACTTGGTTGCTTGTAATATCCCTTCTAACTCAAAAATCTTACAGTTTCATAGAGAAAATGAGAATTGATCTTATTCTTGAAGATGAGTGAGATTTGAAATTGTAAAATTAAAATGTTTCAAATATTGTGGTTATTCCCAATGAAGAAATATACAGAAATATAGAAGGACCATGCAAAATGACAGCAATAGCAGTGTCTGAAATAGAATCTAGAATTCACATGCCTTTTAAGTAGGTAACGTTAACATAGAAATCATAAGCAGCCAGTTCTGTTTAATCACATGAATATAGGACAAAGACACCATGGCAACTTGAAATCTATAAATAATATAGATATTCAGGAGATGGGAACTGAACCTATGATTCTTTAGTATAGGAGCTCCCTTGCAGATTTGTACCTTTTCAGCAATTCATTGTCTTAGAGAATTGCCTTGAACATTGAGACATTATGTGACTTGCCCAGGGCCAAAAAGCCAGTATGTGTTTCCGGCCACACTTATTGCAGATCTTCCTGTTTCACATACTGCCTCTCTGTGCCACATTGCCTCATAATAGAAAATTTTAATTCTATCAAATAATGTCCAATTCCCTTCACAAACCTTCCTTGAGCAGGTAATAAATTATGTAGTTAACTATTTTAAGATCATAGGATTCTAGAAAGGACCTTAAAAGTCATCTAGTCCAATGCTCACTCACCTACTCATTAATTTTACAAATAAGGAATTTCTCTTATTCTGCTTTGCCTTTATAACACGTACAATGTTTAAAAGTGAGCAATAGAAAATGGAAAGAGAAATAAGAAACTGGGATAATCTACACATTTGATAATAAGCCCCTTGAAAAATCTAGACCTGGCAATAGTAAAACTCTAAGGAGAAAAAAAGGCAAAGAGAGAAAAGGTTACCAGAGTAAACACATTCTCACCCCTCACTCCCCATACATATTCTCCCCCTTGAAATAGTGAAGCATTAGAAATGATGAAACTTCTGACAGGTGAGAGGTCATTTAATCAGATGACACAGTGCAAAATGCCATGTCCCTAATGCAGAGTAATTTGAAATAAACTCCAGCTCAGAACCCATAATGAGGAGGTAAGGAAACAAAAAGGCAGAGGTCCTGTGTCTGAATATAAAATAGGGAACTTTTAGTGACTGTAAAGGGGAGAATGCCCAATAATTACCAACTTGAGCCTGAAACAATGTACAGTAGCAGCTGCTTTTGAGGAGGATTTCTGCCTGGTTATTTCACATCTGATCTCTGAGA
The DNA here is from genome assembly GCA_023548195.1 of Bettongia penicillata ogilbyi. Classification (NCBI taxonomy): domain Eukaryota; kingdom Metazoa; phylum Chordata; class Mammalia; order Diprotodontia; family Potoroidae; genus Bettongia; species Bettongia penicillata. The sequence goes on along the minus strand of JAJHZJ010000447.1, from coordinate 9,275,930 downwards.
TCCTCATGAGTTCCTATCTTGAAATCCACCTGGCCATTGACGGAACCCAAAGGCTTAAAACTCTATGGCAAAATTGAGTCCTCTGTTGCTAAGGATGGGGAATAGCAAAGAAGAGGAGCATAATTTTTTAAGGCAATTTTTACAAAGAGCTTAAAAGATGTGTTGAACAAGAAAAAGTAGAGTTCATTTTTAAGTAACAGATATTTGTACAATCTTTAAGTGCTTCGTACCACTGCCAGAATTATAATGTTTCCAGTGTCTTAATAATTCAAGCAACCATATACGATTTTGTTCCTGATTTGACTGTCTGCCAATTTAATCAATTGATAATGAACCTGATGTTTCATTTGCGAGAAAATTAAAAAGAAGCGAAAGGATGAAACACTCAAATTCTAGGGGAACAGATTTGACAGATCTTTACACACTGATCCTCCCTCAAAGACACAAAAAATTTAAATGTGCTTGGAGCATTAATCAAATTTTGAGATCCCACTGAGGCTGCCCAAGTGGCGACCCTTGTTATTTACATCCAGATTGCGGCTCAGGAAATATATTGAATAAGCAAATGTGTTGCATACGGTTATCTTTTCACCAATAACAAAAACTTTGTCAAATTTTCAAAGGCTTTGATGTCTCAAGCTGTTCCTCTTTCACGGTGGGAAAAAAAAAATGAGAGGAATGGAGTAGGTGAGAGCAAGAACTCTAGAAGATGGTTGATATATCAAAAATGTATTGGGTACCCTATTAGATTCCCAGACCTACAGGAGTGAGATATAAAAGAAATATGAAAAATCCCTCAGATAGCTTAAAATCAATTTGGGTAGATAAAAGTAATGTTCACAAAATAAATAAAGAAAAGCATGATACAAAATAGTAACAGCCCCATTTTCAGGGTGTGGGATTTAGAGCTAGAAGAGTTTTATTGGGCATCAAGTACATCTCATTTTACAAATGAACCAGTCATTTAAACTGACTTTTTAGGAGAAATGACCAGATTTGAGGTTAATCAAAACATTCCATCATGCATAGCCAAAAGCGAGAAGTAGTGCAGTAGCAAGTACATTAAATCTGATATCAGAAAACTTGGAAATGAATCATGGCTCTGCCATGTAAGCTGTGTGAATTGGCACAAGTCACTTTGCCACTTTCTTTTGGTTTCTTCATCCATGAGAAGTGAATAAAAATGTCCACATTGCCTAGTTTGTGGGATTGTCATTAGGCTCCCATGGAATAATGTTTATGTCATCCCATCTTCCCATTTTACAGATGAAGATTTGAGGTCTAGAGAGGCTTAAGTGATTGACCCCAAATTACACAATACTAAGTTCAATGGCAGAAGCATGTTTTTTAATTCAATTCTTCTGATTCCATATCTAGCACTCTTTCTACATATTATGCTGCCTCCTCCTGGAGAAACACGACCTTAAAAGGGATCTGAGGTTCTTATGCCTTCATTTTATAGATAAAGAAATAGAGATCAAAATAAATTAAGGGATTTAAAAAAAAAAAGACCCATGTAGTTGCCATGCTGGTCTCTCCAGTCAGCTATATGCACACAGGAGATACTTAATCACTTATTAAATAAATGGATGTTGATTGAAGGACTATTTTATGAGTTATTTATTGGTACATCCTCCATAAATTATCTAGCATCTCAAATTGAGTTAAGAGTAAAATTCTAATTTTCCTAACTTGAGATCATGAAGATTGGGGCTAAAATGCTCCAGACACATACTCTCTGTGTGACCCTGGACAAGTCACTTACACTCTGAGGGCTTGTGTTGTATCATCTGTAAAAAAGAGAGCAATACTTTTAGTGCCTACCTTTCAGGGTTATTGAGGATATTTTAAAGCCCTGTACAAGTCTTAAAGCACTTAATCTTGGTTTCTTAATTTGTAAAAGAATGATAATAAACTGAGCTCCTTGAGCTAAAGTTATCTTAAAATTGAGACAACAAAGAGCTTTTCCAGTTCAATATCTGTATTAGTGCTGAATGATTAGGGTTAAGCCATTCTCAGATACTCACTAGCTATGTGACCCTGGCTAAGTCATTTAACCCTTTTTGCCTCCGTTTCTTCATCTGTAAAATGAGCTAGAGAAGGAAATAGCAAATCACTCCAGTATTTTTGTGAAGAAAATCCCAAATGGAATCACAAAGAGTCAGACACAAACTAAGGTGACTGAAAACAATACAAACATGAACCAAAGATGGACAGTAGTAGAGTGTAATGACCAAGGCAGTTAGATTGTTTTGGCTTTCTTTGTATCCCCAGGTCTTAGCATGGTGCCTGACTCATAGTAGGCACAAATAAATGAATTTAGTACCTAGATTACATTACTCTACAAAAATGGAATTAAGAGATTGCACATTCTATGTAATCCAACCTGAGCTGTCCTTATCATCCCTATCTACATTCTTCATTAGTGACATAAGCCCCTTATCAGAAATATAGTTTGGCTTTTCAGATTAACCTTTCAGATTAAGGTGCTTTGCAATCCTTAAAAATGTTATCTAAATGTAATTGTTGTTTTCATCCCATAGTTAATACTGCTGGGAATTTGCCTTTGTTGAGATGTTGAGGCAAATGGAAATGTACCAAGTATGAAATTCAATGGAATAGCTGAGCTTTGGAGTAAACATACAGGAGCTCGCTAATGAAATTCTCCTCCATGCTGGCTTGTGCTTGGTGCCGAACCTGTATCCAGCAGACTAGGTAACAAAGCAGGTGTTTGGAAAAGCTTTGCCCAGAGGTATCCGGTTCCTGTGATCTGGCATTGCTCCAAAGGCAGACTAGAATGAGCTGTTGTAGATGTTGTCAAGGAGATTGATGGAGTAAGCAATTTTGAAATTTCCTCTGATTAATTATATAGGCGCAGTGGTTTTTCACCAAAGGCAATACTTGGAGTTGGGGAACTATCCATTATGACTTTTTGTACTCTCTGGTGTCTTCATGCACTCGGTGTCCTAGGTAAGAGAAAGAAAAGTGAATAGATGGGGGAACGAAGCCCGGTTCCAAAAGGGACCTATTCAGGTTTTAGTACAGATCAATATGAATATGGGTATCCATAATTTTTTGCTTTTTTAGCTCTCTCTTTTCCATTTTACTTTTCCATCCCTGTTTTTAATCCTTCTCTGACCTCTCACTTGTGTGTCTCTATAGGTCAGCAGGATACATATGCAATGAGAGTATTTATTTACATGATTGCAGTTGTCATTTATTTTTCTGACATTTACAACTTTAATAATAAAATAACTAGCATTTATATGACATATTAGAGTACTTTACATATACTCTATCCTCACAAAAACTTAGGAGGTAGGTGCTGTTATCACTCCCATTTTATAGATAAAGAAACTGAGCCTCTGTTTCTTCATTTGTAAAAAGGGGGCTAATAATATTTTTAGGACCCTCCTCACAGACTTGTCTAGCATAGTCTACTGAGGGGTGGGGAACCTGTGGCCTCGAGGCCAGATGCGGCCCTCTAGGTCGTCAAGTGTGGTGGCCCTTTGACTGAATCTAGTTCTTCGATGTGGACCACCTAGATTCAGTCAAAGGGTTGCACTTGAGGAACTAGAGGGAAACATATGGGCTCGAGGCCACAGGTTCCCCCTGGCTAATGACTCTGGAAATCCTTAGAGCACTTTAGAGCCAATCTCTTGTTATTTATTACCATTGTCATTTAACTTTGAATCCATTGCGCCCCGTACCCAACTGCGTGTTTGTTCTTTGTTCTTGAAGAGGACCATGACATCAAGGAGGTAATGTTGTGACCTGTAAGTGAATTAGATTTAAATGAGGGAGGTCTGTGCAAAGTCACCAGCCTCTGCTCTGAAACCATCTGGGTCCAGTGGCCAGATGCAAATCACAACGACTAGAGATGGCCTTGGATGCAGTGGGAGACCTTGGCCTTTTTAAGCTAAGATCTTTAACAAGTCTCAGTGGTGCAGCCCCAAAAGACCTTTTTGATACAGAGAGGAATAACCAATAAGTTCTTTTCCGACACTAATTCTGGGATTGTGTGCTAGAGTGAAAGATGTTAGTTGACTTGTCCCAGAGACTCATAGCTAGCTGTGTGTAGGAGGTAGGATTTGAACTCAGAACTTCCTGACTTCATACTCAGTACTCTATCCACTACGCCACCTCAGTGCTTAATCCCATTGAATTCCCCATGGTGCTTATGTACTTCTGGACTCTCTCTCTATCCTCATCGCTCTCTGTTCTTTCTTTATGCCATCTGGCTGTACCGCTTTCACCTGATTCTTATCACTGTTATTCCTTTATCTCCTTGGATTTTCCCTTCTTTCTCCATGTATTGGACAGACTCATTGTTTTCTTTTACACTCTTTACAATTTCATCATCCTTGAAGACTTTAGCAGGGATGGCTGACTTTCCTTGAGACCCAGGCACAGTGCTTTCAACTTCTAGGTATTCCATTTCCTTTTTAATTCAACAACCCATTAGTGTAAGTCACATATCAGACAGTCAGTCAGTAAACATTAAGTGCCTACTATGTGCCAAGACCCTATGCTAAGTTAGGGATACAAAGAAAAGCAAAATACAGTCCTTGACCTCAAGGAATTCCCAGTTTAATGGGGGAAGACAATGTATAAAAAGAAGCTGAGCAAAGGTAGGAGTGGAGCAGGGTAAGGTGGGAGGCTAACTGCTCCATGGGCATGATAAAAGTTCTGCAGCCAGGTGGGAAGTTATGAATTGTCTTCCCTGGACTCTCCTTAAATAGAGGACCTTGGAGGAGCTTCCTGGTGTCCTCCCTTCATCTTCTCTAACCAGAGGGAGAGAGGGACTCAGGGGGCAAGGGACACTGAGGTGATATGAGTTCCTGAGTTAATTTGATTTCTGAGTTGATTTGCGTTTCTGGAGACAATGATGAAGTCCAAGTGAGCAAATGGGTGGGAAATGATGAGGCATATATCTGGACCCTCTCCTTAAATACAAGATCTGGGAGGACTTCTTCAAAGCTCACCCTCCACCCTCTCCCATCATAATGATCAGTGATCAAAGAGAGACTGTGAGATATGGGGGAAAGACAGCTGGCTGGTTCTTGAGTCAGAGACACTGGATTTAAATCCTGCCTCTGAAACTTCTGACCTTGGACAAATCATTTACCTTTCTTGGGTCTCAGTTTGGACTGCCTCCTCCTCAAAGTCTCATCAGAAGAGAATATAATTTTAATTCCATTTCTAATGTTTATTAGTTGAACCAAGATGTTTACTTCCCTCTCAATTTTCTCATCTGTATAGTGGGATTAATAATACCTGTCATGCTTACCTAATATAGTTGTCTATAAGAATCCAGTGAGGTAATGGATGTAAAGTGAAATATAAATTTCAATTATTGTTATTCATCAGGTGCATTATAGCTCTGTTGAGTTTCAAAGGTCTTGAATGTTTCCTGCCCAGTTAAAATGTTCACACTTGACAATTTCCACAGCACAAAGCTGATCAATCAAGAAATGATTAGTTCTTAACAGAGGTTAATAATACATATCAGAACTATAATTGTAACAGTGAAGTCTGACCTCCTGGATAAGCCTTTTGCGTCCCACGTGATTGGTGAATCCCTGACTGGGATTGTTATTTTCTGAGGAGGCTCAGCCATGTTCACTTTTTTCTCTGCTCAGTTCACTCTACAGACCTCTATATCCCCTCAGCATTCTTGCTTCTTTGACTGTACTTTCTCCTCCCTAATTCCCAACTCCCCTTTATATTTTGTCTTCTATTAGAATGTAATTTTCTGATGTATGGGGACCATCTTGCTTTCTTGTGTTTCTATCCCTAGTTCTTGGCACAATTCTTGACATACAGCAAATGTATGCTGTCTATCTATCTGTCCGTCTGTCTGTCTATCTATCTGATGAGTGCTCTAGATACAGTAATTGATATTTTCTGTAGAAGAACTTATTTTCTCCAGGTATTTCCTTTGGTTTTATCTTTACACAATATCATCCATGGTTTAATGATCATTGTACTTATCAGGATGAGTGCAATTAGTAATTGTCAATCTTGTGAGCAACATTTGCTAATAATGCTGATATAATTTTATGTATCCAGCAGTTTTCCAGTTCTTTAAAAATCTCTACTCTGGATGCAACTCACAGAAATTTCAAATGACTTTTTTAGGCTGGGTCAAATTTTGTGTTAATCTCGAAGGCAGAGCCAACCTTTCAAAAGATAAGTAACTGACTCTCACTATCTTCTTGGCTATCCATAAGTGTAGATTGTCACAATTCCACATGGGCTATTAACAACAAAAACAAAGAAATTGAAATATTTGAAATAACAGCTTAAAAGAAGCATAAGATATCATTAAATGAATTTGCCTATACCACATTGTCTCTGATTTCTAAAGCAGCACATTTTTACCCTTAGAAAGATGGTCTGTTTAAGGAATGTCTAAAGTGACTGTCTGCAGTCATAAGTCATGTACTTTGATTAATGTTTTGTTTTTTGGTAGGAGGAGGAAGGGACAGTGGGAACAAAAACTCTTCTGAGCATTAAATGAAAGTTCAATAAAAATATCATCCTGATCTAAAGCTGCTGCTTTGTTTTCTTAGTCAGTTAAATAAGTATATTAGACTTTGATAATTAAGTTCAGAGCTTTAGAGAATTAGCATTTCACATCTCTATGATAAATTCCATATAAGAGAATTTCAGTAGGCAAACTCTATCCTCCAGACAGTCACGAAGTTTCCAGTTCAAGACTCAGATACATAATGGGTAGAAGCCCACAAACAAGTCAATTTACCTCTTCCAGGCAATTTTAACTCTGTAGGACTCTCAAGTCGCAGTGGTCAGTGGGCATTGCACACCCAGGAATTCCCTAGGTGATGAAATCACAGGTTCAAACAGGCAAACAAAACAAAACAAAACCCCAATCATTGCATCATATAAATACTGGCAGTGCAATCTGTCTATCCCTATTGCCTCAAAGTTTTAGAGACTCTCTAAAAAGAGTTAGTATTTATGACTGAAAGCTAGTTAAAGGTATTCAAAAGGCATACATCATAGGTTCCTAATGGGATATTTAGAATTCCTGCATCTGTCAAAATGGCCATCTCCAATGATATTCAGTATGCCAGAACACAGGATGGAGAACTGTGAAGGAAATTTAAAGTCAATGAAGGAGGGGGCTTCAGGGAGTCCAAAGATAATTGTGGATCAATCGTGCCAGACAATTTGAAGCAACTTAAGACTGCCGTCAGGACTTTAATTGTTTCTGCCGCAGAGTTTGAGAGAGCATTTAGTTCAATGAATGATGTGCTAACACCTAGTTTCAATTCTGTCCATTAGTTGTGTATCATCTTTGTCTTTTTATTAAGCTACCTGGTCCACTGCTCCATATGCTTAAGCCCAACAATTATGTCAAGAAGCGACTCATAAGTAGTGTCTCTTAAAGTCCAAATTGTAGAAATAGGGCAGGACAAGATTTCCTGCACTTCTGTCTCAATATAACCAAGTAATTGTTTTATTTTAATTGAAGAGACTGAATTGTTCTCTCCCCTTTAATCTGGGCTCTTGCATATTTATATAGGAAAACTGTGCATTTTTCCCATGTACAGAAAATGGAGAATTTGACAAGCTTGGCATCATGAATAAAAGGCTGGCCTTAAAGTCAGGAAAACTTGAGTTCAAGTCCTTTCTTTGACACATAATAGCTATATAACCACAAACAAATCACTTAATTTCTTAGTGAGTGGCAACTCTTTAAGACTATGAGTTACAGAGAAATTGCTCATTGGTATTAACGTGGGGGGGAATAGGGCTGAAGTTTCCATATCAGGAACTTTCTCCACAATGGGAAAAATCAAGGGTCTGGACAAAGTAAGTAAATAAGTAAAATGGGTGATAACAAGTCTATGTTAACATAGTGGAAATTATTCCCACTTTTTAAAAAATCATGATCTAGGGATCTCTGTTATGTGCCTTTTAAAAATCAAGTTCCTTATTAGGAAATAGTTAAAAGTCCCCTGTATTTTACGAATATAGTACCACAATAAGAAATATCAAGGAAAGTAAGAAGAATGGGAAGTAGATAAGTAGATAGATTTAGGTCAAGCTATATCTATCTATATGCAACATTATGGTATTTAACTTGCTACAAAGCAGTCCATAGTTTGACAAGACAGCCAAATCATCAATTTCACTTGGACATCAGTCTTAAAACCCAGGACTGAGAGTCTCTTACTGTTATTTCCAAAAATTTTCTCATCAGTTTTGGAGATCTATGGATTAAAAAACAAACAAGCAATACTAATACTGTCCAAGCTTGCAAATAGTAATAGGTTTGTGCAATAGCAAACTCCCTAACACCTATACAGTACGTAGTAGCTTCCCTAGATTCCATCAGTCCCTCCAGCTTTCTTTGCTTTTTAATGTCTTGTTGATCACTCCTTTTCAAAATGGTGACACTTCTCAATGACTCCTCTTCCACCCTGTAATAGAATCCTCCCTTCTGACAAGGAAGTAGAGTTGAGAAAAACAAACCAGTTCATTGACCATATCTAAAAATGCACCAATAGTCTACCAGCTCTCTGATGGAAGATAAGAGGTGTATTTCATTTATCAAACCCTCTGCAGTCTTGATTGGTCACTGCACTGAGCAGAATTATGAATTCTTTTGGGGTTGTTTTCCTTTACATGATTGTGGTTATTCGATAAATCGTTTTCCTGATTATGCTAACATAAATAATCGTGAGACTTATAAACCTACATGACTGTACTGAGTAGCTTGTGACTTCAAAGCATCAGTTCAAACTCAAGACATTTTCATATAACCTCAGATTAAAAATGTGCATCTTCCTTTGTGTAAGCAGGCAGAAAGCACCTCTGAGAATAGTTGCACTGGTTTTTTACGTTGTTGTAGTTCGGTCCAGTCCAACTCTTTGTGACCCCATTTGGGTTTTCTTGGCAAAGATTGCCATTTCATTCTCCAGCTACAGATGAGGAAACTGAAGTAAAACAGGATTAAGTGACTTGTTTGGCATCACATAGCTAGTAAAAGGCTGAGGTCAAATTTGAATTCAGGTCCTCCTGACTCCAAGCCCAGCACTCCATCCTCTGTGCCACCTGACTGGCCCAAAACACTTGGCATTTTGCACTGGACTCTACTCATGTCCAATTTCTCAAGCACTATCCCCCATTTTCATCCTGATGGGGAACATGAACTTGGGTTGATTCATCTCCTTGAATTATGCATACCATGTCTTCTCCATTTTTATACAGTGCCCTTTCCCAGCTATTGCTGCTCATTTTTTTTCACCAAGATAGTGAATTTCTCTTTTTGGCACTTAAAACCATTCTTTATCTGCCCCTAGCCTATGTTCCTAGACTGATTACATGTTGCTTTCTCTCATCCATTTTATCTTTCTTCCAATCATACTGTTCTACCTACTCATTCACATACATGATACCCAATCTCCCACCTCTGCACCTTTGCATAGGCTGTCCACAGTGCCCCAAATGTTTCCCTTCTTCATCCTCACCTCTTGGAATCCTTAGCTCCCTTCAAGACTTAGATCAAATGCTACCAAGAGGTGGTTCTTGATCTTCTAAGTCTTTAAACTCTACCTCTAACTCGGTAATTATTTTGAATTTACATTATAAATATTCTTTATTGACTTATCTGTATAGGTTTCCCTCCAGTAGAGTAAAAGTTCCCTGAAGACAGGGAATATTTGGTTTTTTACTTTGTATCCCTAACACCTAGTGAAGTGATTGTATGTAATAAATGCCTGCTAAATTGAATTGGGGGAAGAAGGCACTGCTTAGGTCATGAGTTATTTAATTGGGGGGCTAAATATCCTTCCTGCAAGTTGGGAAGGAATTTGAATCAGGTTGATTGGTTCACAGTTGTGCATGTGTGTGTGTGTGTGTGTGTGTGTGTGTGTGTGTGTTTAAAGGGAATGCAGTTGGTCTCTGTTGAAGAACTCAGAGAGTTACCCTATCTCCTTGATGATAAGTTGTTCAGAGAAAGGGAAGAAAACAGGATTTCACTTATTGAATATTTAATTCTGGACAGCAGTTTAATCAGGATTGGGATTTGGGCAATTGCTCTGGCCCCCTCCTAACTTACTACAGTTGCGGTTCTTAGTATTCCTTAATTATCCCACTGAGATATTTGAGAAGCAACTAGTAGTAAATGAACTTGGCAAATCAGCTATTACCCAAGTAATGAAATACAAATACATATGTTTGACAATTCTGCAGGGAAATTTTTGAAGCCAGGATTCTCACTGGATTGTATTGGCCAAGAGAGGGGAAAACAGGTGTTGTTATCAAGTTATATCTACAAACAATTTGACTAGAGTTTTAAAATAATGCACAGATTTTCCCTGCCTTGGATTCCAAACATGTCAATTCATCTATGGAGAGGCTTGATTGTCAAATAGCAAATCAATATCCTTCCCAGTGGAACTCTGGAAGGGAGGGCTCGATGTGACGTATGTTTAAATATTCAAGGCTTTCACACTGACAGTATATCTAAGGATGCATATCAACTTCACATCTAACCTTAAACAAAGCAGAGATCAGCTCTACTGAGAAAATTGATTTTATTCCACAGTAAGGCAAGGGAAATTAGTAAATTCAATATTTGTAGAAAGAAAAGAAGCCGAAGCCAGCTATTCCTGGTGGTCCCAGATTGTTCTTTGTTTTGGTAATTATACCTTTATGTTTTAAGTCTCATATTTACACTTTCAGAAGGGCTTGGAATAGTTCATGCATCAAGAATTCCTCTGAGCTCCCAGGTTCTCCTGCTGTACCACAATAAAGTTATCCCTGGATTGTTACAAATTGAAAATGAGTTCCAACTGGAGAGTAAGAACTCTTGCTTCTCTCACTGTTCAGGGGTATCATTGGAGCTGCCTCCCTGACTGACAGCCTCTCCAGCATCCAAGTCTTCTGTGTGCTGCTACCTCAATGTGGTAGATCTTCAACTTAGGGAAATGGGAAGTTGAAAGTCTAAGTTCCAGAATAGAATCATGGAAATGATTTCTTCCCGATCTCTAGGCACCTGTACCACAAGACACAGGCAGAAATACAGCTCTGGGATGAATTTACTAATGTTTTCTATTGGATGGTAAGCCATTCTAAAGCTACAAAAGCCTTCTAAACCCCATAGGTCTCCATTCTGCCATTAGCTGTACCAGTTTAAACAGTGTGCTGCAAGAAATATTGACAGGTCAAGTACAGCTGGGAAGACAGTGTGTCCCAGTGGCCTTTACACTGACAGCTTCTCCCACATTAAAGAGTTAACTAGCAGCCAACCAGCTCAGAGTGGGAGCTAATGAATGAAATGGAGATTGATATAGACTCTCTTTGGAGGTGCATCGATCGGTATCTTCTGAACTCAGCTTAGGAATTCTGCAGGCAGCATTGCCTGAGTAAACCTGGCATGGTGCCCATTAGCAAATAACTCTTTTAATGTTGGTCTTCAATTGATACAATTATTGTGTTGTGGAGTGCAGTGGTACCCATGGACACTTACTTTGCATCAGACCTTTGTGGCAACAAGCAGAAGACAGATTTTTCGAGGAGGGACTTGATTTTTGTCAGTGTTTAAGAGGAACAGACCAGTTAATTGCATTTCCTGCATTTTATTTGCATTTTAACAATCAAGCACAGACTTAAGTAGTGAAATAGATTCTATCCTTGTCAGAGGAGCATCATCCAATCAGTCCCACATATTATTGGTTCCGTCTCTTCTGATGATATCACAGTGCGATGGTATCACAATGTTCCCTTACCCTTTAAAAACTGTTCTCCTTGTTGAAATCAAGTTAAATTTGGTAGAGAGAATCTTGAAATATTAGAACTTTTTTCAACTTTTTTTGTAACTCACATGCATTAAGTTAAGACTAGTTGGAAACTTACATTCAGACTTCACTGGGATGGTTCCATTGGGCCAGGGTCTTCTGTTAGTTTTTTCTCTTTTTTGTTTTGTTTTTCAGTGCTTTTAGTGGTATCAGAAACTCCTTCTGTGAAAACTCCCTCCACTGATGCAGGTAGATAAAGCATTTGTAACTTATAGTCTTAAAAAGTTGCCTGGGGAGGAGGATGGGGGAGCAGCTACATGACACACCAGCCTTGGAGTCAAGAGAACTTGAGTTCAAATCCAGGCTCAAATACTTACTAGTTATGTGACCCTGTGCAAGTCACTTAACCCTGATGGCTTCCAAAAAAAAAAAAGTTGCCTTCACTGAGAAACTGACTTGTCCCTGTGGTTATGCAATTCTTATGTGTCAGAGGCAGAACTAGAAGCCAGATATTCCTGACTTCATGGTTAGTCCCCTTTCTACCATCCTGTGCTACCCTTTAGTTTTGCTTTTTGCTATTTTGGGAATTGCATCAACTTTTCCTAGTCTTGGCTGGACTGATCTAATCGAGCTCAGGACTCCCGTATTTAAGTTATTGCCCACTTTGAACATTAACGCCTTTATTTTTTTAGGTCCCTAAGGCAACAATTTTGTGGCACCATAATGTTTTAAAAGGGTTGTGGTTACCTAACTTACTACTAACCATTCTCAGATCATAGATACAGAGCTGGAAGGAACTTCAAGTACCATGTAGGCCACCCCTCCTTCCATTTTAGAGGAGGAAACTGCAGACCAAGATCATCAAGTGGTTTGCCTAAGATCACAAAGGTAGTAAAAGGCACAGGTAAGATTTCAAGTCAATTTCTCTAACTCTAGAGTCACTGCTTTTATCCCACTGGGAGCCTCATGGGAGTTCTTACTAGGGCAGGAAAATACAGTACGGTTCATAATCCACGACACATTATCTGATGCAAGTTGCAAAATCTTTCAGAACCTCTTTGAGACAAGTCCTCAGAGCAGCAGTTCTGTAAATCAAAAATTTAATGTCAGCCTCCGGTGACCCCTAACTTGCTAACTTCAAATCCAACCGCAAAGATTAAAAATTCAAACTCAAAATCCCTTGGCAGTGAATAATGGTTTAGTCAAGAGTCTTCATTTCTCTCTTGCCACCAAATGATTCTCATGAGGAAGGATCGTGAATAGGAGTCTCAGTGGAACTTTGGAAAAAGTAAGCTAAAATTAAAGTAATTGGATATTTACAGAGAATTGTGTTGCATAGTCAGAAATGCTCTGTCCTTGTTTTCTGGAAGCATTTTAAAGCATCCTTATAGGTAGAGAGCCTCTTTAAAAATTTTTATTTCCCAAGATAAAATAATTATTTGATTATAGACTTGAAAAAGCACCTCAATTTTGCAGTGAATCCAGTGTAATAATGCCAGTCTCCTTTAAAATCATTTTTAGTATGAAAAGAAGAAAAATTTCCTAATAATATAATGGACTTGAATTGAAACTTTTTTTTCATTGAAAAGCAGTAAGAATCATGTATCTGATTTTGGCGTGTTCTTCCTTGATTCCCATTCATCTCACACATCACTTCAAGCCACCTGTTAATAATGAACGACCTTGTGTCCAGTACCATTTTCTGCAGTTGACTCCTCAATTTGAAAGCACTGGTTTTTTAGATCCATAATATCATTTGTATAAAATTACTTATATACTAATTTCACCCAATGTACTTTTTGGGTTGATGCTGTGAGAACAGTAGAAACTTGACCATCTATAAAGTACAAGATTTTCTGCTCACTTTTAAGAAGTGTGGGGGGTTTATAATGCACTGTTGTTTCCTCCAAGACAAAAAATAGATTATACATCATTCAGGAAACAGAAAAAAAATTATAAGTAGATTTTGCCTATTGAATGTAATGGATTGTCAGGAACACTTGACATTATTCTACAGGCGAGGACACATAAAATCAATACATCTTAGGCAAGGTTTAATTTATTTGTAGGTTCTTACAACAAATGACTTACCTTTTGTGTTTGCTGTTTTTCTTTTCAGCTTTTACACTCATGACTAGCTACGGTTTTATCCATCTCATTATTATGAAACTCACCACAACGGGCTGATTGTGTCATTATTGAAGTTTTATTTTAAAATGAGAGGGACTACAAAGCATGAAAATGAAAAAAAAAAAAGAATTGAAGAATATAGAGTTTGTACTGGGACTTGACAGTCTTGATACATGACCCTTCTATATTACCTCCAAAGCAGCATGTGCTGTGCTGTTAATTAATCAGTCAAGAAGCAATTATTAATTGCCTACTATGTGCCTAGAACTGTGTTGGGTGATGGGGATTCAAGGACAAAGAATGGATCTTTTCTTATTCACAAAAATTTCACATATAAATAGAGGTAAAATAAATAGTATAAATTAAATAGATAACAAATAGATAAATATAATAAGTACACATTTATGCAAAATAGTTACGTTCCTGAGGATCACCTTCTCCCCCAAATAATAGGACATATATTTTTGGTTTGAAGATTCTTTATTATTTTTTTCATTCTTGTTAGTGCTTCAGAATCCAATTGCAGGCTCTTTTCATTTCTGTCTTTGCATCCCTAGCACCAACACAATGTCTGGCACATAGGCAATTTTTAATAAATTCTCACTGATGGATCAATTGTCTATTTCTCCTGCTAGAAATAGAGGCCAGTTCCAAGGAAGTGCCATTTTAAGTGTTAATGAGGAAGAAGCCTTTTGTCTTTGTCTTTAGGAGTACTATTGCATTGGTAGTATTAGAGAATTTTAAGGATAGACTATCCAAAGTAAGACATGGATATCTTTCAGTTTCCCCCACACAAATACAAATAGCTGAGCTTTAGGGCAAAAGAGTCTTCTTTCCTATAATGTATTTACAGGAAGATTCTTTTCTATCTTCATTCAGCTATAAGGATCAAGAAAAACATTTCAGATCCATTGACTGACAAGAGACGTAGGCTATGAGCCCACCACTTGTTCTTTCCAAATCATAAACATCTCTGGTTTCATGGCCAGGTTGGAGAGAAAACTTTGTAAGTAGGAGGTGTTACATCCTTGTCCCTTTTTACCAAGTGGACGCATTTCAACCCAAGAACAGTCTAGACTCAAATGAGGAAGTAGAAGCTGTATAACAGATAGATCAAGCATGTCAAAGCAATTCTTTACAGTGGTAATGGATATGGCAAATGTGTGGATTTTGTTAGGATTTCTTCTGACAGCCATGAACACAGATATATTTTAAAGTAATATAACTGTCCTAAATCTCTAGAAGGGAATACAATGACTTCTAGGATTATTTTTCACCACTCCAACAACTCTCAAGAAGTTAGATTTGATGAATTCTTTAAAATTATTTGACTTAGAAAAGACCCTGCACCATTTAACCTTGGTTTTCTTCTACTCAGCCTTGCACCTAAGTCCTATCTGCTGCGATCTATCATCAGCATTGACACTGAGAAGGCTTGTTGAGAGACCAATGAAAACAAAACAACCTCATAATGAGCTGTGGTGGAGAAAACACTAGAATGGGAATGACAGGACCCAGCTCTTCTACTTACTATTTGTGTGAGCTTGGGCAAGTCACCTATCCTCTTTGAGTCTCAGTTTCCCCATCTGTAAAATGACAGTGTCCATGCTTTAGTGCTAAATCACTGTTACCATGAAAAGGTTGGATTAGATGGATTTTTAAGTGCCCCCCAAGGTTTTGAAGTACCTTCCAGCTCTAGATTTCTGATCCTATCATGAGGTCCTGGTGCTGATATCCTCGAGATTGGAAATGTAGACAAGATGGTCAAGAAATTTTAATTAGTTAAGCACCTACTGTGTTGTAAACACCAGATTAAGTGCTGAAGATTCAAAGAAAAACCAAAAAAGTTGTTTTATCAAGAAAAACTCACAATCTAATGGTGGAGAAAGCATACAGATAACCACATACAAACAAGATATGTACAAGATTAATTGGAAATGATAGAGGGAAAACACTACCAAAGTCCTATCTATAGGAAACAATGGTATAACAAGACTCCATAAACAATAACAAAGAGAAGGTGGAGGGAAAAAAATGTACAACTAATTTAGTCTGCACCTGAAAGAGATTGGACCTAAAGACTAAGGAAATAGGGGAATTAGAGTGCCATTACAGTTGCAAAATATGGCCCTCTGTGCTACAAGTCTTGGCAATCTTAGTGTCTTGCTACTTTATTCATTATTGAGATAGTCTTGTCAAATGTAAAAAGAAATGATAACACTTTTTTAAGGCTTAAAAAAAAATAGCTACTAATTCTTCTGGAGGGATCTCCAAATACATACATGTGGTTTTCCCAAAAGAAATGAGTTTGTTCTGGAGCAACCCTTAGCAGATTCAGGGGCAATAAGTACTTCATCGTATTCATTCAGTTTTCTAATACAAAGGTCCAACAATCCCTTTCCTTCTGAATTTAGGAAGGTTACAGCTGACATTCAGGGACATCTTGACTATAATAAGTCCACCCCTGAAGGGCCACCAGATCAGCACCTGTGTTTTGGTAAGAATTCAATATGCCTTTTGTATTAAATATAATACTTTAAAAAGTTTTTTTTATACCAACATTATATCGTTTCAGCAATCATTTGGGACAGATATTGTCTTCCTTTCACAAATGGGAAAAAAGAAACCTTGAAAAACGGAATTATTTTACATAGGGCAACCCTGAAAGCCAGTGTTGGGACCAGGACTAGAACTCAGATCTTCTGGTTCCTAAAAATGTTCTTTAGACTTTACTGTGCTGACTGGTCTTTTAGATAATAGCAATAATAATAAAGTTTTTACCTTTCTTGAGTTTTTCGTGTTCCTCTCCAGGGTAACTCATTGAACACATTACTCAGCCAAACCAGAGAATCTAGATTTAGATTGACCTTGGAGGTCACCTCATCCAACCGTCTCATTTTACCAGTGAGAAATAGATAGCAAAGTTAAAATTCAGAGCCAGGTGACTGACTTCTATCCAGTGTTCTTTCCACTGTGCCAAGCTGCTGCACAAGCTCAGTCAGAGCAGATCTTCTCCAGAAGGCCAGACAATTCATGGAATATGCTGAAAGCTCTATCCAAGAAAAGGTGATTTTTTTTTTCTTCCTCGATACCATCTGACCTGTCCCAGACTTTTAAAATCTGCTTCTCAGATTTTTCAGAATGCCTGCCTTCTAAAAAAATCAAGCTTTT
The DNA here is from genome assembly GCA_023548195.1 of Bettongia penicillata ogilbyi. Classification (NCBI taxonomy): domain Eukaryota; kingdom Metazoa; phylum Chordata; class Mammalia; order Diprotodontia; family Potoroidae; genus Bettongia; species Bettongia penicillata. The sequence goes on along the minus strand of JAJHZJ010000447.1, from coordinate 9,258,855 downwards.
TCTTTTTTCCTCAGCGATTAGAATTGAGATTTCTTAAAATTGAGATTTTTTTGGGGGGAAAAGGTCATGAAAAATGTAATGGACCTTACCTGAGAGTTAGTGATGACAATGTCTCTATAAAAACACAACTCATTTCATAATTACTCTGTGTAATAATTATCCTCCTCATCAGGTACTAAGCTGCCATTTACTCATTTATTTAACAAGCAATAACTGAACACCTATCCTGGACTTGGAGCACTAAACTGGGTCCTTTTGAGGGATTAAAAGAAAATAATTTACATCTCATTTATCAATACTTGTTAAGGAGTACTGGATACTCAGATAAAAGGAGAAAATAATAGAACATTTACAAAGCAACTTACAAATAAGGTGGCATAAAACTGAATAATTGTTATTGAAAATAATGTTGCTTTTTCCTAAAATTTCTTTAAAATTTTTTAAATGTTCTTTACTTTTCCTCTGTATTTTAAAATCATCAGATTATGCTATTAAATTTTACCCCTTAGAGTGAAAGGGAAACATTTCCTATAAAACCCAAAAGAACTTTCTTTCATAAGATGTTACTTGGCTGAAAATGTCCATCCACCTAAATGCCTTTTAAACCTGACCTCTTTTAAACTTGACTTTAAACCTGATTATTGAATTAGGTTGGGATTCTACCACTCTTCCAGCAAAATGTGATTGCCTGATTCTGTCTTCTTTTTCATTTCCATGTCTGATCTAGACTTCACTGTAGCACAAAGGATTTCAGTGGCATTGGATATGGGTTAACCCTTTCTTGAGTTGAGCAGTAGTTGACTGTCAGTAATCAAGCAAGCTTCCCCCTCCCCCTTCTTTCTAAGCCTCCAAACTCCTTTGGGAGAGCAGTGTGCTTCTGTATGTATCTTTTCTATTTCCATTTAAATATAAACATATCTTGGATAATAAGCTTGATCATCAAAATAACTGAATTGGCTCCATTTTATTGTCTTGTAGAAGCATTCACTGATTTTTTGAGAATTTTTAATTTTCAAGGAGGAAAAAAAAAAACTATTGGATTCAGTATTTTTTAATTAGTCTCCTTGGAGAGCTGCCTGTAATTTAGGGGCCATTAGAGGATCGTAGCTTAGTGTATCTGGTGAGGATACTTTAAAATGTAATGAGCAAAACAGTTGTTCAGCTCTTCCTACCCCACCACCAATTTTGGGTGTCCTATGGCCAACCTTAGCTTATTAACTAACCTAGCATAGTAGGAAAATATTCCTGCACCTTCTTCAGTCCTTAATGACTTCATTGGGTTTGGCTTTGAAGTGAAAGGACCCAGGTTTTATTCCCTGTTTTGCCTCTTCCTGTTTGACTTTGCATAAACTCTTTCCTTTTCTTGGACCTCAGTTTCCATACCTGTTAAATAAGGTCAGCGTACTAAATAATCACTAACTTCCCCTTCTAGCTCTGAGATCCTATGATCCAATGTCCCAAAGGTTTCT